>JAHWFO010015474.1:10496688-10640173 GCA_023313115.1 Rhysida immarginata
GAGACAAAATGCAACTCTCTCACCGGAGCGAGTTGCATTTTGTCTCTCATCGCTGGAGATGGCTACTTGGTAGCCGAAATATATATCCGGTATTTCAAATCTCCTTGTGGATAAGAGGTTCCCTCCAATTTCGGTTAGTTTCATTATTTAGAAATTTACAATTCAGTAGTTGTGCCTTTATTCACTGCCTCTGGTTAATAGTAAGCAATTGTGCATGAGTTTACTGGGCAGCCAAGTTCAGTAATGTATGATTCTAATTAACGATTCAATGAATAAGATATATGCCAGTTATATTCCACTAAGAATGAATTAAAAGCCAAAAAGTTTTATCTGAAGTTCCAAGAGTAAATAAATTAATATATTGGCAATATATACAGAGGATCTAGGATTCTAAAATCACGAATATAAAGAAAAGATCAATTCTATTTTGCAGCAAAAATGTAGCCTATATGCATGAATAAATTTGAATGAATGCAGAACCAAAACAATGGCTTATTCTACAAATGGTAAAAATTTATGTGATGATTTCATACCTAAAAATTTATCCACAGAAGGAATTCCTGTAGATACAAGCAATTGGTTGCTGGAGATAGATGGCAAGGTGCCACGAATACGTCTTGCTGTATGAGATTTTGGAATGAATGCAGATTTGTGACTGGAATCCATGTTGAGTAGTTTATCTATAAAAGTATTATTTAATTATAAAGCAATATAAACAATTCCTAAATCATTAAGGAAGTGTTAAAAATAAAAAAGCCAGCTATTTTAAAGAACTACAAGGTATCCAATCTTCATTTAAGGTGATGAAAAGAACTTTTCAAAAACTCCATAATTGATAAAAAGTTATCTTATCTTTATTAAAAAAAAAAAAGAAAAAAAAAAAAAAAAGTATGTCAATTTCTACAGTCTGCATATGAATGTCTTCTAAGCATCTCCTAGAAAAATATTATTCAATGATCATGTATGTTTGAAATCAAGCCTCTATTGAAAGACATAAAAGATGCCTCCATTCATAACCTGACATTATGGTAGCCGATTGGCCCTTTCATTCTTATTTATTCATTTTGCCTTGGCTTTTTTTTTTTTTTTTTGCTTTGGTGATTGCCGATTGGCAGACATCCCATATAATTCTATTTTAATTGCCTATTCTTTGTGGTTTATTGCCTATAATGATGGTGCTTTCACTAAAACGTATCGACTCTCATTAAACTTCAGTATTGCCTATATTGGTCCTTCCCATCTTTTCTTTATTTCAACCAAACTTTCCTGCTTTAATAGTTCAATATGTTAGGAATTTTTATAATATAGTGTAGTTTTTAGTTTATGAATATTATTTTTTTTTTGCCTCAAATTTACTCGTTGCTAGCTCAGTGGCCAAGAGCGCTAGGGCACAGATCTTATCGCTCTTGAAATCAACAAGTTGTGGGTTTGAATTTCTTTGATGGCATGGATGTTTGTGTTTGTCCCTTTACTAACAAGCTTGGAAGACCAAGCAAAATTTCCATAGCAATAATTGAGTAATTACATTACTAAATTAGTAAAATTTCAACTTTTAAGGGATATTTGGTAAGAAGTTTAGTAATCCCATCTTACTGTTTTTTTTTGGGTTTTTTTTGGTAAATTTGATAATTTATAGCAGCGTTTCTCAAACTGCTTTTGCAAAACAATTCTCAAAACAGCTGTGAGATATATTAGTGCTCCATGTTGAATTTCCAATTTCAATTGAGGTGCTCCATGACTGAAAAAGTTTGAGAAATGCTGATTTATAGTAAAATTTAAATTTAAAGTTGTCATGTTTAAACCCAATAGTTGCACCATCTGGAGATGAACCTTTCTGAAGCCTCATACTGATCTTTTTCAATGAAACTGTGCAGCTTAAGAATGGAGGAAATTGTTCTGTTGTGATGAAGCAAGTGCTTTTGTTGATACAAATATTGGAACAGAGCAGTTTTGGGGAAAATTAAGTAAAAAATACTCTCATGTATCCCATTATGCTAAAATGTTTAGGTTTGCCAGTTTCTAATTCTGATCATTTCCTTAATTTCCCTTATTAAAAGATAAGCAAAGAACTATAATGGCAAATCTTTTATTCATAAAACATGGTTTGAAAGAAAACTGTACTAAATTTGAACCAACAAAACAAATGTTAAAAATTTTGATGATAAAATGTGCTCAGGCAGATACAGAAATGAAATTAAAGAGATGTTTTTTGTTAATTTTTGTTTTTTATTACTTTTATTTATATGTGGAATGGTTGGTTAGTTTATTAGAAATTTTGGCGTCGACTACTAAGGTCATTTTGCGCCTTTTACACAAGTTATATCTGTACGCAGCCCGGGACAAACACAAACATCGATGCCCACGGTGGGATTCGAACCCACGACCAGGCGGACTCGAGAACTAGAAAGCCTACGCCCTAGCCCTCTCGGCCACCTGGCCGGCATATGTGGAATGGATGCTCTGCTTCTCACCTTAATAAACTTGAGAATGTTCAGCGCACCTTCCGATGTTTCTGGTCTCGTCGCTTTCCAGATTGCAATGATCATTCTATCACCTCGCTTGAGCAACTAAGAAATCAATCTGATCTCAGATTTCTGCATCGTACTGTGCACAAAAATTTAATTGCAATTTTATCTTGAAGATCTATTCCGCGGTGCCCAATCTACGACGGTATCATCGACAACATACTACTTTCCATCTACCTCTACTTCGACTTACACAGCCTCTTTGACATCCAGGAACTGGACAACGACATCAAGATCATAGTGACATTTTCCCCCGAAGACATTTACTGCTTACATGCTTCTGGAACTATCAACATTACACTATAAAATCATGATGTTGTTCACAATGTAATATATATCTACAGCTCTATCTCTTCTTTATTTTATATATTAGCTGGTTAAGTTTTTATTTTTCTTATGTTTTTCTTTCATTTTTGTATTCTATTTCTCTTGTAATCGAGTTGGTGTAAGCTGTTGGGTACAAATAAAGTGAACTGAATTTGCAAAGATAGCTGCTAGGTAGAATGTGATGATCTCATGTGAATTTAGAAGAAATAATATAGTTAAATAAGCATTTAAACTGAATGCTCTTTTAGTAATTTTTCTAGTAAATGAATTATGAATTCAGTAAATTTTGG
Source organism: Rhysida immarginata (assembly GCA_023313115.1). Taxonomy (NCBI): domain Eukaryota; kingdom Metazoa; phylum Arthropoda; class Chilopoda; order Scolopendromorpha; family Scolopendridae; genus Rhysida; species Rhysida immarginata. The sequence continues at coordinate 10,499,831 of JAHWFO010015474.1, forward strand.
TAATTTAGAAATAGATAGTAAAATCTGATTTTAAAATTTGGTCACACTGCTCTGTAGGCTGATCCCTTGCTAGACTAAATTTCCAATAAACCCATTGTTATCTAACATCCTCGATACCAAAAAGGTAAAAGAGCTAAATAAAATAAAAGGGAGATTTGACTTCAGAATTCTTGCTACATTTTTTTTTTTTAATAATAACGAAAAATAAATAAAAATAAAAAATATAACCCTATACATTAAAAAACATTCCTTCACTGCAATTCTTCTTTAAATCTTTAATATTAAAAAAAAAAATACATCCATAATATTAAGAAGGTTTTTATTATTTACGAAAGAAAAACAAAATCATTGTAAATTACTTTCTTGCATTCCCCCAATACCAAATCTCAATGGCCTTTTTTAATTTCGTACGCATTAATAATTTATTATCCAGATTTGGATTATTTACATGACTACTTCCTCCGGTCACTCTGCTTGTTAAATGATTTCTATGCCACTAAGGTCATCTCCTGAGAGAAGACAGGAAGAAGACTTTTTATATGCTAGTTTATTTTTTAATTATAATTCTCAATTTTTTTTTTATCATATATCCACAGAAATTAAGTCTTCTTCAGAATCAAATGTTCTATTTGACTTATTAATAGCAATTATTATTTAACTTAACGATACCGATTGAGGACATCCCCCCTGATCGTTGAGGAGTTAAGATTTTGGCAGCCATCAGCTAACAGGTGAAGATGCTGGGTTATGATATCAATATTTTAAAATTGATTGAAGAGAATGGTGGAAATATTATTAAGAAATTAAGTATAAATATTCTGATTTATTCACAAAAAATTTAACATACTTGAAATACGTTCAATGTTTAAGAAGCACAAGTCTCACAGGAGAGCGACATCTTGAAACGGAAGCGGAAGTCTCGTTAGAGTTAAATAAATGGCGGTGTTTCATCGTGCTTTATTTACATGGTTTGAGTGGCTGGTATTTCTAATATTGTTAGCTGTACGCCTGGATGAAAAAACGTCATGGAACTGGTTTATAGTATTCACGCCTATGTGGATTTTCGATAGTAATCTTTTAATATACATGATATTTCGTATCATCACCCACTGTAAAAACGGACATGATAATTGGTGGGTGAGCCTACATAAAAAATGCTGGTACTTAATGAGTGTTCTGCTGAAGATATCGTTTCAAACAATTCTCTGTATCAAACTAGAGTACGGATATGAAATCCCTATGTATTATGTGTTTATTCCCCTTTGGATTCTTTTGTTTGGCCTGACAACCGACGTAGTAACAAATTTATTAGGATTGCAATCTCAGTAATAAGTATTATAAAAGCAACCGAAAATTAATAAGAAACAGTTTCCTGGTGTTCCTTTTTAAAACTTAACTAGGATATATTGTGTAATGTGTAAAATATAGAAAGAAACGGACACTCAGTCAGTTCATTTCGTCCAAGCAAAGAAATAGGTGATCGCATGAAATGATGTCGAGCAACGTTAAAGATGAAATTGTTTTGAATGAAGAGCCCGCATGGCGAGCCGAAGCCAAAGCCGTCATTGATGACATAAAAGTTGGTGTTAAAGAAGCTGTTACCTCGGAAACGTTACGTGGAAGCAATAGTCGAATATATATAAATGTTACAACATTAGAAGATGAAGCCTTTTGTATCGAGTTAACATATCGTGGTTTTCGAATTGTTGGAAATGCCTACGATACTGCTGTTGAAGGCACAAGCAGTCCTTATTACGAAACCCCTTATTCTTTATTAAATGATCGTAGTATCAAATTCAGAGAAGCCTTCCACCGTGATTTAATGACAAAGTTAACATGTTTACAAAACCACTCTGATTCAAGTGATGATACTGGAGAAAAATAACAGAAAGGGGGAAATAATCATTGAGTGATCTTTGTGTCTAGTCTGCACTTGTTTGAAGCTTTATAACATTTGCCTGAACGTATTTGAACATTGAAATTTTAATACTGTCGATGTTGTTGAAACATTGTTAATATATTATAATTATTTCGTGTTCTATAAAAACGTTTACTACTTAAACACTACCTTTTGATTGATAAATATGTTGTTATGAACTATTAGTTTATAAAATATCTTGCCATGTAAATAAACTTGCCACAGAACTGTAAATATTGTTTCTTAACCTTTGATGCATAAATTGAGAATGTTTTTATCAGTATTGCATTTGTAAATATGTATAGTGATTTATCTAGAATTCTTTAATATTTATAAACTATTAATTTATTGGTTTAGAGAACGGAAATTGGCATTTTTTAAATTTAAGAAATTATATTTCATCACATCCCAAAGCAGTGTAAAAAACGGATATCAGCTAAAAACCAAGAATTTTAATTACTTCTGAGGTTACATTAGCAGACCTGCCAATTTTTACGTTTTACACGTAAAAGTTACGCTTTTAATACCATTTTACGTTTTTACGCTTTATATAAAGGATTTAATGTTTTTTTATAATTTCTCAGTTGGAGAAATGTTGAACTCCTCTCCTACATGAGTAGGCGATGGAACACATAATTACGGAAATTAAATCCTTAAAATAGGACTATTTTTTCCATCATGAAGGACGTGGCCTTCGAGATATTAGGCACCGCATCGCGTATCATTTTAGTGTTTACTACCTCTTACAAGTTACATTATCTCTGTAAGGTTGTATTTCCTGACCCATGTTTATTGGAAAAACTGTACATGGTATTTCATTCTTGACCTACCTTTCTGAATCACCCTGTATAAATTCGCATAGGCCTAATTATAACGAAGTATTTTATTTTCTGAAAGTTGGCAGGTCTGCATTAGTATTATTTTACAAAAATGTTGAATTTAGATTCTGTTTGGATAAGGGTACAATTTCTATTAATGTTAAATTCGCTTGTATGGAGAATTATTTAAATCTATTTAATCGATAGTAGTTTTAAAAATTGTAACTAGTCCCTATTACTATAGAAGTGCGTGTCAAAAGGGGCTATTTTAATCATTTACTATTTTGAATTAAAAATTCACTATTTTAAACAGTCGAGCCAGGAACAATTTACCTAAAATAGTTATTGAACCATTTTAGGGGAGTAAAAGCGCACACAAATTATTAAATTTATTTTAAATGCCTCTATGCACTTATAAAAAAAAAGCATGCAGCATTCAATTTCTAGAGAATCAAAATGTTAAATGATTTTATAAATGTTTTTAAAGGCAAAAGCTCTTTTGTAAATTGAATTAGATTGTAATGTTAAATTAATATTTAATGATTAATCAAGTGGTCACAATTTTCGTGAAAATATCAACAATAACGGAATAACTGTATCGATATAACAAACATTATTTATGAAAAAAAAAAGCAAAAAAAAAAACAAAAAACAAACTCTGTAAGCAGTTTCAAAATGTAAATCGTGATAAAGCAAAGTGAATTTGTATAGAACGACACGAAAGATTTTTCTTTTTCTTTTTTGGTTTTTATTATTTACAAAAAAATGTACCTCTCCATTGGGATAACTATTAAAACTCAGAAAAAAATTAATAATTTGCTATTGCATTTTAAGTAAAAATCTATCGGCAATATTTGCATGTTATATATCACCTTTTACCAGATGTTCCATATTGCAAAGCAACACCTACGAAAGGAAGGTACCATCATTCTACTTCTTCCATGGTACCGTGGTAATCAATTGGAAATAGAACTCTGTCCAACGCACTGAACTTTCTCACTATAGGATGTGGTTTCGACTATCTGTAAGTTTAGGAAAATCTCGATTTTTCAAGGACTAACGCATATATATTATCTAGTTGGAAGCATGGTCATTTCCTTCTTCCATATTGGAAGTCGTTAGCTACGTAAAAATTGAAGAGCCCTTCAGAGGTTTGTTAGTGCACGTTATTGCCTTTTATAATTTTTTATTTTATATTTGAGTTAAGAATTTAATTATTTAATCGATGGTCATCCGAATATTTAATGAACGTTTGTTGCAATGTATTAAGATCATTAATATGAATTTTGAATAAGAGAAAGTATTATCGAATCAGGCTAGGATTCATTTCACCAGCACTTCTCAACCCGAGGTATGTGATAACGCAAGCGGCTAATTGGTGGTACTTGGAAAGGATCGTTGGCAATTTTTTCATAGCTGTTTTGCAAACAGGGACCCCTTCCCTCCTCCCTGCTGTTTTGTTATCTGTTTTCATAGAGATAGACAGGAAGCTCTGAATAATCAAGGGACTTGGGATTAAGTGCTCGCCAGGATGGCGCTTCGATTCGCAAGAAGAATAGCAGACGACGCTGTTGTTTAATATAGCATTTCCAACATTTAGTGTCCTTAAATAGAGCATGCGTTTCATTTTAAATTTTAAAATGAAAAAAAAAAACCTACGCCCAGCTACACTTTTTTTTTTTTTTTTTTTTTTTTTTTTTATGAATTCTTATTTTAACGCGAGGCAACAAAAAATTATTTTTTAGGTTTTACTGTAAGAAAATCAACTTTTAGTGGTAAAATCAATTATTTATATATAAAAAAAAAAAAGATATTTCCAATTTAGCAATCGTGAAATTAATTTTATTTTCGCTGACGCATTTTGCAACAACTACAACTTCAGAGCAATGATTAAATTTAATTGTTATTTTACTGATTTTCTTTTATAAATTTGTATATTTAATTATTTTACTTTATTTATTCATTTAATCAAGTTATTTAGTTAATTATTAGCTTTATTTATTTTATTTTTTTAAATTTTGTTTTATTTCATTATTTTACTTGTTTATCATTTAATTAATGTATTCTTATTTTATTATTTTATTTTATAGTTATTTAATTTATTTTTATGCAATTCCATTATATATTTTATTTTATTTACTCATTAATATTTATAGCTTTTTCATTGAAATGCCAAAATGTATAGTCTATACAATCTAAACAAAATATACAGGGTGTTGCAGATAACTACAGGGCAGTATAACGGGAAGCCTACCCGCTCGAATGCAGGGGCCGGCTCGGTCGATTGGCAGAATGGAGGGAGATGAAGGTGGCCTGCAACAGCCAGCAGTTTCCACAGTCGGGGAGGGGGGCGGGTGAACGTCAAAACTGTCATGTTTTTGATAAAATTACCCAATTATCATTTGATGTCAAGCCGACTGCAATCGAGCGGGTAGGCTTCCCGTTATATTGCCCTGTAGTTATCTGCAACACCCTGTACATAATAAAACTAACGATCCGTATTTGTGCCCGCATCACGCATAAACTACTGGACGGATTTTGACGAAACTTAATATGATTATAGCTTATAGTCTGGGTCAACATTTAGGGTACTTTTTACTGCGGGAAAATGTCTGATTCCCACGGGAAAATACAAAAACTGGTTCTATGCGATGTTCAAAATCTTAGTTAACAGGTAACAAGTGCTGGTTAATACTCACAAGTGAACACGTGTTATGATATTGAAATGAGTAGCTCGGAAACTTCTTGTTGGAATTCGATCAAATTTTAACGGTGTATACAGTTTTATGTACCCTGTTATTCTTCCAAATTTCATTAATCTAGGCTTTACAGAACCTGAGTTATTAACATGTTGATCTTGGTGGAGGCATTTCTAATTCTGTTCAATATCTCAGTTATCGTTCAAATTCGGACCCATGTTTATAGGACTTTTTGTGTTCACCTTGACCTCTATAATACCCCCTTAAATTGTTTTACACACGATTTGAATCACCCTGTATTACGTACGTTCATTTGGAGGAGGTGGGGGGGGGGGGCTTGGTTAATGTTACAAACGAGCTACAAAGCAGAGAGGGGATTAAAATTTTGTTATTTTAGCGAACGTATTTTGTGAACGATCCCTTTAGTAAATTTTAGTTATTTCGTTTTATGCCTTTAGGACACATGCAGTGATGGGCATAGGAAAGAATGTGAAATGAGGGCACTCTAATAAACAGACACGAGACTATTTCAATTATGAAATTGACAAAAAAAATTAGAATAATGAAACGTTTTAATAAATGGAGTTTTATTAATTGTACGTCATATACACATAAAAGTGTCAACGACATAGAATGTTTTGTAAAAAAAAAAGAAGCTTTCAAAGAGCAATCTCATCAAAGCAAGATAACATCCCTCATAGCCCCGCAACTAGTTAAACAAACATGACTAACTGCACCGCCGTAGCCGCATCTTGCAACTATGCAAATAAGATTAGAACAAGTCCAAGTCAGCGAAATTACATTGCTTCGTCTTGAAGGCTTTTTACATAATCATTCTGATAACACAGTTAATTTTAGAAGGGTAACAATTGTGTTTTACCTGAAGGGGACTAGAGAAAAGCTACTTGATATCACCTCGAAAAAAGCAAACAAAGCAGTTTTTAAATTTTAAAGAGGTGACACTTGATACTGCAGAAGACAGTGGCCGTCAATCACAATCTTGCCGGCCGGGTGGCCGAGAGGGCTAGGGCCTAGGCTTTCTAGTTCTCGAGACCACCTGGTCGTGGGTTCGAATCCCACTGTGGGCATGGATGTTTGTTTGTCCCGGGCTGCGTGCAGATATAACTTGTGTAAAAGGCGCTAAATGACCTTAGTAGTCGACGCCAAAATTTCTAATAAACCAACCAATCACATTCTTCCATTACACTCTGGACAAAAAATTACGGAATTACCATCTGCTTTAATAACAGACTTGTTTTTTCTATGCATATTATCAATATGATTGAGGATCATATTCTCATCGAATTTGGCGCACGCTATGACTAACTGACACTCCATAATAGCCACATTCGGAGTATGTTGCTTCCTTTTCTTTACAACATGAATCAACATATCTCAGATTATCTCGATGTGATTTAGTTCCGATAAATTGTTAGGCCAGCTGAGGTGTGGAACGTCCGTCTGGTGGGCAGCACCATGGTAAATTTCTCCATGGGCAGCACAATTACAATTATCATCGTCGTATTCTGAAAGAAGATCACAATTTGGCTATCTTCTTTCATAAACTGGACAAATGATAACATTGCATTGTTTAACAAAGTGTGCGATTGGATAACTCAACTAAACTCCCTGAGCGCTTTCTAATTTAAATTTCCCTCAGCCTTTCGTATAATCGAGGACGGCCATCATTAGAATACAAGGGAAATCTACATTTGTCAGAATACGAGAAATCTCGTAATTGCATTCTTCGATCTTCGATGGTCCAGTGATAAGGCTATGTGACCCATGTCATGTGATTTTTCTGTCATACGCTGGACGTACCTGGTATATATGTCTGAATACGTGTAATCATTGTAAATCTCGGCGAATTGCTCGTTCAGGGATTGTTTGACTGGGTTCGTCATTATATTGTTGCACGAGGCCAACGAGATAACAAGGCCTAGAAGCGAAAAAGTCACCTGACCAACTGGGTGGTAGCAACAATCCAACCTTCACTGTCTCCATCTTGGATGTTAACAATTAGTGTTTTTCCGTTTGTTGGAAATAATGAAGGTTGGATTGTTGCTAGCATCCAGTTGGTCAGGTGACTTTTTCGCTTCCAGGCCTTGTTATCTCGTTGGCCTCGATTGTTGCAGTAGATCTTGGCAAGTTTGGAACCATTGATATTTGATAATCGACTCGAACGCCTGAGATCCTGATTTTTCATAGTTGACTTTAGACCATTGTTCCTCCGCTTAGAGTGGCGTTTCCAAAGGAACACTATTCACTGTGAACGTGGACACTCCAACAAACCTCGCCATGTTTCAGATTATGACCAAAAAATAGAGGCTCCTTTTTTTACCACTCGCAGTCAGTTAAGTCGTTTTTACGACTCATGATTCAATCTGATTTAAATATAAGGCATGTTCAAATGAAAGTGATTCGGGCTGTAGCGCGCGAACATGTGAGTGCGCAGACACGAGGCAAACGGGTGATTGTTGACGTATCGTCTGCTTGTTCTGATAAGTACTGATGTGGGAAGTTACGTTAGGCTTATACTCGTATTTCGTTTGTGTTACAATGGACCCTCCTATTAAATTTCCGTCCAAAACTGATTAACGAGCGGGGATAATGTTTCTCATAGCTGAGGACATTCAACCAATTGACATCCATGCTCGGATGTTGAATGTTTATGGAGAAGCATGTGTCTCGAAAGCAGCCGTGGTGCGTTGGGCCAAAATGTTCCATGATGGTCGTGTGGAAATGGCTGATAAACCACGTCCGGGCCAATCAAACGTGGTCATCACCTATCAATTGAAGACAGACATGGATAAGTCAATTCGTGAGGACAGGCGAATCAGCATACGGTCACTTACGAAGGATCACAACGTCAGTATTGGTTCCGCATATGCTGTAGTGAAAAGCCTGGGATATGGCAAGTTCTGCTGTCAGTGGGTACCCTGAATGATCACGGAAGAACACAAAGGGCTGCGTTTCGGCTACTGTTTGGATCATCTGGAACGTTACGGTCGTGAGGGGGAAGCGTTTTTGAAGAAGATTATACCGGTAGATGAGACTTGGTGCCATTATTGGGAACACTCTGGGAAGGTATCCACGATGCAGTGGAAGCATCCATCGTCACCACGGCCTAAAAAATTCAAGTCGCAAAGTTCGGCCGGGAAGGTTATGCTTACGTGTTTCTTTGATTCCGACGGTCCTCTGCTTTTGGAGTTTATGGAACCCAAAACCCGTATTAATGCTATCGCATACACTAAGACACGGCAGAACTTGCGTCAAGCTGCGAAAACCAAGCGTCCTGGTAAGCTCAGTGATGGGGTGATCCTCCTCCAGCACAAAGCTAGGCTACATGTTGCGAAACTGGTGCAGGAAGCAATAACCAAAATGGGGTGGCAAGTTCTGCCACACCCTCCTTATAGCCCGGACCTTTCACATGTGATTTCATGTGTTTGGTCCTTTAAAGAAGGCACTGAAAGGTCGACGATTCGCCAATAATGAGGAGGTTAAGGACGCTGTTCGGGCATGGTTCAGAGAACAGCAGAAAACAGATTTTTTTGTGGACGGCATTAGCCGATTGATGGAGTATTTATTGTATTGCGGCAGGTGGAGATTTTTTTTAGAACTGCCCGTCTATAATAGTGACTATAAGATGTTCTTCTTTCATATAAACAAAGGTAAATATTAATACTTTCATTTAATCCGTCTCAGTGCCCTTTGAATCACTTTCATTTGAACAAGCCTTATAAATATGTAAATACTTGTTTATGTGCACAGGTAAATACACCGAAGATATCTAGCGATCAACAAGCAGTTTCATTATTATGATCTTGATAACAATTACGTTCCAGATATTTACATGTTATTTTTTTCACGATTCAATAAGTTTTGTCTGGGAACATATGCTTATAGCGGGAATTGATCTATTGATGAGCAAGGAGCTTCAGTAGATCAGAATTCAATTCTTCCCAAAATGATGACGACATTGCGGGGAAGTAGCGAACTTCTTTAATGGGGGGGGGGGGGAGGCAAATATTGAATATTCATTTACATTGTTGACCCAATAGTCGAGAGCACTAGGGCGACCCAATAGTTCTCTAATCTGCTGGATCCCGGATTGGAATCTGCTGTAGGCAGGGATTTGTGTTTGTCCCAGGAATGAGTAAAGATAATAGTATTGTGGATTTGTTTCAGGAATGTACGGAGTGATCCAAAAGTCGCGCACATCCAAATTCGATTTTCTATAATTAGTGTAATAGTTGAAAAGTTTCATCGGCAAAAATATACACTTGTTGTGTAAGTACTATAGCGAATAGTATTAAATAGTAGATGTATTACTTAATGTCGTCTGGTTTCGATATGCGCGACTTTTGGATGACTCTGTATTTCACCCATGCGAAAGGATGCAAAACAACGTAGATGGAATTCATGCACTCCAAAACCAAACGAACAACCAACGAATTTACTTATTTCAACACTAAATAAATGGAGCCAGATACTGTGAACAGACGTTAGAATTAAAGAGAGGAAAACACTAATCCACATAAGATTTTTAATCAGACGATGGATGCACATTTCGGCAGCCAAGCTGCCTTCTTCAGCATACAGGAGAGCTTCGATCAGAGTAGGCAGGCTATTCTGATCAAGGCTCTCCTGTATGCTGAAGAAGGCAGCTTGGCTGCCGAAATGTGCATCCATCGTCTGATTAAAAATCTTATATGGATTAGTGTTTTCCTCTCTTTTATACTTATTTCAATGCTTAATAAGGTATACAAAATTTCTTTCGTTGGGCGGAGGTACAGGGGCGCTTGCAGTTTTAACTCGAGGAGCAAATTACTTGAAGATATTGTAAGTAATTAAGCTAAAGCAGTCGCAAAGTTAATATCGTCAGAAAAATCAATTTGATCTACCATTAACATTAATTTACAAAATTTTAAGGTATAGATGTCCCGTTTGCTGTTTGAAACCCGTCTATATGATTTTTTTTTAATAAATAGGTAAAATTTATATTAAATAAAAATAAATAATGACATAGTGAGATTATCTGTGACAATGATATTTTATTGCACAATGATTTTCTTGAAATTTCTTTTAACGACATAACTTATATATGTACATTATATATAATAAGTACATGAAATGAAAAATAATTTTATTGTGATATTGCTTAAGTAGTAATGGTTACTAGATGTTGTCTAATAGATAAATAAAGTAATTTTAGAGATAGATGGGTTATCCAATCAGTATGAAATAAAAATATGCTTGGATTCCCAATTTGATATATTTCATGCTTTTTGTAAACAATCTAAATTTTACCACTTTATCGTTCTCTTAAACCTCAGAATTTTAAATTCTCCTTTCGGAACTAAAATTTCATTTACATTATCATCCTTTACCCATTATTAGTCTTCCGAGGTTATAAGCCCTTATGGGGACAGTGATTATGACGTCTGTCTTCAATGTTAGAAATGAATTCTAACATATTTCGACCTCAAGTATTCTTGCGTACACATTTAATAAGCTCGCTTAATATAAGATAATATATTGATCAAAAATTACCATTTCTAAATGCGGAGTTAATGATATGAATAATATTGAATACACAATGAACGAGTGAGATTAAGGGGGGAACAATTATTATAAATATTAAAATGAAAACCAGCAATTTTAACTTTAATACTACCAAATCAAAAACATTCAACATTAATATGAAATCGCGTCTTATTTAGATGTTTCTGTAAAAATATGATCGTATTTATTTTATAGCTTGGGAACCCCTCTATATAGTCAATGTAATAACATTTTAATTATTTCACGGGTAGACAAAAGTATTTGCATCTGTTTTCTCACGTCTTTTTCTCGAAAATGAGAGGCGTCGTGCATCCGATGTGGCACTGGCGCAACCCGTTGAGGATGAGACTGGTGAAGCAACATTTCTCGAAGCTCATGCAGTCTTTATCATCGTAGCAGTATCGTGTGGTGAGATCGCACGATCGAGGAGGATCTTCAGGAGGACAAAATCCACGATCTAATAGCAAATAAACAAAAGAAAGAAAATGCATATCTTCAAGACAACCACTTTTTATAATTTATAATTTTTAATGTTAGTATTACAGATATTGCATAAAACATAGTAAGTATTCTTGCAACAAGAATTCTTGCTGAATGTCTATGCATACCGTTTGAAACTTAATCAAGTAAAATGAAAAGTAAAACAATGACGACATTATTTTTCTTTTCTGATATTTTTTCTTAGCGCATCTTTGCCCACAAGTCTTATTTTTATAGAGACACTTGGCTTGTTTTGGCCGTTGCTTCTAGTTATATGTAAATAAGAATTGCCCTGTATTTATGTCAGAAACGTATTTGCTATCAAATACTTGTTAGTTTCTTTCTGTTTGTCATTCTAAATTGTCTCCTTGAAATCACCTTTGCCTCTTTTCATTACAAGCAAGAAATATGAAGATATACAACCAAAAAAATTGATACTATCAGTTTTATAGTAAATTTAGGAATAATTTGATAACAGATCGTAAATAGCTATTGAAAGTGAAGAAATTTAGGAAAACAGATGAGCTTATTACCCAAAATTTCTTTGTTATTAAATAATAATTATTATAATCCGTCTATAAACATAATCTTCACTGAATTTTATTAGTACAACTACTTTATTTGCTTTTGCATCTTTCGCCTTTCCTTTAGTGGAGGCCAGTTGAACACAGATATTGACAAATAAATTATCTTAATATTACTTAAATATCTGAAGTCCAAATTTAGAATCAACAAAATATCAAAAATTGCTAATTTGATTTTCATTTTTTCTAATTAAGTTTTTATTTTAATTTTAAAATTAGGAGCTCCATCAATCGAAAGGGTTGGAAAAAAATTCAGAACTTTTTAAAAAGTAAGTGAACCCACTGTCTTTCCCTCCCCCCTCCAATTTTGTATATTTGTATAAATTACATATTTTACAATGCAAACATTTGAGAATAACATTACATTTATAATACAGCTGCCAAATGGGTGCGCGACAGAGCCAAACTATATTTTCCTAGCTTCCAGTTAGCAGTGTTGAAAATTTATTGAATATTTTTAAATAACTTAAGCTAACGATAATAAAACTGAATGTCTTACGTTCCGCCTGAGTTGACACCTCTTGAAAATTCGATTTAAGAAACAGCATGCTAAGTACGACGATGAAGCAACTGATGCATTGAACATAAGCCATTTCCGCAAATGTAATCGGCAATACCTAATTAAGGAAAAAATCCGTAATGATGGTGTACATGAAAAATTCCGGTTAGCAAATCTAGGTTTTGTTACCTGACGTTTTTTAAAAAATTTATTCACTTTTACTGCTTTTGCATTTATTACTAATTTGGTTATTGGTAATAGATGCAAAAGTAATACAAGTGAATTATTTGTTAATAACAAATAATGTATTAAACTGCATTAAAAAATAATCGGAACACAACAGCTGCACTAGTAATACTAATTGTTCTCAATTTACCTGACTGACTTAACTTATCATTCAGAAAACACGATACGTTACCATTAATGCATATTTCTGTTGCAGAAATTGCTTTAGGTTTATTTATAACTCTCGGCTTGCATATTTGGCAAAAATGTAAAATGTAAATTAGACACTTGAAATTAATTTTATCATTATTTGTTGGCAGAGACTATATATGAATAATTTGAAAGAGAATGATCTCATCAGAATAGTTTTATCTAATACAGCTTTAAATATAAAATAGCTTGATTTTACCTGCAGTCTTTGACTGGTGTTGTAAGCAGTGAAGAAGATGCAGCAATTAAATAAAATGTTAATTATTCGTAGGGAACACGTGTTGCTTTCGTTTTCTATGGCCTGCGGTTATTTTTTTACCCTTCCTCAACAGTCGAAATGAGGGTCAACGTATCCTTTTCCACATGAAATCTGAAATCATTCCAAAAATATTTTAAAATTCGTAAAGCTATATTAATCATTGAGAATTACATGGCGGTTATTTTATTTTTTCTTTAACGAATATTTTATATTACTATTTTCTGTTGAGGGAGCATCTTTTAAGAGGTTATAAAAGTAATAGCGATTTTGATTATTTTTTTCCCCAAAATATTTTAATTTTTAATTCGATATGAAACTCATAAATTTCAATGCCAATGAATTAAACAATAAAAGTGAAGTCGAGAAATTCACGTTATCTGCTTTAATGAAAAAGATGTTATCTTAAACGTTTCCGCAGTTAATGAAGGTGATCATATTGCACAGTATCGGTTTATCAACGCGGCAAACAATGAACACTATTCGGGAGAGAAGGAAGGCTTCCGTGTTCTAAAAACAGATACGTGATAGAACTGATTATGCAAGAAATTATTAAAAAAAATTGAAGTTGCGCTAGAATATATATTTTAAAAATGATTATTGGTCCTATTTGTTTAAATAATAATAAAGACTGTGAAAGAGAAAGATGTTGTTTTTTCTTCCTTTTTGTTTTTGTTTAAATATTGAAAACAAAATTTAAACCTTTACTAACTTTTTATTAATATAAGTTTTAATAAATTTTATACGTTTTTTATACGTTACAATTTTATAAAATTCTCTTTAAAAATCTGCTAGACAGCTTTGTATATAAGAATTTCGTACTTAACGCTGTTTATTTAACTAATTCTATAACAAATAACTTTGTTATCCTTTGGTGATAGAACTTATAAATAGCGAGTAACGTCGACGTGTTTAAACAATGGTGGGTGATTGAGTTTTGGAATTAAGTGCACACTGTGTCCATTGGAAATTCATCACTCTTGAGAAACCTCCATGGGAACAGGCAATTGATGTTAGCATCGTAAGGGGTTGAGTTTGTGGTCCAGTTTGTGGTTTGAGAGAAAGTGCATGGCAAATTTGGTTCGACGATCATATCCTATCCATCGTACAACTGTGATTTATCTCTCCGGATTTCCATTTATTCTCTAATTACGCGGATGCTATCATCGAAACACTCTGGAAATGGTTCAGTCGGAGCGATGGGGAATTTTATATGACAGGAACCAGGGGCCCGAATTCCGTTGAACATTATCCCATATATGAAATCTGGTGTCCTCTAATCTAAGTATTTTCAATGCTACAAATTCTGCAACGATGTTTATTCCTGTAGTATCCTTGCCCTCCTGGAGATTCTCGTTCATTTGTCTCGATTAAAGAATCCTTACTAGCTTCTACTTTGATGCCCTGAGGCAGATGAGGAAGAAGGTGAAACAAAAACGTAAAGATAAGTAAGTGTTGCTCCAGTATGACATTATTAAGAACAATCAATATCTATAACCTGACTGAGGAGTAAAAAAAAGCTTAGTTCCACCAATATCATAGTAAAGGTTTGTTCCGAGATGATGTCGGACAGGTTTGTTTTATGAAATAGTCAGGCATGATAGAGGAATGTTCTTTAATTTGGAAAATAAGTCCATTAGTTCTGTATATCAAATGTTATTTTCGATATACCGGTAGTCTGTATCAATGAACCTTGAAAAATATTTCGGGCGCCTTCCTCTGTATGGATGTTTAATACCTGGATGTTTTATATGTTACGGTAACTTTCGCAAAAGAAGCGAACAAGAATCTTTCACCGATCGGAGTCGGTAAAGACGTCATCCGCAAGAGAAGAGAGGAGAGCCAATGGGAAGACGGAAAGAGTGATGACGCGGAGAGAGACGTCAAGCGAAAAATTCAAAAAGTCAGTTAAGATTTTTCCATCGAAGACAAGCATGGCGGACTCACAGACGCCTTGGCAAAAATTTTGGAGAAGCGAGCAGCATCTTTTATCCTCTAGAACGGCGAGCGACGGGAGAGAGACATCCTCCACAATAGAGGAATGCCGAACGGAGCTCTGCAATCGGAGATCGATGCACAAGAATACGGCGTTATTGCTGCCAGTACAGGTGAACCCGACGTTAGTCAGTTTGGTGTTCGTCCAATGGTTCAGCAGTGAGTATAAAAATTCTTTGACATTTTTCGAGGAGCTACCCACGTTAAATTCACCCTACGTCTGGGGAATTTTTCCTTTGAGCTTAAGTGCTTACATGAGTGAAGGATTACGAGGCACTATAGAAGCTCCCTAATGAGTACGTGTAATCCTCATCTCTCCTCTGTGCCTCGACAACTACCTATAAAGAGTTTTTAACCGGCTAAGGTGTATGGCCTCGTTTGGAGGAACGAGCACAGCATTGCGTATTGTGTGCTCATCAAAAGTCACGTTATTTCTCTATTAGTGAACTTATCTCGGACTTAGCGATAACAGTGTGTATTCCTGTAATCCTTTCTTTTTTTGTGGTATGCGAGCACCAGATTGCATATTGAGTGTACTACGCCTATTTATATATATGCTGATTATGTGCAACCAATGCTGATGGACTATTCCCTTACTTCGCCTATTTATAATTGATGTCAAAATTATTTTACGGGCTTCAAAGATAATCGTCAGGCGCCGATCAGCCGAAGATTTAGTAACCAGCTTTTCACTACCACGGTTCGCCTTTGCTCGTGGCCGTATCTTCTTCTTCATTTCTATGATCGTAGACTTTGATTCTGCCTGTCAAGTTAGATGGATGATTTTTTGTGTCTTTATCCCGATGGAAAGCACAAATGGATAATAGTGTTATAGTGAATATACGCAAAGTTTGTGGATAGATATGCTTCATATTATTACGAATAGTTCAAGTTTGGAACTATTTTTGTTTGATCCCATTCATAACTTAAGCTTCGAACTGGAACTTATTAAATTTATTATTTTTCGTTGTATTACGTGTGGGAAAAGAAATGAAAATCCCCTCACTTCTGTATTATTTAATTGCGTCTTTCTTCCACTGCTAATACACGTTACATTATACCTGTTTAAGGTATAATATCGGTTACATTATATCGGTTTAAGGTATAATATCGCAATCGATGAACCAGTCTATTTTTCAGGAGCTTCTTAACTCTCAGGAACTTCGTAGTGAAATCCATCTTGAAGTGTCCCAACATCGATGGGGATTCTTTCGTCGATATAGGCGCTAATATCTCCAGTCTTTTAATCGTGTAACCTCGATGCATCTGCTGCTACTGAACAGTTCTTTTGGGAGTGTAGTGGCGTGTGTTTGAAATGAAATTACCGGCACTTCAAGGTCCGGTCTCCGTTCTTTGAATGGTTCAGACATAGGCTATTAACTGCATGGGGAAAAGAATATCTAAGAGATAGGTTTTAAAATTGTTATGACTTGAATAGTTATAATTGAATAGTTAATAAAATACTATGAAAAGTAAAGTTTCATGCTAGATTGAATGGCGATATTATGCGGTGATATAAATTAGCAGTTATAAAAAAGGCTTTAATTAACAGATAGCGGGGAGTGTGAATGAATATTTTCTTAAGAGAAAGAGCTCATAAGAGTTTCTCGTTGGCCAATGAAGTGTGTGCAATGAAATATGTGTGATAGTTCTTTGTCAGGTTAGTTCCGGGGTGGGCAACTGTTTTTTTCTTGAGGGCCGTATAAGCGTTTTCAAAAACGTTCGCGGGCCGCATGACCAATGACGACACATGTAGTAAAAACGTAATCTCCTTAAAACCCTTATTTTAATCAATTTAAACAATTATTTTACAATTTACAAACATGCTAATACAATCAATGACAAATATATAATAGTCACTATTTATTAGTGTGAAGTTTGAAGGTATCCACAGTCAGCGACAAGTTTATTGTAATCAGGTGTGAAATGGCTGCTATTAATGCACAGAACGCCCTGTAAGTTTTCATTTGTCAGTAGTGATCTGTTCTTGGACTTATTTATTTTCATACAAGAAAAAGTCTGTTCGCATATGTACGTGGAGGCAAATATTACGAACATTTTTCTTGCGAAATCTTTCCAGTTTGGAAAAGAATTTTCTTTCAGATTTGCATAGAATTGTAACAGATTTTGTGAACAAAAGTGTGCTTTCAGTGCACTGTCTGCCTGCATGTCGATGAGCTCTGTTCGGAGAGGTATGGGTGCTACTTCAGCATCACAGTTAAAGGGTGATGTCAAAATATGGAATTGCGGTTCCATTGATTTGAAGTCTGCAAATCGTCTTCCGAATTCAGCATTTAGTTTGTGAAGCTGTTGGCTATATTTTCCATAATATTCAGACAAAACCGTTTGAGTTTGCAGAATTGGGAAATGATCAAAGTTTCCTTGACTAATCTGTTTAGCAAACAGCCGCAGTTTAGATTGAAATGCTGTCACAGCAAAATACAACTTAGCGCAAACACATCTTTACCTGCAATTTTCGACGCAATGTTTTCGGACGAAGTTCTACCGCAAGAGATTCAATCTTGAAAGTTTCAAGCTTGCAGAACGCTGGGAAAAATGCGTGCAGAGAAAGGAGATTATGTTGGAAATGAAGAACAGTTTATAGATTAAGATGATATACTTGCCTTTTCTGTATCAATAATTTTTGATTTGTATGTCCTTCATAATTTTCATATTTATATACACCGCCAGATGAACAGTGCTTTGGATTGTGAAGGTTAAACAGTGGTTTGGATTGACTCCGTGCATGTGAGCAAGGAATCATTTAAGGGCTGGCTTATAGTATGATCTTACAAACACACCATAGAAGTAAGCCAAATACAGGTACTTTTTCTTTGAGTTCAAATTCGACAATAACGCCGCAGAAGCAGCAGAGAAACGTCAACAAAATTTTTGGAGTTGACGCAGTAAACGAACGAACACCCATTCAGCAATGGTTCCAAAAATTCCGATCCGACGATATGACCCTTGAAAATTAACCGCCTGAACACTCAGCACCAGAATAAAGACGTAATTCGGCTGAGTTGTCTGTCGAAAATTGAGTTGTTGGAGATCATTCTTGGAGGCCATCTAGTCCTTCTTAAGCCCCGTTCTCCCAAGAGGAATTTCTGGCTATGAGACCGAGGTAGATTGATTAATTAATTAACTAATAAACAGATTTGGAAAAAAACAAGTTTATTTAGAATTCATTTCAATTGCAACCACAAATGACTTCGCTTAATAAATTAAAATGATATACATGTAAAAAAAGGACATAAACTCGTTTGAAAATGTCTTTATAGAATTAAAATAATTTCAATAAATATGTAAAAAATTATTACATTTAACATTTTTAATTATTTTACAGGCTCTGGTATCAAAAATAAAAATATTTTTATTGTATAAAAATATTTTGGTTGGACATATTTCTTTTTTTAAGAAAATACGAAAATATACCTAAAATGAAAAATAAACGAGAAACGATTTTGTATTTTTACACAAGCTCTTAAAAAAATCGTACTAGCATAATCTACTAAAAGTGTGAAGAATTGAATAATCGATAATTTCTCATGAAAAATATTCGATTATAGAAAAATTGAAAGTCATCAGAATGAATCTGCGCATTTTCTTTTTTCGTCTTTATTTTTAAATTGAATGAAACGTTTCAGTTTTGAATATTGGTTTTGTTTTTTTAAATTCTAATTTGTGTTTATGCAGAGGGTTGAGGCTGAGCGGGAGCTTCTTGTGGCTGCGGGGGTTGGTCCGGGCGTGGGGGTCCGCCGGGGAAAGGTCCGCCGGGTCCCTCGAAGGGCATGGCTCCGGGAGGAGCGCACTGGAACTCGGGGCAACATTGGCCTTCCTTGGGGATGGCACGGCAGCGAGCGAAGTTGTTGTCCGGGGGTCCCTTACACTGTTCGCGGATGCATGTGAGATCGGGAGGAGTCGTGCAGTTGCACGTAGTGCAAGGATCTTGCAGTTCCAGGGATTTTCCCATAGGAACTTCACGGGTTCCAAATTTGCAGATAGGACCAGCGTCACGTTTCACTGAAAGAAAGACAGATATAAAATTTGTTGAGCAATGTGAGCGATATACATTTAAAAATTTCCCTTAAAATATATCAATAAGGATATGTAACTAGAAATGCAGCTGTATTATTTTTCCTCAGAGGATTTCCTTCCAGAACAAAGAGTTTTCTCATTACTTTTCAGTATCCCTTTCAAGTTCAAACTTTCTAAATATTTTAATTTCTGACATGGATATCCAATAATTGGATTCCAATTCATAATTAACCCAAGGAACGATAGATTTCTAACGATAATCCGTGACAGCTTTAAAACGATAATCCGTTTTCGGTAAAATATAAATTTAAAAATATTATAAAAATTTGATTATTTGTAATTCAGTAGATCTAAAAAAAATTAGAGACTTTTTTTAAACAATTATTAATTAATTCTTAAAAATTACGAATTTATTATTCCATCAATTTGAAGTTATCCTAAAATCATCTGGAAAAGTCTTACGGGATTTTATTTCTATCTCATCATATGTGAGATATAATATAAGAAAATGAAAATAGGAAAGAAAATTCTTGTATATTATAAATGAAAATAGGAAAGAAAATTCCTTAGCCTGGTACCAATCCATGGATCCGTACAGACGATCTAACCAACGAAGCCATTATAGACATGGAAGCGTTATGCCATTTACATGTCATCTAGGCTGGTTGGAGCAGATACCTAATTCTCAGGTGGCACTAACTTTCCTATATATTAAGAAAATTCCACAGCCTGGGACCAATTCAAAGGACCCATAAACTTCTAGATATCAATTACCGGGCGTGCGTTTTAGATGCTTCTTCTGATTATCGTTTTGAAAAGATTGAATAACGAAAAGATACTTTATTGTTAATGACTTTTTTTCCATCCATGATTCCTTGCAATTCCTCGCAGTTGTAAAAAAAAAACGTCGATTAACCTAGAAATACTTAAATAAACGATAACTGTTCTTTTCAGAGACTCGGATGATTTGTTAAGAGCTATAATTTGGATGGGTGACGCGCATCATTGAATGATATGCATCCTTGATTTTTTACCACGTTCATTTTTCCTTGCATTTTAAAATATATAATTTTAAAAAATTCTTTGCATTGCTTTTTAAAAAGGTGAAGTGAGGAATTGCTGTCATTAATCCTGGGTTTTCTTTAAAGTTCACCCGTTGTACAAGGCTCATTCAATAAATAACCGGAAAAGTAACATAAAAAATCTAAAATACGATAGTGATAGTTGTACGTTTATTCTTTTCTAGAGGTATCCTTAAGCTATTCATAACTGAGGTTGGTCCTCCTGCATTGCACATAGGATGCTGGGAAACAGTTGCACAAGATGATGGCAACCTAATAGGAGTGCTTCAAGCTGGAGCAGTGAAGTGTCATCAGATTTTTGTTGAATGAAGACGTGCTTTTGCTTCATGACAATGTGAGAGAACACATTGCTAATGTCAGATTGCCTGCTATCGAGGATCTACAGTTTGAGTCCTTAACCCACCCTCCATATACGCCCGATCTCGCATCTTCAGCTTTCCACACTTTTGGCCCACTGAAAGATGCACTAAATGGATTGAGGTTCCAGAAGAGGATTCAGTATCCTTGTCAGTGGCTGGCGTAGGTCCATTGAACTAGGGGAAGGACTATAAAGGAAAGTTATTTTGGTGCTTTGTAATAAATATTTGCTAAAATATATTTCCGGTTATTTATTGAATGAAATTATAAGTGTCATTGCCCCGAAAGCATAACTGTGAAGATAAATTTCTAAATTCCAGACTCTGTGTATTTTTTGTGTAGATTACGAAATAAAATAAAGTTGAGAAATAGGGTGAAAGATAGAAAAAGTTAAACGTTCTTGATAATTTCCGATATTAAAAGTAATATTTAATAGAAAAAAATTGATACAATATAATGTGCATATAAATTCATTGAACATAAAATACACAAATTTCACATACTAGACCCTTAAGCTGTAGAGCGTTTGACTCGAAAGCTTTGCTTTCATCATTCACCAACCAAGGAGCACCTCATTCAAAAAAGAGATTTCCTTGATCCAGAATATTGCAGTTAAAAATGGCTATAGCACACGTACTATCACCGATTTGGTCAGGAAGAGGAAGTTAAAAGAAGTTCATCCTTCTCAAAATAAAGGAAATCTTCTTATTATGAATTTTGCTAAATATTAGCATTTGTATTAACTGTATATTCGCAGTTAACTAATCAAGAACATGTTAATATACGGTTAAATACTGCATATTAGGAACTGCTATTTAATTATTATTTAAATTGTGCATAATTTTATTTAATTATTGGAAGTAGAGAAATACTTACCGATTGGAGGACGAGGTTCATTAAATGATGCTATAAGAAAATAAAACATTGTTAAACAAATTATAAAGAAATGAGCAAATTAAAGAAGAAAAAAACGATTGAAATCTCTTAAATCATGTCCGGTTGCTTTCGGAGGACATACAAGAATATTTTAATCGCTAAATTAAAATAAATTGTATCACTCACGGCAGAGCCAGTCAATGGAGCAACAACGTTTCTTCAAGTAGATGGGGACACAGCCACGCTTCATCTTGAGATTGTTGCCTGGGAATGTGCACTCGACTTTCTTGCACGATGGGCTATCGGGTCCCTTGAATTCGGGCGTGCAAATGCACGTGGTGCAGGGTTCATCGCTGATTTCGATAATTTGACCCTTCACATAGGTTTTGCCTTCCCATTTGCAAGTAGGAGTATCTTCTGTTTAATACAGAGAGGAAAAATCTTTTGTATAGGATTCAAACATGGAAAACTTTAATGTTGAATTTTAATAGGACGCAAAAAGGTACTTACTAACTTCATCCAAGGATTTCTTCTCACCGAACACTAGAATAATGAAAAAAACAAACGAAATCATGGATTACAATGCGAGGAATGTGATAATATCAGTTCGATAAGTATTAATAATAAAGAACATTGATTATGATATGGAAAAAGCAAAAGCAATGGATATTCTGAATATTAGCTACTGGTTTGATATATTTTGTTGTTATATGCTTGTGAATCATGAACTCTGAAAAAGGCGGAACTGAAGTGCTACAAAAATATTAAAAAAAAAAATTTGAAGGAATACTGTGAGCAACATAAAGATCCAAGAATATTTAAACAGGAAAATCACGATTGAGAACAAGATCAAAGCAAATGAAGAGAAGCTGATAATTTCGGACACGTTTACAAGATGAGAGCGACCAGCATGATAATTTTGATGCTGTTCGGAAGAAACGAATAAAAAGAACATGTAAAATAGAAAAGTATTGTTTTAAGACTTATTCGTGCGTTATTATTATCTCCTACAGCAATTTAAGTCCCTCTAATATGAACCACGATAAGATTCATTACTTTTTAATAATATTTTCTGGATATGAAAGATATAGTAAGTGAATAGTCCAATTCCAGAAAAATTGGTTAGAGTTTGCATCCTACCTGTGAAAAATGAAAAGATTTTAAGACTGGAGATTACACTTTCTTTCCACATAAGTGAGATATTACATATATTAGTAGTTGTATATGTAGGTTGATCAATTTTTGAACATGAGTAAATTGTCCTATCATAATTTCAGAGATTACGTGACTCAAATTTATTAAAGACAGTCAAAAATGGACTTTAATATTGGTTAAATAGAATGGATATCCAAGGATAGCAAATATCCATATAATAAGATGGCCTTATAGTTCAAATCTATTTAAATAGGAGAGTTAAGTTCTTCATTTTACCGTTGTAAAATTTATTTAATCAACTTACAGCAATAGTAATTCTTTGGGCAGCAGTCGGTGTGGTCGAAGAGTGGGATGCAATTGGGTTGAGAAATTTCGCTGAAACATTCGGTGACAGCGCAACCAGAAACTCCTCGTGCACCGCAGATGCACCTGTGACAAGGATTGGTTGTGTTGATTGCTTGGCCCTGAGTGTAAGTTTTACCCTTGAATTGGCAGCCATCTACTTTGAATTTAGAAAAAAATAAAAAATATGATTCATTTGTTTTAAATATTGAATGTCTATACATAGAAACATTTAAACAGGTTACTTACCTTCAGGCTTCTGCTTTTCGTAGTCGCCTGTATTTAAAAAAAAAAGATGGAAGTTAATTTTTATTATGCTGATGAATATGAAAACAAATATATTCAAGAATCGCAATCTTTAAAAGCAAGCACGAGAAGAATTGTATAAGAAATAAAGTTGGAAAGTAAAGAAATAGTAATTATGAAGAAAATACACTTAAAAATTGTATTCTGCGCTGAGAAATTACGGATTATATATACTTGCTAATGAATAATGTTAGTCTGAGAAAATGATTGTATTCTTAAGATGAATACTTACTGCAGTCGAAGCTCGAAGGACAGCAAGCATCCTTTTCGTATACAGGTTTGCATCCCTTAGCTTCGTAATGATTCCATAATGACCATGGACAGTCCTTCTCTTTATTGCATTCTACAATATACAAAAGAAAAAAATGAAAAATAATGAATCTCGGTGCCTTTGTACATCAATTTGGTAATTTTTCATAACTAGGAGAAAATTAAAATGAACGCATACATTATCAGCGATGAAATTTGATTGATCTGATATAGAATTTCACCCTGATTGCGAATGCATATCTAGCTTTTGAGAGCTGAAACAGTTTGGAATTTATTTGATTTTCTCCTCATTGTGTTGCCAACAAATACAAAGGGCAGAATGTTATATTTTACGAGGATGATTCAAATGAGAACCTTAAAAGTGTGATAAAACATCGCTTGATTGGCTTGTACGTTGGCTATAGAGTTACTATACGATTGAAGATAGATTGACGATATAGAAATATCATACTGCAGCGCAGAAGAATGTTAAAATGGATGTACACGGTTTTGTTATTCGTTCTTTGAAGAGTGAAAGGGTGAAATCTATCGAAATTTACCGACGAATGAAAGCTCAGTAAGCTAATGCATGTCTGTCAATACAACGAATGTACAATTGGACTAGGAAGTTCTACACAGTGTGCGCCCCCACGACAAAACGAAGGGCACCGAGTAGCGATATTAGAGTAAGAAAATATCCTCATAAAAAGCACGATATAAACACATATTAATCAGAATCTCATATCGTCCATAGTGATGTGCAGTTCCATAAAATGTCTGCCACGCAGAATTGAAAGATCGAAGTGTGTTGGCGCCTGTCAAAGACTTCTTGCAAAGCTTTGAAAATAGGAGGTCTACTCCCCAGATCTTCTCCATTATGATTATAGGATCTTTGGACCACTCAAGGAGACAATGGAAGACAAGAATTTTATATCCGTCCAGGCAGCGCGCAGTCAGCCAAAAGAATTTTTTCTAACGCTTTTCATGCACTTCGAAAGCGTTGGAACTGCGTCGAAAAGTGATGTCATTATTATGAGCTAGAATTGTATTTAAGGTTTTCATTTGAATCTACTCTCCTTTATTAAAAGAAAACTAGAAACTCTAACCGGTCAATTAAATAAAGTATAAATAATTTACCAGGTGTCAGCCGATTCAAAAAATATTACTAATAAGTATTGTGACTAAATGTTTCATTTTTAGCTGTGAACATAAATGCGTTCAAAATTTAACCTTTCTCAGTAGGTATAAGAGTTACAACCACATGGATTATCTCGATTAACCAGAAGACTGACGAATCCTATCATTTACTTTGTCCAGTAATGAAGTTCGACATTACAAAGTCTCGAAAATCTCGAGTCATTGACCTTTGGTTAGAGTACATTTCTGAGCATTCACTAGGCTATGATATTGATCGATAGTGATCTTACCGTTTACAAGACAGTTTTTGGCCGATATCTCGAAAATATTCGGAATACGAATACAGTAATGATTTTAATCAACTCAGCGTGAAATTTCACGTCCATATCACATATTTATTATCTCAAGGTTTTCCGTGAATGAATTCAGATAAACGAATTTCTTTTGAAATAGGTAAAATTCATAAAATTCACTTTGACAGATCAATTTTAAATAATAAGCTTACACAGTTGAACCACTAATTTTTTTCGTGAACCTTTAATTATGATAACTTTTATTAAGGTTATTAAATTCTATAAGGCTTTTCTTTTGGTAGAATTTAAACAAATGCATTATTAGTGCCAATCAAATGGGTATACCGCATCCAGTTAATACATATTGTATCACGGCCTACGAGATAGTAAAAGGCCTGTGCATTTGCCTGTTTTTAAAGCCAAAATTGGGAAACTCGAATTTTAAGATTTATGTCATGAAATCCTGTCATCTGCCGGCAGTATCAGTAGACTTTATATTAAAAACGTGTTTGAAAATAATAAAACTTATATTATTTTAAGCAGATTTATTATTTTGTTTTAAACTTCTAAGTTCATTTCTTAAAATAATAAATCTGCTTAAAATAATATAAGTTTTATTATTTTCAAACACGTTTTTAATAGAAAATCTACTGATACCCCCGGCAGATAGCAGGATTTCATGGCATAATATTAAAACGCTCATGTTTCCATGTTTTTACACCAAATGCACAGGCCTTTTACTATCTAGTAGGCCGTGTATTGTATAATTGGAGTATTAAATATTCTCGATAGATATCTATAGAGATTAGAAAATGAATCAAATTGGTATAATCCCAAATGAAATTCTTTCAGCTTGTAATGATAAAATTACAAGGGGGGAGGAAAGGAGTTACAAATTTTACGAGTTTCATCCAAAATGCTAATAATTTTATTATTAACGAATAATTGATGATCATCTAATTTACTTAGAAAAATTAGGAAATTGATGATGATAATTTCGATGATTCATATCTTATTGGTAACGTTTGTTTACTAATAGTTAATATTAAAAAGTGACATATCGTTAAGATATAGAGCACAGTAACTTGCGGGAGTCTCAGCCAAAAACTTTAAGATGGAGACAGGAAATGAAAAAGATTTATTTATTAACCTCTCTTCTTATGTGTCTTTATCATTATGATTGTGAGCAACAGAGGTTGGACGACATGTTAACAGGAACGATGCAATAAGATTGGTATTTCGATTTTAGATTGAAAGTAATTTTCATTTTTCCAGGTTTAAGAACAATGCAAAAGGACTCGTTTTTAATAGCCGTATTTCGAAATTTGATTTTCTCTTTTTTAAGGGAGGGTTGTTTAGAACTGGTTTAAGAGACATTAGATAAGGAAGGAGAGAAATACATTCTCCATCCTGAAGGACTCACTCCACCTGAGGTTGAGTCATACGCGAAATCCAGTTTATGTAGCGCATTTCGAGATTTATTCGGATAATAAGTTGAAATCTGATTGGCTCCCGTTTAATTTATAGAATAATTGGAATTTCACGCGGCACTAATTCCAGAAGGTGCATTATA
Organism: Rhysida immarginata; assembly: GCA_023313115.1. Classification (NCBI taxonomy): domain Eukaryota; kingdom Metazoa; phylum Arthropoda; class Chilopoda; order Scolopendromorpha; family Scolopendridae; genus Rhysida; species Rhysida immarginata. Next base: position 10,526,488 of record JAHWFO010015474.1, read on the forward strand.
TAATTACAAGTCCAGTTTTTTTCCTTTTTCCTCGTACACTTGTAAAGTGGCAGTAGAAGATAAGGATACTTAAAAAAATAATTTAATTTAATAATAATACAGTAGAGTAATTTCAATATTTGCATAATTAATATATTTCATTTAAACTTCTTACTAATTTTATTGATTTTATTCCAAAGCTCAAACATAATTACACATATTTATAAAAATCTGTTAATTTAGAAATTCCATTTAGGTTTGGTTTGTACATTTTTTAATGCTACAATGATAGAATTCACAATGAATCACTCACCCTTTTTGTCCTCGGCGCCTGCAAAAATAAAAGAAATAATGTTTTTTATTAAATTTTGTATACATACGATTATCATAGTTAAAAAACATTAATTTCATGAAATTAATAATAATTAAAAAGTATAAAGTAGTACAAATAGTTTTTTGACAGCTTTAATTATTAAATTTTTTAATTAAAAAAAAAAAAAACTCAATATTTTGCGCAACTGATTTTTCAGCGCAACTTTTTGTTCAGTATGAAAAGAAAATACAATAAAAAATTCTTTTCATGCTATTGGTTCATGTTTGAAGTGCCGCTTTGTTACATATAATTAAACATTATACCATCAAAATAATTTATGAATGTGTCCAAAATTCTTATTTAGGGCGTAGAAGCCAAAAATCTCACAAAGAGACTATAATGCATTAACAATTATTCTTTCTTTACCTTGTTATAAAGTATATGCTATATCTATATAATAAAGAAAATTGTTTTTTATTCTTCTGAACGACAATGTAAAGCTACGTGCGGTCTGATTGCCATGCAAAAACAATGAGACGCATAAAATGAGACAGTTGTCATGACTACAAAGATGTGTTCACGTTCCATTTGCATTGAATCTATATTGAAACGTTCTTTGTGTTTTTTGTTCTAGTTTTGATTTAAAAAGGGACTTAAGTACTGTGTTGAGTGAGATGAATAAGTGTTGACTGAATTCTTCAGTTTCGAACATGTTAAAATTTTCAAAAGAAGAATGGGTGAGGATGATTTATTAAAAGGAAAAAGTGCCCCCCCCCCCTCATATTTTGAATAGATTTTCAGAATTCAGGTAATCGGAAGTAACCCAGGAGTGGTGTTGGACAAGCTAAGAAGATATTATGAAGAGTATATGAAGAATAGTAACACATAATAATAATAATAATAGTCAGTTTTTAAATTGATTTAAATTACACCGATATAAGGGATTACCGAGGCCTGAACTTAAACTATCAACATTGGACACGTTCAACGGGATTCGCCTATCTCATTTATTACAGAATACAGTGTTATTAATATTATACAATTATTATTTTTAAAACGAATACATGCATTCACTTTGTTTCATATACGATAATGTTCGAACGGTCCTTTACCGAGTTAGTGTTTGAAGATGAATAATTTACTTCAAAACAAAATAGTTTCTTCATAATATTTTTCTTCTTCATGAAATTTTCTTTCTTTTTTATCTTTTCTTTGAAATTCTCTTTTCATATTAATTCTGGAGAGAATTCTTTGAAATTCTCTTTTCAAATTAATTATCTTTCGCAAGTGTTTGTAAAAAACGGGCGGTACAAGGGTGTTAATGGTGATGCCAAAGGCGATTGGAAAATAATAGTAGCGGAAAATTAAAAAAGAAGAATGGAGGAGAGTTAGTTAATAATCTCTTGAAATTAAGTTTGGCAGGTACTTGGAATAAAAGACAAGGGCGTTACTCAGAATTTCTTTCCTCCAAGCTGACTCATGCTGTAGATGTCACGTGACTGTTTACAGTTCATGAATAACAATAGACAATGAAACGAGCGAATCGTTCTTCACAGTCTTTTAAATGTACTTTCGCATGAGAAGAATCAGGTCAAACGGCGCCTTAATTGCCTCCCCTCCCACCGACCCTTCTCCCACCTGTGAGGTACTGGTGCAAGTGACAAGTAAAAGGTCACTGGGCGCAATGAAGAAGAATTTGGCACACTTCAATTACTAATGGCTTTCACGGTGTTAAAATCTCTTTTGACTTTAAGGTTGCCTTAACTATTATTTTGGAATATAGCTTGAAAATTTTTTAAACCAACTCGATATTGCATGGAAAATCTTGTGATAAAGACAACGTAAAATAAAATATTTCTAAATAAATTTCAAATAACGGATGTAGAAGAAAAGAAAGACAAGACACAAAACCTCGGAATAAAACAATATTAGACACAGAGTGGTAATCTCTATCTGAAACGTCAGCTTTTTTTCACGGTCTTACCACTCTGTGTCCTCAAATGTATAAAAATTTTTCCCCATTAAAAAGTTACAGAATAACCTGCAGGATTTCTAACATGTTAAATCACTCAACTTAGAAAACCGTATGGAAATATAAGACTATTTAAGCACCCTATTCCGTATGGAATTGATATGCAGAAATGTTATTAGTACATTATTATATTTGCAATGTTTTCTTTTTTAAAAAAAATAAAGTTTAAAAGTATATTTTTTTATAAATATATCAAAAATATTTCAGATGCTGTTTCGATGGATTTTCATTTCTGCTGCTAAAGTACTTCTGCTTTTACTTGAACTCGGCTTTACTTTGGTCAGAACCAGTCTCCAAAAGCATGTAGCTATTGCGGAGTAGAGTATAGAGTGCCTATGTGATCATGGGGCTCTCGGCCGCCATATTTTATCGAACTTTGAATAAGCTTGTATAAAAAAAATGTTTTCATCCGAATAGTCTTAGGTCAATAGGCAATGTCTAGCGTTACAAAAACAATGAGAACAATGTTTTCTAACTATTATTAGAATAATTTAGGATTTTTTTTTGTAAGATCAACGATGCACATTGAACCGGAATCTATAAAATAATTACCCAAATATTTGCATGATTTTTCTAATTGAGAGATGATTATAGTAATTTTCAATTCGGTAGAGTCTCTCAATCTGATTGAACATTTTAAATTTCAGAAAAGCAATAAAAATCACAAAGAAGGCCATATTTCAAACAAATGCGTTTTTAATATTCAAACAAAATAAGATGTTTGAGAACAACTATATTTGAAATCTTATCAACAAGCTACAAACTTGATTTTTTAACAAAAGGATTGACATACTCTTTATTAAAATGGATATTCCGTCATGTTATTTCCTGGAACGAGGTTCATAGATCCACCCACAAGACTGAAACAAGTTTTTAAAGTAATCAATTCTAAACAAAAGACGTTTCAGATATTTCTTTACTTCCTGGTTTTAAAAAGTTTGATTTAGAGAAAACGTTTTGTTTGGCTCCTTATTGTAGGAGTTGACACGAATGTTTACAGATTATATCTAAAGATTCTGCGAAAAGTAAACTTACTAATGTGATCTATTTTCGCAAATAGGTGGTATCGTGTTTGCTCGTTGCAATATTTGGTCAGTTTACAAAATATGATGGAAGAATAAAACTCTTTCATCCACTTTAATGTCAATTTTTTTTGTAGACAAGAGGCGTTTATTCTTCTTCCTGTTAATTATCCACAGTATTCTTGTTGTTTTTTTTTCAGTTTCAGTTTACAAAATGATTTGTGTAAGTTTTTCCCCCGGGGTGGTTTATAAAGTAATCTTTCCTTCGTTTTTTTATTTATTGTGACATTCTTTGGGTTGTTCAGTATGTATTATTTTCAAGAGACGGAAATAGAAGGGAAAAATCCGAACTATAATCACTAATCGATATATAGTATTATTAATCTGCTAAGATACTATATATTATTTTATATAAGTATATTTTTTTTTCATATCTGAATATCTGGTCGTTATTAATAACCGGTGATAGATTGTATAATAGCAAATTTTATATTTAGAGAACAAAATTTTATGTTCCTCACGAAGACCAAACATTTATGTTTTTCTTTCTTTTCTGTATTTTACTCTCTTGTAACGGAGTTGGCGCAAGCTGTTGGGTTCAACTAAATTGAATTGAACTGAAAAAAAAAGACAATAAAATCATGCTGGAGAGTGATACATGCGAGTCTGCGTTTTATAGTACCAACAAGTTTACCTTGAATATTCGAATTAGTCAGAAATTTGTCATTATTTTTTATTAATCAATTAGAAACGCTTTTCTGATTTCTCCTTGGCCTGCAAATGTTCGCGCTAAACGATAAGGAAGGATTTGTCACATGGAAGGCACGTTTGTCTCTCCCATAAAACCCTTTTCATTTTATAATCTAAATTCTGCTTTGAGCTAAAATAATAAACGTTTCTTCAGATTATATAAAGTTAAGCCAATGACTAGCGTTAATAGCAGTTAGTTTTAATATTCTTTTTGTCTAATAGCTTGAACTGGCTGTTTTATTTTATGAGAGATTCTATTTTTGATATAATTCTTCCCTTTGTTTCGAAATGATTTCTCACTTAACGGCTATTAATAAGCTTAAGGTATTTCTGTGGTAAGAACATTATCACTCACCACAAGATAAAGATTGAAATCATATCCTCCTTTCTGTTTGTAAATCTACAGATAAAGAAGGGTGGAACAACGAATTTCGTATTGATAATTTAATACCTATTAATAATAAGATGTTAGCATCGATTTTCATAAAATGTTAGCGTTTTTATCGGTCCATTATCTTTAAACTTTTACTCATTAAAAATTTACTCATAAATTTTCCTCTTATTCAAACAAGATTGAGCAACTTTGCCGTCGCTCCCGATATCATAAAAAAGCAACATTTTTCTTTCCACGTTTTTTTTAATCTTAAAAAAGGTTAATGAACGTTAAATCTCCTTTTATGGTGCGTCTCATTAGAATATTCATACTTCAATTGAAGGAATTAAAAAAAACAACAAAAAAAATTTATTATTTACAGGTCAGTTAGTGCTTTTCTTCTTCTATAAGTTAAAGACTAAGAACGGTTCTTAGTAGCCAATTAATTTTTTTCCACATAGGTAAATTTGCTTTATTGGCAACATTTCTTTAAATTTTCGCAATAAAGCTCCTGTACACCAACCCAATGTAAATATTCTTTAAAGCGATAATAAACTTAAAATATGTCAGTGTTGTTGTAGCGGGTGGAGAGAGACCAGTGAGCAGGTAGGCAGGTAAGAAGAGAGATATAGCTGGAGGGTCTCCGATGGAGCGGGCGGAGGTTTGGCCTTGACGGAGCCGTTCACCGCGGCCGTTCACCGCTCCACGTGACCGCTCGCGCCCTGCACTCAGGCTGTGTGTCAGTGAAGTCACGTGTACGCCTTCGCCATCGTTTCTCCTGAAGAATTGCAATTATTTTTGGTTGTTGGAAAAACCAAGCACAGCATTCGTGCTATCGTGAGTGGCAGTGATCGCGGTCAAGTTCTACTTTGTGATCGTAATGCGTATAACACGGTCGTAATGTAAAACAAAATTATGCAACCCGCTAGCACTTGTAATAAAATGCGATTTTCGGTTGCGGATTCAGGTGTCGGGTTTTCCCCTCCCATTCCATTACCGAGGCATTGAATCATTAAATAAACATGTTTAAGAAAGAATCAGAAAAATTTTAATACAAAATAAGGGTTTCTTTAACAAAATAAGGGAACGTGCCATTCCAAGATACAGTGAAAAATGTAAAAATGTCTTGAAGACTTATGTAAAAAAAAAATCATTATGGTGGACGAATTTACAAATCATGAATTTAATCTAAATTATAAAATTTTCAAAAAGTTAATATTTGTTTTTTTTCTTCTTGTAACCGTAAAATGGCATGAATGAATATTTAAAGCCGTAAAGAATAATAATTTCAACTTTCCGAACAAGGACATCTGAATGAATATTTATGACATAATACAGTTTTGTTATACTGACACACATTCCCGCAATACTATGTTTTTCTTTTCCAATGGCATTTTTTAAACGTCTATGCAGGCAAATCGGTTGGTCACGTACTGGAAAAATGATAGTAATTTTTCTTCGTAAAAAAATTTTTTTAAACTGAATTTCAGGTTACTTCATGCTAACTTAAATATTCACATAAAAATTACGTTTATGTTAATGATAACTATTCGTTTCTTGGGGGGCAAGAAAATAGACCAGTTTGTAACCTGTCATGTGAATTATTTTTTTTCTTTTCTAAGATTACATCTTCAGAAGAACGGGGAGTTCCGTTTTCGTGAAATTGGAATAGTATGAGTGAAGTCTCCTGTTAAGTGGACTTCCTATTCTCCGAGGACACGACCTGACCGCCAGTGACCTTTCGAAGGGCCCCTTTTTCAGAAACCACGCCATAAGATTCTTCTTGCAATTGTTCCCAATAAATGATTCTTTGTTATTTTTATTTTTTGAGAAATGTGTCGTGGGGGAAGTAAAGAGAAGGAAAAGTATGCCATTTTAAGGATGCTTCTAATTCTAAACAACAAGATACGAGATACATTGTATATTCTTTAGATAATTTATTTTCTTGGAATGATATTGCAATTGATTTTATTAAAAATTAATTAAGCTGAATTAACCTATAAAGAGCTATTTTTATTATGGATTGTAATATCATTAAAAACGCCTAAATGAATAGCTGTTTCCCTGCTAAAGGTGGGCAATAAAGCCGAACGGAGGTGGTCAACTAAATTAAGAACGATTCGTGATTCACTGTACAGTACAAAAACCAATTATATTGATGTAACGTTGTTTGTCGAGCTTCTAGAAAACACTAAAGAACCTTTATAATAAAAAAACTGTTTCCCTTTTTAAGCTCATCTTAGAAATTTTATTAATTTACAATTGGGATAGTTTTAATTCTAATTTGTATAAGAGACGGTGAAACAAGTTTAAATAAACGATAAATGGGAGATGCAGTTAGAAAAAGCGGCTATTGCTTTTTAGAATACCAATGGTTTATTGCTTAGCAATTTATACCAAATATTCAATATACAAATTAATATCAATCATACTTATAAAGAGATTTAATATAGTGCCATTTAATGGTCTAAATTATTTTTTTCCTTATTTTACCCGCATAATTCTGATATACGGGCTTTCAAAAGAATATACTTGTGTCTGTTTACGCGGGTTAGAATGTTTACATGCTGGTTTTAGCTTATAATTACCTTGCGTTTCTAATTACTTTCGAAAGAACAATTAAGCTAAAGAAGGACAATAATATATTTTTTTTTAAATAATGATTTCGTAAATGACTTTCTCCGAATACAGTATGACATAAATAAATAATTGGACAAAGAGATCTTCGATAAGATCAATTTAAACAGAAAGCGATAAAAACTTCCTATTATCGTCATCCAAGCGGAATGCCGTCGCGTCATTATTAAAATATTAAACCTTAGCTCCATTCTTATATTATCCGGAGCTCCCCCCACCCTTGCCTTATAAAATGAAAAGTATTAAAGGATCACCAAAATATCCTTTTTAAGTGTTTTTCTCCCTTCGGTTCTTTAAAAGATTTGAAACAATGAACAACGGTTGCTGTGAAAGAAAAAAAAAAAATTCTCCTGAAAGGATAACTATCTAGAGGGCAGGGCAGAAAGAAAACTAGAATGAATGACGGTGCTCTACTTGTTTAGGTCATTATTCTTAAAACCTACTTGTTTTTCAGTGCAAATTTATTTATTATTATATGATCTCTTATTCTGTAATAGAAGCACTGGTGCGAATGCTACTATTCTTTTTTTTTATTGTCATTATTCGTTAACATACTCATACTAGGTCATTCCATTTAACCAGATCGATTATTAAGCAATTGGAACCAGCAAACTACTTCGATTCTCAGTATTGATTTAGAATAGTTTCAGAAAGAAATAGAAGTTTCAAAGCAATGTGCATTATAACCATATTTGTGCCGGGTGGGTACGTGTTTGTGCATATAGCAAATTTGCCCTTGTTGAAACACGGAAGTATTTATTGTGTTGAAGAAACTGTTTAATAATATTCCTTAGAGCAATAATTAAGATGGTGGCTAGAGAGAGAGATAAACAGGTGCAATTTGGAGATATTGATTTAGGAGTTCGAATGACTTCTCATTATTGGGTTATTAGTTTAACATAAAAATTTTTAAGAAAGCCTTTTAAAAGCATCAGGTTTAAACAATATAGAGAACGTTTAATAAAAAACTATTAAAATAGCTTTTCAGTTTTATGATATTTAAAAAAGTCCAATTAAATTCTATAAAAAAGAAATTAATTTGATAGCCCCAGTTCATTTCCATTATTTTTTAAGGCTGTTTATCACAAAAATATATATAACATTTTGTCGATAGAAATATTCAAAAACATTAAAATAATGAGTAATATTAAGTAGACGCCCATAAAAGACATGAATAATTTAATAGAAATGCAGATGAACATTATTATTTTGGAATCGCATTAAGCCTCACTGATGAAATTATTCTTGATAACGCAATGAATTTGTAGGTATAGAACCACATCAGAATGAACATTCAAGTTTAAAAATGTTATCTGATATGTGGGCTGAAATAAAATTTCATACTTACTAACTCTTAAATTTACTTCATCAATTTTAAAAGATAAATTTAGCTCGAGCAGACTGATTGAGAAACCTCCCAGTTGATATACAATTGATTAAAAATATATACTCCTTTTTTTGTTCATATCAGTCTCCATAAGACTTCCGCCTCATTTGTATTTCTCCACATTGGGTGACTTTTATTTAGATTTTATTATTTCATTTTATGTTATTCTATTTTCCATTAAAAGGAGTATATATTTTTAATCACTTGTATATTACTACAACTCCTACTCCCAGTTGATAATGAAAATTATTCAAATTATAGTATTTCTTTTTTTTTTTTTAATATATACTCAGGAAAAAAAAATTAAAAAATTATTTTAAAAAAAAATCCATCAAATTTAAGTTAGATATTCCAGATTTTGTAATAAGAAATTTGATCAGTAAGTTAAATTTAATAGTAATAAACTTTTCAAAAACAAAACAAAACAAAACAAAACAAACAAAAAAAAAAAAAAAAGAAAGAAAATTCTTTTCTCTGCAAAACATCTAGTTGTGGTTGGCTTCATTGCAATAACCGAAATCATGATTGCCGTTAACATCATTATAAGCATCTGCAAATTCATTATTTTCGTTCTTTAAACCTTTGCAAAAAAGAGTATTTGGATTTTAAAATTTTAACGCACCGAACCTAGTCTTTATAACTTACAACGTATTATTTGAAATGCTGTTAAAAGCTTTTCCTTCCTCATAACATAAGAGAAAATAAACTCCTCAAATTGGAATTTACAGAATAAAATTTCTTGAATATAGAATAAATTGAATGGAATTTTTTTAAGTTATATAAACTTCAAAAATTTTTCCAGGAAATATAAAAGATTGTTATCCTTAAGAATATATATCACTATGAACCAAACCAGAAATTCTAATTAATTTCACAAATAAACTTCCTCCTTTAATCGCTTGTTTTATGTCGCTTGTTAATGATTAATCACGAAATATCGAAAAATCTTAATCCATAATTTGAAGATTGTGTATAATCCAAAATTTGCGTTTCAATATAAAGATTTAGTTACTGGCATAAATCTTTTGGTAAAATAAATTTAATAAAGTTCTTTAAGTCAATTAACAATGTTTGAAATCTGCCAACACTGAGACTTGATGGATTCTAATATAATTGAATTGAATTCTTAAAACTTGTAAAAGAGAACTTTTAAGATTCTCGAAACTTAAAATCTAGCAATTGGCTTACAAATTATTAAGAAACGTTGCTAATTTTTTCAATGAACAACTCAGGGGAAAATTTCTTTAGTAATATAATCTAAAAACTGAGTTGTGCTTATTTTACCAACTTAATACTAATAACGATTAAGTCATTTTTCTAGTCTTTCATTAGATACTGACTAGAAATGCAACGTTATTGCTGGGAAAACTTCCAACAAAAATGGAGTTATTAATTACTGCCGTCATAAAACTATCCGTTCGATTTTCTGAAATTTTTTCCATTATCCCATTACCCATCCAATAAAATACATGTCATTAAATGTATTTTTTGTCCCAAAAGAGTACTCACTGGTGAGGGCGACAGCACCCAACAAGGCGAACGAGAGAAGTAACAACCGCCAGGAGTCCATATTCCCAGGCAGAAGATGGGAGACAAACCAACGGTGCTCTCGTAATGGGAAGCAGGTTTTATACGTAGCTAGACGTAGAAACGAGGCCAAAAGTCATTGCGAGTGATTGGCAAAGGTAGGCCTTCCTTTTGTTTGGCGCATGCGCATTCCCTTTCCCCTCCCCTCGCCTACTCCCACCATCCCCTCCTCCTCCTCTACGTTGCCGGCTTTCTTATTCTTTGGAGGTTCCGCCGTCCGGACTGACGTTTCACTGGGGGAGTCGGTCGTCGCCAACTCACTCACTCACTCAGTCGGTGGACCTGACGAAGCAGCAAATCCGGTCCGGGGTAAATCTATGCTTCATGTGACCTCATTACTGTGTAACAACAACCTTGTTCAGGCGGATCTGCCCACTCAGTGGATGACTCTGTTGAAGATTTACAAATGGAACCTTTTTGGAAAACGTGCTCTGAAGAATGAGATCGCGATTTAAAAAACCAAACAAAAAACAACATAAAAAACACACACACATCGCACATACTTAAGCTTAAATAAACGAAAAAAATAATAACATTGTCTTCCTGCTTAAGAAGGTTCTTTGTCGTATTTAATTTTACGATTTTTGTTTGGTGTTCAAGAGTTTACATGTTATTTCACGTTAAGGCAATCCCGACGAAATAAGAGTATAAGTGAATTCATGAATAAGAATTAAAAAGAAAAAGATAAAAAAAAAACCCGACCCATCCTCAAAGGGCCTATGAACTTTTCAAATTTAGAAAACAGTTTCCTATCATGACAGTTTTAGTTCATTGTCATTGGTAATGTTAAAAACAAGTTATATGAGAAGTAGGATGGGTAGTTCATTATTTATTGCTATAATTTATTTCATCTGAAGTTGGTATTTATTGAAATATTTACTGTATATCATAGTTATGATTAAGAATTGAAAAAAGCCTAAACAATTTAGAGAAACAAGTTTTCTTTTCTAAAATCAAAAATAAAATAACGATAATAATCAAGATTATTTTTAAGGGATTTTAAAACCTCAAATAGGTTTTTTGTTATTAGAAAAACCGTTGGAGAAAAATTTTCTTTTATGAAAGGTCTGATAAATTATTAAAGTTTACAATATGAAAATTTATGGACTATAGAAATGATAAGTTTAAATTCCACAACATTGATAATATTGATTTTCCAAGCCATCTGAGAACTCTAAGAAAAGAGTAGTAAAAAAAAATAAATAAATTTGACCACAGTTATGGAACCAGATTAAGGTTACTATATAGCATAGAGTTTTAGTTTGCTGTAAATATTTTCTATTTAACTTTTTAATGTTTAGATTCCTCTGTATTTATTTTAAAAATTAAAGTCAGGTTATTAAAACGTTTTTTACATAGGATTTAAAATTACATAAAAAAAAAAATTAAAATTATAGAAAAATCAAGGATAACTGTTTTTCTCTTCTTTCATTTATTGAAAGATCTTGTTCAGTTTCTTTTTAATTATTTATTACTCTCAACGCTTAAATAAAATCTTGTTTTCTCCAAGTTTTTTTTTTCTTCCCAACCGAAACCAATTGATGCAATCTGTCGGATCTCTTTGCATTTCATTAAAAAAAAAAAAAAAGAAAAGCTGTAGAAGACCACCATGCCCTCGAGGTTGGTTCCTCTACCTGAAAAGTGAGAAAAGAAAAACTGTAATCAACAAATTACATGAAGAATCCACCATCACCATCACCATTGCTTTTCTCTTATTCCGAAGAATCCACCTGAAACTGTTGTCTTTATTTTTTTTCTAACATTTCAATGGAAGAAGATTTTTCTTTTGACATGGTCACGCTTCGCCTGCCACCTTTTCACATAATCAAAACTTTGACCTTTTAGAGAAGCTTTTTAGTCCAAAGAAGACTCTAAGGAGAGAAGAGGGGGCGGAAAATCACTAAAGGAGATCGTTTCATCGTTGTACACAAGACGTTTATGCTTGGATAAATCATGATGTCTAAAATTAGTCTGAGTCGTTTCTTTCCATTAGCCTTACTTGAAAATGACTATGAACGTTTTTATAATAATTTATAGTTTAGTTTCTTTATAGCTATATCAATTAGTGATATCATTTTTCTAGAAATAAAAATTATATCCGAATTATGAACATTTATCAAGCTAAATAAAGAATAGATTGGTATTTCTTAGGCAGCTGGGTTTCATCCTAGGTTATAATTCTCCAAAAGAATCTAACACGACAATTTGTGATTATATGTTGGTTACAGAAAAAGTAATTTCAAAAACTGTATTAGTTTACTCTATTAAAAGATTCCTAAAATATAAATTTGATTTCTCAGTACATAAATTAAAAAAAATACATTCGTTTTCCTCCCATCAAAATTTCAAGATGCACAATAATATATGTATTTAAAATCGAAGTGCAGCTAATAGAAATAAATAAGAATTTTAAAAAAAAACGTGATTAATTGTTTCTAGGACACAAACATGCTTGTAAGTTTTTGTATTATTTCTTTTTTTTATTTTAAAAAATTATCATTTAGGTATTAAAAATTATTCTGTTAGATATTTGATGAACAATTTCACCTCTTTTTCTTATTCTCATCGCTTTGAGAATTGCTAAAAAAGCAGTCTAGGACTAATAACAAAATAGCTTTAGAATCTGATTTTACCGAAATTATATATGTACAGCTTTAATAAAACACCGACCTTCATCAACATTTTATGGAGAATCGCAAAGAAATTTTTAATGATTTTTATTTCTCCCGTTATTGTTAATAATTGTACTGAATTACCAAAGATGGGGATAAAGAAAACTAGAAAAGTCTAAAAAAAAGTTTTTAAAAAGATTCCAATCGCGATTGGTGGCATGCTTGATTAGTTCTCATCGCATTCTGATTATATAGATTTTTCTTTTTTTCATCAGTCTGCTCCTCCTCGCTCATCAAAACATGTTGTCCTCATCCAAGGAGAAGCAAATACGAAGCGCTATTTAAATTCAATTGGGCTTGCTCTTCCCCAGGCATTCAATTGTCTTTCATCTTCGTTCTTCTTTGGATTTCATTACCGAATCAATTTGTTTTTAGAAAATATTTTCTCTTCAGCTAGCATGATCTAAACAGGTTTTCCATTCGTTAAAATTGCTGTACTTCACTTGATAACATAAATTAGTTGACGATTCTGTTGCTTTGTTGTATTCTTCCTCTATCTATTTTCTGCCTGCAAATAACGAGCAAGATTCCAGAAAAATATTTAATAGAATGGTCTACAGTTTAACAAAAATAAATAAATTTTTTCTCTCTCAAGCTTAGTTTATGTTAATATCAGAATTTTGATAATAAGCAAAAAATTTATTTCACGGAGAAATAATACTGTCTACAGAGACTATTAAAATTTGCGCTGAGAAATGGCCTTCAAACGAATTTCACTATAAAAATAATTGTGAAATCAGACTATTTCCCCTTATACAGGGTGAATTTAAAATCGCGCACATCAAAGTTTAGCTGCCCATAAAAGTACCAGTATGAGAATTTAAATAAAGTAAAGTTTTACAGGGATTAGTTGAAATGTTGGCTTTTATTTTTAGCAGACAAACTTTAGGTATTACAATAAATATTGGAAATGACGTCCTCTTTCGCGAATTCAAAAGCGTGTTCTTTTACCAAGTTTTGTGAAACTCTGCGAAGCATGGCGGTATTGATGTTAAAAATGGCTGTTGTGATGTTCGTTTTCAGCTCAGCAATCGTGTGGGGACTATTCACATAAACCACATTTTTCAGATAACTCCATAGGAAGGTTGTGGCCCCCTCGTTCGCCAGATTTTTCATCCCCTAATTTCTTCCTTTTGTTATTCGCGAAAGAGGACGTCATTTCGAACATTTATTGTAACACCTAAAGTTTGCCTGGTAAAACGAACATGCTTTTGTATTCGTGAAAAAGTACGTAATTTCCAATATTTATTGTCACACCTTAAGTTTGTCTGCTAAAAATAAAAGCCAACATTTCAACTAATCTCTATGGTACTTTACTTTCATTTAAATTCTCAGACTGGTACTTTTTCGGGCAGCTAACTTTGATGTGCGGGACTTTAAACTCACCCTGTATATAACGAGATTCAAAAACCATAAGAGACTGTTCAAAAATATTGAGTTTATTGAGATATGTATTTTGGAGTGGTAGAAAAGGTTTTTTTCTGCCGAATTCGTTTTTATTCTCAGTAAATGGAAAGAAAAGGCTGTCCGCATAGCAAACAGGACTCTAAAACCAATCAGCGTCAAAGGTTTAACACAGTATAGTTAGAAGTTAACACACTATATTAATTTTTCTCTCGAAAAATGGAAAGAAAAATTCTGCGACCTGGGTTCGAACCAGGAACCTCGACTATCATGGCCGATGCCTCTACCAGTTGGGCTATCGCAGACACCCGGACAGCCATGCTGTCACAAGGTGTCTTAAAGACAACCAAGTTGTCAAAGGTTGAAAGCCCAATGGGAGGCGGGCACCCGGCTCACAGACCGAGAATTTCTCCTATCCAAACTATCAGAAAGTTTGATGAACTCACATGTAAATATATATAGGCCATGATAGTCGAGGTTCCTGGTTCGAACCCAGGTCGCAGAATTTTTCCTTCCATTTTTCGAGAGAAAAATTAATACGTCATGTTTGGAGGTCATCTCCAGTCTATATATATTTATTAACACACTATAGTTTAACACAGCTTCTAAGTATACAGTGGGTTTAAGTTATCATTTTGGTTGTGAGTGTCCTCAACCATTATTTATGTAAGGTTGTGAGATTTTTATGTGAAAACATGTTTTCTATTGATAGGGAAGAGAAGAAATTTTGCTGATGTTATCTGGAGACGAAGCGAAATAACTTTAAGTATTTCCTCTGTAAACTGAGATTTATGGTATTCGCTTATAAAACTTTCGAAAATCTTGTTTAGCAATACAACATTAAGAAAAAACTTGAAATTTATTTTCCTCTATCTCTTCTTTAATTAAACATTAATTAAACTGTTTATCTCTTTTTTGATTTTGATTCACTGGTTTTTAACATATAGTTTTTCGTCATTTAATCAATGTAAAAAATTCTTTTGGAATTATTCTTTTTTTATTTTTATTCGAGAGAGATTCAAGTTTTTTGATTTGGACTTTTTTTCAATAGGAGTTTTAGTTTAAAATTAATTTCTGATGTTCTTGGAACATGTTTCTTTTCGTTGTTTATGACCCAGCATATTGCAGATACAAATTGCGTCGGAGTCTGTATCTGAATCAGTAAAACTTTTCTGTAAAGTGAAATTCACCGTAGGCTTCAAGCACCATTTGTTAGTTATATCTGTCCAATAGGAGCAGTAATAGGAGAATTTCGACACAAGTACTGGTTGTATTTTGTGCAGTAAATGGTTATTTTGTGGAATAGTGACGCATTTTTCTTTCCATCTCTGATTGCTCCAGAATGTCCTAAGGTTAGTGCCTCATTTTTGGATCTGTCCGATGATCAGATGGCTCCAAGTTTATAGAACTAGAATGGGATGTTGTATCACATCTCGCTACATATCTCATTGCAATTACAGAAGGTTGATTACGATCTATGGTAACGATCTGGAGGAGAAAGTTTACGAAGAAAATGTTTATAGTGACTCTAGAAAATTAAAGTTTCTTGAGACAATTGAAATCCTAATATAAAATAAATTATAATAAAAATAAAATAAATAAATGAAAATAAAAAGTTAATACAATAAATAATAGTTATTAATTAAAAAATAAAATAAACAACTTGATTTGATTTATTTATTTTATTTTTTAATTAATAACTATTATTTATTGTATAAACACCCACTGGAGGCTTTACTCAATCAAGAAAGAGGGGCAATGGATTTAGCTGAATGAAAACTTGCTTAAATTTCCTAAAATAATATTTTCTCTCCTGCCTGGTACCTTCATTGATGATTGGCCACCTTTATGTAGGCTTATGTATATTCCCATGTATCTGTTTTTCTCTGCCTCATACTGACATAGTAATCGAAATGTACATTTCTGGTTTAATAAATTAAGTTGTGAAAAAGTGGAAGGAACTCTCTCTCTCTTCTTAAGTGCTTGTCCTTTTGAATGACCTGTGGTGTTCGGCTTGTGGAAACTCGAGGATTTTGCTGTTTCTGGCCATCTGGATTTGCCGTTTCCATTCAGTACAGCTGATAAGTCTTTCTTCGAAACAGAGAAATTTCGTGTTTTACATGCGCTAATTATAGTAGTATAACTGTAATTAGCGTCGGGAAGGGCAGTAATGACCCTTCCCAGTAAGGTCTGATTTTAGGAGACATTTTTTCATGACATTTACTGCTTTCGAATGAAATCAACAGTGCGGATGTAAAAGCATCATTTCACATGCTTTCTGTTATACGCACGTGCACATGGCCCGCAGCATTCACGCAATAAATCGTTATCAACGATCGTAATCAACCTTCTGTAGTATGACAAAAAAAAGTACGGAATAAATCCCGGTTTTAGTATTAGCAGGTTTTCATGATGTTATGAATGCTGGAGTTAAGTAAACCTACATATAGGGTGTAACAAAAAAAAAAAAAGATACGGCCAAACTTTCAGGAAACATTCCTCACATGTAAAGGAAGAAAATATGTTATATGGATATGGGTCTGGAAACGCTGTATTTCCATGTTAGATCTCATTTTCAAATGGATAGGTGACAGATGGATAGGTAAAGGTGGACCAATTCCTTGGCCTCCACGCCCTCCGAATCTAAACACTACAATATGATGGAACCCCACTACAATATGCAGAGAGTCTTCGTACCCCTATTGTGGAAGGCTGCGAAACAATACGCAATTCTTTAGGAATACATCAGCGCATCCGGGATTCAATGCCACGGCGGGTTGATGCATGTATCCACGTTCACGGAGGGCATTTTGAACATTCCAATTAAGAAAGTTTCATGTGGTATGTTGGTACGTTCTGTTCGTTTGTGTTTCCCATGAGTAAAGTAATTAATGAAGAGTTGTAGAAATGAGTGCTAACATGGATATAAGGCGTTTCCGGACCCATGTCCATATAATATATTTTCCTCCTCTACATGTGAGGAATGTTACCTGAAAGTTTGGCCGTGCTTGTTACACCCAGGAAAGTCATTTAGTTCTTTTTTTCCCAATCTACGAAGAAAAAGTGAACTCAGATTTCTCATTTCTTCCATCCAAAAACTCCAAAGTGATAAAAGATAGCTTGGTTATCAAAGAAAGTTCTTGTGTACAAACCTGTACTGCTAAGATTTTAAACTAACTCATCCTATAAATGTCCTTTACTCGTATTAATTATAATTAATCCATTCTAATTTGTTTCAAAACATGAACCTTTATTAAAGCATATATAATTTAGATATCACGCAACAAAATAAGTAAAACAAATGAAGTTTAAGTTGAAGTATTGAAATACTCTCTCTGTTCTGTCTAAATTTGTTGAAAAAAATGCTATTCATTCTCGATCATCATCTCTTCGTCTTGTACTCTTGCCACTATCCTCATTTCTTATTTATTTTCCAAATAAGGAACGACCCTCAAGTATATTGAAAGTCGTGATCTTGAACTTGCTTCCTACTGAATTCCCAAAGGGGAAGTTGACAAGAGAAATGTCGTCTCTGCTACACCTACCGAACGTAGACAAGCGAAATGTAAATAAAGAAGCAAAACAAACATTACATTAAAGGAAACGTAGCAGAAGCGGCTTTCTAGATGATTATGTCATTTTTAAAAATGATTTTTCTGTTTAATTTTTTAATTAAAGATTAATAAATTGCCCCAAACTTTATTTATAATTATCTTAACATACAAATTAGATGTTATTAAACAGCATTATAAATTAAAATCTTTATCACGTGGATAAAAACATAAAGAACTATAAATGCTATCGAGGATTTTCATCAATATTTTTTTTTTCTTTGTTCCCCTGACATATTGAAGGAAAAACCTTGTTGATATAATATTTACATTCTGATAATATCAGGTACTGTTCGGCCTTGATTATTTTACTGTCGAACTACCTGAATAAATGACTCATGCAAGATCTAATTAGGATTAACTGGTTACGGTGGCTTTCGAGATCGCAGGTTCAAACTCGGCCGAGGACGGCTGGGCATTATTTCAGGAGAAATTTCGTTAGTCGCGCTTTACTTCCGAAAGAGATTTGAGAATGTGGTCATATTTTCCCATAGAGTCCTTGTCTAAATAAAGTTGAAATCGAATATTCCAAAAATGATATGATAAGAATGAATAATGAGATACGGAAAAAGTTTCCACTTGCAAGACAAAAGCGTTGTTTTTATTTTTCTTGCGAAGGTTCATTTCATCTTTCTTTTTTCCTGAGCAAATACATTTTGAATGGTCTACATGATATTAAAAAAATGCAAGTCCTTAATATCTGGACATAAGTTGGGTGCAGCGGCCCAAGACGATCCAGGGGCGGAAAATGGCCAATAATTTTGTATAATCTGATGCAGAAATATGTTTGCAATTTTTACTGAAAATCAGAGGCAAATAATAAATATATGTAACCTAACTATTAAATGACATGAATTTAATAAAAATGAATTATTATATGCGAAATAAAACACGTATAAAACATCCATAGAAGTAGTTTTAGCGTCAGAAAGTAATCAAATAGAATGCAGAGAACGTAGGAAACTTTGCAATGTTCATTTACTGACCAAAATTGTCTGATTTGACTTTTGACTTGATTGCCATGATCGTAATGCTCCATTAACGAATTCTGGCAAGCTTATGGACTGGGACTGTCCTATTAGAGAAAACAGAATCCGGAAAATTCTATATTTATTCGAAAATTAAATGGCGAACACTGCTGGACAATCGGACAGGTTAGGCTGAAACCTATTAGCATGTGGTTAAGCAAAAACTAATTAATGAAATATATCAGACGAAAGATTAATGAAATATAGGAGAAAGATAAATGCAAGTCCCTTTACTCTCAAATATCTGTCGCAAAGTTCAGCCTGGAAGGACCACCTGTGAATTTATCTCTTGAAGATTATATGATTGTAAAGAACAATTTCATTAAGATCGTATATGTACAGGGTGGGCCAAAAGTCTGTTACCACCCATTCAACTTCAAAACGAGTGGAGATACAACAAGTCTGTTGCAGGCAACATAGAGGAAATTAGGTAGGAGCTAAATAATGCTGGTGTCAAATTTGACCTTTGACCTCGAATTTTACACATTGCATCACGGTCTTATGTCTTTACAAGCCTGCTGAATTCGTTGTTTCAAGTCATTTACTGATGTTGGTTTAGTGGCATACACCTTGAGCACCCATACACCTTAATCTCTCTTATTAAAACACCCTGTATATTATGAGTTATTCAAAATCTTTCGAGTAAAGACTCTTTGAGTTATTCGTCTTTTATCTAAAAACTATTTTTCTGCAAAATATTCTCTTCTTTTTTGCACAGAAATTTCCAACATACTTGCTTAAAGACTTATTTCTATTTCATTAACAACGCAGTGTTTTCGGAGATGTAAGATATTGAAGGGTATCCTGTTCTAGAAGTGTTCTTTAACAAAACCTATGGTCATTATTTTTATCAATAGGGTTTTTTATGGTTTCTTTGTCAAGTGATGCGTGAATACCATTTTCTCTTTTTCATCTGTGTTAATGCTGCTGCCAGTGAATAAGCGGCAGTTTCAGCTTTTTGTTCGGCTATTAAGACGGCTTTCTTCAAGACAATTAATATAAAATCTATTCTAATATAGAAATTCGATACAACAAAGAATTCATTATAAACATTTGAAAACGGGATCACTGACGACATACTTATAAAAACCTTATAGAAACCAAATCACTTTAGGTATAAGCTCAAATGGCTTTCTACCTAATTAGTAATTTTTTTAATTAACGTAATTTATTTTCTTTTTGGCTCTGATATATTTAAATTTCTAAAAGCGAACTTTATCTAGTTTGAAAAAAATTAATATATCGGTAAGGAAAAAACCCGGTAGAGTTTTAAAAAAATTCACTTTTATAAATCTAAATATTTCATCAGCACAATAATACGATAATAATTTCGGTTATTTATCTTTTATTCCCCCCCTCTCATATTCTGATATATCTCAATAAAACCAATTTAAAAATTATGGCAACTTACAATTATGTATGTTGTAATTCAGTTATGTCTTCTAATGGTGTCTAATTACCAATTGGCTCTTATTGCGATTTTAAAAATTAACAAAATCAACCTTTGTACGGATTTCTAATAGAAGTTATCAATCTTTCTGGTTGTCACGGCCAAATTAACACCTATTATCCTAGGCCAATACTGTATTATTCAGTAGATTTGCATATTCAGAGAGATACGTAACTATATCGTCCTAAAGATATGTTAGATATGCACTGATAAGACAACTTTCGTTTGACTCATCTTTCAAGATGTACGGATGGGAAATTTTTTTCAAAAAATAACTAGCATAGTTTACTGCCGACATAATTTTCAAAACAGGACAGGGCAATTTCAAAACGGTAATTTCTTGTGTATTACTATTTGCTACGATAATTTAAGTTCCCATGAGCGTTAAAGATGATACCTCTTTGAAGAATGGATCTTAAAGTGAAACTCCACTGAAGATCATAACACTACTCTGATTTTTACTTAAAGGTCTTTCATGATGGAAGATTAGAATCCTAATCCACCGTGAGTTTTTAATTCTTGTCTTCAAGGAAGTGTTTTTTATTCATGGCAACAGATTTATTTATCTATGTATTTAACAGTTATATAAATACTGTATGTAACATCTTTGTTCGCACTAAAAGTCTTTATTCAAAGGATCTCTATCACTTTCAGATGATGAAAAGTATTTTCAGAACTTTCTTCTGTCCTGTGATGATGAGACTAGCTAGCCCTTAAGATGGGGCGATTTAAATATCGGTTTCCTGTACCGTTAAAATTTGATCGAATTCCAACGAGTAGTTTCCGAGTTACACATTCAACATCGTAGCACGTGATGGTTAGTACTCACTTGTGAGCATGTGTTACGATGTTGAATGCGTAACTCGGAAACTACTCGTTGGAATTCGATCAAATTTTAACGGTTGTATACACTGTTATATGTACCTTATTATTCCACCAAATTCATCATCCTAGATATTAGAGAACCTGAGTTATTAACTTGTTGATCTTGGTGATGGAATTTTTATTTCTGTTCATATTGCAGTTATCATTCAAATTCGGACTCATGTTCATATGAACTTTTTTTTGCTTAGAATCACCCTGTATTTTCGTTCACTCATTACGGGACACCCTGTATATGAAGTGTTTACCGTAGTTTACGTTAATGAATTATAGAAAGAAAAAAATCTCTTCAGAAATTATCATAGGATATTTACAATTCATTGCAATGATTTGACAATATTGGCAGGAAGATATTCAAGAAGTTAAAGAGTTGGCGGTAGCAATGTGACGGATGTTCTCATAGCAGCTTTAGTACGAGTCAGTTTTCAAGCATGTTCAGATAAGTTCAAATGTTCATGTGCTGCCAGACTTCATCATCACAGTGAAAAAAAAGCTTTGTTGCAAAAAAAAAATCACGAAATCACTGCAAACATCTTGTATATTAATCCTATTTAGATCTTCACACTAGTACTAGCCTATCTTATTAATAAAAGGCAATCACTGTTTTAGATTTTATAGCACGAGATGATCCAACACTTTTCACCTTTGGGATATCTACAGAAGGTATCGAAACACAATAAAGTTCCGATTTCCTTAATAAATATTCTATTAAATAGAAAAATGACGTTTAAATGTGCAATGTTTATATCTTTAACATATAAAAAAGCAACAGTTAGAAATAAATAATACACGATGGTATTTTTATTTGAAAAATCTTCCATAATTTTACTACAAATAGGTTAGCAAGTTCGATCACAGAGAAAAGTGAAATTGGTCTATAAGACAGTCACGATTTGCGCTTTTAATAATCTTTTATTCTAAAGCTCACCTCTATGCTCTAGGATTTTTTATCTTTTCGTATACGAAAAGTTCGTTTTAAGGAATCATTTAAATTAGTGACTCTAGTTAATCTGAAAGTGAAAGTATATTTCAAAATTTGTTATCTTGTCAATTTCCTTGTTGAAAACTTAAATTTATTTAAAAATTACAGAAAAAAAATGAAAAATTTTCTTAATAATTTTAGAGTTACTGGAAAGAGAGTATTTATAATTTGTAGGGTATTATCTATTATAAAATATTTATTTCTTGATATCTAATGTTTCTAAAATAATAGAGATTGATTCAGTTCTTCCGTTTATATTTTTTGTCGATGTATTTATTTTATTAAAGATACAGACCCATCAATCGAATATTTGATGTCTAAGATTACTGTAATAATAATAATAATAATAATAATAATAATAATAATAATAATAATAATAATAAAAAAAGTTTAACATTTATTGACCTTTTATTGAATTAGTTCCAGCAAGTATGACCTTTTCACTCCTTTAATAATACTCATCTTAAGAAGTATTACTTAAGATATTATTTAAATCTTCGTTAACGATGTGATAGGTGAAAAGTACTTCCGAAATAAATTTAAGCCCTGCCGTTTTGAATTTCGAACTTCAATTGTCCTTGACTCCTCTAAGTTTTAAGAAATTTATCACCATTGTTTGAAGTTGCTGTTTTGTAATTTGGTGATGGTGGCCAGACTAAGTGATTGACGTTGGAGTCCTTCTTATCTTCCATCAAGATAACCACTCCTTGTCATATCCTACCAATAAAAATGAAGACGTCCGGAAGTCAACCGTCATCCTCACGCAAAATAAAATAGTAGAATTAGAGAAGAGCTCTCTTTGAATTACATGACCTAGGCTTACTAGGATTTGATACAAATTTAGGAGCTAAGTCATTAGGCAAATATTGTATAAAATAACACCTATTTGGTAATTCTGCATTTTTTGTTTATATTAGATTTAAAAAAAAAATAGGTAAGATAATTCTTTTGAATAATGAATCTCAACTCTATAACACGTTCAAACGCTAATACACTATAGATGAACTTCTCTTCAGACTGTACAATAAAAGATGAAATCGTTTCATACTGGATTCGAGTAAGCGTTTGACATAGAAGGACATAAAAAATGAAAAATATTCGTTTTTGACAAAATTTGACATTCCTTTATTTGTCAAGGAAGCCATTTTTCAAAGTTTATGTTGCCGAGCGTGTAAAATTGCGTCTATAAAGCAATAACTGTTCGTTCAGGAAATTTAAGTTTTCAGCAGAGTACCTATAGGAAAAATTTCTATTTTATGGTTGAACTCTTAAATCAACCCTTGAAGCATTACTTTTCCTTCTCAGACTTCATTTTAATCCATCTTCACTAAGTTGTAGTCGGCTGATTTCAACTCTAAATTAGAGGTTAACTCTTTGTCTGGGAAATCTTTAATGCCACGCAATAAAGAATTTAAATGACATTTACAAGCATCTCACTTTAATAATATATTTAAAAAAAATTTCTTGACTAAAAATAGTTATTTTCCTGTTCTTATTGCAAGTTGCTAAGTTTTTTGAACAGCCGTAACCTTTTTTTTCTGAAGAAGAAAATAATGAAGTCACACGTAAATGCTTTGACTGAAAGGCATTGAAAGAAGTGATCTTGATAGGAACGTCAACACAACTTTATTAAGCAATTCGTAATGAAATCAATCTGTGCGCAAAGTAATTAACGAAGTTTCACTGAATGATGTCCTTCGCAAATCCTTGTCGAACCTTTTCAAAACAGGTTAAAGCTAGAGTTATATAACTAGTTACCGCTCTGAAAATCAGAGAAGCGGGAAGTGCAATAAGGGAAATGGGTGGAGTCTCTCTTTTAGCCAACAGATTGACCATTCCAGGAAAACTTTTATTATTTATTTAAAAAAAAATATATCTGAAAAATCAGACGTTTTGGCAGACGATTTTATTTTATTTTATTTTTTTTGTTAACTCAGGGAAAAACCATGGAATACTCATGTTAGGAAATTTAATTCCTGCTATCGTCATGTAATTTTTTAAAGATGATATTTATTAAAAATTTTCTAAGAGACAAATTTCAATTCAAGACTAAAGTAAGAAAAGAACAATTCAAGAATGCAATTTAAATGATTTTTTTCTTTTCTCTCTCTCGTTTGGATCTTGCATAACCTAGTTAGATGGACAAATAAAACGTACTGCGCTCTAGTTTATGGAACACGACGCATCGTGTTCCGAAGAGGTGCCGCTCGAGGTGACCTGCCGCAGAAAATGGCCGCTAACTGGTCCATGAGGAAGATAATGTGTCTTATGCGAGTCGAACAACGGATATTGACGGATGAAAAGACTAATACAATGTGGACGAAAAACCATTAGAGAGAACGTGTTTTGTTTCTTTTTGGTGGGCGATTCTTTTAAAATTGCATACCACCTTCAATATGTCCTTTATGTAAATGGGAGAGAATTCTATCCTCGTTCAAGACCATTTGCACTTCCTAGAAAGAAAAAACGAGTGAGGGATAGAGAGAGAGAGAGAGAGAGAGAGAGAAAGACAAAAAAAAAAAAGAAACTTCTAACAAATAACAGCAGGCCGGAGAGAAGAAAGAAAGTAAACGTTTCCGTTTGGGTTGTCAACCCTGAACGAGAAATGTACAAAAAGTCTGTAAAGAAATTTACATTCTCAATTTTCATTGGAGTCTTTTCATCTTTTCTTTATGACTTAGTTGCTCTATAGTGCTTTATGTCTCCCATCTGTTCTTTTATTGCTTAATGAAAAAGTGACGATGGTAATTACAATTAGCATCATCATTTAACTTAATTATTATTAATCTCTTTAGCAGATTGAAAAGCCGTTGTCGAGTTGTGTTTCATTGTCTCAGTGATAATAATCCAATTGAAACTGCTTAAATAGTGATCTGTACTAAATAAATATTGGGTAGATGCTTTTCCCAAATCTCCTTATTTTTTATGTATTTTCGGTTGGTTCCACTTTAATTAATAATAATTAATTGTAGAATAAACGCTTCACTTAACCAAATCTCCGGCAATAACAGAGATTTGGTTAAGTGAACTTCCATTTAGTCATAAGACCTTGAAGTTTTTAAGGTTTATGGAATGTTTGTCGGTTTGGAATTACCGGAAATATGAACAGTTAGTAGTTACATTACTTAGATTAAACTCAAGATTTTTCTTTTAAATTTACTACTTAATAAAGCTAAGGTGTCTTCTTCGGTACCTCTCTCTTCAGGTGTAGCTTTAAATAGCAAGTCATTAAATTATTGCGATAGGTGTGAATCAAATAAAAAGTTATTTTGGCCATGAAAAAAATTCAATTTCATATATATTTAAACAAAAAACAGATTTTAAGAAAGTAATAATTTTTCTTATCTTCTATCATCACACTTGAAGCTGTAAAATAAATTTTTATATTAAACGATCTAAAATTAAATTGGTTTCTTAGTGAATCGCATAATTCAACTTGCAGTTTTTCAGTTCGATGTTCTATATTTTGATGTTACCATTCTTAAATTTCAGTCAATGAAAAGAAAATTGTGTGTTGCGGGCCTTTATGTACTTTTTATTTGTCGGATATCATTGCATATTCATGCGATGGAAATTCCGAGCGACACGACAATGGAGAATTAGAACCGCACCATTTGAAATTTCAAGAAATTATAGATATATGCATTTAGGTCCTTGTCACACAAACAGAAGCTTTCACTGAGAAAAATTGAAGCGAAGCCCTATGAGAAAAAGAATAAAGAAAGAAAACCAAGAATTTTGTTTTTATAGTTTCAAAGTAGAAAGCGGTTATTTACCGCTTATAAGAATATTCCCTCCACTATTTTCTGCGAATAAATTCAATCGTGCATATTTTAACCTTTATAAGCGCTAGATATGAAGGTTAATTAGTCATATTTTCTCTCTTTTAATTTCTCCATTCATTTTATTGCTCCATTCTCATTTGTTTATAATGAGTGAGGAGAAAATTATTCCTTGTTTTCTTACTTTTAAAGTAGAGAAGTTCATATCTTCAAACCCAAATTAGGATTCTGTTCTTTTTGTTAGCAGTAATCTTTCTCAAATAAAAACTTCTTACTATATTTACTTTCTTTTCGTTAAATGTCTTAATCCTTCGACTAAACATGTACATGTATTGACAACAAACAGACGATTAAGTCGATAAGGTTAATGTCTTTTTCATTGTTGTTTTTTGAAAAGGATGATGAGCCTAGTTCGTATTGCCGAAGAAAACTGTTTTATTTCGTTCTCAAAGAAGGGAACGATATTATTTCCATTAGAGTCAGAAACCATCCGTATTTGGCATTAATAGTGCAAGGCTTTGACTAGGAATAATCTTTTGTGGAAACAAGCGACTTTATTGTTCGGTCAAACCGAAGGTTTAGCTGAGGAATTCGTGCTTAATATAGGTCAAATCAAGAGAAGTTTTCGGTAATTGTTATTTTCATTCATTATTCTCTTTTTATAGCATTATCTTGTAAGGCTAGATTGATTTGGCAGACAGCTTTGGGGATCTTTTGCCGTATTTTGTGAAGTAACCCATAGGTTCGTTTTTGATAGGTGACCTTATTGACTTACCCTATTTGTTTTTCTGTTATTGACTTTTCGTAGGATTTGGAGCTCGCGTCACATTTAAGTGGAAATGTTGCAAGAAAGAAAACTTATTGAAAAGACTGTGTATGATAAGATAAAAAACTATTTTCGCCTTGCTTTAAGTAACACTATGACTTAGCAAATTGATTTTTTTTTAAAAAAGTCCGAAACATAAAAAAAAAAATCAATTTCTCAGGCTAAAGAAGGAAATGTGGGGTTGATAGCAAAGTTTTCTGTTTAAAAAAAAGATCTTCCGGCATTAGATTTTTTAAGAAGTATATACAATATTTTTCTTGATAGTTGTTGTTGCTAAGCAATCATCCTCACCCCCTCTCTATAAATGGCTTGCAATTAGGCAGACTGTTATTAAACATTAATTTTTAAGTTTCGTAAAGATGTCTTCCTCGTAATGCAGGTTAACAAAAAATATTTCAAATTTATTATTTTTCAAGATATTCTACCTATTTACATAGCTTAAAGTCGATACAAATTTTAAATAACTTAAACAAGTAGAAATTATGTTGTTGATCAAATATTTCCGCTCTATTTAGGATGTCCTAATCGCATTGTAAAAATTATTTGAATAAAATTAAGAAATGGATGCAAAGGACAGAGTCGGTCATGGACAATTGCAATGATAAATCGTGATCCTCGTAAGATAATTTTTTTCCCCTTAATAATTTGTCGTCATCACGGGAAAGCATTTTGAAGATTCATAGAAGGGAAATTTTGATCATAAATCTTATAAAAATTTTTTATTTTACTGTCATTAAAAGCAATTAGGAATAAATGAATAAATAAAGGCAATTTTTAATAACTCTGGAAAAAAGGTATTAATCGTTAAGACTTCCACTTAAATAGGCTTTGACCGTAACCTGGACCAGATTCAGCCCGTAAGCCATAAGCCGATGATTTTTAAGAACCAAAAAGGATATCGTGATAAATGGTAGCTGTGTAATATCCTTCTTAAGAAGATGAATAGAATTCTCGAATTATATTGTAGTGATTGCAATTGCAACCTTTGGAAGCTGTTAATCGGTTGCAATTACTTTTTAATTGAACCCAGCTGTAATAGCATTGTTTAATATAAAATGACGGGAAGCTTTATTTTACTTAAAGAATCTTCCGGTTGAGTAGCTTCATCACGCAGGACAATGAAATTAAAAATAATTGCATTATATCTACTCATTTGAAATTATCTTTAACTTATCTGAGAACAAAGCGAAGTTAAAAATTTTGTAATGCTAGTTTTTAAAAATTAATATTTTTGTGCTAGTATAGGTTCAAAACAATAAAAACTAATTTGATTCATTAAATTTTGATTGTGTTTAAGTTTTTAAAAACTTCTAACTTGATTTGATATTTTATGATTGAAACATTATTTTTTAACAATTTTTGCAACAATATTTCTACTATAGGAAAAATATTTAATTACAATCGAACTTCTTAGTGATGTTATTAAAGTAAAGAATTTATTAGTAAAGTCAGAGGCTTGATTATTTTTCGAGATCGGAAAACGTAATATTGGAGTTTTTATACTTAAAGGTATGATAAGAAAACAATTTAAGCTTCTGTTTAATATCACATTATAAGGAGTTATCAATTCGGAACATAATTGAAATAAACCGTGATCGCTTAGAGCATTTACCATGTCAGATTTTTAAGTCACTTCTGAAAGGTTTACGGTTTGCAATTGAAGGAAATGGATGGACTATGATAAGCATATTTCCAAATATAGAATTAACCTGACACTTAGTGAAAACGTGGTCAGGAAAAAATAGTTAAACATACACTGCACAAGTGCCATTATGAAATAAATCCGCCAGGTTAAATTGCAAGAGCGAGGACTGCAGCTTAGCTTTGGCAGGTCTTGCATGACGTCATTTGAAAACTTCCTGCTCCACGGGCATATTGTAGAAAGATATCATTTGTGAAGAATGTCGCACGTCAGTGGCAATTACTCGGAAGGAAAGCGTTCTTCGGCTGGAAAAGGTCACACTCCCTCCCTTAAGAATTGAAATTGCTTGTTCGACACTTGAGGACCAACATTGGTCTGGGCGGTGATTGGCCTTTGACGTCCGGGGAAAAAAAATGAAGTCGGTTGTAAAGTTTCTATTAAATGAAATTGCTAAATTGCCGAGATGTGGTCGAGATTATATAAAGTTAACACCTGCTTATTTATCTGAATCATTCAGGTCTTTTCATAATACTGCAGAGTAACGTGATACGCTGTAATTTTATGTTGTCAATTATAAATTCAGTTTATTAATATATACCAACTTGGAATGATATCTCCGTTTCTATATTCACTTTTTTAAGCTTTATCAGAATGAATGATATTAGGCCAAAAAGTCAAAATAAACTTCAAATGATGCATCAAAGAATCGATTGCACGGATTCTGCTTCGCATTTAACCTAAATTGGAACTTAGGGAACATAATTTCATTTCATTTTTAATGATGAAGAAATTTAAGAAACAAGTAAAGGCTAGAAGAATAAAAATATTAAGTAAACATAAGCCTATTGTAAATATCCAGTTTGAGATCAAATGGATTAATTAGTTCTTTGATTATTTATTTAAAATTATATACTAATCTTCGCAAAATGGATGTAAAGCAGAACACCCTTTTTAATTCAGTTATTATATGAATTCCTATTATTATGTTCGGTATTTGGCATATCTTCCCTTCAGTTTTTAATGCGGTATTCAGAAGAAGACTCCTAAAAGCTTCTCTTGGCCTGTAGATAAGCTTTTCAGTAATTTTAAGAAGATAACCTCATTTTTGCTGGTGTCGTTAGTTTCGTAATAGGCAGTTATTTAAGTTAGAATGCATAAAGTATTCTTTCTATATCTGATAAGTAAATTTTCGAGGACTTCGAAGCTTTCCCAATAATCAAAATTTCATAATTTCTCAAAAATTCGCTAGCTTCTTGTCTTGTTTACTATTTCCTTGAATAAGCCTACTCCAGCATCAAATCTTTCGTAGTTAAAAATATGAATTTTTATTAAATTTATTTCTTTACAGCAAAATTTTATTAATTCGTTAGACACAGTCAGTTTTCCTCAAAAAGGTCACATCTTTGCCCCCCCCCCCCCCCGTTTTTTAAAATTTCAATTAAAAATTGCAATACGTAAGAAATTAATTATTATTATTGATTGCAAATATTACACATACAAATTGCGCATTTAAATTAAAGACGATTCTTTAGGGAAACTCATGAAACAATATATTTGTGGTTTAGGAGTTCTACAGCCATAGGAATGATATCTCTAGTTCCTATTTTTTATTTCCCTTAGACTTCCTGTCCTAACGAATATCTTAAGTTGGAGTACAAATGCAATTATTTTAAAACATTAAATGTTTGTTTTAGGAATAAAAAAGATTAATCTACAAACGTTCTGGGTATCCAGAAAGCTCCAAGAGTTAAAGTACTGAACAATTGCGAAGATTTTTATCATTTAAGAAATATTAGCGGCCGTTAAAAATCGTTTAAGAGTTAATTATACTGATAACTTTTTTTTGTGATGATGACGATGATTAACATGATTTAATGCTTATAACTTTAATCAGTTTTTGTTAACAAAAGAAAAAAACTTTATACTTTTGCATATGATTTTTAGACTGAAGACAGTTGGCATTCATTTTCTGGATTTGACGAAAACTTTACTCCATAAATAGATAAATTTCAAGGGAATATATTTGGATTCACTAATTATAGTACAAAGAATCCTCAACTTATAGTTAATTTCATTGGATGACATAGTCTCAAGTTCTCTAATTAAAAATTAAAAATTTCACCTGTCCTTGGAATCATTTAATCGGATTAAGAGTCAAACATCCTCCGCCCATCTTTTTAAACATTTTTTTTAATAATCGGTTTAAGAAAGGTAGCATTCATTTTTAGGCATTTTCATGGAAGAAAGGGAAACTCTTAAAGAGAACGATGTTTACGGAAAGCAATGTTTTATTTTTTTTTCTTTAACAATCTGACATACTTTTATGATTTTTATCAATGAAAGCAGATTCATAAACTTTTATCCACTTTTTTAATTTTCGTTTATACCTATTGCAATTGTTTTTCATCAAGCTATTTTATGAGTTGTTTTATATTTCTAAATATTTAATTAAACCAACACCTTTAATATTATTTTATAATTTTTTGCTTTAATTTCACGAATTCATATAAAAAATTAATAGAAATTTCAAAGGTAATTAACGATCTGTCTTTGGCTCCATCTAACGAACAGATCCATCTCATTCAGATAGTCAAGTGCCTTTGTAGGTCAAGGAGAACTATCTATCATTTTCCACGAAATATTTTCGAAACGTTTTCTTGCAGATTTAAAGTTTGAAGCAAAAGGTTCTAAGCAAAGTAAACCGAAGGGGCTGATATATATATTTTTAAAAACTTAACATATATATTTACTTTAACAAAACCTTTTCTCTAATATCGAAATCCATTATCCCTTTATGACTATGTCCATCTGTGCATAATATGTAGGGTTTTTTTTTAAACTTTATATTTCATGTTTGTCAGCATTTGAAGATTTAGATATCCGAATTAAAATTTACCACCTCCTGCTTTTATAATAATTCGTTTTTATTTATATTTTCTGGTTTTAACTGGTATATAGTAATTCGAAAAAAAATTATATGGTAATGCTATATTTCAGCGTTTCATCGATGAAATCAGCCTTCCCATGGAAAATTCTAGATATTAGGCGAGCGGCTTTCGATCCGATTACAGAAACGCCTTCGCCCATCATCCCCCGCCCGCATGACGGCCCGTCTGTCCAACGCAAGAACAAGAAAGCTCAGCTGTCCTACCATTTCAATGACAAACACAGAAAAACCGGTTGGCATTGACGGCCATCGATTTAAAGTGTACCACTTGCCGATAGTGAAATATTAATAATGGTATTTTTATTTATTGGCTTATTTGCCAAAGGTTGTTCTATGAAAAGAAATGACGGAATGACAACTAAAAAAAATAATACCAATTTATTCCTAAATTGGGCTTTTATAGCCTGTTGCTTGTGAAATTTCAAATAAATAAAACAAATAAATAGAAAAAGTTCATGGAATTCCAAAATACCAGTTTATTGAAGTTTTTGATAACCATTAAATAAGAAAATAAACCGATATTTATTTTTGCTTCCATACTATTCTAAATTTATTATTTTAACATCATTACTTTTGATAAATCTTTCTTATAACTGATTTAAGCAGTTTTTTCATCATTAATCTTCCTTATCATTTTGTTTTGAACTCAGTGCACCAACTTCACAGGGTGATAGGTGATAACATAGTGAACATTTTTTACTAAAGATTGGATGGTCCAAAGTTCACCATTAAATCGCTACGGGGAAAAAATATACCAATAATTAGTTAACTATTTTATTGCCAACTGATTACAGTAACTGTTCAAAGGAGCTACACATGCCGGACATCATTGATTGGCGAACAGTTTCAAAAATGCCTGGCGTATCACGTACTGCAATTCTGGCAACTAAATCCTCATCTTAGTTAACAAGTCTCATAAACTTGACTCTTCATGTCTCCCCAGAAAAAGTAATCCAGAGATGACAAATCAGAAGACCTAGGTGGCCAAACATCAGATCCGCCTCTGCCATTTTATTGGGTCCCAAAAAGTGTATAGAGGTAATTCCGCACACTAGTGCTGAAATGTGCAGGAGCATCATGTTGAAACCACATC
This sequence comes from Rhysida immarginata, assembly GCA_023313115.1. Classification (NCBI taxonomy): domain Eukaryota; kingdom Metazoa; phylum Arthropoda; class Chilopoda; order Scolopendromorpha; family Scolopendridae; genus Rhysida; species Rhysida immarginata. The sequence goes on from JAHWFO010015474.1 coordinate 10,558,887, forward strand.
CGATTGTGAATGGTAATTGATGTATGTTCCAAGAATTCTGGCAATTATTCCTCCAAAAAGGTTTGATAGACCTGCCATTAAGTCGAGATGGAAGCATAATTTCATGCATAATTCAACTGGTTGAGTATTTCCAACATTTTTTCTTGTAGCAATTTAATCATAACATCTATTCTTTGGTAAAAAAATGTTCAGTATGTTATCACTTATCTCCCTGTGAAGTTTGAGCACTGAGTTCAAAAACACCCTGTATATACTAATTTAGCAGTGAATTAGTGAATTTTAAAAATGGAGCTTATTAAATGAAGGTTTTTCTAAGCAATAAGGGATTCACGGGCTTTTAAGAAAACTTGGGCGAAGCAAGTTAAATTAATTTGCAAGAGCGCATTAGAAGCCATACATACAGCCAGATCAGCCACTACCTGCAATTAAGCAACCGACGAACTCTCCACGGCAATGTCTTTTCACAATAAATTAGAGTTAACTTTGAAATCATTACAAATGTTATGATTCTTTTGGAATAAATTTGCGAGTCACTATAATTCCTTGTCATTTCCTTTTCTAATTCGTAACATGGATTTGTCGGTATCATTTTCTTCTCCGTTACGAGGAGCCACTTTCAAACTCCTTACCAGGGCCGTACCCAGGGGGGGGGGCGCCCGAAAATTTTTCCACTTTGTCAACTATTTCTGTTGCTCCGGGGGTCCCCCCCCCCCGCTACCCGCTAGAAGAATGGGGCCGGCCCCCCCGGCCCCCCCCCCCCCCCCCGAAATAAAATTCTGGGTACGGCCCTGCTCCTTACAGAATGATCGTGATGGCAGGGCTGGTTCCTTATCTTGTGGAATCCGCATAAACGTTAACTGAATGTATTGGGTTGTTCAATGAAATGGCCGATTTTAAGCGTTATATGAAAAGCAAAAAGGAAACTAAAGCAACATGCCTATCTATACCCTGTCTCAAGTTTAGTTGAGAGTGGCATCACGAGTGAAGCGGTTATAGTTCGTCCTCAAGAAGAAATAGTTTGAGTTGTTTACATCGATGGCAAAGATCAGGAGAATAAGAAAGATGTGGCACAGTTTCGTAGCCCAAATAATGGATTTGCTGTGGACATCAAAGAGTATGCAGTCGGGCTTTATCCTGAAGCAACAGGAACCAATATTTATTGACAAATGCTGGCTGCTTAATAATGCACCAATATCGTTGCTCCTCTTGCCGCATATCTGCGCCAAGTGTTTTATTGAACCTTTAGACTACAGAGCTTGCAAAATTCCTCAATTATAAACTCATAGAGAAATATTTACCTTAATTGTCCGTGACTAACTTTGAGTCCGCATTCTCTTTTCGAGGTTCGTTTCATGTAACAATTGTTATCATTGCATCACCCACATGTTACCTTATCAAATGACATAAAAATTTGCATAATCCACAGCTTGCGCTCTCCCCCCTCCGCTAATAAAATAACTCGTACCTTTAATCGGCCATTTCATTTGCAACAATCTAACAGATAACGGATCTCCTCATCAACCAAATGATAAAACTTCATATTGTCCGAAACTATTCACAAAGAAAGTTTGGATATATTAAATTTATAAAAATACTAGCAGAGGACCCGGCGTTGCCCGGGATAATTACGCTTGTAGGTAAACAGAACAACCTGAAAAAGCTAAATTAAACCTCCAAATTGGTTAAATAATAACTCAATCACTACAATATAGAGCGAAGGGACTATCCATTCTAAGAAAAATCCGAAAGACAGGAATTTACCTCTTCACTGAAAAAATTCTTTCTAGGTGATATACCGGGACTTGATTTACCGAAAAAAAAATTTTTTAAGGCTCACAATGGATGGACTCTCCAAGGATGCCTTCTAGTCTAAATAATTTTTTACTCAAGTAATCTTACTTTAGATGTACACTTGATGTTTTTGCAATTTCCTTTCTTCTTTCGATATCTTGAAGCAAAAATTGGCCATTCATCACTTTGTGTAGTCTAGCGGTCGCCGATTCTTCTATTTACTTGCTTACCATTTGCTGAATACAGCACGGAGCTAAAGGAGTGCTTCCTCTATCGTCTTTCACTCTTTCTCAATAGTCTGCTAACTCATTATCTCCAGCTACTGATCATTTTTAAAGATTTTCAAGAAATTGTTAAGTACTAAGAATTCTCTTTTCTAAGAAAAGCCTGAATAACAGGAATTCTATGCATTGAATTCTATATTGCACAAACTTTGCCTTGCATTGTTGGTCATGAGATATATATTGCCAGGTATATTGTTGATCCTTGCATAGCGTTGGTGCATTGCGTGTTGACACCATTGTTGATACCTATTGTTGCACAAACTTTTATTTGCATTGTCGGTCATGAGATATATATTGTTGGTCCGTGCAGAGTGTTTGTGAATTGCGTGTTGATACCATTGTTGCAAAAACTTTGTCTTGCATTGTTGGTCATGAGATATTTCTCATTAATATGCCCTGCCATAACCATGAATATCGATTTTTTTATCAATAATTATTATTTTTTCGAAATCTGAGGTAGACAGTGACCTTCCTCATGCTTTAAAGGTCATGTATGCGAAATTTTATCAAGATCGGAATAAAACTGTAGATTTGTATAAAAAACAAACAAACAAACCCACAAACAAACCCACAAGCAAACAAACATCCTTCTTTATATATATAGATAGATTAGAAGAAGAATTGCACTATTTTTTAAGTGAAACATTGCAAAAGATAATTATTGTTTCGAGATTTCCTATGTAAAATTGTTGAATCTAACTGAATATTTACCTCAATGATTTAAAGTTGTCTTGAGACAGTAGGCTTGTTACCAGGTATTATTTGTCGGGATTATTTGAATTTGTAGCAGTATTCTTCTATTTATTCTTATCCTGAATAGCATTCTAAACATTAATGCTTTGTCAATGTACTTTCATTTAGGACATAATATTCGTGTTTTTCGTGGATGTTGATATTAGTTGATATGGAAAACTCCCCTTTCATTTTCAATCAAGGGGATACAATTATAAATTACAATTTTCAATCAAGGATATACAATTAAAAAAAAATATGAAGGCATATTAAATTTGTTTTTCAAAGAGCAAGACCATAAAGAAATCACTTCCAATCGTGACACCATTTTAATCGATAATAATCTTTTTTATGCTGTTGAAATTAATACACATTAATTAGGCTCTCTCTTTTACGTGACATAATTCTCTGGACTTATACAGTAGTCTTTTTTTCTACATCATATGGATACAAATAAAAAATTCCTGAATAAATATATCGGCCTCGGTGGCTCAGCAGTTGCGTGATCGCCTCTGATGCCCGAGTACGCGGGTTCGATCCCGGCCGAGGACGACGAGGATTTTTCAGGGGAAATCCTGAGACCACGCACTTCCTCCGGAAGGGAAATAAAGCCGTTGGTCCTGTGTAATCGTTTGCCGGCTGCACGTTAAAGAACCCTTGCGAGGCAAAATTTGCGGCCCCTATAACGCCGTCCAGAAATGACCATAGCAGTTGAAAAGGACGTTAATATCAAACCAACCTGAATAAATATAATAATATTGATATATTATAAATTTATTTTAAAATAAACAAGGATTAAAAATATTTTATTAATTAATAACTGCAGTGTAAACCGGATATCTGTTATGCTTTTATTTTTTAAGCATAAGTTAAATTTGCTTATGCTGTTATTATTTAATTCTGAAAAATAAAATCATATTACGGAGAATCGACGATACATTTCTTACAAGGAGCATGTGCTATGAATACTGAACTTTATCATAAAGGTTTTGATGCTGAAGTACAAGACATTTCGCGACATGCTAAAAACTCTATTTTTTTGTCAGTAACAGGTGTCCCGGTCTTAATAGTAGGACAATAAATAAGGGTTATTTGATTAGTAACTGGACTTTACTTACTGTGAAGCCACAGGTCTGGCCCACTTATTTATCTACCAGCTCTTATATGTACATTTGATGTTAACAAAAATTCCTGCGAAATTCACGTGAAAAAAAAAGGCAGAAGTTGATGTCTAACGAATTCCAGTAGTTATCATTTCCATTTAAAAATTTCGTATGTAAGTTTTTTTTCGTTAAGTATATAACGAAGAAAATTATTAATTATCGTCTTATATCAGAGATATACAGCTAAAGGCATACCATACTGGCCCATATAAAGATCGTTTTAATGAAGCTACCTCTCAGCATGCTTTCTGTCAAATTCTCGTGTATCTCGATAGTCTTCACCCTTCTTACAAATCAGTGTAATTAAAAAAAACAAACTTTCTTGATAGAGCTTGCATCGATGCTTAAGCATTTCAACTTCGTTCTCTTCAAACCGAGCCTTTTCATGTTCTGCACAGGGCAAGGAGTATAGGGAGAAATATCAAAACATAAACACTGAATATCCGCCATCTTTTGAGGGCATCGAGACCCATGGCTGCCATGGCTCTGAACTTATCCCATTGTTATACAATACATCCAAACACGCAACAACTCGTTACCATCGTTATACAATAACAAGTCGGGCAAAAACGGCGCACTTCGATGAGTAGCAGTATAGGATTGCCTTCCTCTTGCCCCCAAAAAATGGCAGCTGTACCCATCATTCAATGCGAAGATATTTTCCCCTATTGGTATTCCGACTCAGAATGCTGGATATATCCATGAAGAAAAAAAGACTCTTAATGTTTCCATCAGTGATGCTTTTATGTAGCTGCTGACCACGATGAACCCTGCTACTATTAGGTTTACATAATAGCACAACAAATACATTAAACTGGAGCTGATCCTCCAAGCATCAGGTAAAGATATTAATTGAAAGATGGAAGGAAAAATTCTACGACCTTAAAAACAACCAAGTTGTCAGGGTGGAAAGCCCAGTGGGAGACGAGCACCCGGCTCACAGATCGAGTATTGGGCAGAAAGTCGGAGGATCAGCTCCAGTTTAATTTTTTTATTTATTATGTGTGTTTATCAAATGTTCTGATGGTTGGATAGGAGAAATTCTCCCACTAGGCTTTCCACCTTGACAATTTGGTTGTTTTTTAAGACACTTATTGACAGCATGGCTGTACGGGTGTTTGCGGTACCCCAATTGGTAGAGGCATCGAGCATGTGACACTGGGAGTTCCTGGTTCGAATCCAGGTCGCAGAATTTTCCTTCCATTTTTCAATTAATATCTTTACCCCAATTTAATTTCTTTATTTATTATACAATATCTCCATAGGATTAAAATTCATATTTTAATCCTTTTAAACTATTGATGAAAATAGGAAAGAAAATTCCACAACCTAGATTCGAACCAGGACCCTTCTGCGGTTTGGCGTGTAAAAATTCTCATAAGACCATTCAATACTTACTCTTTAATCCTTTTACCAAATATGTCTAAATAATTCTGTGTAGTCTATATCGGTTAGCAATGTCGCCTTTGGTAAGCTGCTAGACATTTTCATCGAAAACAGTTTTTGTCCCAAAATTTCATAATCGGTTTGATAATCGAATAGAATCGTGCTTTTTTTTCCCATATGACAGGTGCTTAATCATGTATACCTGAATTTTCGGCAGAATTATCGACATTGGATATGCATATTGTTTCCATATTCAGTAAATTTACACAATCAAGTGTGATGTAGTGAGATCACAGAATAAGAATTTATTCTTATTCTGTGGTGAGATTTTGATTCGGAGACGTCGGTGAAGAACAACGAGATTGCGAATGTGGAGAAAATTTCTCCTAGTGAAGAAGTCAACTCCGAGAGTCGCCGCCCTATTAGATACCCTTTCCACTCCATCCTCTATGGGGAAGGGTCGTAAGCACATTAGAACCTTATTAATTTTGAACAACAGAGAATTTTGAATTAAAATTATGAAATTTTCTAAGTTATAACTGAGAAAATAAATTGCTAAAGGTAAATGTGAACCTGATACCGGAATCTCTGAGAATTCATGGAATAATGTGCTGCTTTTGTATCGCCAGCTTTCAATTAAATATTATGCCCTTATAACGAACTCGTACATAACGAAATCTTAGGTTAACGAAGAGTTTCAAAACTACACATTCCCCCCATAGAACTCCATATTAAAGAGTTTGACATAACGAAAAATCACTTATTTTTCTCAAACATAAATATTTGCCAATAGAGATTTTTGGTTTAAGAATATAGGTCAAGACTGGTGAAGTGAAAGTGATTAGTGACATTGCAAGTTCTGATTCACAATTTTTCTCCATGTGCAACTTTTTAAACTAAAATATTATACTTCTATGGAAATCCCAGGTTAAAGACAAAAGACAGACACAAGTTTTACCCGCCTAATTAATAAGGTAATGCAAGTTTTTTTACCCTGAAAAATTTTGTTATAACTTAAAACGAAATTTTTCGTCACAACTTAGAACTAAAACCCAATATAATGAAAAGTTTTTGCATTTCCAAGCAGTTGGTTATAACAATGCAGTTCGACCTGTAATTGAAAAATTAAATTGAAAAAATAAATTTCATGTTTTCTCTATTAGTTAATATATTTTTGGGGTAACAATATTTAGCCAAACTATTAAATAATACAGGGTTCTTAAAGCCCGGCCTCATAAGGATTATTGAAGAAGGTAAGAATACGCATGGATGAATACGTATAATAAAGGGATATTTATAGCCTTTGTTTCAGGTAGGAAAATCATTACGACAACAAATATTCAAATTGATGCTCCTCTTGAGCCTTGCAGATACTGATACGAGTATTGGTATATTGCGTAGCGTAAATTTAGCTGTGTTTATTTGTTCTTTTTTCAGTTATTCCAGCGTTCCTATCTGAAACAATGGCTATAAAAAAGCTATATTATTATTATTCAACTATGTATATTCTGCAAAATTTCAATATTCCTTATAAGACCTGATTTTTGGACCCCCTGTATATCTTTTTTTTTTTTAAAGTAAATAGAATTAAATTCACAGAAAATTCTAATAATATGCAGGTTTGGAAAAATAATATACTTACGTATACAAAATGCCTGTATGACTTCAGTAAACTAATAGTACGTAACCAAAATAACTAAATACATTTTGATCATTTACTTTTTTGAAAAAGATAAATCACTTTTATTATACTAAAATACATTAATAAACATGACGAAGTATTTTTATTTCTTTTTTATTTGCAATAATTAAGAAGGTGGAAATTTCCGCGGTTTATTAGGGATTACAATCACAAGCGAAAAAAAAGGCTACTTCCTGCCTTAGCTTCCGGGAATTATGCGGCTGTAGTGACCGACCACATACTTCTTCAGCTCCGTCCGACTTTATCTCAGTGGCCAGTCGTTCCTAATAACCTATCGCCTTGATACTTTTTTCGTTTCCATGTGCTTCGCTTGGAGGGCTTGCGATTAATATGGCAGATTTTTCATTCGTTGTCAGTACGAACGCCGTCTTCTTATTTTTTCCCTTCTATCCAAATTTAATTCCCTTCAGCGAATTTTAAATCCTGGAGAAATTTTTATGATAATTATTGTTCCCTATCTCACCTACAATTAAATTAATTTCATTAACGATGCAACTATACTAAAAAAAAAAAAAGAATCTCATTATTATCTTATAATTATGAATATTTTTTATTTTAGAACGTTAATAATTTTCGCGTATTATTTTTCAGATAAAAACTGAAATGGTTTTAAAATCTTTAAATGCGAAATAACGGGACCCAATTTTTTTAAATCTTCAATTATTTTTTTCCAGTGCCCAAATTAAAAGCGTTCTTAATGAGGTTTTGATTGCCATTTAATCCCAAATTTCAAAATGATTCTATTGTCTATGCAATATTGAATCAGGCGAATACTGAATTAGATGCCTATTGTTAGATACTATCTAAGGAAACACTTGCACACCTTTTAGATGAAATTATGATATTTTTAAATGTACAAGGAAAAAAATTGCGCCCGCGAGCTGAATGAAACATGCGTCCAGTGTCTCCACCTTGAGTCAGTGCAATTATTTTTTGCTCCACCAGAAAAGCCTTTTCATTCGACCTTAAAGAATTTTCCATAAAATAATATGTTCTTGAATAAATTATGTAAATATAAAGAGAACATGTATATCTTTTACTGTTGGTTTTGCCTTTGTCTGTCTGTATTCATATATCTGGGCACATGTTGAAAGCCTTGAAATGATTTCGACCAAATTTGAATTTTGAAATCTTAAATTTTCATCTTACATTTGCGTATGTTTGAAACACATTTGCGTGGAGTGCAATTTTATTGTTGATAAATTTCCCATAAAATTTAGGAAATTTTCGAAAAATGTACATTAAAATGAAGGCTGTACTTCATAAAAATTTCAATGAAACAAAGGATAAGTTTTATCACTTGGAATTTTCGGTTCAACTAACCGTTTATCAATAAGTGAACTTGAAAATAGAGTTTAAAAATACAGAATAAAAAATACATAAATAAATTCGTTTGTTATCCTAAGTTGTTATATTCATTGGTGGGATCATTCCACATTCGTAATGGTTGTGGTGTAGAATAACAGCAAATACAATTTTATAATTCACTTGCCATTCAATATTTTTTCAAATTTTATAATCTTTTTATATTATAATATTTTGGTTCTTTTAGGCCGTTATAATAAAAAAGCTCCAACAATAACGGAAATCACATTATAACTTATAGGCCAGTCACGTTTTTTATACTCTTACTTTTCTGAAGACAATAACGACACAAATATAACTACAATATAGCAAACGTAAAAATACATTGATGAAGGCAACCAGAAAACTTCTTGAGATGCTTAATTCCTGATAATATCTAAAAGCTAAAATATGAAACCTGGATCAAGAGCGAAAGCAAAACCTTCTAGTTAACATCAGGAAAGATTTGCCATCTGTTGTCAAAACGAGTCACTCAAAAAAATTTCAGTTAACTGCTACCATTGCAGTATCAAGCAATTTTTTTTTTTCGGGGAAGGCCGATCCATCTTTTGGACACCCATGTCTTCATGCCATGCTCGTAAAATCTTCGATGTGAAGACATAACAGTTGTCCTTCTCCGAATTTTAACATACAGTTGGGCATTCTATACGTCATCGTTTAAGACTCTGCTTGTAGATTCGTCTTTGTCACAAGTAAATATTCCCGTTTCTAATAAGAAAATACTTGCGAAAAGCTATAAGTTATTCATAACAATATAACTCAGGGCTCCCTTGTAAACTAGTTGTTCTTAATAATGTGTTTTCAAATTTAACAAATTGGAAAAAAAAAATCCAACAACAGCAATAAGACATTCATTTGCGAAAACAACATCGATTTTATTGCTCTAGTATGTTATAAATAAAATTAGTACTCAAAAAGAAATGTTACTACAATGCCACATTTGCAATTATTAAACATTAATTATTGACCTGTTAGTGATAAACAAAATTTTCTAAACAGAAAAAACAGCAAATTTCCTAATATATACATAAACATAAACTCTTATATTTATATTCAAACATAAATATAAGAAAAACATTCGATATATTTTGTTAAAGTAAGTTTTTTTCCCGCTTTTAAAAAGATTATTTATTATATCAGGAATCTTTCATAGAATGGGTTACGATATTAATCCCATTTTGAAAATTTATTTCAAGAAGGTAAATATACTATTTCTATTCTCACCTTGTTAGTAAAAGCATTAAGTAGGATAAATGGAAAATTTTTTACTTCAAATGACCTATAGAAAAAAAAATCAAAGAAAAATCAGACATTTATTTGAACATTATGAATTTGTATTGAAAGAAGATTGACAAACGGGTATTAAATCATTATGTTTAAATTGCCTATTTAAGTGGCAGGCAATCTATTATTGGTTGATTGAACTTACTTATTGGTGGGAGATCGTAGCCACCGCTTGATCGATCGTCGGCGTGAGCAATCGCAAACGGCGAAACCCCAACAGAGCTTTGTCCCTCGTAGATGCTATCTGCCAATCTAAAGTTTTATTTTAAAGATGAAAAGCTGTTAAAAGTCATCTATTAAAATGAAAGAGTTTGTTTTGTAAATTATAAAGATTAGTCAACTATTTATTTTTTATTAAATTTCGAAGGAATCCTATGAACTGTTTCTTTTCCAAGGTATTATTTCGGTTATTTTCATCGTTTAATCGTCAGTCTGGACATGCTTGAAAATTGGCTCAAGTCATAGCTGTCATCTTTGAACAAGCTGTGCTCCACCACATTTCCACCGCCAAGCCCATCTGTTCATTTCTTGAACATCATGCTGTCAAACCGCTACTATTTTTAAACCCTATGTAAAAAATTACTTTAACGAAACCCAGTAACGGAAATTTAAGCATTTCTTTGTAATGGAAAAGAAATAGCATTATAACGAGATATTTGGTTCGGACCAAAGGACTAACGAGAATTTCATTTTTACATCGTTCTTTAAAATGGGGATCTATGCATCAAAAGAGAATAAACAATGTTTATTCCTGAAAATTTTTAATAATAAATTTACAAATATTACCTTGACGGACTTGTCTTTGGTAAAGAAACCGGTAGCGGAGGAGGCAATGCACTTGCTAATAATAAAAATGATAAAATATTAAAATGATAAATGCACTCTTTTTAAACCATGAAAGTAACTTCTTTCATGACTATTACCAGTTGGTATTCCTTCTGGGTAACAATCTTTGAAGTGTGACATTGCATAAGGGGAAGGATCTTTAAGAAATACAGATTTCTTTCATTATTATTGATGTCAATAAAAATACTTAACGTTTCCAAATTTTTGCGTTTAAACATTAATTCTTTGATTACCAGAGCTTCTACCGCTGGACAATGTAGAATCTCTTGCCGATCGACCATAACTGCCAACGGACAGAGCTCGTGAATGTCTGGTCCAAGTATTTAATTGGCTCCCTGGATCTGAATATGCTGTAAAATTTTTGATAATCATATTTATTAAAGAAAAAATGAATGCGATATATTGTTGAGAGGGATGGGTCATTCAAATGAAACCCGCTCGGGGCAGTTCAGTATGATGAACTTTGTGATTCGTAAGCCTTGCATGATAGATATATCGCAGCAGTTTTTGATCTGGTAAATACGCAGTGTACAAAATGATAGCGAGAACAATATGATCTTTTTCTTACTCGTCCAATCCAATTAGCAGGAAAAGTATTACGAATTAAAGTTTAAGAACCGTGTATGTCCTCATTACTTTTACGTGCTACAACCACATTCTGAATTGCACTGCAATAATCTCGTAGAATGTATCTCCTCTTGTCATTCTCCTTCATGATCTCTGAGAAGACTATTCAAAGGCATCTGAAGTGTAGAAATAGAACGTCATTGAGGATTCGTAGAATAGTTCATATACATTCCCTTCAACTATTGTTTCTTGAATTCCATAAAAGGTATTCCAATTGCATTGTTTCACTCGGTTGCCCAGCATCGGTAAACTGTTCGACGTTTTCTTACCCAGCATCAAGAATGATTGAGAGTGTGGTAATGCAATATTCATTGGTGTTTACAAATTATTTTTGATTGGGCTTAAACGGATATTCGATAAACCGCCACAGCGGATTTCATAAGAATGATAATATTCTAAATACGTAACCATAATGCCGTCTATGTTTTCCATTCTTCTGTTTGAAACAAACGCATACGACAACACATACAATGATAGCAACGATCAGCAAAATTACGGTGGGTATGAAGATCAATGGATCCATATGAAATATGTACATTGGTTTGACGTCTTTAAATATTTCGGGTGCGATGGTGCCTAAACGTATTCATCATACAATTTTAAATAAATACAATTTAAGCATTTATTAAAACGAAATTCCATAACTATTCGACGTGTACCTCCGGTAAGGGTGAGAGTTGAAAATTTATATTCGAAAATTGAAGTTCCACCACTTGTTTCCACTAAAAGCTTCAAAATATACCAGGTTGCTGGGGTCAGTCCAGAAATAGCGAGCTTTTTTTGTGAGGGTGATACGTTGTTTCCGACAACTGTCCATTCTTTCGAAGAGAGACTTTTGTATTCCACTCCAAAATGCTCGACGGGACATCCCGTGGAAGGCCACGAATCCAAATAAACCGTCGCGAATGTCGGACCTTCTCGAAGTAACATTTCCTTCAGAGGAGAAATGATTTCTGTAATAATACAAAAGAGATTTTTTACGGTACTTATATCATCATTTTTTTATATTAATGTATGTTATGATGGATTAAATGATAGAATAACTTTTTAATAATAATAGATATAGTTAACTATTGCTTTCTTTATTTAATACTCATGATAATGTAAAATAAAACTTAAAGAGTGAAATAAAACATCACACAAATACTAATTTTTTATAACCACTAACGTGATCCCTCCAGGGACACTGTAATTGTGTCACAAGGAGGTCCTCGGCCGACAGAATTGAATGCCTCCATATATATATAATATGTAGCACCGCAAACTAAGCCTTCCAGGGTATAAAATCTGTGTTCTGCTCTTATCTCTTTGGTAGCCCAAGTTTCGTGGTCTCGTTTAAAGTAGAGTAGGAAACCTTTAAAAGCAAAAAATATATTCGATATTTATTTGATATTTGATATTTATTTATATGTTTATTGGTTTATTTGGTAAATAAATACAATAGCATCGGCCCGGGGCCAGTATGGCCAAACGACCGACGAGTTTGGTCCCCGGGAGATTTAACATGGGATTTAACATTGGTTCCAACGTAGAGATGAAATAAAATCGCTTTATATAAACCCAGTGTTTATAACACTTATAAGGTGTGAAATTGTTGAGTTCATCACTGCTCAAGAAGGAACCAAAACAGCAATTTACACATATATCGTTTTCCAAAAGAAAGAAAGATCCGCGAACGATGGCATTCTTTCGTTAAGTGATTTAAAGTGATTAAAAAGCGTTCTAATATTAATTTATAAATTATATAACGGTATTAAATGTCTTAATAATAATATAAATTACACAAATTGCCATAATAACTTAAGAGATGCCATTTTTACCGGCCGCTCGTTTCAACGTTACTAGTTTGGAACCAGCGATCCCATTTCCTAGGCTCTCGGCCGCTTCATCGAGCAAATGACGTCAGCTATGACGTAATCACTTGCACTCCCTAATAGGCATGACTGCTTGCTGAACTTCCTTGTCGAGTTTGTGAATAGTTTGCCACTCAGATGCCATTTTTCATATGGTCCGCATAGATGAAAATTACTGGATGCCAGAATGGAACTGTAGGGAGGATGGCCCAGTAGCTTCCGTCGGTAATGCCGCAAAAAAAAAATCATGAATCTTGGTGGTCATGTGCGACCGTGCAGCACAGCAATGCTTACCTGGTTATTTTCGGCGAATTGCCTCCTTCAATCTTAACTCAGTCTGTCACAGTAATGGGCAGCATTAGTCGCCTCTCTCTTGATCAGGAAATCAACAAAAAGCACACGATCTTCTTTGCTGGCGGAGTTGTTTTGAACTTCTTGGAAAGGTGGGGAGAGGGCGATGAGTTTCTATCAAAGTACCAAATCAAGTACATACGAGAAGTCGCATCTGTCAGCTGGCTCGAAGTTCAGCTGAACACTTTTTTCTGCATCTCAGTTAATAAAAAGTATAATGTGGAATTGCCTGTAAAGGAGGGAAAATTCTCTGACCACAAAAAATATCCGAAATCTGAAATTTCGGATACGTATTTTGAAGGCTGTGTTTTCATTCTCAACGGCAAAGTTAAGACTGACCAACTGACCATAAAATTTATATAAAAATATAGAACAGGAGTCTGAAAGGGGATCGGGGTAAATGGTTAGAATCATTCTCATTGGTCGAGTTCAACAGAAAAATACAATAATAATCCTTCTGTGGAGCTACCAGTGAGAATAATTTGAACAATTTACCCCGATCTTCTCTTTAGCTTACTAATCTAATTTGTTATTTAATTTTTATGGTTAGTCTCAGTCTTGCCGTTGAGAATGAAGGCATGACTCTCTAAATACTTATCCGGCGTTTCATATCTCGGGTATTTTTCTATGGTTAGAGGTTTACCTTCCTTTGTAGGCATCCCAGTTAATGAGCCTCCCCACCCTCCTCGTATATAATTTTTAATTAAAATAAGGACAAATATTTTGACACGGTTCAACTCTATACAGTATTACAGAAATCTACTGAATCAGTCTTTGGAAACTTTTGTATTCGCAAAAAAACTTCATAACGCTTCATCGAACGTGTTTCATTACTGTAGACAAAATAATAATTAATAAAATGAACAGGATTCTCTAATTTCATAAAACAGAAGTTATTTCTTTCATTTTAAAATACCAAATGGTGCATTTTGGATTAGTAAGTCTTTTCTATTGCAGAATTCAGAAACTGACTGATATCGAATTACTAGTAAATTGGTCCAAACTTGTTACGAGTCAAATTGTTGGTTATAATTCTATATTAAGTAGAATAAAATTAAAGCTTATTTGCTTTATCAGTATATTGATATAACATTTGCAAATAAAGTAATAATTCTTTATAAGACGAATCCTTATTTGGAGTTTATATGAATCAGCTATGGACGAATTGTCGTTGAACCAATCCTCCCGAAGGTAATCTGGATCAAACAGAAATCTGCGGAACTTCTTACTGTCTGACATTTATTCTCTCTCCCATATCGAAATTTTCCGACGAAGTTTTGTAATACAGTGTCCGAAGTAAGAGATAGGAGATTGTATATCATTACAACTTACAGGAAGAGGGTGGATTGAAAAGTTTCCAGATTCTGCGGAATATTAACGAGGGTCATTTTGACGAGTTATCAAATTTCTCTTTATTAAATAAACAATATCCTAACCCTTGTTTTTTTTCAGTAATCGGTTTGATAATGAAGAGCTTATATTGATTAGAACACATTAAATCAGGTTTTCTACCTTTGATCTTGTTCCCGCCATCTGGTTCAGCTTTCCATTGTAGATTAATCGAGGAGTGTGATTTAGAGACGATTCCCAAGATTGGTGCTGAAGGAGGAACTTTTAAATACAGTTGAAAGGAAAAATACACATAAGATTCGATTCTTGATAAATATTGTCAGGGTGTAGTTCATTTTATACCTTGAACGTTGACACCATATTTAACTTCATCCTTTCCGTGCTCATTGTAAATTGTACAAGTGTAATTCCCATTGTCTTCGACACCTGCAATCATAATCAGGAGAGATCCATCTGCACGAATCGTTACTCTGTCATTTTCTGTTATTTCTTTGTCACTAAAGAAATAATTGCACATTTTTAAAGATCTTAAAGCTGATATAAAGATTATTATAAAAACTATTCAGTATTAAAATATAAAATAGTTATAAAATAAATATTTATATTGAGAATCTTATTACTTAAATTACTAACAACTTCATCCATTTTCTTTTTGGAAGAGGAATTCCAACAGCTCCGCAAGGTAAAACCAATTCCTGTTTCCACTGTATTTGAATTGTATCATCAAATGTTATAGATTTGGCGGCAACTATACTATAAACATTCAACATATAGATTATTTCCAAGTAATTGTTTGCAGAATTAATATATGACTTTTCAGTTTAAGAGATCTCAAATTATGAGTTAATACGAGGGTTGGGGCATAAGTCATGGCAACTATTTTTTTTCTCATATCTAAGGGATGGTATCACAAAATGTCATATGTCTCGAGGAAACCGTTCATTCATAGTATATTTCCACAATACCAGATGGCTCTGCGATTTCCTTTTGTTGCATTGAGAAAAATGTTAAATCAGTTCTTAGTCAACTGCCGTGCAGGATGGATGTAACCCGAGTTGAACAACGCTCGTATATCAATTTAGCCAGTCTCCGCTGGCTTTGGTAAGAATTGGAGCATCCACTATACTCTCCGGACTTTTCTCGATGTGATTTTGACTTTATACTGACGGTAAGGAACCATTACGTGGTAGACAGCTTCGGACACGAATGGACATTGCAAATATTGTGCAACAGGAGATGACTAGATTTCCACATAGTGAGAGAAATAGTGAAGCAGATGATATGGGCGCCTGTCATATTGTTGGCAGCGTACTGTGAACGTTCAGGGGACTACTCTGAGGCCCTTTAGAACCAGTATGTGTGCTGTAATGATTCTGGAACATGAAAGTTGTAATGTTATATCAACTACCTTAAAAATATTTCCGTGTTGCTAAATGTCCGTACATTTTCTCCATTCCTTGTCCTTTCATCTATATATTTCGCATTTTCCACCCACGGTCGAATTCTCACAAAAAAAATAGTTGCCATGACTTATGCCCCAACCCTCGTATTAAAAAAATTTATCAATTGAATTCTTTAGTTCATATTCGTTTCTTTGTAAACATCATAGAGTTGCTTATGTTTTTTATATTATTTAAATTTTTTAAAAGATATTAAGCATTTAAACTATTGGAAATCATGTCTAAATTTGAATTATTTTAGAACATGTCTTACTAATGGAATCAGCCACGGTTTGAGCAAAAACTGGCGAAATAGGACTGTCACCAACGGTGGAGGTTGCTGTCATCCAGAATGCATACTTTTGGTGTTTTTTCAAACGTGGAATTTCTAAAAATTTAGCATTTCCGTTGGAAGAAATAACTGAAGCATCCTGAAGAATTTGTTCTGTCATTTGAATTTCTTGTTCTCTCTATAAAAAGTTTATGAAGTATACTGATAAACTGTTTGCAAATGTTGGGTTTTATTTACAAATAAATACGAGGGTTGCTTTGAATGTAATGCCCCACACTTTCTTTTTAGAATCTATTTATTCAAAATGTAGAAAGTTCCTCAAAAGATATATAACTTACTCACGATATTAATGAATACACATACAATTTTTTTAAAAAATCAACATCGGGATTACATCAGTTTGTAAGAAAAAGAGTTGCATGACTGTCTTTCCTGAGCCAATTCAGGTCCTATTCACAGATCCAATTTCTATTTTCATGACCTGAATCACGCCGTCGTCATGTTCAAACCTTCCCCCGCGCAGTGGAGTAACTCAAAATGATGAACATCAAAAAGAGCCAGATTGGGACTATAAAGGGAATGAAGGAATCAGTCCAAACAATCTGGAGATTACTTCGATAATTGCTGCCTGAAAGCTATAGGCCTATTGTCGACTTGTCTAACATTAATGTGGGGGCATTAATTTCTGAACAACCCTCATAGTTTATAAGAGGTGAGGATAACCCCTTCTTTGCTACTATCAATTGGCGTGTAGAAAATATTGTATCTGATGACGTTTCCAGTATTTTTTGCCGAAGGCTTCCAAGCGACGACTACTGCATCAGATGATGATGGCAAAACTTTAATAGTTTCAAGAGGCTGCGGCACTGAAAGATTAAAAATATCATTTAGATACTTATTAGGTTTCAATAACTTCCAAAACTTTTTTAAAATGAAATAACAAACCATCTTCATGAGTTTTGCAAAAAATAGGTGGCGATCTTTTTCCATCCCCAACTTTGGTAAAAGCAAGTACTTGGATGCTATAATTGGTATTGGCTTCCAGATCTTGTAAAGTAATACGAGAAGCGTCCACTATTTTCTGTTGAAGAAGGGCATCTGTAATAAATAAAAATTGCCGAAGTCTCTATATTGCATAATATAAAAAGATAAGCCAAGAGTAAGCGTCTGTTGCATTTTAAGCATCTAAATCAACTTACCGTACCATTCATTTGCTGGTTTGTAAAGTATTTTAAATCCGCGTAGAATTCCATTAACTTTCCTAGTGGAAGGGTATTGCCATAGAACATATATGCTTTTTGAAGATAAAGAAGAGCATCTGACCTCTTGAGGATAATCGGAGGGAACTATGAACATTTCAACAATATTCTAATTAATTTATGGCAAGCAAAATATGATCTTCTATAATATATACACTGATTGGAAGAAAGTCATTGGACACCTCGCACAGTGCGTTTATTTGCTTTTATTGATAACAGCTAATATCCTGTCAGCCCCCCTCTGGCTGCAATCACGGCGGCCACTCTCCGGGGCATGCTTTCCACAAGAGTACGTACGACCCCCACAGGAATCTCCCGCCAAATGTCCCGTACAGCCGTCCACAGTTCAGATAGTATTTTGGGGAGTGGGCTACTACCCCTCAACCGACGCTCGACTTCATCCCACAGATGTTCGATGGGGTTCAGGTCGGGGCTCTGGGCTGGCCACTGCATGCGTTCAACATTATTATCGGCATACCATTGCAGGGTATGAGCTGCAACATGTGGCCTGGCATTGTCGTCTTGGTACAGGCATGGCTCTAGACCGTAGGCTTGCCAAAGGGTTGGGAGAACGGAATTGTCCAGGATGGTAGTGTAGTCCGTAGCCCTCATGGTGCCTTCCACCTTCACTACCGGACCTACGCCATACCACGAAAAAACAGCCCCATACCATAATTCCTCCTCCGCCGAACTTCACTGTTGGGATGATACACTCAGGAAGGAGCCGTTCTCCAGGTAAACGCCACACCCAAACTCTGCCATCTGATCGAAACAATGTGAAGCGGGATTCATTGCTCCAGAGAACACGTTTCCAGTCCTCAACGGTCCAATCTTTGCGTTCCCTGGCCCATTGCAGTCTGTTCGTTTTGTTCGCCGGTGAGACTAGCGGCTTGTGGGCTGCTGCTCTGCCGTGATAGCCCAGCATGTGGGCCTCCTTTCGGAGGGTTTTGGTGGATACGTGACATCCAGATGCCTGCTGGAATTCCCCGGCGATAGTGGTCATCGTCGAACGTCGGTTCTTCCGTATCTCCCGCTGCAGTACCCGACGGTCTCTGTGGGTCTTGCGGGTGGACGACCAGGCCTTGGTGCATTCGTACAATGTCCATTGGTCCTGTACTTCTTCAGCACATACGCCACTGTTGATTTCGGGTTGTTCCGGCTGCTGGCAATCTCTCGGATAGATGCGCCTTGGAGCGACATTCCAACCAGGACACCTTTTTCGAACTCCGTCAGCTCCGCCTGTCGCGGCATGATGCTTCAGTTAGAGTCAATGGTGTTGTCTGATGACTATCTTTGCATTTCCATACAGTAGTGACACATGTGGTAACGGAAAGGTCCATTTTTTGCCGGGGGGATGGGTGTCCAATTACTTTCTTCCAATCAGTGTATATAAAATATGTCTATGAAATATTATAAAGTTCATTATAATGTATTGGATTCCATTAAAAATAAAAAAATAAAGTGTACAATTTAGATAATTGTGACCTATGATTGGCTAACACATATTAATTAAACCATCATATTCAAATTTTAGCATGTGCCATTTTTCTACATGGAAAACAAAGTTACTTTAAGCTATGACAAAATCAGGAAGCATTTCTGTAAAAAAAAAAAAAGTCTGTGGAAATTTCCTTCTCGACACATTGAAGACGGAGAAAGAAGTCTTTTGAAACTTCTTTTTCGTGAATGTATTCCTTTTTTTTTCCTAAATGTAAAACTTTAATACGATTGACTAATCTAAAAGATTTTATTCAAGGTTAAATTCCTTAGGATACGTATGATTGCATAAAAATATTTAATGCGGATAAATAATCAAAAATATATTAATAATGCCTTTTTACCGTCCTCAGATGTTATTGCAACGACTGGTTCGGATGTTGGCCCTTTTCCTTTAGAATTAAAAGCTTCAATTACAATGCTATATGCAGTAAACATTTGCAGATTAGTCAGTTGGTAGATAAGATTATCCGTATAATCTTCTGGAACTTCCAGCTGCTTAAAAACATATTTGTCTCTAGAGTTTTCTATCTTGTATCCGATATTGTAGCCTGAGATTGCACTCTTCATCGACTGCTTTGATGGAGGCTGTAATAGTTTTTAAAAGTAGTTAGCTTTAGAATAAATATGAATGGTATAAAAATAAAGAATAATTGTTAGCTTCATATAAAGAATAATTGTGAAAAGCAGTGAATTTAAGTTGACACTTCATGTACACTAATACTAATAAGTTCTTTTAAATAGTTGCTCCTCGTTAATTTATCCGTGTTTGTTCAAGTATAAATTGAAGACGTTGTTGCAAGTCTAAAGAATGATCATTATACAGGGTGGTGCAAATAAATGTAGCCTCGCATGAATTGCAGAGAATTCATGCGAGGCTACTTTTATTTGCACCAGTCTGTATATATTCCTATGCACTTTAGGGATTATAAACATCTCAGAAGACGGATTTGTTTTAAACGCGGTAACATCATTTCTCCCGAAAAATTATCAGCCTTTTCTATGTGTACTCAGCAGGGAACAAAATTTACGAGGTAATTTTATTAATCATTGAGATATCGATTAATCGATTACTAGCTCAATGTGTAAATGTAAGCAGAGAATCGTTGATTATTTATTACAATTGACACTTTTTTTTTTTCAATAACATTTCCGAGTATGTTACGGAGGTAAAAATAATAACGATTTGAACCAAAATCTACAAAACACATGTTTAGAATTTTAATTTTAGTTTTGGATTAATTAAGGTTCTATCAAATTTCATTCTTGTCATAGGTTGGAAATACTACCAAGCCCCATAGATGATCAATTTGTTCAACAACACTGAGAATTTCCGTCTTGACTTTTTTAAATGAAAGTTATTTTAACAAAATAAAGTAGAAAAGAAACCACTATTCCACATAAATGAATTTTATAAAATAAAAACTCATATGTACGTTTCGGAGCTCTCTATCTCCTCCATCAGTGAGAAACAACAAGTGAAATTCATAAGAAAAAATAAGAAAAAATTATTTGACAATGAAGGAAGCTAAAGGCATCCAATCGGCTACTGATATAGGACCATCGTCGTTATTCAGCAATCCATTTGATAGCTTATGCTTGGCAATTTGAACAGATTTTAGGAAAGCTAACAACTTCTCATCTTAAAGCCATCTGTTGAGAAACATAGGCTTCTTCTAAAATAACATCTGCAAAAGCAGATATACCCCATTTTCCATTTTTAATATAGAAGATGTGCTCCTTCATTCTGGTTGAGCTCCGAAATGTACACGTGAGTTTTTATTTTATAAAATTCATTTATGTGGAATAGTGGTTTCTTTTCTTCCTTTCTTGTTATCCTGCTGTCCACAGTTTTGGTTCTCGTATATGTTTATTGAAAACTATTTGTTTAATTTATTTATCCAAGATAGTGAACTTTTGGCCATATCTGAGTATATTGATTTTGAAAATTTAATGCTCAGGCTCATGGAACAGTGGGGAACACCATAAAGAGGCCTCTCCCCTAACAAATCTTAGTGTTTTGGAGAAACTTAGGGAATGTCCTCAGAAGTAAATATTAGGCTTAATGTTTTGGAGAAACTTAGGGAAGGTGCTTAAGAAATAAATATTGGGCTTAATGGATTTATTTCAAAACTAACGTGAAAAATATTTTTGATAGTTAAGAGTTATAATTTTGTAGTGCAACATGGAACGATTTAATCTAAACGGATTTCTAATAATATCGTGAAAATTCAAGGCGCGAGGCTTTATGCAGCCGCACTGTTCGCATCGCCCACGAGCCGGCCTTTTCTAAAATAAAAATTTCTAGTAAATGTTATAATCTGTTCAACTTTCTACAACAGTTATTCGCAATGCTCACTCTTTACCTTCCATGTAATACGCAAAGTGTTTGTATCGATAGATTCAACTTCTACATTTTCTGGAGCACTTTCTGGAACTAAAATAGCAAAAAATACTTAGTAAATTTCTAAAAAAGAGAAAACAAGGGGAAAAAACGGGAATTTTGAAATATGCCGGCAAACAAAAAAAAATCGAAGAATAATTTGAAAATGGTCATTGGAGGATTTTTTCACGCCAATACCTCCGATATTAATTAATAAAAAAAATCGCTATTTATTAAAAAAAAAATCGACTCTGTCTACAATTTTGCATTTGATCTACGCGAAATGTTTCGGATCGTGTAAGCACTTACAAAACGGAGCAATAGAACATAAAAAAAGATGAGAATGCGCAAAATTTGCCGTGCAATAAGCCATAGTAACGGAGATATTTAATTTTTAAAACTTGGGAAATTATATTAGAGGAGACAAAACATTTTTTGTAAACCTCAACGAAATATAGAAGAGGAATTGTGATGAGGAAAGCCATAGTCCACTCAAGAGGAAATTGTGAAGAGCCAAAAGTGCAGTAGCTCCTCGTATCACCTCTCGCCAGTTAAAATATCCAGTTAAAATAAAATAAAATATGCACGCTGATGTTTACAGAGTCTGAACAAAGCAGTCTAGAAAGAAGATGGGAATAATGGTTCTCCATTACTCTGTCAACCAGAATAAGCAATCGACGGTTTTCACAGATTGAAAACCGCCACTGTTCTTCTATCGGACATATAGGAAGAAGTAATGAAGAGAAGAGTTGGTAGTAGGTCAAATTTGCAGAAATATGAACAGACTCTGTCGCGACCAGAAATACGCGATTTACATTGACAAATTGAAGATGAAGTTTTCTCTAAAATACGGGAAGTAAGAAGCCAGGGAGACAGAATTCCTGCTAATGTTATTCGTTTGTGGGCTTCAAATAGTAAAAGCTGGATTAGATCCTGACAATCCGTTTGAAGGCATCAGCGATGTGGGTCAGAAACGTGAATTTTTGAAATTAAATGTCTCCGTTGCCTATGGATCATTGTACGTAAAAATTTGTGCATTGTCATTTTTTTTTTTTAATGCCCTTGCAAATGCAGAATTGTAAGCTGCGTCGATTTTTTTTTCTCGTCAGTGTGTTTTCGGATCCAGATATCAAAAAAGGCATTTAAATTACCCGTGTCTTCCGTTTTCACGGTTGAAATGTCGCTTAATGTTCCGTTTCCTAAGTGATTTCTAGCGAACAATCGAAATTCATACGTAGTTGCTGGTTGAAGGCTGGATATTATGACGAAATTATTGGTACCTACAACCGTGTAAGTCTTGACGTTATTATCCCACCGGTCTGGAATAGAAATTATGCTGGCTTGACCATTAAAATAAATTACGTTTGAAGATTTTGAAGATGGTAGAAACAACAAAAATGACATTTGAATTCTAAGGCTGTAAATCTCTGAAATTTTTTTAAAAGATTATGACATATTGTAAGGATGTTCAAGCATTAGTAAAATAAATTAATGCAACTTTCAGAAGAAATGGAAACTTCATTTAGCAATAATAAGGACTCAACATTTTTTAAAATTTTACCGTTTCGTCTTTTATACTGGATGCAATAATTTAAAATAGGCGAATTGCCGTCATAGGGAGCAGTCCAATTGAATTTAACCGTTTGATTCATAACGGTTATTGGTTGGATTATCTTTGGAGATTCTGGCGTTTCTAAAGAAAACAGATAAAATGTATTAAAACAAAATTAGGTATGCTTGTTCCTCATAGTGAGAAGGGGGGGGGGGGCCAACAAGACTTATTAAAGCCTATCGAAAAAAGATACCTTGAACAATAACCTTTATATTAAGTTCGTCATTGCCCATGTCATTTTCAGCTCTACATGTAAAGAAAGTAGAATCTTTTTTATCGACCCATGGAATTATCAACATTGACAAAGTCTTTATCGAATCTTGTGTCCAGATTATTTTATATCTAATTAGATAAAATAAAGAAATTTAAAAAATCTGATTAGTGAGCCGATTATTTAAAGATTTCTTGGAGCAAAGTTGAATTTTGCGACTTGAAAACCATTGCAGCAAATCTGTGTTTCTTATCTACTTACCTGTGGTTTTCACCTATGCTTTGATTATTTAACTTCCATTTATACGTCATTGGCCAATCGCCATCTGCTTGGCATGGAATTTTAACTTCATCTCCTTTTTTCACATAGATTTCTGAATATTTTTTTTCAAACTCAGGTGCAGCTGAGATAAAAATATATCATAGTGTCTTTTAAAATATAATAGTGAACTAGAATGCTAGAACTTCTGTTTAGATTGCCATTCACTACCTTTGATTTTCAGTGAGACCACTCGTGTCAACGGTTGTCCAACATTATTGGAGGCGAAACAAAGATAGAGTCCCTCATCACTTTTTGCCACTTGCGTGAAAACTAAACTGTTATTTGATAAAACCATCACGTAGCTGCTATTTTTTATTCTTTGACTATCTTGAAGAAAATCATCACCTGTAAATTTAAATTAAAATCATAATTTTATCGGTCTAATTTTATCGGTATTTGTTAAAACGACTTCCAGACTTTGAAAAACTATATTCTATAATCTAGTTCACTTAATTTTTATTTATTTATTTATTTATTTATTTATTTATTTATTATATAAAATCAGAATGTTTGTTAAACTAGTTCAAACAAAATCTTTATTGGATTTGAAATAAACATAAGATTAATCGTTATCGTTTTAATTTTATTTTTATAATCTTCCTGATTTGTAAGTCTAAAGATTATAGTTAAGGATTCAAAACATGGACTTAAATTTTTTATTTATTTATTTATTTATTTATTTATTTATTTTATTTATGTCGAAAATGATACAGAGCATCCACCCAAGGCCAGTATGGACGAAGTCGACAAGGTAGGTAGATGGATACACAATTTAAGGGTTGTTCTGAAACGCGGAAAAGAAAAACACAAGAAGAATGAAGAAGCAGAGGAGAGGAGAGATGAGTCATGGGACCTTTCTTAAAAAGTTCAATAAACTTGTTTTAAAACTTGCTATAGACGGAGAAGAACGTATTTCTGGAGATAAGTTTGACCAGAATATAAGGCCCGAGGTGGTAATATTTCTGATATGATAGAGGCGAGTTATCCGGGGTAGGGCAATGGAATTATGGTGACGTGTATTGTGGAGAGGGGGGGGGGAGGAGCTGGTGTGAAAAAAGAGTGGGGGATGGAGGTGAGCAGATGGTTATTAAGAGCTTTGAATATAAAAAAAGGTGTAGAGTTGGTAAATAGGTGTTATTCCAACGGGGTTGAAAAATTGTGATACAGAATGGGGTTTACGAAGTTTTAACAATATACGTAAGAACCACTTTTGGAGGCGGTAAAGGCGTAAAAGATTAAATTTGGACGAAGAACCCCAAAATTGGATCCCGTATAGGAGCGAAGATTGGATTAAAGCCTGATAAAGTAAAAGTAGCATACAGGGGGGGGGGGGGGGATAGTGGAGATGGGAAAAAAGACCAAGGCGATAATTGAGTGTAGAGGCTAGAGCGTTAATGTGAGCGTCCCAGGATAAATTATATGAAAGGTGAATACCAAGGTATTTAAAAGATTTTGAAGGAGTGATAATTTGAGGGTTATAGTTGAGCATGAAATCAGGTATATCGAACTTTTTGTTTCGAAAAAAGATGACATAGGTGGTTTTATCAAGGTTCAGCTGCAAATGGTTAGTACAGTTCCAGAGGTATAGTTTATGTAGCGCAGTATTAAACTTGTATTCGACAGACAGAAGTGATGAGTCTGCTATTGATAAAGTGGCATCGTCAGCGTAAAGAATTAGAGATAGAGGGGATAGAAAAAGCGAAAGATCATTGATAAATAAGTTTAAAAGAGGGGGGGGGTAAAAGTAAAATTATAAACTCGGTTAGTTCGTAGCACGCTGTAGTTGTACTGCGTTTAGGGACAAAGCCGTGCTGTGAAGAGGAGAGAAGATTATTCGAGAAAATATAAAAGGAAAGACGAGAGTAGAAAAGACTTTCAAAAACTTTAGAGAATGAAGGAAGAATTGAGATGGGGCGATAGTTGGAGAAACTGGTTGTAACAATTGGAGCGTTTTTGTATATTAGGGTAATTCTAGCGATTCGGAGACATGATGGGAATGTGCCTTGGGAGAGTGAGATATTAAAAAGTAAAGTAAGAGGAATCATAAAACCGGAGGAAGCCGCAATAATTATATTCGATCGGATACCCAAAGGATCGGGATAACTGGAAGATTTTAGGTGACGAATGGAAGATAATACTTCGTCGGGGGAGGTAGGGGGAATAAAGAAGGCGTGAGGAGTAGCGGGCGGAGACAATGGATAGGTCGAAGCGTGAGGAGGAATAGGGGGGTTGAAGGTAATAACGTTTCTAGGAAAGTGGGAAGACTCAAGAGTAGAAGGGTCCGAGAAAGGGGTGGTCTTTTTTGGAGCTCCATGAACTAAATTGTTGATGGCTTTTCATTTTAGCTTGTTGTTACCAACTCTGTTAAAGAAACGAGCGAAATATAAAGATTTAATTTCTTTGATGACTTTACGAACGTAGTTGGAAAAAGAGCGGAATGCGAGCTTATTGTGTAAATACCATATGCTTTCTTATGACGGAATCAATTTTTTTGGTACGCAGATGATGGGCTGAGAAAGAGTTCGGTGTCGCTGATCCGGCATTATTCTGTAATACCGCATCATTAGAAGCACAAGTCATAGTGTATGGTTCCATTTGTTGATATACTCGATCCCTTTGATATATTCATGATTCATTCACTATTTTGATTGAACACTTAAACTTGAGTGTCTGAAGAGGTGCAATGCTTTATTAATTGTTGAGGAATTACTTGTTTTTTTAAATTTTATTTACGAAAAATAATTAAAGATCTCAGGGGAAAGTATTTTGAACATTGCAATTCTTTCCAGTACATTGAATAGACCTATCAATGTATCAGTAATTGTTAATTAGCAAAGTTACCCTAGTCTAACCTAATTTTTTCTAGACTGTTCTAATGATATTTCCCACATTTCTTTATTTTTTTTTTTACTTTCTACAAAGTTTTACGAAGAGATCGCCAAAATCAACATATTTTTAATTGCTTTAACCCTGTAATTTAAAATGAAGCGCTATCTAAAATTAATGGCTACAGCTGCGCTTTCTTAACGGAGATGGAGAGTTCTATTTTTAACATCTAAATTTTTTGTTTAAAAAGAATAATGATAACGGATTTAAGCTTTATATAAATTCCAACACATCGTCCGTTCATTATATCCAATTGATGATGGGTTTTTTAACCGAAACGCGTATTGATCTTATTAAAATATTTTGTTGCATCATCTTGTTTATTCCAAATGGGTCATACGTTTAATTACACCAATAATGATAAGGTCAAAATTAGATGATATAAATATTAAGTATTAAATACACGTACAAATAAGAATCGTATATATTATAAAGTGTTCACCTATCACTTTCTTCCAGTAGATAACAGGATCTGGGAATCCTTCGGCCTGACAATTGAGAGTGAGCGGTTTACCCGTTTTAATTGTGGCATCTTCAGGCCTTATCACCCATCGTGGTGGAACTGGAAAAAATAACCAATATCTTTTAGAATCTAAGAGAAATAATTTAGACTAAATTATGAAGTTATAAAACTGCAGAGAAAGAAGTATACTTAATTATATATCTACAGAAAAACTGGTTTTGGAGTAAATGACTAAAGAAACTTTAAAATTATTCAGAATTTTATATTCTCAATCTTCTTAAGAGTTTAGGTTTCTTGTGATTTTTATGAAACGTATTATGCTTTGCAGTTTTTCTTTCAAATGATTATTATTTCCCAGTTTAACTATGCAGCGTTTGAACGTGTTTCACAACATCAAGTTTGGCCGCACTACATGAATTCAAGCATGTGGTCAGTAGCTGCCCCTGAAAGGCCACTGCCAGTATGGCAACTAAAAGGACTATTCCCGATGGACCAATCTAAGAAATTCATTAAGAAATTCAAACAACCAGCGGAATCATGAGAACTTTCAATCACTGCATTACCATGGAAACCAACTGGAGTAAAATTTAGCTTCGTACCGCGATTACTATTAGATAAATCACGGTTATGTTGGTGGACCTTAAAAGGGCCTATTTTTGCAATTAATGCGAAATTAATATTCCTCACAAGATTCGTAATACTTTCATGTTTGACATATTGCTTGAGCGCACTTCAAGCAGGAAATAACGAGGATCTGTACAACGAGGCTAAGGCAGACACTGAATGGCTGATGACCACGTGATTCTCAGGATTTGTTTGTTGGGCTATAAGTTTATTTTTTTTCAATGAATCATAAAATTCTTCTTGTTATTAATATATATCCATTTTTGGTGGGAAATTGGTGGTGACGAAATTCAGTTTCTGCCCATAGACGAACAACTAAGCTAAAGGTTTAATTTAAAAAATGGAAATACATGAAATCTGTAAGCATGCTTTTCGGGCATGAAATGCGCTAACACTAATGTACCGCTGCAGAATCGCAAGATAACGAAAATGTAGAAAATGTACCTTCAACATATTTTATCGTCCTGTGCATAAAGGCTAAACGCACCACTGACGGATATATGTTCATCAGATGTTAAAATGGCGTTAAGAGAGAACCTACCCTCCGACAAATGTATGGCTGTAGATGTTTTCTCTTCAATTGGTCGTGATTTAATCACGGGCTCTTATAGATCTTTCTTCGTGCCATTTCAATAACAACCAATAAGAGTTAGAGTAGATCTTAGAGTTAGCGCAAGGCCTCTTTACACCAACTTGTCTTACTATACTGGTGCTCAAAATAACCAGGACAAACACATTTTCGTGAATTTCTCTAAAACTACTGGACCGATTCCATTGAAATTTGCAATAGAATAAGCTATCACAATTTGGTAGGGTAATGGAATAAGCTATCACGAATAATTATTGAACATAACTTTCAAACCATGCTCATGAAACTATTGAATGTCAAAAACAAGATTGCATTAAGGGTCTTTTTAGGAGGCTAATAGGGTGTATGGTCACCTCTAACAGCAATACAGCTCTCACAGCGATTCCTCATGCTGTTTATGAGACTGTTAATGAGGTGTTGGGGCAAGGAACCCCACTTCTCCACTAGGGCAATTCGTAGCTCCTGGAGGGTTCTGGGAGAAACCTGGCGAGCTGCAATTCTCCTGCCCAATGCATCCCAAACATGCTCTATCGGGTTCAGGCCTGGAGATCTTGCTAGCCATTCCATCCTTTGAATATCCTCCTCTTCGAGGTATTCGTTGACCCCTTGCCCCTATGTGAACGAGCATTGTCGTCCATAAAAATGAAATGGGGACCAAAGGCACCCCTGAAGAGCCCCTGTACAGCCCCTGTAAGATGTCGTCCCTGTACTTCTGAGCAGTCAGAGAGCCTCTCTCAAAAACGTGGAGGTCTGTGCGTCCGTCCGGTTAGTAGTAATCCGCATTGTTAACTTGCTTCAACCCCCAAATTTCAATGGAATCGGTCCAGTAGTTTTAGAGAAACCCACGAAAATGAGTTTGTCCTGTTAATTTTGAGCACCAGTGTATAATAAGCTAGTGTAAATTAACATTTTGAAACGATCTAAAGAAAACCTTCAGTTCTCTTCAGAATTACTAAGCCATCAGAAATACGAAAATGCTATCTATCCAAGAAAGTTCTTACAGAAATGATTTCTGTAAAACATAATTACCATTAATAATTAAATTAGCAGAATAACTTGATACGCCTGCGTGATTCTGAGCTATGCACGTGTAATTTCCCGAGTGTTCGGCAGTGACGGGGTCAATAGACAGGACACTGGAATATTCGTCGAAATCTCGAATGGTAACGGAGAGACGATGTGGAATGGAGTTTCCGTCTTTGAGCCAACGAATGGTGAGAGGTAAATCCCCTCGACTGACGACGCAAGAGACGCGTACCAGCATTCCTTCTAACAACTGATCGTCTTGGAACGTGAAAGGAACCACTTTGGGTGGGACTGAAAATATAAAGAATTGAACCGATGATAAGCTACAATTACCCTGGACAATCAACGATGTAGTGTGAGTGACAGTAGCTGCTGCATTGCTTGCTACGCATGTGTAATTTCCTGAATGGTTTTGGCGGAGGCTTTCAATAGTAAGAATGCTCGAGTAGTTGTCGATCGTTCTAGTTGCAATTCCGTCACTTTCGGACGGAGGACGGCCATCTTTCAACCACTGTAGAATGATTGGTAAATCTCCCTGGTCAATAACGCAAGTGATTCGAGCCGAACTTCCTTCAAACGTGTCAGTTCGAAAAGCGAACGGAATTATCCTGGGGATGACTAGAGATTTCAATAAAAACATACATAAATAGACAGTGAACAATATGGAACTTAAAAGAAGTGCTTATCATATTTGTACGTATGGTTTTCTTCACTCCATAAAATATAATATCATAAGATAAAAGTATTTCATTTAATCAGTAGCTATGAAAATGTAAAATTTCATTTTCATATCCCAGTCTGTCGACTTAAGATTTTTACCCATAATATATAATTCTCCAGAATCCTTAATGCTCAGACAAAAATCTTCATGAAGATTAAAATCTTTTTGGAACATTTGGGAAAATTCGGAGTATTCAAGAAGAAGAAGAAGAAGAAGTAAAAACATTGTGCAATGAAAAACAACTAATTCTTAAAATTATACTTTTCCATACCATACACTAGTAGCTGAGCAGTGTGGGAGACAGTGGCTGCTGCATTTCCAACCGTACAGGTGTAGTTTCCAGTATGTGCAGACGAGACGCTTTCAATGCTCAACGAGTTAGCGTGACTATCAATAGTCCTCGTGACCACTCCTAAAGACGGAGGAATCGGTCGGAGATCTTTTTGCCAGGTGAACTGAATTGGTAAGTCTCCCTGGGATATTGCGCACACCAGATAAGCTCTCATGCCCTTGAAAAACTGATCGTCTTGGAAGGCGAAGGGCAGAATCTTTGGAGGGACTGCAAGTGAGAGAGAGAAAGAAAAAGAGAAAACCAAGTGTGAGTAAACGGTCATTTACCATTGACGTAGAGGGGAGCTGTGTGATGGGCTCGTCCCGCTGCGTTGGAGGCCCTGCACGTGTAGTTGCCATTGTGTCGGGGAGTTATGGCACTGATCATTAGGATGCTGGAGAATTCGTCTAGGTTTCGAGTTGTGACACCCAGGTCGGAAGGGAGAGGACGGCCGTCTTTAAGCCATATTAGCTTCAGCGGAGCCTCTCCCTCACTCACGACACACTGAATTCTCGCCCGAGTTCCTTCCCGTATCTGCTCCTCTTGGAACGAGAACGGCACGATTTTGGGAGGAACTGGAAAGTGAGGCGCCCAATAAATCATTTGTTAAAAATAATTTACAGAGAAATATTATTAATACCTATGCCATGTTATATTTTCATTATTTTATTTTACCCATTATGACCACTTCAACGTTTCCATGATTCTGCTGACCATTTTCAGTTGTTACAGTACATTTGTAGATTCCACTGTCCTTTCTTGGGTGGATACCTCTAATAATTAAAGTTCCTTCCTTAAGAACTTTTTGATACGCATTATCTGGAAGTCGAATATCATCTGGGGGGGGGGGGGAGTAAAAATGTTGAATTTCATCCGGAACTTCCTTTATACTCTAAATTTAACAACTAGACAGTTATTTCAATTCTGTATTTACACTAACCTTTCTTCCATGAAATGCTTCGATACGGGTATCCATATACCGGGCATTCAATAAAAGCCGTCATGTTGGATGTGAACTTGTATTTAATTCCGGAACGAATCCCGACTTCGCCTGTAATTTTCCAAAAAAAAATTCTTGAAAATAATAATAATAATAATAAATTATATGAAAGTAAAAATAATGAAAACTGGCAGTGACCAAAAATGCAGACTTTGCCGGTCTTTCAGTGAAACCATCCACCATATTGTAACGGGCTGCCCTATATGGGCAAAAAAAGCATATCTGGAGCGGCACAACGCAGTGGCAAAACAACTCCATTGGAATATCTGTAAGTACTATAGCATACATGTCGATGAAAAGTGGTACCAACACGATCCGAACCCTGTAGTTGACACACCAGAAGTCGCAATTATATGGTTTACTCAGACTCAAACAGACAGGAAGATAACAGCAAATAAACCAGACCTGATAGTCAGAGATAAAAAGAAGAAACAATGCCTTCTAATAGATGTAGCCATTCCATCTGATAACAATATAACACAAAAAGAAGCGGAAGAACAACTGAGTATAGGGATTTACAAAATGAAACACAGAGAATGTGGAACCTTAGAACTAAAGTGATTCCCATCATCATCGGAGCAACAGGACTCATCTCTAATAGTACTTCAAGCTTTATAAAAGAAGTTCCTGGGAAGCATAATCTCCTACAGATGCAGAAGACAGTAGTGCTGAGTACTGCACACATAATACGCAAAATACTACAGCATATACCATATCATCTGATAGTTTTCCAAAACTAAAGTAACACCCTAGATGCGCGGTGCGCACTCGGTGATACTAAGAAGCAAGTCCTTAGCATAAGTGCTAAGTGGAACCTTGAAATAATAATAATAATAATAATAAAGGTTTATGTTTTTCTTAAACTGACAATTCAATTTGCACAATGAAGTTGATACAAGAGTCACTTACAAAGTCATGATAACTATTTATTTTAGCGGAATCCCAGACAGCGATCCTCATTTTTTCGATAAGCAGCAATGACATTAAGACATATGGTACTTATTGCTATTGCTAAATGGTGTAGATGTTCAAGGGCGGAAAAGGAAGGGATGTGGGAAAGTCAGTTGGCTTTCAACCCTTGTCAAGTATGGAAGTGAGATGTGAGGTCTTCAACCCACTTCCATCGATCACCTGCAAGATGGTTTTCATACAGTTTTCTGGCGTTGGTGAATCGTTCCTGCACGTGCCTGGCCGACAGTCTGTGACCGCGCGCTTTATGACGTCGCTCCAGCCCAAGATTGTCATGAATTATTCTGGAGACTGTTGCCTGTGAAATCCCTTTCCTTTGGGCTAGACTTCTCTGTGCGGGGGATTTTCTTTCAGCACTTCAGACCGGATTTCTCGCACCATCTGAGCTGGGCGTGTTGGCTGGGGCTTGTTTCTGGTCTGCTTCTCTGCTCGTCCACGTTCATTAGATGGTCGCAATTTGTTCTTTTTGATTATTCGACCCACAGTAGCTTTGGATACCACAATACCATTTCGTTTGCATAATTCCACAATGCACGAAAGACTGAAGTTAGCGTCGGAAAGGCCAAACATATACCCTTCCCAAAAAGCTGTGATTTTGGAAGCCATGTTTCAGCACGAAATGTCCCAAATAACAGCAACAAGTGTATACAAAGCTAATCCCCATGAATAGTGGACGAGTCATGCAAATCACATTCCGTCAAGGTCATACGCGGCGTTTAAAGTCGTCTCATTTTATCTGAATCAACCCTCCGTATTCAGTCACACGCACTTTTGCAAGAACATTTCTAGAGATATATAATTCCAATTGTTGTTGTACTCATTTCACCCAATCGTCTATGCGTTTTTGGCACAGCCCTGGCACATATAAAACTGAGCTTTGTTTCCACAAAAGTCGCATGCAAATTTTTCCTGCTTTAATATCTTACGGATACAAAAAATGTGAACCAGAAATTTCAGGTCTCCGTAGTTTTCAATGACAAGTATGTTCATATCATTATTAAAGTTATTCTATGGCATGAAATTTTCACGTCCTTAATAAGACCATCATTCACAATGCAGGATTTGAGACAGCGACAAAACAAATGCCTCTATGGAGTCGAAAGTTGAATTAGTTTGTTCTGTAACAAACTAAAAAGTGATCCTTATCATATAGACAACTATTACCAGTATTCTGTATTTGGAAAATGACAAAGAAGGACGAATTCACTTCCAGCAAGACGGCGCACCATCTTATTATCGCATTTTCTTGGAGAAGTGCACATTTCCGGGCTGGTAGAACAAGATCGATAGCATGTCCATCCGTATCTAACACCCTAGATTATTTTATTCTGGAGATTCGTTAAAGGTCTGGTATTCGCACATTCCTATTTGCTACTGAGCTCCGAACTCGAATTGGCAGAAACGCTCGAAATTGACTATAGGAGGCAAGCCAATTTCTTTTAAGGAAGTGACACTGAACCATAACTATCAAAGGTGAAACTTGATGCTTTTTATTATATTATGACATTGTGGATATCGATATAAACGTAAATACTGTTTTTGAAAATCCTGAGTTGAACTGAGCAGTGCTCAGCAAAGAAATTACAATCATAGATCTTATAGAGAGTCATGCCGCCTAATAAGAAATATAATAATAACGAGATTATAATGTTTACGTTAATTTTCTTGCTTCAAATCAACCATTAAATCTATTTTAATTTTATTTATAAGCACATGAATATACATAGTAAAAACAAAGAATTTTAATTTTTTACCATAGATATGGATTCTTGCTTGATGGTGACTTTTCCCAACTGAATTTTGCGCAGTGCATCTGTACATTCCACCGTGTTCCGATTTAGCGTTAGAGAGTTGTAAGTGACTCATTATTTGACTGGAATTCTGTCTGGCATCTTTTATATTTATATGATCATTAAATTGAATTTCTAAGTGGTCCAATGTCCAGGAGAATTTTGGAATTGGAGTTCCACTGGCAATACATTTTAAATCCACGCTTTCTCCAGGCTGAAGAATCTTCTCAGTAAATGTATTTATTAATTCAGGAACAGTATCTTAAAAAATAGATATAGTTAAGTTAAGGTTTTTAAACTCTGAGAAATAGATTATGTATTTGAGAATATGATATTTTATTTATAATTTTTTTTTACCTCCCAGTCGAACTAAGGCTTCTCCGTTCGCATACTCTTTGCTATTATGCACCAGGCATTGATAAATGCCAGATAAAGCGGAAGACATTTTAGGAAAAGTAATTGTTCTGTTATCAGAATGGAAAATTCCATTTTCAGTTATAGGTTGACCGTCTTTTAACCATGAAACTGTTAAGATAGGAGAACCAGAAATATCACAATGCAGTGTTAATGGCTGACCAATATCAACTCTAATGTCTTGTGGGCTAACATTCACAGAAAGGCTTTCTGGAAAAGATATCGCACTACTTTATTAATGTGTAAAAAGAGTAAAAAGTAGGAATACAATATTATACAACTTTTGATATACACACACTACCAGTTATTTCCAATTCCAGTGCTACTTTGTCACTACCTAAAATATTGGTAGCCGTACATATATAAACTCCAGAATCAAATGAATCTGCTTTTTCGACTAAAAGAGAGCCAAAGATAAGCTTGTGTATTTCGGTATTGTATATTTCCTTAAGTAAACTTTTGGATTCTTGTTTATGCCATCTGTGCAAGGGAAAAAAAGTCGATTATACTTGTTTAGTTGTTTTATATAAAATCCCATAACAGACAAGAAAAACAGGCCGTCATTCAAAAATCTGAAATATGAAAAATATTAAAAAGTATATATACTACTTAATAGAATTGCCTGCAATTAGGAACAGGATATCCAGTTGCGATACACGGAAGAAAGGCTTGCTCCCCTTTTCTGACACTAATGATTCCTCTGTTGCCAATAATTTTTGCGGGAACATTTCCTTTAGAATCTATAGAATTAAGAGTAAGCGTGATGCATATAAATAAATATTAATAATAAATGATACGGTATATTTTATAAGATTCTGGATGAAATGCACTATGTATTCATCCAATCATTAGCAGCATATCTTCATAATAAATGATAATAAATGAAATACTTTTCATTCTGCAGATTCTTTTAATCTATATTAAGGAAGAAGAATTGATGCCATACCAATTCAGCGATCGAATATAGATTATGGTATATATATCAAAAGTAGTCTGCATATTCAGAATCAAACAGGGAGATCAGGACTCTGTCTTGAAAATTTCTATACCGTAAGGTATTGAAATTTTGAAATGATCTCTTTTGCGTATATCCCATTCAGTTTTAAAAATTACGATTTTTTAATTAAGATATTTTTTAAATATTATTTGATAAAATATTAGAGAAGTATTGAACATTTATTAAGTATTGAAAAGAAGTTAAATGAGAACGATCTGGTTTAAAAATATAAAATAGTCCGAGTTTGTTAAAAAAAGCTAAAAGGGTGAAGGGAGATTAATTTTTTTTTTTAAATTAAAAAAAAACAAAACTTAAAAGGTCTAACCTAATCTAGTCGAGATTCAAACCTTCATCTGCTTCCACTGAACACACAACTTCGGGGAAGTTAAACAACACCAGGCACGGCTACTTACTGGATGAGCAAGTGAGACACGATATTCCCCCCCCCCCCCCCGGCTGCTGCGACCATCATACAGCAGTCGTTAATCCAGGTCCATCCAGGGACCCAACTCGTCGGCCTTTGGCCATACAGGCCCTGGATGGACGTATTGGATTACAATAAATAAATAAATAAATAAATAAATAAATAAAAATAAATAAACTAACCTAAATTAACCAAAACGAAGCTAATGGCGAGATGCAAGATGCCGCGCTTTATTACTGTGTTGCTTGAGGATGCATTTCCTAAATCTCTAAAACATGGTTATAGGATTACGCCATCATCTGCAATTTGTTTCTAGCTGTTAGATTTACCTTTTATTTTTCCAGCATCTAATTTTTTAAATAGTCAGTTGAATTAATAAAACACAATATTATAAGGTTTATCTCCACACTTCAGTTTCGTTTGTTCGTTGGGACTGTTTCAATAGGTGCACGATTTCAACTTCCAAGTTCTGTCCACAAATAATGCTATCCATTAATAAAACTTATATAAAATTCATTGTAATTATGAAACGGAATAAAATTTTCTAAATAATAATTAATTCAGCCCTCTCCGTTTATGATTAAATAACGGATGAAGAAAAAAAGAAAAACGAGACACAAAAATCCTGGGATGAAATCGAAATTGGAAACAAGGTGATAACCTTGGAAAAAATGCTGACGTTTCGGTTAGAGACTACGCTTTGTCAAAGCTGAATTTTATGGTTAAGGAAGAGTAAAAGCGTTGATATTATTAATTTGTCTTAACTTATTTTCAGTTTATTAAAGAAGCTATTTAATATTAAAGACATTTTACTTAATATATTTTTTCTTTTTTTTCAAAATATAATTTTTTAATTAATTATATGAGAAACGTACGAGAGGAAATGATAGTCCTCATTGTCGTTCCGCTCAACATACAATTAAATATGCCTATACAGAACGTTATTAGAGCTAGAACATTAAGTTCTCCTAATTTATTATTGAGTACTTGCTTTATTTTTTAAAATGAAATTAAATGAGTATCTTAAAAAACTATCATGTTTTATTATGTTAACAAAATCCTTTGTCCCTTTGGTTTTATCTTAAATAAAAAAAAAATCAGTGTTGATCACTTTTAAATATGATAACCCCTCTTCCCTCAAATATATGTATTCCCTTTCTACTTTGTATTTATGATATGTATAACCGCTTATAAATCACTTTACTTACACATTTGGCGTTTTTCATCATACCTGTTACAATGAGTCTCCCGTGAGTGACGCTTGTCTTCATTTCACCTGTCAGACGGTGAGAAGCTTGACATCGAAAATTGCTCTTACCGTCAGTTTCGTCGACATCCCGAATCAAAAGATCCCCGTTGGTTAGAACAATAAATTTCGTAGCTTAAATGAAGACCAAAAAAATGAACAATTCAATCATTTACACATAAATAATTTTGATTGCAAGAATATAAATTAAATAAACAAATATGAGAAAGAGAGTCAAAAAGTAACCTTAACGGGGCAATATAAAGTCAACACAACATTATGGTTACTTTTTGACTGCCTGCTAAAAGCTGCCTTACGTACTTTCATTGAAGGTTTTAGTAGATATTGTAAAGACAGCATCTCGGATCCAAGCATTGACGGTGACATAGTCATCCAGAAACTCGGGGATATGGCATTTCATTATTGCAGAATTTCCTTTGATAACATAGTGATCATACACGTATATTTCGAAAGTTTGCAGTACGACTAGAATCACAGAAATGTATACGACAATGGAAATTACCACATTACTGTAGTGGAAATTGAAATATGCAAATAATTTTAAAAATAATACACTATATGAATCTGTCATGTTTTATGGCTTAATGTAAAATTTATAAAATGAATTTAGTTAAAAAGAATAATAATATACTAATAATATAAGAAAAATAAATGAATGATTAGTTAATTCTTTGCTATCCACATTTTCCATATTATTTTCTGGATAAATTTTTAATTAACTTCATCATAAAGCAAGGCTCTCATTAC
Source organism: Rhysida immarginata (assembly GCA_023313115.1). NCBI lineage: Eukaryota > Metazoa > Arthropoda > Chilopoda > Scolopendromorpha > Scolopendridae > Rhysida > Rhysida immarginata. The sequence continues at coordinate 10,596,883 of JAHWFO010015474.1, forward strand.
GTAAATTCACCTCCTTTCACTTGAACCGGGTTGGAAACGAGGGTACCCAATAAATTTGAGGCGGTGCAAGAATAAGCGACTGAATGAACATCTGGACGATAATTTTCTGCCTTGAAAGGAGGGAATACGAGGGTACCATCTGATGTAACATGGCGTAATCCTTTTATATGGTTGACTTGAATCCCATCATTTAAAATCCAAGAAACAGTTGGTTCTGGGTTACCAGTTGCAGCGCAATGAAGGTTGCCGCCAGTCGAATTAGAAAACTCCAGTGCCAGGGGAAAGTGGACAGTGAAACGAGGAACTGCAATAGAATTCAACACGGAAATGATTTCAGGTATGAAAAAATAATAATGGACAAAATTAATTTAATCTAGGGAGGGGGTACATCGAATCAAATATAAGAGAACCCTATAGATCTGATTCCAAAGGATTAAAGGTTAATTCAAATAAACCCCAATCGTTCCAATGTTAACATTTTTTATTGCATAAAACATTAGACCATAAAAAAGTAAAAGTTCTCGGTGTAATGCTTCGCATACTGTAATGCAGAATGTTAAAGTATGTTTTTTTTCAATAGAAAAATCCAGTTTTAGAAATTTTGATGAAGGAAATGCGCACATGCACACGCACACACCCACCCACACACACACACACACACACACACGGGAGACAACATTCTGCAACGCGCATGAAGATAAAGGAAGAAAGTGCATATTTTATATTTCAGTGAGACTTTTCAATTTTTCATAAGTCCTTTTAAAACAGCCACAAAAAACAGAAAACTCTCAGCCATTATATGTCTACGAAGAAGAGGTTTTATGAGGCACGTCGTTGCTGCGGAGATTCTCATTTCAAAAAAAAATAAAAATGAAAGATAAACGAAATTACTCCGAACGTATAAAGCCTAAACTTCGCGCATACTTTTAAAAACAATCGTACATTCTATATTAACATTAATACATTCGGTACCATAATTTAATTGTGAAGCCTACTCTAACAAGAAATTAATCCTCCAAAGCGAAGTATAGGAAAGTAGCGAAAGCCCCGTGTTCATCTATTTTAACCCCTTCATCTGCACTTTTTTTTTTTTTATCAAAAAATGATTTCCACGAAGTGGTATTTAGAAAATATAAAAAAAACCTTATCTTCTTTCCTTTCTCATTATTTTTGATCGAATGATATATGCCATATGTTGCCATAGTTGTAAAGACCAAGTGACTGCCGCCCCCACAACTCCGGCCCCAATGGGACAATTTGGCCCAACTTCATAGTAATATTGAATTTGTCTAGAGGAATCTGCATATCGAATTTCACTCCTGTACATACTTAAATACCACATAGATTATTTGCCCCCCCCCCCTAACTCCCACCCTCCGTAATTTTGACCCCAGTGAGTCAATCAAAACAAACTAAATAGTGAAGATGGCCATAGTAAGCTACATTCCGAATTTCAACCTTTTATCTCAAAAAAAGCAGAAATTATGAAGGGGATAGACGGACATTGTAAAACCAATAAGTAGCTCTATTCTTTCGCTACTTAATAATACAATAATTAAATTGTGAAGCTGTGTTTAATTTTAGGCCATCTAGAATTGGCTTCTCTTAAAAATATTTGTAATTTTTAAAATTGAAAGCATGATAAGAAAAGCGGGCGGTATCAGACAGAGAACTTAATACCTTTCAGTAGCTTTAAAGAATTCATTGTGGCTTCTCGAGATCTCATTGCGTTTTTCTCTATTTTTGCACACACTTAAAATTGACATTATTCAGGTTGGGTTTTTTTGTAAAAACGTAAGTTCTTCTATTGATGGACAAAATTTATAATTTATTCGAGACTGTATAATTTACGTTTCATTTCGAAAGGAACTTTCCCGCTGCTGAAGAGCATTTTCTACAAGCTGTAATTGAGAATTTGACGATCTGAACATTGTTGGTAATGAAGTATTACAAACCCAATTCGATGTAAATCTTGAGTCAATTACTTTTAAAGTTATTTTCACCGGTGAGCTTCCTTGCTAAAGTGGAATTTATACAAACTGTGCTTGAAAGAAGCTCCTTAAAGAAAATTAAAACCTTCAGTTTTGTTTTATTTCAGAAATTTAGAATTATTTTTATCCACGCCGAAAAATGTGAAGCGGCTTCTCCTTACTTTCTTTATCATTTTAACGCTAAGATGAAAATAGAGCAGGTTTACGGATTGGGGTGTTAAACGGTATTTTCCCCTTCCTTACCTTTTTCTTCAGTGGATCGAGAGATCGATATCGAGTGAAGAGCCAACAAGAGCGCGAGAGTGAGGTGAAGGTCCTTGGCGACCTCCATGGTGAAACGACGACCCTAAGAGGATACCAGTCTACAACGTAATCCTCTGGTGATTTGTAGATCTGGTGTAAAGCCTAACGAAACGAGCAAATCTGAAAAATCCTAGAATTTAGACAGGAAATAAAATAACGTGTTCAATTTCCTTTATGCCGGAAGAGGATCATGGGATAGAACGCACGCATGACTTTGGAATTTTTCAAATGCGGTGTCAAGATCAATGCCCTCTTTCATTCTAAAGATACCATTTTGAACAATATAATAGTTATCTTTATATTTTTTGTTCGTTTTCGACGATTTTTATTTCATTTTCCAGATTTATTAAGAGAAAAATTAGCCGCATTTAACGAGTGCAAATTAAAAATTCGTATTAATTTAAATATCCATAATCTCACGTGTTTTAAGAATGATATAGCTTAAACAGCATGTTTATGAAATACCAACTAAATATGGATAGTTGTAATGAAGAAAGAAAAGACATCTCTTGTCCAGACAGTTTAAGAATTTAATGCACCGTATACGCATTTCGGTCACCTTGTGGCCATCATTCAAGGGAATACAAGGGATATAGATAAAACAGGTTCAATTAAGTGAAAAAATACATAGAAAGATATGTATATTCAAAGCTATTTTGTTTATTAGAATTTTTATGCCTTTGGAGAAACAGCATAAACTTCCAAGAATTCTCGAAGTGCTGTTAAGAAAAAGCGATGATATAAATAATTTTATTTTATTTTATTATATAGTACATTATAAATAAAGAAAATCTTAACTGCTGATAACTTTTGAAAATGTTCATGGTAGGTTAGTTTAGAACGTTAATTAAAATTTATTTGATAATAATCTATTTCTTGAATTGTTGATGATAAATTTAAAAAAATTTATAAATATAATTTTATGATTAAAATAGCATAACAATCTCCTTTTAAAAATCATCATTTTCAATATTCATGTTAAAATAATCTGTTTTATTTTTGGGAACGGTTCATTTTATTTAAACATCGAAGCAATTTGAAATAAAAATCATACACTTAGAATGGCCCACGTTAGTTTTAGGATTTCCTCAAACCTTTTCCTATTAAAAACGAAACTGACATTATTAAAACGAGTCGTTTTCGAAATTATTTTTTAAAATTAATACCATCCAAATTTTTGTTCTAGTTGTCTACAGGTAGATGATGATGACATGTCGGGAATTTTCTCGGAGATGCGTTTCTCTTAAATCTCCTCAGAAATCGATTGTTTACTACACTCACTTAGAAAACTCTGCACATGCGTGGTGTTCATTGAGCGGTTTAGCTTTCTAGTGAATGAATTGGTTTCTTGGAGTATAAGGATTTGTAAAAATTACGCAAAATGGGTATTACAATATTTCAGTTTCAATCTTGCCGTTGAGAACGAAGGCATAGCCTTCGAAATAACTATCATGAGTTTCATATCTCGGAGGGGTTTTTTTTGTGGTAAATAATTTTTCCTTCATATACATATACAAAGTAAGCACAGAAGAAATTTAAATTCGCAAAATACGAGGATAATCAAGAATGTTCAAATTTTCTTGAACGAAAGAACTGTTATAGCGATACCGATAATGATCTTCTCCGGATTGTTACCATACATTAGAAGCAAAGAATTTTAAGCAGCACTACTAAAGCCATCGGTTACCCAGCCCGAAGCATGAAAAACAGCTCATTTGGCTGCAGGCAACTTATAACTAACATGTGCCAAACTCAAATTTCTCCGTCAGATTACTATTGTGAATATAGTCCTGGCATGATGGGCCGCTCGCCGCTCTGCCACGAAAGGGCTCATAAGGCAGCGATCAATGTATGTTTGTGGCATTGCTCCGAGTCATTTGGGAATTCGGTGGAAAGTTTGCAACTAGAAACCATTCATTTTGTTTTATCGTCCACGTCAGCATATAGTGGTTTCGATTTATGGTTTTACCAGTTAGCAATAGCCCACTGTGACTCCTTTAATTTTTGGATGGGTATCCCTTAGTAATATCACTTGATAGAGAAATTTTAAAACTATATTTGAATTTACACAAAATACCGGATGATCCAAAAGTGTGTTACATTTTTTTACATTGTTAACGACATTTTCAGTGTTTGCGCGTGCCTCGTGATTCTTATGAAAGCATTGAATTGCTGGAAAGCAAACACTGAAAATGTCGTTAACAATGTAAAAAAATGTAATACACTTTTGGACCACCCGATATATTATTAGGTTCACGTATTTTCACTTCTGTGACAAAAATTTTTGTAATCAAATTAAGATTTGAGACCCCCTTTTTTTTTTTTTAATTATGTTTGCATTTGTCACTTAAAATTTATTGTTTGTTCATGTTCCAATGTATATAATCACAAAACGTAATGTTTGAAATGCATTTATTATGATTACACTTTAAATAAAAAATGATTTTATATCTGTCTAATTACATGGTATAACAGTTATTTAAAAGCTTATCAAATTAAAGCAACGACAGTACATTTATAACGGCACAAGGAAACCAACTTATGAGAATTTTTAATGGGAAAGCTTTTTCTTGCTTAGACATATTCCTGAAAAAACACGTAAAAGAAAACCTGTAATCAGATTTATGTGCAATGCAATATAAGTATAGAAAGAAAAACATATTTTTACCGCTAGTTGTTCTTTACGAAATTTATAAAATTAATTAGGAAAAAATACATCAATTTTTTTTTACCTTAATTTAGTAAATGTTTTTTATCTTAAGACGTTTGAAAATTCATTTCACATGACCTAAAAAGATGGAAGTAAATAGATCTGAAAATTGACACACTAATAATATAATAGTAAAGCAAGAGTATATAAAATAATACACCATAAGGCATTAAGAAACATGTTTTTAGAAATGAATAATATAGAATTATTTTCTTAAAAATATTATCAATTACAAATATATTGATTGAAGTCACCCTAAATTAGAATTCATTTTCTCTCATATGAAACCGACTATGTGAATTGTTTGTTTATGCGCGGCGAGATTTCTTGTCCTTATCTTTATATGTGAACTCACTTAATGGTGGAAGATCATATCCATGAGATGATCTGTCATCATCCTGTGGGGTTGAAAACATTGAAGTAGCAATCTTGTTTGGATGATCATACCCTTCATCAGCAAATCTACAACACGTAAAAAAATTATGACACGTGAGGCATTGCAAAATGTTAACAGAAATGTAATCAATGCAGAAGAAGTTTACAAAATTTTTATCAAATTTTTTAGTCTGTTAAAACTATCCAAAGAATTAATTAAAAAAATATTTACATGAGATTATGTATCATCAAAAGCATTCGGACATTCTCGGGAAGTAGTAAATTCTGCCTCGGGCTACACTGTGAGCTCAAAAAAGTATCAAAAATGCAGGCGAATCCACAGAAGTCATTGGAAAGCTAAAAAGTAATATCAATAAATAGAGAAAACTAGTAAAGAAAATTCCATGGCCTGAACTCGAACCAGGGACCTTCGGGTTACCGTCCTGATGCTCTAACCACTAAGCCACCGTGGACATGGAAGCTGACGCTATCAAACATGTCCTAGTGCATAGGTTAGCTTAGGATAGCGTCAGCTTCCATGTCTACGGTGGCTTAGTGGTTAGAGCATCGGGACAGTAACCCGAAGGTCCCTGGTTCGAGTCCAGGCCGTGGAATTTTCTTTACTAGTTTTCTCCATTTATTCATCAATATCGGAGGTAATGGCGTGAAAAAAATCCTCCAAAGACCATTTTCCAATTATTAAGTAATATCAGGTTAAATAACTCTGAACGTAAGGAAGTGATTGGGTGTTACTGTTGTGAAAAATCTATTCATGAATGTTTCGAAATCACACGATATGATGTCTTTATGAAATACCAACGTGTAGGGCTACGACTGTACAACCAAGACCCGGTAGACCCATGCCGACAGATAGAGACCCCATAGTACTTTGGCTGATTTGGGGCTGATGGCCCTGCCCTCCTAGTCCAGGGGACCATAAGGCAGACCCCATAGTACTGAAGTGGATGGTAGAATCAAACGGATTCGGCAGAGAACATACGAAATGAAATCTCAGACTCCTCCTGTTGCAACGTTAGCATCATGAGTCAACGCCATAACTGTGAATCAATATCACTGAAATCCTCCAGTCTGCATCTACAAGCTCGCGACCATATATTCTTCCGGATACCTCTTCTTACTCACAATACATCTTCAATTTCAAATTAACATCAACTTCAACAACTCTACCTCATTCAAGACAGCTATTTCATACATCTCTACAGCCAATCAACCATTTCAAGATCAAACAACAATTTCACCTCAAGCCTCCATCATCATTGGTGAACTTTGATTATTAATCTTTTACAGGATGTTTTCTAAACATTTGGCAAAAATTAAAGGGATGATTCTTTGGATTATTTTAAGAATCTTTTGTCCTTTGATAATTTTCGGAATGCCACTTTGTTTCGAAGATACAGGACGATAAAGGTTAGGTTAGACCGAAAATTGGTGGACAGCCTTCCTGACCGAGGGTGCTCTTATCACATTAAATAGTGGACCCTCGCCATATTAATTCTTATTTCTTTGCAAGAGAAGTAAAGTGTAAAAAATGTTCTGATGCTTTTGATTATACATTGTAGTATCATAATATAGACCTATTTTATTAAATTACTGCATAAAATAAGCAAGAATTTTGTTAAAATTAGTCTTGTTGCAAATTCATAATATAAACTATTAAAGATAAATTACATTTATTAACCTTGAAGGAGATGCATTTGGAAGTGATGTTGGTAAAGGAGGCGGCAAAGCGCTTGCTAATATAAAAAAAAAACCTATGGTAATGAATTTTTAAAATAATTAAGGTATTTCATGTATTATTCTTACTGCTTGGTATTCCTTCTGGATAACAGTCTTTGAAGTGGGAAGTGGCATAAGGTGAAGCTTCTGGGAAAAATTATTTATCAGAAATTTGAAAAATATGTAATGACAAATAAGTTACGTTACTAACGAAATATTTCTTTGGCTACCAGTATTTCTGCTAGACATAGTCGAATCTCTTGCTGATCGATCGTAGCTTCCAATGGATAAAGCTTGCGAGTGTCTGGTCCAAGTGTTCAACTGACTCCCTGCTTCAGAAAAATCTGAAAAATGTTTTCATTATTAGAATATTTTCAAGAAATCCAATTTTAATTGGTTTGTTAAAAATAAGTAACCGTAAGGTCGCCTCCGTTTTCCATTCTTTTGCTTCAGGCATACACAAACTATAACGCACGCATTTAAGAGAGAACTGGACCGGACACTGTGGACGAACTTCAATAAAGATAACAGGAAACCACTGATCCACATAAAACTTTTAATCGGACGTATGCGCATTTCGGCAGCCACGCTGCCTTCTTCAGCGTACACAAGGAATTTGATCAGAACAGAAGAAACCTGTCTGTTTTGATCAAATTCCTTGTGTACACTGAAGAAGGCAGCGTGGCTGCCGAAATGCGCATACGTCCGATTAAAAGTTTTATATGGATCAGTGGTTTCCTGTTATCTTTATAATGCACGCAATAATGGCGACGATCATCAAAACAACAGTGGGAATGAAAATCAGTGGATCCATGTAAAATATGTACATTGGTTTGATATCCTCAAGTATATCAGGTGAAATCGTTCCTAAAATACGCTGAATATTAATTCCCTGTTTTTCAAATATGTCTTAAAAATGGCCATTAAAACTGTACTTGATACGTACCTCCGGCAAGAGTGAGGGTTGAAAATTTATATTCAAAAACTGAAGTTCCTCCAGTGGTTTCCACCGAGAATTTCAAGAGATACCAAGTGGCTGGAGTTAGATTAGAAATGACAAGTTTCTTCTGTGAAGGAATTATATTATTTCCAGCTACTGTCCATTCTTTAGAAGTAAGACTCCTGTATTCCACCCCGAAGTGCTCCACAGGGCATCCTGCTGAGGGCCAAGAATCCAATTGTATGGTTGCAAATGTAGGCCCTTCACGAATTAATGATTCTTTCAACGGAGAAACAACTTCTATAATTCAAAACAAAATTTTTTGTAATAGATTGCATGGATCTTTATACACTCAAATACCAAAAGTCATGGGATAGCACCTAATAACGTGTGGGACCTCCTCTAACCCGGCGAAGTACCACAGTGCGACGTGGCATTTGATTCCACAAGTCGGTGGAAGACATCTGAAGACATTCCCAACCATTCCGACTAAAGAGCTTACCACAATTGCCCATTACGGAGCCACCATCGGCTTGCACAGTGCATGCTTGACACTCATGGGGTCTGCACCACACTCGAGCCCTACCATCAGCTCGCATCAGTTGGAATCGAGACCCATCAGACCAGGTCACACGTTTCCAGTTATCAAATGTCAAGTCGATGTGTTCATGGGCCCAGGAGAGACGTCTCTGACGATGTCTTGTTGTTAGCAAGGGCACCCTCGTAGGTCTTCTGCTTTCATATTCCATGGACACCAGATTTCGTTGCACAGTTCGCATCGCTACAGCTCTTGTATCACCCTGGTTAAAATCTGATGTCATCTGGCGTAGTACCAGTTGCCTGTTAGCGGTGACCATCCTACTCAGACGCCGTCGGTCCCGTTCAATGAGAAGGTGTGGTCGAGCACTGCGTTGTCTATGGTGGGAGGTAATGCCGTCAAGTTGTTACTCTCGGTGGACTCTTGAAACTGTGGTCCGTGGGGTGTTGAATTCTTGATCCACCTCCGATATTGAATGACCCATACGTCGTGCACCACATACCAGGCCACATTCGAACTCGGATACCTCTCGTCGTGTAGCCATTGTCACACTGAACACCTTACCCTTTACTCACGATAGTGTAACTAAATCTACTGACACTGATTTGCATATTTACGCTATTTGCACATGATGCTACTGCCACTTGAAAAATAGTCCACTGCTATTCCATGACTTTTGTCATGTGAGTGTAATTAATGGACGACAAGTAATTCATATAAATGATTTTGGAATCTTAAAATAATCCATAAAATAATTTTGGCGACTAACTACAATGTTATGTGATAGAGTTTTAAAATAAATACTTAAAATGTAATATGTAACTGAAGCGTCAAAAGCAATCTTTTCTTTGAATCAACATTGGACGGTACAAAATCTTATATTTCTTGCGTTTCAAACAAAAAATTGACCAAAAAAAAAATTAATTAAAAAACACTAGAATTAGAAATCAAGTTAAAAATTTCATTGAGAGAGGCTAACAAGCGAGCGAAATCAACTTAATGAAGAAGGTAAAATGTAAGGTCAGAAGCTTTTTCAGAGTTTTTTTTTCTTTTTTTATCTTTAATGCAAAACGAAACTAACAAGGGACCTTCACAATTCTGTGAATTTTATCGCTGAAACTGCTTAGGCCCAATCACTACAGCTTCTTAATAAACCTCTTTAGATAAAGTCTTAGACGACATTTATCAGTGAACTATAAATCGGGATGGAGATAAATGAGTTTTAAAGTTCGAAGAAGTTTTTCGTTTGCCTTTGTAGCAAAATTTCATCAAATTTCAGTCACTTATTCAAGTCTAGTTTACAGCTAAATTTTCCAAAACATGATCAGATACTCTTTCTGCAAAATTGGATATCTTCTCGATGAAATCGATTGTCCATTTTTGTTCAAATGTGCTCACTTAATTCTTCTCATTTTTTTCTGTGTAATGGATCTCTTGTAAGATAACTTGTATTCGGTAGACAATTTCATTTTAAGTACAGGTCGAACCTCGAAAGTCATTATAACGAAAGTTTCATTACTAAGAAAAAAAATTTTGGCCCCTGCCGTGTGTAACTAAAATAATGCTTATTTTACTTCATTATAACGAATTTCATTATAGCGAATATTTCAGTAGAACGAAAGAATATTTCGGTCCCACAGGCAGTTTTATTAGGTTTAGAACGAATTTTTTTTTTGGTTATCTGCAGATACAGTACTTTCCTTTGCTCATCCGGGCTCTTTAGAAGGAGAGAGACGCGACACTAAGAAAAACGCGATGTCAAGAAAGACGCGACGCCAAGAAAGACGAGGCGCCGAGAAAGAGACGCTGACGGAGAAAGACCAAGTATAAAAAAAACAGAACTTTTGAATTTTCAGTCGGATTTTCAAATGGCATGTGGATTTCAAAGCAAGTTCAGGATGCTCTACGGATTTAATGCACGTTATGGTATTTCATCGAAAACAATTTGAGGAGAAGAAAATTCTATATCAATGGATCAAGTGAACACGTGGAGAACAGGTCGCAAAAAAAGAAATCATAGAAGACTTTGATGCGTTCAACATTTTCAACGCAGACGAAACTGGCATCTTCTACCACTTACTGCCACATCGTATGCTGGCTGTAAAAGGCCAGTGCTGCAAGGGAGGCAAAAAATCAAAGCAAAGATTGACTGCACTGTTATGTTGTAACGCATCTGGAAATGAAAAATTGAAACCCCTACTCATCGGAAAATCAGCGAAACCTAGATGTTTCAAAATCGTGCGCTCATTATTGCCTTGTGAATATTGCCTGAGAAATGACTCAGGACATTTTTGCTGAATGGTTCAATAAACTAGATGCAAAAATGAAAAGTGAAAATCGCAAAGTCTTGCTGTTAGTCAACAATTGCTCAGCTCACAATGCACCACCACAATTAAGAAACGTTTGTGTTGAGTTTTTTCCACTGAATTGTACAGCAGTTTTGCAGCCACTAGATTTGGGTATCATCCGTGCAGTTAAGGTGGTGTATAGAAGTCGATTACTACAACAACTTCTAATGAACATTCCTTTTGTTGTGTCGTTGCCTTTAATTGACGTGAAGCAGGCTATTGATTTGATTGCTGCATCCTGGTATTTAGTGATGGAAGAAGCAATATCGAAATGTTGGAAAAAAAGCTGGATTTTTGATATATTGCTGAGTAATCCTGAAACACAATCTTTATGGAAATCAATTCAAGAAGCTGGGCACATTGATGAAGCTGTCGATTTTATGAATTACATCAATGTTGATCTGGACGTATTTACGTGCAGTCAAGTCACTGATGCTGATATTATTGCAACTGTGTCTAATGCACCCCCAGAGGAAGAAGATGATGAGGAAGTGGTAGACATACAAAATGAAGCGATTGACCAGCCACGCAATACTACAAAAGAAGCAAGTAAATGTTTTTCTTCAAACTATATTTGAAAACATGCATGCACTAGAAGAGTTCTTGTTAAAAGAAAAAACTAAAAATTTTGTTCAATCAAAAATTACAAACTTTTTTTAAGCGTCATTGTGTATTTTTGTTAATTTAAATAAACTACATATTTATTTGTGTTTTAAATTGTACTGTACAATTATTAAAAATTAAACAGGCCGATAAATTAATGTTTTCATTAAAACAAAATTTCATTATAACGAATTTATTTAGGCACCACTACAATTTCGTTATAACGAGGTTCGACCTGTATAAGGAAAAATGTCACAGAAACTGTGGATAATTTTTAATTAAATTTTTTAAACTTTTATTGTGAAAAATTGGTTTCGTATGTTTTTTTTACTTTAATTTTAAGTGGTTTTTTTAATTGACGAAGTATTTTTATGCCCCACTGCTTTAAAGTTTATTGGATGAGAAACGTCTGATTTGTAATGGAGATTTGGTTAGAAAATATGTTAAAATGTGTTTAATTATTTAACCCAACCTACGATAACCTTATACCACATATAAAGTGACTTACTTGATCCATCCAGGGACACTAATATTGTGTCACAAGGTGGTCCTCGACCAACGGAGTTGAATGCCTCCATGTAAATTTGATATGTTGCTCCGCAAGCCAATCCATCCAGCGTGTAGAATCTGTGTTCTGCTCTTATTTCCTTTGTAGCCCAAGATCCATAATCGCGTTTAAAGTAGAGAAGGTAGCCTTAAAAAGAATATATTTTAATAAACTCCATAATAATAAACATAATGAAAATCAAGAACACCTTGAAGTTATTTATGTGATAGTCTATTCAATTCTATTGTAATATGCGGGTCGCACATTTGGCGCATCCCATGTATAAAAATATATAGAATTTACATTTAAAATCTCGGGTGTATGAAATAATTCGTCAGATTCACGTACAATTATTGTCACCCCCCCCATCCCCCACGATTTATTTTGAAATCCACCAATGCTATTTTTTTTTTACCTTTGATTTTGTTCCCTCCGTCTGGTTCAGCTTTCCATTGTAGATCAATTGATGAATGCGATTTAGAAATGACTCCAAGGATAGGCGCCGAAGGAGGAACTAAGAATGGGAATACATATGCGACATTAACATATGAGTTTATAATATATATTAAGAAATAAGTAGACTGTTGCAAACACAATGCAAGATTTTGCATGTAACCAAAAAAAAAACTTTCGATTTTAGATTTGTTTAGAAATACGGTATGGATAATACAATGTAATAAATTTGGAATTTTGTTTTGGATGTAGAAACCTTTATTATATGACGTAAATGGTCATTTGGCTGCTGATAATTCTTTTGAACATAGAGAAAACTTTCTATACGTCAGATTTCATGTGTGATCATGCAATTGCATATACACGTATGGAATCGAATGAAGATCTGATGTGTTAATGATGTGTCAGATTGGTCACAGAACGGAAGATTGTCGAAACTTCTACGACGATGTTATGTGCTCCTGTTTTTGTGTAATATCTTTAGGAATGTTAATTATTGAGCATGGATAAGTTCAAAACTTTTTACTGGTCATTAATGCTTACTTCTAAAAATTCTTTGGAAATGTGCGAAGCTATGATGTCGCTTATACACTGAAGAGCCGAAACATCATGACCATCACCACATTTGTGAATGAACTCGTCTGAATCACGTGGAGGCACGTAATTAAGTGGGAATGGTATTTAACTGCTGCTGGAGAAGGTAAGGAATCAGTCTTGCACTTAATTTTGTGAGTGATGGGAAAGGCTGCTGATCTAAGCGAATTTGATAGAGGGCAGATTGTAATGGCCCAAAGACTCGGAACGAGTATCTCCGAAAGTGCACGACTGGTAGGTTGTTCACGATCTGGCGTTGTTAGTATTATGCAAAGTGGATAAATGACGGTGAAACCAGCAGTAGACGTCAAGGTGTTGGACGCCCACGCGCCTTCAAAGAAAAAGGACGTCGGAGACTGTCCGCTTGGTAAAGCAAGATCGGCGCCAGACAGTGGCTCAGCTGACAGCCCAATACAATGCAGGTCCAAGTGCAAGTGTTTCGGAACACACAGTTCAGCGGACATTGTTGGATATGTGACTGCGCAGCAGACGTCCCACTGGTGTGCCTCTGTTGACTAAGCGTCATTGTTAACTACGCCTACAGTGGGCCCGGGAACATCGAGACTGGACCATGGATAAGTGGAAGAGAGTTGCCTGGTCGGATGAATCACGATTTCTTATTCATCACCTTGATGGTCATGTCAGGGTACGCCGACTTCCAGGCGAACAATTGCCCCCCCCCCCCCTCCTGTACAGCATGGTCCGGTGGGGGTCGTTCTCATGGACGACTCTGGGATCCGTAGTGTTGTGGTAGAACGGACCATGAAAGCTGCGGACTATCTGAACATCACTGCGGACCAGTTGCACCCTTACATGGCGTTTGTTTTCCCAACTGGAAATGGAATCTTCCAGAAGGACAACGCCCCATGTCACAAGGCTCGAATTGTGTTGGAGTGGTTCGAGGAGCATAAGGATGAGCATAAATATTCCAATTAATCCTGGCCACCTAAATCGCCGGATATTAATCCTATAGAGCACATTTGGGATGATATGGAGCGTCAGCTCAGAGCTCAAACATCACCATGTCGGAATATCTCGACTTTGCGTGACCGATGCTTAGACATTTGGTACAACTTGTCTCCAGTCATCTACCAAGAACTTGTAGCATCCATGCCAAGGCGAGTTGCAGCTATTTTACAGGGCAAAGTTGGCGCAACACATTAGTGAGTTGGTGGTCATAATGTTTTGGCTCTTCAGTGTATATCAATAAACAGAATGCAGTGCTTGTTCAAACAAGAATTTCATTCCATTTCGTGCATGCATATTTTCTGTGTCGCATAGAAAGATCAAATGCAAGAGAACCGGCCACGGGTCCCATTGCTTCAGTAAAAAACAACCTTTTATCAAAATTAAGGTATTCCCAGCTATTAATATCTGGACACTTGTATTTAGACGTAGAAAAGAACTTTTAATAATACTTTGTCCTGAAACCTTTGAGTTTTATGATGATATTCAATTTTCATGGCTTATTCTCCATTCACCCTTTAAGGGTACCAGACCAAGGTTACCAAACCAGTGCAGCCTGGGCTTGTTTTGTGGGAGATCTCGACGTGCACATACCTGATGATCTAGATTATTTCAATGATTCTAGATATGATTCAGATAAAGATCCTGGTTTGGTCACTCAATTTTATTTTCACACTTGTGTCCTGAAACCAGTCTGATATGAATTCACTAAATCTATTTATTCGCTCTGTAATGATCTAGCATAAGCGGAGCGTTACCTTGCTAAAAAAAGATGGATATTTTCTATGAACATACCCCAAAATATTGCTATAATGTTGGAAAGGCATAGTTTGTCCGTTATGGCCTGTGTTGCATTCATGGTTTATCGATAACAAAATAGTCCTCGATAATTACTTATGGGTCCAACTTAAACCATGAAAAGAACCTCAGATAATGGCATTACATATACATGTACAAAACATAATGATACTCAATATTGTGCACGTAAATGTCTTTTAGACTGTATTATAAAGACATTAGTCCTAGTAATCTCACTGAAATTTGTGACTTGGGACTATAGTAAAGGGAGATTTGCTTGCAGAGCACATTGCTCTTTGCAGGACTCTCTTGTTTGATTCTGTCAGTTTTGATGGTCTGTTCCGACCTTTGGGAGATTTCCTTTTAGGAGTCCCCAGAATGACTGCAAAGCTTCATGCAGCAACGGAAGCACGTCAATGCCATCTTGAATTTACACTCAAGCAATTGCCTGTTCGAATCCCAGAGTGGAAATATGAATTGCCTGTTCGAATCCTGTTTCTTATATTATTCTTGGTGATGTTCAGCTTCGTAAGACCTCTTTCACTTCTGTTAATGGTAGGGAAGTGTGTTTCTATTAAACATTTTCTGGAATCACGCTATGCTGAGTGGAAAGATGGCAAAACTTTCAAAAGCCAGCAGAAATTTAGACTAAAGCTCTCAAGCCTGCTTATATTAACATGAACATGTTGGAGATGGAATGGACGTCAGGCGTTTCAGAACTCGGATGTTTTTTGTGGTAAGAGGTTATTCCTTCCTATACACACAAGAAAGTGAGTTTGTAATTGACACTGTACGTTTCTTATTGGTAGCTAAATATCTGTACAATTAAAAAGTGTTTTTTGCACAATTTCCAGTTTGCATAATTTTTTTTTCGAAAATATTTGCATCGATCTGATGTTATTTTTTATTTTCTTACCTTGAACAGTAACACTGTATTTCACTTCATCCTTTCCATATTCATTGTAGATTTCGCAAGTGTAATTGCCATTGTCTTCGACACTTGCCATTGTAATAAGTAAAGATCCATCGGCGCGAACGGATACTCGGTCGTTTTCTTGTATGTCCTTGTTGCTAAACAAGAAATGATAATATTATATAATTCTATTCTCTAAAGATTGTTTTATTAGAGAATACTCATTGTTAACATGATTGCGCGATATAAAAATACTTTAACACCTAAAAATCACCGACTATATAATATGTCCATAAAGTCAAGATAGGGTATCAAAAGTGAATTGCATACAGTTAACATGTCAAGTCCATGCGAAATGAAAGCCCAACACATACGTATTTGGATGTTTACATGTTTAGCGCAACGTCTCATCGCGAACCAATAACCTACCAGAACGTTTTCAGTCCAACAAGTTGTCAGTTTCCCCAAGTTGCCGACGAACGCGTACCGCCGATTTCAATTTAGTAACCCAAATAACGCATTGAACCTTCTTTAATTCATCCACATTCTGACTGTCTGACTGACGGGATTGAGAGGTGTGAAGCTTTGCGTCACCGTCACGTGGCTAAAGATTGCGCGCGCATCACGCATAGCCTCCACATTTCCCAAATGATTTGAGACGCTCTTCAATGCTGTGTTTGTGTCATCACTTCCTTTTGTTTTATTGGGATTTGCGAGCGCCTGAAATTCCACCATGCCTTTACGGAGATACTAAATTTAATCACTAAGACTTACATGTATAAGGGGAAAAAATATTTTGCCAAGGAGATATTTTCCATCCAAAGGCAATGACTTACAATTTTAGCCATTTTCTCTTGGGGATAGGAATTCCGACTGCTCTACAGGATAAGACAACATCTTGTTTCCACTGTATTCGAATCGCATCGTCATACGTTATGGATTTGGCGGCAACTATAGTATAAACGTTTAAACTTCATTATTGAGGGATTATTAGAGAACGTTTTGATTATTTAAAATTGCAATCTTTATTTATAAAAACGTATACAAAGAACTCACGTATATGAACATAATTGAAATAAATACATAAATTGAAATAAAAACTAAATCTCATTTATGATATTTAAAAAAATATTTAAGGCCTCTTACTAATAGAGTCAGCCACGGTTTGAGCAACAACTGAAGAGGCATCACTGTCTCCAACCGCGGAAGTAGCTGTCATCCAGAAGGCATATTTCTGATTCTTTTTCAAACGTGTAATTTCTAAATATTGAGAATTTCCATCAGAAGATACAACTGAGGCATCCTGAATAATTTGTTCTGTCATCTGAATTTCACGTTCCGTCTACATGTAAATTAACCAAATAGATTAGAATTCGAAAGTAAACATATCGCTTTTATGGACTATTTAATTTTATTAATAATTTATTAAAACCCCTTCTTTGCTGCTATCAATGGGCGCATAGTAAACATTATAACTGATGACATTCCCTGTATCTTTCCCTGAAGGCTTCCAGGAAACCACAACTGCATCGGAAGATGATGGCAAAACTCTGATGGTACCAGGAGCTTCCGGAACTGATTAAACGAAAAAGTTCGAATATATATATATATATATATAAAGGTATAATCTCTCTGACATGAGAAAAAATATCAAACTAACCATCTTCGTGTGTTTTGCAAAAAATAGGTGGGGATCTTTTTCCATCTCCAACTTTAGTAAAAGCAAGGACTTGAATGCTGTAATTGGTGTTGGCTTCCAAATCTTGCAACATAATACGAGACGTGTCCACAATTTTTTGTTGAAGTAAGGAATCTGATTATAAGCATACATAATATTTTTCTTGTTATTTCTTGCTATTTTTAAAGTAAACTACTGTTTATTTAAAAAATAGCCAAAAATTTTTTAAAAACATATTCCCGAAAATGATATGGAATTATTAAATTTGATAAGTTTGTTTTTTTAATCTAAAGTGTTTTATTTTTTTTTTATTTTTATTGAATTGACTTACCGAACCATTCATCCGCTGGTTTGTAAAGTATTTTAAATCCTCTTAGAATTCCATTGACTTTCTTACTCGAAGGAGATTTCCAGAGAACGTAGATACTTTTTGAAGACAAGGAGGAACATCTAACTTCATGGGGGTAATCGGTAGGAACTGAAAAATAATTTGAAAAGAAAGGCGCTTTTTTTTTAATATTATTACATAATAATTGACCCTTTTTGGATAGAGTATTAATGAAAGGTAGCTCAAGAATTAGTCGAAATCCATTTTGTAAGAAATATATCTCAAAGTACTTATACCAAAGAGGAATTTGTATTTAATAGTGATAAAAATACCCTAAACCTTTATTCTGGTTAATGAGTTGGATTTTTATGCGATATTGTTATTACCGTCTTCTGATGTAATGGCAATGACCGGTTTAGTCGCTGGACCCCTTCCTTTGGAATTAAAAGCTTCAATTATAATGCTGTATTCTGTAAACATTTGCAGATTAGCTAATTGATAAATAAGATTATCAGTATAATCTTCTGGCACTTCTAATTGTTTGAAGGTATATTTCTCTCCTGAATTTTCAATTTTATATCCAATATTATATCCAGTAATTGCGCTGTTAGACATCATCTTTGGTGGTGGCTAGAGATTAAAGAAAAAAAAATTATAAAATAATAATTCGTAAATATTTGAAAGTTAAAGTAACATTAATTAATTTAAATTTACCTTCCATGTAATTCGTAAAGTGCTACCGTCAATAGATTCAACTTCAACATTTTCCGGAGCCCTTTCTGGGACTGGCAAAAAAGGAAAAACTCCCATTAATTGATCTGTATTAAGACCCGTTCTTTGTATAGCATGTGAGCTGTGTGATTTTGAGAATCGTCATATATGATTCTACCTTTAAAATATGGCATGTTTTTAAATTTATAAAGTTTATCTTATTACTACTTCATAATTATACTGTAAAGTTTAACTTACCCGTATCTTCTGTTTTTGCCGAAGAAACGACACTAACAGTTCCATTTCCTAGAGTGTTAGTAACACATATTCGGAAATCATATATAGTCGCAGGTTGTAAGCCGGATATTAAAGCATAAGTATTAGATGCATTAACAGGACGTGTTTGAGATCCATCTTCCCATCTGTCTTTAAAGGATATAATGCGCTTCATTTTAACAAATAACGCAAACTTCAATTAATTGTTTCTTATAACATATAATCAGCATCAACCTCAAAAATTCTAAAAGTCAAAATGTAATGTCAAGAGATAGCGAAAAGGACTATTAAGATGGTTATTTGATCTTAAAAGATCTTTGTAAAATTTTATTAGCATTTTGGAAGAAAACATTTTATTACATCTAAAAACCTTCAAAAAATAGTTCTACATATAAAATTTCTCCCGAAAGAGATGTAGAAAAATGCCAGATAACACGACAAATTTGCCCAGGAGTTACTAATAGTTAATTTTAATTTCTGAAAATAAAAGGCAAAGAAGGTTTAAAGTTTCTGAGCTGTTTTTAGTATTCAAAACACATTGTTCAAGCTTTTGAATCGAATTAAAAATTTTGAATTTTTAAGAATTAAAAGTGTACCATTTTTTCTCTTGTACTGAATGTAATAGCGCAAAATCTCTGAATTGCTATCGTAAGGAGCGGTCCAATTAATTTTAACTGTTTGATTGATCACGGTGATTGGGTGTGCTATCTTCGGAGATTCAGGGGTTTCTGAATAATATAGGAATAGAAAAAAAAAACCAACGTCATGATATTAAACAAAAATTTATTTACATAACCGAAGGAGACTCAGTGAATCACAAATAAAAGAAAACTAAACTTATTTTCATGCAAATCCGGCAGATTTCAATCAACTTTCCTCATAGAGGTAACCCTCCCCTGTTAATAGTGTGATATGAATAAATGTAATAACCGCATATATTTCCAAAAGAAGAATTTAAACCATACAGGTGTTTATAAACGATCGCAGCGGTTTCACAAAATGGCTTTGTAGAATTGTGTTCAGTAATTTAGTGGAAATATGGCAGAGCACAATCCGCTGAAAGATGAAGTCTGCAACATAGCCTAATAATACGAAGTCTGTACACTCCGGAGTTTCCTTTGATTCCTGATTTCCATCTGCGCATGCCCAACCATCTAGCGGACGGCCCCACAATCACGTTTGAATTAGATCGCGTGTATTTATCAAGAAACTTCGCTTTAACTTTCCAATCACAATATATTACGGCTTCTTCTTTTTCTTTCTTATATATAAGCAAGCTATAAACAAATTCTTTTTCGGATGTTTAAATATTTTGCCGTTAAACGAAACATTAACGCAGTTAAAATAAATATCTCGGATCGCTTACGACCACTCGAAGCGAACCATAGCCAACTGACATAGCGTTTTCCCATTGCAGGCCAACCGCCAGAAATGTTTGGGCCCCTGACAACTGGATACGTGTGGGCCCCTCTGGACTCTGCCTAGTCCCTGATGCCTTTTCCCAAGCGTAGCTGACGAGGCCCCCCTTCCGTTGGGGCCCCGGACTAGAGTCCCATTTGTCCCCCCCTGGCGGCGGCCCTGCCCATTGGTTGGAGAATTTTGACGTCATAACGTTGCGTGTGTTAGCAGTAAGTTCCGGGGCCATCCGTTAGGTTCGCTGCTTGTACGGAGAGCAGAAATCGGCACGTTTTTTACTATGGGATTCGACGGGAGTGTACAGACTTGGTATTATTAGGCTATGGTCTGCAATTTCGATTTGCAGCTATGACGCGAGCCAATTTTCAAGCATGTCCAGATAGGCGCACCCTCTCACAGGCTCTTCTCGCAAAGAAAAAAGGGATCTTTGAATTTTGAAATGGCGGAAAATTCAAACAAAAAATTCAAGATATGCTTTTCTTACACAATCAAACTTTATCACACAATTCTAATAGAACGGCTGGAAGAAGTTCTCAAAACCGTTTAAATCATTGTTAAACACCCTATTAGGAAAACACGACGCTTTTATTGGCCGAAAAATTAATTGTCACGCCATGTTGAGAGTACCGCTTGAAAGATACTCCCATTATTCACAACACTTACCTCACACATAGATTTATATTTGATTGGAGCTTAGAATGCTTAGTACGAGACTATTAAATTGCATTCATCTGTGACTGATTCGCTGATTCCTTCTCGAATTAAAACTTTATTTTTCGATATTCCATTTTGTTCAATATGTAATCGAAATTCTTATTACCTTGAACAATTAACTTTATATTGAGTGTATCATTTCCCATATCGTTTTGGGCCACACACGAAAATAAGGTGGAATCTTTTTTATCAACCCATGGAATAATTAATGTTGAAAAATTCTTCGTGAGTTCATTTATCATGTTGATTTTATATCTGTAATGGTAGAGTTAACGAAACGTTATTTTAGAGATAATGAAAATTTCATTGAGATGACATGTTTTAATAAAGTTAAAAATGATTTGTTAAATGAATTTGTATGCGATTTTTTTATCACCTATGATCACCAATTGTTTGATCATTTATCTGCCACTTATATTTTATGGGCCAATCGCCATCAGCATAACAAGGAATCTTAACTACACTTCCTTTCATCGCTTTGATTTGCAAATATTTATTTTCAAATTCAGGCGCAGCTACAAAAAAAAAATTAAAAGATTTTATAGATATTATTTTTTATTAATAATATGCTCTGCGACAGTAAAATTGAAGCACTCAGAGACAGTGATCAGAAGGGCAATGAATCCAAAGCCTCAGACTCATTCCCAAAGCATACTACCTTTTCGTCTGACTTGATTGTAAAACCTTAATATCGTATAAGAAGTTTGCGACATGATTGCAAGTCTTTTATGAGCTCTTCAACAGATAAGTTCTTCTACGAGACCAATTAGCCATTTTAGATGGCAATTAATGCTTGAACGCGTTCAGCCATTTGGTAGCGTCCATTGTGTAATTACGATGAATGTAATGGTCTGAAAGCATTCAGTGATGTCATAAATATTTATGCTTTATGCATATAAGTATATATGTGCTTTTATCTCTTCGCTATCATTTCTAAAAGTGTCCTAGATTTTCATGGTGCTGCATTTTTCAATGTCCCAGGGTATAGTTTCTAAAATTTAATAAAGTGATAAAATAAACCAAGAACCTTTAATTTTCAATGAAATAACGCGACTCAACGGTTGTCCGATATCATTTGAAGCAATGCAAACGTAAAGACCTTCATCTTTTTTAGTTACATGAGTAAACACCAAGCTGTTATTGGTTAAAATTTTTATGTAATCATTTGCGTGAATTTTCTGGCTGTCTTGAAGTAAATCAGCACCTGAAAATTTACAAAACATAAATTTTAATTTTTTTTTGCAAAACTTGTTTTACAAAATATAAAATTTCCATCATTTTCATACGCATATACACTATTTAAATTTCAATAAAATTTTTATATAATATTTAAAATGGAAACGTTCTTCACTCGTATCCATGTTATTCTAAAATTTATTTTGAAATATTTTAACTACTCTAAAATTATAATATTTTCTCCTAGAATGTTAAATTAAAAAATATTTAGGAGCTCATTTACTCTTATTGAACATAGATCCAAGACTAAATATGAAAAGAGCCGAAAACTAGAAAACAAGTTTAGCAAGGAATTCTACAATTTTTTTACTATAGGTCAGTTTTTTAATGAAAATTACTGCTTATAAATTAAAATTATTACTGCATCTAAAATAAAAATATGAGGAATACGCAAGAAATACACTGAATAGCCAAAACATTATGACTACCTACTCAATAACGTGTTGCGGCACCTTTGGCCTGCAAAACAGCTGCAACTCGCCTTAGCATGGATGCCACAAGTTCTTGGTAGATGACTGGAGACAGGTTGTACCAAATGTCTAAGCAGCGATCACGCAAAGTCGAGATATTCCGACATGGTGATGAGCTGCCGCTCCATGACATTCCAAATGTGCTCTATCGGATTAAGATCAGGAGAGTTAGGTGATCAGGACATTAATTGGAATTCATCCTTATGCTCCTCGAACCACTCCAACACAATTCGAGCCTTGTGACATTTCCATTTGAGAAGACAGACAGCATGTAAAGGTGCAACTGGTCCGCAATGTTCAGATAGTCCGCAGCTTTCATGGTCCGTTGTACCACAACTACGGGTCCCAGAGCCGCCCATGAGAACGTCCTTCCAGCTTGAGTATGACCTGCTGTACAGGAGGGGAGCAACTGTTCGTCTGGAATCGGCTTACCCTAACACGACCATCGACGTGATTAAAAGAAATCGTGATTCATCCGTTCAGGCATCTCTCTTCCACTTATCATGGTCCAGTCTCGATGTTCCCGGGTCCATTTTAGGCGTAGTTGAAAATGACGCTTGGTCAGCAGAACTGTGTTCCGAAACACTTGCACTTGGACTTGCATTGGTATTGGGCTGTCAGCTGAGCCACTTTCTGGCGCCGATCTTGCTGTACCAAGCGGCGTCTCCGACGTCCTTTTTCTTTGATGACGCGTGGGCGTCCTACACCTTGGTGTCTACTGCTCGTTTCACCGTCATTTATTCACTTTGCATAAATACTAACAACGGCAAATCGTGAACAACCGACCAGTCGTGCAGTTTCGAAGATATCGTTCCGAGTCTTCGGGCCATTACAATCTGCCCTCTATCAAATTCGCTTAGATCAGCAGCCTTTCCCATCACTCGCAAAATTAAGTGCAAGACTGATTCCTTACCTTCTCCAGCAGCAGTTAAATACCATTCCCACTTAATTATGCCCTCCACGTGATCCAGACAAGTTCATCCACCAATGTGTTGATGGTCATAATGCTTTGGCTGTTCAGTGTAGATCACGTAAAGCTTTATCAAAAATCTAGAGTTTAAAAAATTAACAAGGAATGGTGCTATAAAAAGGCCTACAGTATATTCAAAGAATGAACCAAAAGATGCAGATTCACTGGATCTGAAAAAGTTGGACATTAGTTCCATCAAGTGGATCTTGTCACTTCTATTTCTTCAGCAGTAAATAACCACTGCCTGAACAGTAAGGTTTATTTATCCTTACATAATTAACTAGTGATATCATCATTTTATAATATAGAACATAAATTTCAGTTATTGACCAGCAAAACAATAATATTGTTAAATCTGTAGACATATGAACAATTTTTCTTTAACTTTACGGCATGTGCCAGAACGTCATTAAGTAACATTTGACAGTGTTTAAGATTCAAATCTTGAGTCTAGACGGACAATTTCCATGATGCAATTTCCGTGAAACCATTGCAGAGATCAAGCGGCACATTCGGACAATAGGCAAACACAAGCAATTTACTTAATAGTTTGTGAACATCCTTCTTTTCCCATAAGCTTTTGAGGATATCCCTAGACGAACGACTTTTACATTAATAGAATTTAAAGAACTAAACATCATCATTAATCCAAACTTTTGGTCACTCTTAACTTTGTTTTGATATATTAAGATCATTACTGTTACGAGATCATGGCTATAAGTACAGCAATTGCTTGTTATAGTCGAATGTTGACTACGCCATATTCACTGTAATATAAGTTCTGTCCATAAATAGTAATTGAATATGTGAGATTCAATTGAACTTGAAACTAAACAATCGTTCTATTTCAAATTAAATTCTCTTTACCTGTTACTTTCTTCCAGTAAATTTTTGGTTTCGGGAATCCGGTTGCTTGGCAATTAAGAATCAACGATTTGCCTGTTTTAACGGTAGCATCTTCTGGCGTCACCAACCATTTTGGTGGAACTACAAAATTACGAAAAAGAAAATCCTAACATTTATATTTGTTTTTAGGTTGATACAGCACTTTCGTATTCTAAGAAAACCAATATAAATCTTAGTTGAAAATTAAATTAAGACTTGAATTTTTTAATAAATTATTTGACGGTAAAATTGTCCGTCCTAGATAATTCAAATGAGCATGAGAAGTCGTATGAGCTGTGTTTATTCCAAAAGATGAAGCAGATTTCAAATATTTATTTAAAATAAACTGTATTGCGAAATGTGCACCATCTTCTACGATTTTTTTTATGCAACTCATAAATTTTGCTTATGACGTGGCGACTGACTGTTGAATCTATGAACGAATTACATTTCACTTGAACAATGGATTCATACTTCACAACAAACAAAACGATTTCTCCTAGCGATGTGACGTCGCCATTTTCCTACATATAGAAACAGCGCTGCTGTATGGCATTGAATGGAACTTCTAGGCGGACTCGAAATTTTGAACCTTCCTGCATTCAGTTATGTGCGAATTATGTTTCTATTTTTTACCGTTTATTTGAAATTAATATTCGAAATCTAATACATTTAGAATAACACTCTATGTTGCATCCATGAAGTACAACTAATATGAAAGTTTTGATGGAACCATAAAGTTGTTGTATTTTCAAATGTTCATATTTAAATGTTTTATTTATACAATATACAGGGTTTATTAAATTTTACTTTTGGAAATCGCGTAAATGAAATTAGGCTTCAGGAATTTTTTAATTTATCAAAGAAAGAAACCGTTAACTAGCTGAAATAATTAATCTCGAATGGTGATAAAGACGTAATGCAAATTTCAGTTAAAATTAAATTGTTTAATCCGTCACTTCATGCCATTACTCAATAAATAGGAATACATAGAAAATTAAATTGAAATACAGTATGTAATTTGAGATTAATAGTGCAATAATATTACTGTTAAGGCGAAATTGCTTTAAGCTGTAGGAGAATATCATCTTGTCATAAAAATGTAGTCGTTTTTATTTGCTAAATGTTTAGACTAACGGATCAAATTTAAGGTATACTTTGATCAGTCCAAAGATCATTTAAGGTATACTTTTAAACAGTAACATTTCGTTCAATAGACTAGAGCTTCTGTTATGGAAAAAAAAAGGCAGTTGATCAGTTTAAAATAGATCCGTATATGTAATCATTTTTTATCTCTCAGTAACATTATCCTATTTGTTTGTTGATCTTTTTTATTACAATCCGATTTATTTTCATTTCTAAACGTTAGGCCTGCATTTTTTTTTTACTGGAAATGAAAAAAAAAACTGTGCTTCTTGAAAAAAGACAGTGTATGGAATTAAATTTTTTTCAGTTGTTTTGCACAGAACCTTCGTAGTTTGCACGTGTGAATTGTGGCATGACAGGAGCTAGACTGCTACAATCTGTATTCTAAGAACTCTGATCATTTCCACTCTTGAGCAAAAATGACCTAAAAATTCTTTTCGTAATTTTTGATTTTGCCATTGGCGATGCCTATACGCTAAACTTTTCTTTTCAATTATCACTCAAGAATGAACATAATTTAATATTACTTTCAAATGTTTATTTTGCTATGAATTATGAGTTGTTTATTTCTCAAAAGCTAATTTAACAAATTATATATTATCACTCATTTATAGGGTGCTAATGCTCTGTCCTCTTTTTGTCACATAAACTTATAATTATACTACGAAGAAATTCATCATTTGGAGCATGTTTACCATTAATAGTTAAAACAGCCGAGTTTCTTGAAGTTCCTGCATGGTTCTGAGCTATGCACGTGTAATTCCCCGAATGATCGGCGGTGACAGGATTAATCGAGAGAACGCTGGAGTATTCGTCAAAATCCCGAATTATAACAGAGAGAAGACGCGGAATAGGGTTTCCATCTTTGAGCCACCGAATGGTGAGAGGTAAATCTCCACGACTGACGACACAAGAGACGCGCACGAACATCCCTTCTAATAAATGTTCATCTTGAAAACTGAAAGGAACCACTTTGGGTGGCACTGAAAAACAAATAAGAAAAACAAATTGAGCTGATGTTCAGCGACATTTACCCTGGACAATCAATGACGTCGTATGAGTAACACTGGCCGCTGTATTGCTAGCAACACAGGTATAATTTCCCGAATGGTCCTGACGAAGATTATCAATTGCAAGAATGCTCGAATATTCATCAACAGTTTTGGTCATAATCCCTTCCCTTCCTGAAATGGGTCGACCATCTTTGATCAATGAAACAAGTAATTCGAGCAGAGCTTCCTTCGAACATGTCAGTTCGAAAAGCAAATGGTATTATTCTGGGAATGACTGAAATTGCATTAAAATAAATATATTTGCATTAAAGTAAATTATAATACTATAAAAATCATTACATTAATATATGTGATTACTCCCTTTAATTCAAGAAAATTAAAAAAATCGAATTTTATACAATGTTCTAAAATTCATTTTCTTCTTACATATATTAACATATGCAATTCAGCAATATAATAACTTATGTAGTTAACATGCAATTCTCCAGGATCCTTAATGTTCAAATTCGTTTATTGTATATAAATAGTGTATTTCTACTAATTTTTATAAATATATCATTTTACATTAATTTTATGAAGCCACAGGGAAAGAAAATAAAACAAATTATTTTGATTAGTTATTTTTCCCTACCATACACCAGAAATTGAACGGATTAAAAGAATGTTAATATAAATTAATCATACTAACATTGGATTTTCTGTAATTTTCCATCATTAAAATTTTTATGCTTCTGATTCGCATACGTTAAACAATCTCTCAAAAATGATGAAAAATTTGGCATATGCTACTCCAGAATCCAGTAATTCAAAGAAATCTTAAAAGTATACCGTTCAAAATTTTTCATTAGCCTACTAATTAGTATCATGGTGTATAACATTTAATGTGTATTTTGATAAGATTTGTATTTTCTCCCTACCATAAACCAGTAACTGAGCCGTGTGGGAGACAGTAGGTGCTGCATTTTCAGCTGTGCAAGTGTAGTTTCCAGTGTGCGCTGAAGAGACACTTTCAATGCTGAGCGAATTAGCGTGGCTATAGATGTTCCTCGTGATCACCCCTAAATACGGAGGAATCGGTTGGAGATCTTTAGACCACGTGAACCGAACGGGTAAGTCTCCCTGACTAATGGCACACACCAAGTAGGCTCTCATGCCCTTGAAGAACTGATCGTCTTGGAAGGCGAAAGGCAGAATCTTTGGAGGGACTGCAAACCAGAGAGAAAAGAAAAAGAGGAAAAAACCAATTGTGAGTAGAGGTCATTTACCATTGACGAAGAGGGGAGTTGTGTGTTGGGCTCGTCCGGCTGCGTTGGAGGTAGTTGCCATTGTGTCGGGGGGTTATGGCACTGATCATTAGGATGCTGGAGAATTCGTCTAGGTCACGAGTGGTGACAGCCAGGTCGGAAGGGAGAGGACGGCCGTCTTTGAGCCATATTAGCTGCAGCGGAGCCTCTCCCTCGTTCACGACACACTGAATTCTCGCCCGAGTTCCTTCCCGTATCTGCTCCTCTTGGAACGAGAACGGCACGATTTTGGGAGGAACTAGAAAATCGTGAGGTCCCCAATGAACAATCAAAGAAAGCAGAATATTGATAAATGCTATTTCACTGTAAGGTTAAACAAAACTTTTCCCTTCTCCAAAATGTTACCCATAATAATAACTTCAACAGATCCTTGTCTTTGCTGTCCATTTTCAGTGGCTACGATGCAATTATAAATTCCATTATCTTTTTGTGGGTGGATATCTTTAACAACTAAAGTCCCATCGAGAAGAACTTGTTGATACATATTTTCCGGAAGTCGAATACCACCTGCGAACATAAAAATCTCGGTATGGTCCAAAGTCAAAATATAAAAGTAAAACAAAAAAAACGAAACTATTTTAAATTCAATGGAATCAAGCCAAAAACTGTGGACACAACTATAGAAAGAAAAATAACTCCGAAAACACTCTTCCACATAATAAATTTTTTATGTACATTTCGGAAACAAAGTTTCCATCATCAGTGAGTAAAGAACAACAAGAGAAGCCGAGTATTTATAATATATAAGAACCAATCAAAAAAATTATACAAAAAAATATACTTGAGTCATTAAAATTTATTATGTGGAAGAGTGTTTCGGAGTTATTTTTCTTTCTATTTTAAATGTTTAATTTTTTTGCATAAAAACAAATCGGGAAGACGTGACTCAAGTTTATGAAAATTAACTAATACTCGTCGAAGGCGTGTTCTTTCGACTGTCGTGAATATTTGGATTAATCTGTTACGGTTTATTCAAAGAATATTTGTTTTTTATGTAAAAATAACAAAAGACGCAGCAACAGTTAGATTTACAGAAAGCCGAGGAGCCGGGCTAATAGCTTTCATAAAGACTCCGACGTCCTCTCTGATTGAGCTTATTGTTTTTTTCTTTTTTTATGTTTATTGTTCCGTATTTTATATTTTACTGGTTTTCCTTTTACAGTTCTTATACAGTTCAATATTTTATTCTGTTCTTGAAATTATTTTACTTCATATAAATTTCATTATTTCCACTTACCTCTTATCCAAGAAATACTTTTGTAAGGAAATCCATATAAAGGGCATTCAATTTGGGCTGTGGTATTGGCTGTGAATTTATATATAACTCCGGAACGAATGTTGATATCACCTGAGATGATTAAACGAGATCGTATATGGTTATTTGAAGGCAAGCGCCATAAACACTTAATATTATGATATGGGCCACTTTTAATGATACTGCAATCACCTAAATTAATCTACTTATTTAAATATTAGCATAGTGAAAGTTAAATTTTTGAACGATTTACCATAAATGTTCACCCTGGCTTTATAATGTGTTTTTCCAGCTTTATTTTTTGCAATGCATTGATATAAACCACCGTCTTCTGTTTTGACATTATGGAGTTTCAATCGACTAGTTACTTGATTGGTGTTTTCCCGTTCAACATCGATGTCTTTGTGTGTGTCGGAGTGGATTTTCGAAGTATCCAATGTCCAGACAATCTCTGGAAGCGGGATTCCGACAGCGCTACACTGCAATACTGTACTCTTCCCAGGATGAAGGACTGCCTCTCTGAATGTATTTACAAGTTCGGGAACCGAATCTTTAACAGAAAAAAAAGAACTCCTTAAAAATTACAACTCTAGAATTACAACCTCTTTAAAAGACTGAAATGGTATTACCTCCTAATCGGACCAGAGCGACGCCATTCGCAGTTTCTTTGTTGTTGCTTACAAAACATTGATAAATTCCAACAAAAGTAGAATTCATTTTAGGTAAAGTTATTGTCTTGTTTTCAGAATGAACAATTCCATGCTCTGTAATTGGGCGACCATCCTTCAGCCAAGAGATTGTTAACACCGGGGATCCACCAATGTTGCAATTTAATGTGAGCGGTTGATGAGTGTCTATTCTTGCGTCGGATGGACTAACGGTTACAGAGAGTGTTTCTAGGAAAATCAAATAGTCTTCATTTCTGATTTATTCTAAACGGAAATTACAAAAACAAAAAAATTATCACTATATATAGATACGTTACCAATTATTTGCAATTCCAATGCTATTTTATCAGTCCCTAATGAGTTACTAGCAATGCATATATAAATTCCTGAATCAGAAGAATCGGCTTTTTCAATGAGTAGGGAACCAAAAAGAATTTTCCTTTTTTCATTTGTATGAATTTCTTCAAGCAGTCCATTGCTTTGCTTGTTCCATCTGTAAATTTAGATGTAAAATTTTAAATTCAGCATGGCATGTTAAAGGTAAATTTTATAACAAGAATAATAACAATTTTGCCTGCAAATTGGCACCGGATAACCAATAGCGATGCATGGAAGAAATGCTCTACTTCCGTGGTTGACAGTAATCATTCCTTTATTCCCAATAATTTTAGTAGGAACATTTCGTTTAGATTCTAAGAAAATTAGAAAATATTTTTACAAAAACTCGCAAAATTATTAAAGATTTGCATTTCTGTTAAAGTTAAAAGACACATTCCAGACATATTTATTTTTAAATATTGAATAAATAAAAAACAGCCTTAAAAGTTTCCTGTAATATATACGAGGGTTGGGGCATAAGTCATGGCAACTATTTTTTTTATGAGAATTCAAGCATGGATGGAAAATGTGAAATATACAGATGAAAGGACAAGAAATGGACGAAATGTACGGACATTTAACAATACGCCAACACTTTGCTTCTCATGTTTATTAAGGTAGTTGACAACATTACAGGTTTCATGTTCTGGAATCATGAAGCCTGTAATGTTTCATACGTTTCATGCTTCTGGAAAATTTATTCTGGAACATGATTACAGATTTCATTTTCCAGAATAAGTAACAGAAATCAATAAATAATAGTTATTAATTAAAAATACAAATTGAATAAAAAATAAGATATAATAAACAAAAATAATTAATCAAAATCAAAATAAAAAGCTGACAAATTTTGATTTTGATTAATTATTTTTGTTTATTATATCTTATTTTTTTATTCAATTTGCATTTTTAATTAATAACTATTATTTATTGTATTCCAGGGTTCTTGTGTCTCGTCCTTCTCTTAATATATATCCGTTAACAGAAATCAAAATAGAGAACGGCTGTTTTGATATACAGCGTTGTTCAACTCAGGTTACATCCACCTTGCACGGCGGTTGACTGAGAACTGATTTAACATTGCTCTCTGCTCAACATCAGGAACTCAGGGAGCCATCTAATGTTGTGAAAACATACTACCAGTCACAGCTTCCTTGAGACATATGACATTTTATGATACCGTCCCTTAGCTCTGAGAAAAAAAAATAGTTGCCATGACTTATGCCCCAACCCTCGTATTTAATTTTATACATTCTCGGATGGCTAATTTTGTTTGCGGCTCCAAATTTCGTAATGAAAATCGGGGACAACTGAGCTGTAATGAATGCTACGATCGACCAAAATTAAAGCTGCGAAATTAAGTCTTCGTCACTTTTTCTAACCTTTGGTGAATATTCTGTATATTCGTCACTTTTTAGAAAATTCAATCCAAGAAAATTTCTAAAAAGTATATGGTTAAAAAAATTTAATAAATTTGACAAAAGAATTTTCCTCATCTGTTATCAGAGATTTTTCCTCATATGTCATACCGAATTTTTTGTTTGTTTGGGTTTCCATAGCAGTATACACTAACCGTATTGCTGAAGCAAACATTGATGTTGAAGTTATAACTAGAATCCAATTTTCGATTAGTTTTCGCGGTGTATGCATGATCTTCCATTAGTTGAGGATCCTGAACCTTTTGGTTAATCGTCCACCACAAAAATGATGGAAATTTTGAAAAAGGGAGCTTCTAATTTGAAAAAGGGACGCTTTTAACTTGAACGACAGAGAAGAATTAGTGACCATTTAGAAGATTAGGTGGCTATGCTTAATAACATAAAAATCGCCGTGATGTTTGGAAATCTCTTGAACTTTATTTCTAACTAATTTGTCAGTTCGTTGATAGAATAACAAAACCATAATTGCCATGCTAAATTGTATTTTACTAGAAAGTTTATTATACGCCATTAAATGTTGAATTTTTTAATAGTGCTTCTCATAATAATAGTTAGAATTATAAAGTTGTTTTGTGAAATGAATGAAAGTTATTTTAGGAAGAGTTTCGCTTTTCATTTCACTGTAAGCCTTTGAAGTCAGAGTACTGAATTATATATACGAGAATTATATATCAAGTTACTCGTATTTTGTTTCTCAGCATTATCGCACAATTAATGACTTCACATTCAAGCTTTTCCTTAGTTGTGAGAATTCAAGATAATTTTGTTTTTACTATCGGATTACAATTTATATAAGGTAAGCCGGGGGAAGGTGGATAAGTTCAAGCCAAATTGACAATTAAAAAAAAATTGTAACTGAAAAAGGTTATAAAATAAAATTTAATTGACCAAGAGCAATATTTTTTAGAATTTTCAAAATGAAAGATCAATATTAAGTTTGATAGAACATGAAGTTCTCAATGCCTTCACCAATCCGCCTTACCCCTGGATACCGGGGAAAGATGGATAAATGTCTATAATGTTGCTAATGGCCGATCAGTGAGGCTATGTCTTCATTCAATAGCCTCCACCAACCCAAAAACTACATTTTTACAATCGTTATTCAAATTTGTAGATCAGAATGACTTTTATCGTGTCTTAGATGGTAGGGATTTTACTCACCAAGCTGGATGTTACTGCTTGCAGAAAATATTTTTCCTTCCCGTTGATCGCGGTCGAAATCGATGGATTCGAAAATAACCAAAGAACAAATATCGTCGACTAGTGGAAATGAGCGAAAACAGATTTAAAAAAATTTTTCGCGGTAACAGCTTAACATTATTCACCTTTCCCCGTTATCCACCTTCCTCCGGATTACTCTAAAGTTTACATAATTTTTGCAATTACTTTTTAAAGAAGTAACAATATTAAAATAAAAAAAACGAATGTTAGCCACAACACTTTTCTCGACTTGTTAAAAATAGCCTGGCTTCCATTTTATCCTTGTTGACAATTAATGAAGAAATAATCTCGTTAGGAGCAAATTTACAGAATTTTGACCTTTGCATGGCCTTGAATAAAAATGACCTTGCATGTTCGTTTTTTTTTTTTTATCTACTAACACTTAATTAAAAAATGAAAATTAATGTTTTATTGGAGATAAGCCATAGGATACGTTTCAAACATATTTTTCATACATTCTAAAAATTATGATACACATTCTGAAATTTAAAATGATAAAATTAAAAGTTATTAATGAATGAATATAAATACAAATAACCCATTCATGCTGAATCTGAGTTTTGATTCAAATACAAAACTTGTCCTTTGTAGTTAAATTTAAAATTTTAAACAAATATATTTTGGCTTATTTGAATTTGGAAGAAAACGGTAAATTTCAGCCGTTGGAAAATGAGAAATTACGGAGAAATCTGTTTGATAAAATTTTCATGTAACTTATATAATTTATTTCTATTTTTCAACGTTATTTCTTTCGTTTTTCATTGAAATCTGTTTTGGGATAAATTTTTTGGCTCATCTAGTATAAATAGAAATTATCAATATGTAAAAACTTTTATTGAAGAAGTTAATATAATTGAAACCAACGGATTACACACAAAACTGTTTGCTTCAATTGAAGAATTGTTTCAAACTTTATTTCGTCCTTTCACTACGTAATTTAATTTCATTTTCATTCCTGAGAAGATGGAATTATCCACTTCTAGCAGCAACAAAAATTTTTTAAACCCTATGGGATGAATCAGATTTCTTTTCATAATCAGTCTCGTCAGTCTTAATTTATTTTCACAATCATAAAAGATCCTTAAGAATTGTTAAAGCATAAACTTTATTTCTACGATTAGGTTTGATAAATCTTTCATATTTCTTGATAATTTATTTCTATTCTTCAATGTTATTTTAAAGAGGGCAAATTCTTAAATTTTTTCTTCGCAGCTTAAATACACAGTCGTGTTCTTTTCTAGTTTAATTATCATTCAAGTTTGAAATGCTTTTATAGGTCCAAAGAATAATAATCAATCTATATTCCGAGTAAAATGCGTCTTAGAATTTCTTAAACGATTAAGCATTTACTCACAATAAACATCGTATTTCGTACCTGTTACAATAAGCCTTCCGTGAGTAGCGCTAATCTTCCTTTCACCTGTCAGACGGTGAGAAGCTAGGCATCGAAAATTGCTCCTGTCATCTGTTTCGTCGACTTCTCGAATCAAAAGATCCCCGTTGGCAAGAAGAATGTACTTGGAAGCTAAGTAAATGTCCAGAAAAATATGTTTTGCGATAATCCGCGTGAGTACTCGCGTGTTATTAATGTATAAACGATTGAGTATTAATTAAGTGCATAAGAATAAGCTATATACTTTCATTAAAATTTGTTGTTGATATTGTAAAAACAGCGTCTCGGATCCAGGCATTAACAGTAACATAATCAATCAGGAATTCGGGGATATGACATCGCATAATTGCAGAATTTCCTTTAATTACATAGTGATCATATACGTAGATATCAAAGGCTTTCAACACCACTGAAAGAAAGTTTATAATTGAAGATTAAGTAAAAGATAGTTTTTTAATCTTAACCAGCGAAACACAACTCTTATGAACTATTATCAATTTCGAGGGCTCGGTACTCGTAACACATCATTTTTAAAAAACATGACTATTAGGGATCCGGACCCATGTTGGGCAAGATTCGAAGTTTTCTAGTTTTTTTTTTTTGTTTTTTTTTTTTGTTTTTTTTTTACTGTCGATAGCGAATTAGGGAGAATATTTAAGTTAGGGGGCGTAGCTCCCCAGCTATGAAGCAGTTATTTCTCTATGAAGCGCTCGTCATGAAGATGGTGCTGGATCCCTAATGGTCATGTTTGTCATTTTTAATTCATTTTACTAGGAGTATGTGCTCAAGCGAGAGAATATTTAAAACGCCAGTCAACACATTACACTGCCAGTCATTTCCTAAGAAATTATTAAGCAGGGAAAATTGGAGAAGGATGGGTTGTGCATCACTGGTCTGTTAATTTAATATTTAAATCTCATTTTGTGCAAGCTTCGCTACTTTAATGGAGAGAAGGCCGTGGAACATAAATTTACCTCCTTTGACTTGAATCGGGTTGGATACGAGTGTTCCTAGGGAGTTGGAGGCGGCACAAGAATAAATGATTGAGTGCACATCCGGTCGATAATCTTTTGCTTTGAAAGGAGGGAACACAAGGGTGCCATCCGATGTCACATGTCGTAACCCTCTTACATTGCTGACTTCAACCCCATCACTCAAGATCCAAGAAATAGTCGGTGTGGGATTTCCTCGTGTAGTACAAGGAATTTTGCCGCCAATCGAATTAGAAAATTCCAAAATCGAAGGAAGGTCGATGGTAATACGGGGAGCTAATAATGAAAACGTAAAGCTCGGTTGTATACTCTTACTCATGTAAGTCATCATAATTATTTATAATAAAAGTAACGCGTTGAATGTAAATATTCGAAACAGAGCAAAACATTTGTAAATATGTAACAAAATTTTTTTCAATCCAGTAAATTATATTAATCATTAAATGGTTCTACGGTTTCAATATACAATAGAAATCGCCTATAACGACATATCGACTGTAACGACGAAAACTAAAGGTTCCGGCATAATGCCCTTGACTTCTATGTAAAAAATATATGGTTACAATGACTTCACTTATGGATGGCTGAAAATACAAATACAACAAGTCACAATTTTGACATTCATAGTAATCCAATACGTCCATCCAGGGCCTGTATGGCCTGAGGCCGACGAGTTGGGTCCCTGGATGAACCTGGATGAACCTGGATGAACCTGGATTAACGACTGCTATATGATGGTCACAGCAGCCGGGGGGGGGGGGGGGGTGAAGATTATGGGTCATTGAACGGTCGCCCATCCAGTGGCTAGCCGTGCCTGATGTTGCTTAACTTCACAGAAGTTGTTACAGTGAAAGTCCACCAGGCCACGGCCTCCCCCTAAATAAGGTATCGTGATTTACACAGTGAGATGTATGTTACTGTGTCTCGAAAATAAAACTTTTCTTATCCTAAAATTTGTTATTGGTCCACAGTTGGTGTTAATTCACAATTTATTGAAAGTGGACTTGGTCTATTTGTATTTACAGCCATTCATATCGGCTATTACGACTGAATTTCATAGGAAGAGGAATCATTATAACAACTTCCAAAGAAATCACTAAAACAGGGCGTTGAGAGAAACTCTCTCTGAAACGTTTTAGACTGTTAAGGGTAAATTCTATTAAAGACAAAACGTGCATCCTGTCAGTCTGCTTGACTACTCTTTTCCACAGAATAATAACGTCAGTATTTCCGACACCATAGTCTACGAAAAAACACAGACCCCTGCACTGAAAAGTCACCTGATCAAAATAGGTCTAGCACCAATGTAACTTTCATTTCTAAAACTGAGGAGGCAGAAGGAAAAAAAAAAAAAAAGGACGAGACACAAAAACCATGGAATAAAACAAAATTGGACACAGAGTGGTAAGGTTAGCTTGGCTTTTCAGTCTTATTTCCTTTTAGAAGAAAAACTTCACATCATTCCACGTCTCGAAACTGGAGAAAGCAATAATGATTTATCAAAGGAATTAGATGTGAGGCACTCTACTTTAGCCCACTATAAGGCATCATCTGGCAAAATTAAAGAATAATTCGAAGAAAATGCAAGTTGGAAAGTTATTTTTTGAAATTAAGGAAGCGCTTTTAAAATGTTCAAAATGCAACGATCCAACCATGTACCGATTAAGGGTCCATTCTACAAGAGAAAGCAAACGACTTTGCTAAAATTTAAAATACATATTATGGTTATAATTTATGATAAATTAATCTAGAAACACAGTAAGTGTATTAAAAACTTTAAATAAAGTTATTCTATAATTATATTTATTTATTGAGCTAACATATTTACCATAAATTATGATTTTTTTTTTTTCTAGCGGAGTATGCCAACGTCAGTTATAACAACAAAAATCGATGTATAAGAGATTTCTACTGTATACAGAATGACCTTGATATTCGCGTTAATATTGTGAAATTACGTATATAACTTAATTACGTATTAAAAGATAAATATCATCATGCCATCAATTATATTGTAGATAGAAATAATGACCTATGCAAAACTTAGTGGGTTTAAGAATTATATTATTTTAAAAGGAAAGCTAAACATATAAAGCCATAAATAATGATATAATTTTACGAGAAATAATTTTATATTTGATATTTTCTAAAAGTTTATCACTATCTAATTTATTATTGTGAAAGATTTGGAAAAAAATTATGAATTTTTTCGTAATTATATTTATATTAATTTCGTACGATATTAAGTATAAAACTTTTGTTAGCCAGTAAACATCATAATAAGTTTTATGGTAAAAAATAAAAAATAAAAACATTACATTGCTAAAAATCTTTAATATTCCGAAATGTCTTCACTTGAAATTATATCTCCCAACCTCAATGTAAAAGGCTGAAAAGTAGTTTATCGCTTCTTCTATCAATTTCATGTTAAGATGCAAAGGGGAAGTTTTGTGAGGGCGTTGTTAAGTGAGCGGCGTTTAACCTTTTCTTACCTTCTTCTTCAGCTGAGCGCGCGATCGATGCCGAGTGGAGAGCCATCAAGAGGGCGAGAGTGAGGCGAAGGTCCTTGGCGACCCCCATTGCGAATCGGACGATCGACCCTAAGAGGATATCACTCTACAACGGAATCCACTAGCGATGTGTAGATCTGGTGTAAAGTCCAGCAAAAAATTACGTGAATCGGTTAAAGCCAGCGAATTTAGACAGAAAATAACGTGCTCAGTCTCCGTTACTCCGGAGGAGAATCATGGGATAGAAAGCACGTATATCTCTTGAATTTTTCAAATGCTATTTCATTTTATTTTCATGGCCTCTTTCACTTTAAAGAAATAGTTTTAATCCGATTGCAGAACATTACGGAACATTTTGATGTATGAAGATATAACATAAAACGAATGTACTTTTTATATCCATTTCAGTACCGCATATATTGTATTTTGTTCATGTATAGTAAGATATCCAAAATATTTATGTAAAGATTTTAATATGTTTAATAAATTTTTAATCTTTTGAATTCAATGTCGAAGGAGAGGAGGATCATGCTTTATTGTTTTTTTTATTTATTTTTATATATTAAATTTTAATAACTCGTCTTTTCAAACTATTATTTTCACATGGCGTTTACTAGCTTCATCATAAATATTCTGTTGAGCTTTGGATTAAAATGAAGACTGAATTTATTGAAATAAGTATAAATCTCTCTTTCTCAGATTTTGTGGGTTTTGTATAAGAAAAAATTTCTGCGTCAATGGCGATTTATATTAATTTCTTGGTGCAATCGATCCCGTGATCCTCTTCCGGTTCGCCGAAGGATTGAACGCATTCTTCAGCGTATCATTTAAGTCTTTCTTCTAGGGCCTAAGAAGCTGCTTGAGGAAATTTATTTATCTTATGCACAAAGCGGGTCTGATATTTTCTCCTATAATCTGTCTGTTCGCTGTCTCTCTCCAGCTTGGAAGAATGGCGGCGTCGGCCGGGAATTCCCTTGGCGCCTTTCTCCTCCTGCTCCTCCTCCTCTGGACATTGATCGTTTGCTCCGCTCAACAAGGTAGGGTTGGCATTTGCACATGCGCCCGTCTCATTTCGGGTGGTTACTACGGTTTCTCGTAAGAATAGAAAATAACTTGAAAGCAGTAAACAAGTTTGTAGACTGCTTGCATTTGAAAGAGTAGAAGATTATTTCATCATTTAATTAAAAATAATCTCCCTATAATTTAGTTTCACTTTATAGATTTAATTTGATGTTC
Organism: Rhysida immarginata; assembly: GCA_023313115.1. Lineage (NCBI taxonomy): Eukaryota > Metazoa > Arthropoda > Chilopoda > Scolopendromorpha > Scolopendridae > Rhysida > Rhysida immarginata. The sequence continues at coordinate 10,635,938 of JAHWFO010015474.1, forward strand.
AAATGTCAAATTAAATTGATGCATAAATTGCTATAAATCGTATTAAAATATTTCTTAATATTTAAATATCAAGGACCTTACGAGTTTGGATAACCTATACTTTCGCTTCATTATTATTCAATGTAGTAACTGTAAATATAAATTTCATATATTTTGTTTTCCATTTAACGGTTAGCTCCAAGTTTCACCGTTGATTTTCCTTTTGCGTTGGAATTTTCCAATTCGTCTGGAGGCAAACTTCCTTGCACTGCACGTGGCATCCCTAAACCGACAATTGCGTGGACGCTATCTGATGGGACTTCAATCAAAACTATTCAAAATTTGCGCCACGTAGCTTCCGATGGCACCCTCGTCTTCCACCCTTTTAAGGCAGAAGACTTTCGTCCAGATGTGCATTCAGTATCCTATTCTTGCACCGCTTCTAATTCAATGGGAACTCTTGCATCCAATCCAATTCAAGTCAAAGGAGGTAATAAGGCGCACAGAATTTCGATTGCTTTCCCATCCCTTTTCTTTTAGCTACATTCATTCAAATTTGCTTAACTTATCGTCACAGTGGTTCTCCAGTCATTCGATGTCCATGTCTATGACGTGTATGCCATTAAAGGAAATTCTGCATTAATGCATTGCCACGTTCCGGAATTTCTTATTGACTATTTAACGATTGTCGCCTGGATTCGAGATTCATCTGTTATCATTTCCGAGAGTTCCTTTACTGAAAGTAAGCGCAGAACCATATCTCATGGGGGAGGGGAGTTAAAAAAAAAGCATAGAATAATAATTTTCAATATCTCATGGGGGGGGGGGGAGTTGAAAAACTTTTCTGTATTCGAAGTGGGGAGAAGGATAGAAATTGAGTTTTATACACCTTTATGTTCTATAGGTTAAGCCAAACCAGGCAAATATTTTTTTCTTATTAAAACTAGGCATTTTCACATATAAATCTCTTGTTTTTGATAATTTTTAAATGTTTCTGAACAGTTTTCATTCACATTTATTTCTAAGTTAGTGGAAAATATACATTCTTGGTTTTTGCTTGGATATGAATTGGATTTAAAAGAAAATGAGATGGAATTACTATTTTTGCAAAATACGGCGAAAGATGTTTTTTAATTACACATGTTTCGAATTAAAAGAATGAAATATTTAGAATGCCTTATCTTACGTGTCCGATGTATAAAATTATTATGTATTTAGCTTTTTAAGTACATTAAGGTTAACACTGAATTTTTTTCAAGTGTAGAATTGATATCCAATATTACTGTGTGTTTAAAAATTCATTGGACAAACTTCGTATATAGATTCTATACATAAGATAGGAATGTCTAATAAAGATGTGTCCAAATTCAAAGCAATTTTGAATAGGATCTCTTCTTCTACATCGGAATTACGCACAGTCATTCTCCTACAAGCATCATGACATGTTTCTCTAACAATAAAAGTCCCAGTTTCTCTAAAACGTCGGTCTCAACTTGTATAAGTTTGGTGATTTGGGATATGTCTGTTAGTAAAGCGCTGTCCGTAAAGCCTTGTTGCTTCTCTTGCGTTTACATTAGCAGCTCCATACACCATGTGCAAATCAGCCATCTCAGCATTTGTAAACCCATCATTTATTTATTTATTTATTTATTTAAAAAGGGGTGAACACTTACAATGAACCCTCTCTGGAGCCTGTATGGCCAGCGGGCCGACATGTGTGGTCTCCGAAGGGGGCGTTAAATTACAGTTAGTATTATAATACAGAATATGGCATGGATTACAGAGATAAATGGGAAAAAAAAGGAAAAAAGAAAAAAATATTTTATAACTATTATTTAAGTTTTTTATGGAGGACAGGCTGGACCAAGAATGGTCCAGAAAGTTGCAGAAAGATGTTTCCAGTAAGGTATTATATTCAGAGAGAATAAATATTAGAGGAAAATAAACGGGCAAATAAAGGGCTATTATAAGTAGTAAAAAAGAGGTTTAAAAGATGTTAGTAGGTAATTTGTTAGTTATAAGTAAGAAATTTAATAGATTTTTAAATGCTGAGCTCGTAGGGGATGTGCGAATTTACTCAGGTAAAGTGCCCCACCATTTAATTCCTATATAAGAGATGCAGTGGCGTTGATAATTATTTTTGGTAAGGGGAAGACTTATTAGGTTTGATGATCGGGTGGAATATGAGTGTAGAGTATGCTGGTAAGATATTTCAAAAGGTGTTGAGGGAATTAGTTGATTATTCAGAATTTTGTAGACAAATGTACAGAGTTGAATAATGTAAATCTGGTAGATGATTAGAATGACTAATAGCTCAAACTGATGGGAAATAGAGTTGGGTATTTTAATGTTTAGTAGGGTTCTTAAGAACCATTTTTGTAGGCGGTAAAGGCGTAGAAGATTAGAATTTGTAGTGTATCCCAAAATTGTACACAATAGCAGAGGGCTGAATGTATTAGTGAGTTATATAGGAGGATCAGTATATGAGAGGGGAGAAAGCGCAGATGAGAAATCATTCCCTGTCTTTTGTTAAGTTTTGTTAGTAAAGTATTGATATGCAAGTTCTAAGAAAGATCATGTGTTAAATGTATTCCTAAATATTTAAATGTGCTTGCAACTGATAGTAGGTGTGAGTTATAGAAAATTGGCAGGACAGTAGGAACATATAGTTTGTTACGTTGAAAAAATTGCATATATTTAGTTTTATTAAGGTTTAGGTTAAGCAGGTTAACTGAATTCCAGTGACTTAATATTGATAAGGTTTGGTTAATGTTAGCGGATAAATTATCAATACTTGGATCAGCGAATAATAAAGTTGCATCGTCAGCATATAAGATTAAATTTGAAGAGGATAATGTTGAGGCTAAGTCATTGATAAAAAGATTAAAAAGTAAAGGTGAGAGGATAGAGCCCTGTGGAACTCCCATGTTACGAATTAGTAATGATGATGTGGTATCGTGGGCAGATGGGTAATAGGAACGATCAGCAAGAAAATCAGAGAGCCAATGAAGTGGGGGGGGCCACGAACATTAAAGATAGAGGAGAGTTTGTGAATCAGTAGTTGATGAGCTATTGAATCGAAAGTTTTGGTATAATCCGAGAATAGAGCAACTACAAAGTGATTTTTGGACATGTGAAGAGATATGTATACGATTAGTTCATAACAAGCCGTATCTATACTACGATTAGGAGAAAATCCGTGCTGAGCTGCCGATAATAGTTTATTGTTATGAATATAATTGGACAAGCGAAAAAAGAATAGTTTTTCAAAAATTTTAGAGAATACCGGTAAGATTGAGATTGGGCGATAGTTATGGTAATCATTATGGTTCCCATTTTTATAGATGGGGATAATTTTAGCCGTTTTAAGAGATTTAGGAAAGGAGCCTGCGGTAAGTGAAATGTTAAATATATGAGCCAAAGGAAGTGATATGCTAGTGTTTACTGCAATTATAACATCGGAACGAAAGCATAAAGGGTCGGGGGAAGATGAAGATTTTAATTGCCTGATAACTTTAGATATCTCTTCATGGGCAGTCGGAGTGGCAAAGAAAGAGAGAGAAGATGATGGGGAATTGAAAGGATAAGAAGGAGGGGGGAATTGGGGTTGGGGAGGAGAGGGTAGAAGAATTTTAAGGAAGTCAGATAGTACGGATGGGGATAGGTTTCGAGGATCTGGTAATGGCGAGTACGTAGACTGAGAGCATGGAAGAAGATTATTAATGGTTTTCCATTTAGTTTTACTAGAGTAAATTTTACCAAATAGCTGCGCAAAGTAGTTGCGTTTGGTATTTTTGATGATATTTCGCAGCAGGTTAGAAAAAGTACGGAATTTTTTACTTGTTTGGGGGCTAGGATTGCGACGGCATTTGCGGTATAGTGCATTTTTATGAGCCACTTGACGAAGGATATAACAGTTTAACCAGGGTTTACGGAATGGTTTATCAGCTTTTCGACGGGTGGAAGTGACATAAGGAAAGTAGCGATCATAACCAAGACGAAAATGGGTACAGAACTTTTCAAAAAGTGAGTTAGTTTCAGAGGAGTTGCCAAAAATTTCAGCCCAGTTAGTAAGTAGGAGAAACGACTGAAAAACTATTAAACGAGGAGGTGAAACTAATCTGTATTTGATAGCTGTAGGGACATTTGGTAGTGCTGAAAATGAATTGTAGATTTCACATACCTGGAGTTCATCGAGCATCATCATGATATTTGAAATGAAAAAACGAGGGTCCAAAGAGATGCGGTAGAAACCTT
>JAHWFO010015474.1:10645173-10722284 GCA_023313115.1 Rhysida immarginata
AAGGTTTCTACCGCATCTCTTTGGACCCTCGTTTTTTCATTTCAAATTGTAGATATAGTAAATTGGAAGATGATCAGATACTGGTAAGTCAAGTGAACCACTGTAATATCCGTTTATATGACTTGTAAAACATTGGTCGATCGTGGAAAAGGAGTTGTGAGCTAAAGAATAATTCATTGTTACAAATAATTCGATAGCTCGTGACAAGCGTCACTTGATGTGACGTCACCAACCGCCGCTGATCAAAATCCAGCCAATTATAACTTCAAAAGGATGCGTCATTGCGAAATTACACTAATGAAGTTCCTTCTTTAAAGCGACATAACACTTACACGACTCGTGTTTGACGCATTTTAATTTTACATTCCTATCTTATATTTATGTATAGAATCTATATACGGAGTTTGTCCAACGAATTTTTAAACACCCTTTATATTGCATACTGTATACGTAATTTATACAATATCTATCGAGGGAAAAATTTGATTAATGTCAATTCAGTCAATCCGGGTTCTTTGTTCGTCGCTCCCACTACTACAGAAGAGTTTAATAATATTCGTTAATATCAGCAATTCGTAGTTTAAAACCTTCTTACCGCCCCCACTCATTAGGCATTTGCTCCATTATTCTTATTTCTGCCTGTGCCGGGTTTGCGACCCCTCTTGCATCCCTTTTCAATATTTCTATATCTCAAGGTTATTACCCGAAATGCTTACGTTCGGGCAATGTTATTCTCATTTTTAAAAAAGTTAATCGGCATGATTTTACTAACTACCGACCTATTTCCATCTCGCCGCCTTTCGCTAAAATTTTCGAAAAACTTTTTAATAATCTAAGAGAGAATGGAGCCGGACACTGTGGACGAACTTCAATAAAGATAACAGGAAACCACTGATCCACATAAAACTTTTAATAGGACGTATGCGCATACGTCCTATTAAAAGTTTTCTGTGGATCAGTGGTTTCCTGTTATCTTTATTTTTAATAATCGTTTAACGAAATACATCTCAATTTACGCTCTTATTTCTCCTTCACAACATGGTTTCTCTTCTCATCGCAACATATCCACTGCTTGCTATGATTTAACCGAATTTATAATATCCAACATATCCAAAGGAAAATTAGTGGTTGCTATGTTCCTTGACTACTCGAAGGCATTCGATTCTATCCCTCACGACCTTCTGCTACGTAAATTAAACCGGCTCTATAACTTTCGCGGCCCTCCGCTAAACTGGATCGCTAATTTTTTACATAATCGGCACTACACTCTAACCCTTGGTAATCTTTCTTCTTCTATTTTAACCCGGAATATTGGGGTACCACAAGGTTCCATACTATCTCCTATCTTATTCAACTTATTCATAAACGACCTCCCTTCAGAACTTAATCCTCTTTCTACGATCCTTTACGCTGATGATGCCACACTTTTATATGCTGACCACTCCCTCTCATCGATTCAACATACATTCAATTTAGTACTACTAGAAGCTGTTCTGCTGGAAATCACGAAATCATCTGCATTTAAATCTTGAGAAAACTACCTATATAATATTTCATCAACGCAATAAAAAATTTGACTTGTGCAACTTCTCTTTGGTATACAACACAGTTGAAGTTAAACCTACTAATTCTTACCGATTCTTAGGGATTCATCTTACTCATAATCTTTCATGGGACACTCGTGTTAATGCTCTCTCTACGACATTAAATCAACGCCTAGGCCTTTTCTCACGACTTCACTTTTTGCCCAAAAATATCCTTCTTCTACTTTACTTTGCTCTAATTCAATCCGCCCTTATTTACGGTCTTCAGTTTTGGGGTTCAACCACTTCAACAAACCTAATGCGTTTATACCGAATTCAGAAGTGGTTCGTTAGAATTCTTTTTAATCTAAAAATATCAGAACCAGTTTCCCACCTTTTTCCGGCCGCAGGCATTCTTTCTGTTTTTCAACTACCGGGTGGGCAAGAAATAACGTGAGGTGTTCAGAGCTCGCTAGCGGGAATTCTATTAGGCCAAATGCAGTACATTTTGGTGTATATACTTAGTGGAACATGCAGTTTCGATTTCTGCAAAAAAAACAAAAAAAGTACCAAAAGTCGCCATAGGGGGCGCTTATTTCAAGAAAACAATGAATACCTAATTGTCAAATGAACAAATACCGTACAAACCAACTTTAGTAACAACAATAAGCAATGTTTTATTTTTAATTACAAATGTGTTTCAATATGACCACCAGTGTGCTGTTCCAATAGCTGCTTGCGGTACACGACATTTTCTACGGCAGCTCGCAGCATATCTGCATTAATTAGTCTGATATGTAACGTTATTTGATCCTTTAAGGTTGAGAGGTCAGGAACATGTGCTTGATACACAAGGCTTTTCAAATATCCCCATAACCAAAACTCACAAGGGTTGAGATCAGGCGACCTGGGTGGCCATACCATGGGAAATGCACGACTAATTATTCTGTTGTCTGAAAAACGTTCTCGCAAGATCTGCTGCATCTGACGTCCGATGTGCGGTGGCGCACCATCCTGCATAAAAATGGTAGAATCCAGACAACCCTTTTCCTGCAATCATGGTATCACAAAATTCTCAAGCATATCGGCATCCCTGGCAGAATTGACGGAACAAGTCACCGGTCCACGGGGACGGATTTCTTCAAAAAAGTACGGGCCGATGATGAAAGAAACAGTAAACCCGCACCTTACTGTTAGTTTCGGTGAATGCATAGGAGTTGGCAGACACACTTGTGGATTTGATGCAGCCCAAATACGGCAGTTGTGGGTATTGATATCACCATTCAAATAAAAATGTGCCTCATCACTCCATAAAATTTGCCATGGCCATGCATCATCCACTTCCTTACGTGCTAAAAATCTCAACGAAAAGTCAGTTCGGGTACGTTCATCTCCAGGAAGCAATTGTTGAACAGGTGTGAGTTTATAGGGATAAAATGTCAATATCTTATGCAATATTTTTCTCACCGTCGAATATGGGATATCTGTTTGGCGTGCTATTGCGTGTGCACTGCTGGTACCCTGCACAGTAGTCATCTGTTCCACAACAGCAGTTGCAACTTCTTCAACGTGTTGCTGCCTGATTCGTTTGCGTCCCCGGCCTGGTTGCACTCCTAGAGTTCCGGTAGATTCAAATCGTTCAATCATTTTCCGTAAGTTAGTTATGCTCATCGGTCCTCTTCGTAACGTTTTCAATCGCCGGAATTCACGAAAGGCAGCACTTGCATTGTCGCTCTTCTGATAAAACAACTTGACTAATAACGCCCGGTCAGGCAGAGTAAGCGTCATCGTCAGGCCATTCGTTCGTGAATGAAGGGAAATCCTCAGCCTTGCCTTTTATTGTCATGATTGCTCAACACGGAACGCGCTTATGCAAATGTATTCATTGTTTTCTTGAAATAAGCGCCCCCTATGGCGACTTTTGGTACTTTTTTTGTTTTTTTTGCAGAAATCGAAACTGCATGTTCCACTAAGTATATACACCAAAATGTACTGCATTTGGCCTAATAGAATTCCCGCTAGCGAGCTCTGAACACCTCACGTTATTTCTTGCCCACCCGGTATACTCGGAAAGTCCATTTAGCTATATTTATTTACAAAGCTTTAAATAACACCCTGAACATCTCACTCCCTAATAGTTTATTCTTGCCTAAATCAGCTGGACTTTATAACTTGCGTAAAATCACAAATCCAGCTCCTTTGATTAAACACTCATATCAACTAAAAAAAGTGTTGCTACAGCTGGAAGCAAACTCTGGTTTGGCCTGCCCCCTGCAATACGCGCAGACTAAAGAAGTATTTTTAAGTCCAGACTAAAGAAGTATTTTTCTAACTCTTCCCCCTAACCCTTTAAACCTAGCATTTCGTTTTCCAACTGTATTTATTTTTTATATAATTATATATTTTTTTGTTTTGCATTAATTTATTATACGTTCTTCCGGCCAGGGACCTAACTGGCCTTGGTCGGATATTGTATATTACACTTTAATAAATAAAAAAAAAAAAAAAATATATATTCTGAATGCATGGCTCGACCTGAAGTAACGAGACATTCGTGGCTTTTGTCCCAATTGATTCATTGCAAATTAAATTTATTAATTTATTAATTTTTTGGAATGTTTTTTCCACTTTAGATTCTAAGTACATTTTGCTTTCAAATGGCGATCTTTTGATTCGAGATGTGGATGAATACGATGGAAAGAGTTATTTTAGATGTCAAGCAAGTCATCGGTTAACTAAAGAAACCAAGACGAGTGCCACGCATGGAAGACTTATTGCAACAGGTAAAAAGAATACCCGTAAAAATATAATTTATATCTGTAATAAATAATAATCGGTTTAGTTTGAGTATATACCATAGTAAGCTTTTGAGCTAACAAACGGGCTTTTACGTATATTCCCTATTTGTTGTTAAACAAAAATATCACATTACAGAGACTGTTGTTAAAGTGACACAAATGATAATGAATACATTATTTTCTTATCATAGTATAACTAGCCTATATTCATTAACTCAAAAAAGGTTTCTGTTCATATAAGAATTATTATATCATTAAAGTGCTGTTGTTTCTCTAAAGTGGGTTTAATTTAATTCGTCTTCAAGATTCCGAAGGAAAAGTCCCTCCCAAAATATTGGTTTCAAAAGGCTTAAAGATTGCGAGAAAAGGTGAAAATCTGATTATTCCATGTATCGCTACTGGATTTCCTGTACCTGTTTGTAGGTGAGCCTTCAGTTTGTTTTTTTATTTTGTGACATAAGATCGTTCGTAGCAGTGTTAATGTAATCTTTGAAATCGACGAAAAAATTACTAATTTATTCAAAATATAAAAAGTAATACCTTTACAAAAATCAAAGGGAGAAACGACTTAAAGCTACATTTAAAAAATTTTTCCTAGTCATAACGTAATGTTATTAAATCCATACAACTTAATATATTGTTGTAATGTTCATGATTAATTTTTTTTGCTTTAATTAAATGCTCTCAATTAATACCACAGATTATAACAATTGTAAACAGTAATTTAGTTCATATTACAGTTTCAAAATTAAATTGTTTATCAGGTGGTATAGGCAATCTTCATCAGGAACAATTGAAGAAATTAAAGGAAATGGACAACGAAAAGTGCTCTCTGATGTCTTGTTTATTGAAAATTCGAATCCATCTGATTCTGGAATTTATATTTGTACTGCAACAAACGAAATTGGAAGTGACAAGATTGCCATAGACATTCAAATATCAGGTATAATTACGTTACAAAATATATACGATGCTTTTTAATATGTGTGAGGAACGCTTTTATAAGCTGCTTTCGTTTTCAGCGCAAACAACAAGTTACTTTACCATAAACAAGTTATACCTCATAGCAACAACTTTCAGCTTAGAACAAGTATTCATTGGGGCGAACGTCAGTCTCAAGGCATGCATTACAACGACGCATGAAATTTTGCCTTCGAAGCATACATTTCATGGACATGTTGAGGGTGCTTATTGATGGTGCTTCTGCCGCAGATCCAATTCCTCTCCTTGAAGCCTGGTATTCGAACAGTTCTTTGTTCAGACTCTGGCTAGCTGTTTGTGGCTTGCAGGCTCCATCTCTCGTAAGTTCCAATTTACGGCGAGGTATGTGTTCCAATTCTGATGATGCCTGTTGAGAAACCTTTCTCTGTACACCCGTTCGGTTTTCCGGGCACTATATCCTGCTGCACCGTACATTAAGTGCTTGACTGCAAGCTACTGTGAGGAGTAACGCTGCATCTTCGAAAGCAAGGCATAAACTGTAAAACTGTAAAAGAAACAAATATCACCGTGAAACATAACAGACAATTGTTTTATACTAGCGCCACCAAACGTCGACTCAGCAGGCAATTGTTTGCTCTAAAAATGAAAACAGCTTAGAAAAACGTTCCTCACACGTATTATTCGATCAAGATCTCGTGGCATGCGAACATTTCTTAATTCAGTAGCCTGAAATTAGTGACTATTGGTTCCCTATCTCAAAATACTAAGTTTACAGTCCTCTATTATATCTGTAGAATTTTGACTCTAAAGGTTTGAGACACTCTGTATATAAGATTATCAATACACGCAAACTCTTTTATTTGATTATTGTCTTACAGAAAATTTATTGGTCACCATTCAACCACTAGATATCAAAGTAGATGTAGGAAAGTCCGTGATATTACGCTGTCAAATTTCTGGTTCACCAGTAGTAACTGTCACTTGGCTGAAAAACGGCAAACCTCTCATAGGAAAAGATATCTCACATACAAATAATTTAACCATCACAATAACTGAAATGTCTCCAACTTATTCTGGCATATACCAGTGTTTCGTAAGCAATAGCAGGGAAATAGCCAACGGAATGGCGGTTGTTCGCTTAGGAGGTGAGACAAAAATCTCATTATAAGAAGATAATTCACAATCAAACATTACCAATGCTAACTCTAATCCGTTGCGTATTTAATAGCATTCGAACTGGTAGTTTTGCTGATTCCAAAAATACCAATCTTGCTTGCTGAGATGCAGATTTCGAATTTTATGAGCTGAAAAACGTGAAGTAAAATTGGTGGAACCATAGTCGGGCGCACACATGGCGATGCAGCGCCTTGTGGGCTCGCTGGGGAGCCAAAAAAGTACAAACCATCGAAAGCAAACAAACAAAATCAGCTATCTTAAACACCTTTTGCAATTATCCCGTGTGATTTTTCAGGATGAGCATAAAAACAACTGTGTCTAGTGGATACAAATGAGATATCTGAGTGGTATTATCGCTTCAGTTCTCTGTACGGTCGAATCTGCAGTTCACATTTCTCTTTTTCGGTTGTCGGTTTCATATTTTTCGTAATTTTAAAATTCGGTTCAATTGGAGTAGATGCTGTGTTCGATATGTTAATCTTTTCATGATATGTTAATATTTTAAAATTCATGTTAATCTTTTCATTACTGTTTGATATAACCTTTTTGTGAAAGACGAATATTTTAACTAGGGGTATCGCGTTATTAATTTCAGCTCATATTTCTGATATGGCATCTATAGGATACACTTTTTGGAAAAGCAAACGTGCTTGCCGTGACTAAATTATTAATTATTCTTTATGCCGCAATTCGATTTTTATCTGAAACTGCTTTGTTCTCGGGTGATCAGCAAGCTTGTTAAGTTTTGTGCCCAGTAAAGATTCCAACCTGTTGACGTCGTGTGCATGCGTGACTATGACTCCCTCAGCCATAAATTAGTTGACGCTTTTAGTCCATAAAACACTGAAATCTGCGACTCAGTAGGCAATACTGGTATTTTTGAAATCTGCAAATCTTACTGTTTCGACTAAGTTATTCATTGGGAATGTTTGCTTGTTAGATCATATGAATAGTTTAGTATTTGCAACATATTTAAATGTATTTTATAGACTCTTTTCCAGAATTACTACAAACGTTTGACGAAAAAATTCTTCGACCAAATGAGGGAACAACTTTACAATGCGTTGCCAAGGGTCAACCACTGCCAGAAATTACATGGACACTAGATAATTCAAAGATTCAATCAAAAGATCGAATTGAAATAGAAGTTGAAGAAACGAATTCCCAGCAAGTGAAAAGCCAGCTTAAACTCCTAAAAGTCGAGACAGAAGACGGTGGACTGTATCGTTGCACTGCCGAGAATAAAGCAGGAAAAGTTGAACATCAAGCGAGAGTCAATGTATATGGTAAGAATATATAGGTGAACGGTCAGAACCTAAATGTGAACTAATGAAATAATTTGACAAAGCGATTTCAAATTTTGCCTATGAGCTAACATATCGATTTAGCTGTTGCATTTATTTATCGCATTATGAATTTTTATATTAATTTTCAGGTGAAATTCAGCTTCGAACTGGATTGGTTCTCTCGTTCACGGCCGATACAACAGCTCAGATAGATTGTCCTTTCTATGGCTACCCGTATAGCAGTATTTCATGGGAAAAGAGTGAGCGAGCACAAACATTTCTTAATCACTTGCAAATATCTAATGAAAATTAAATATAGTTTTAAATTTTAAGAATTGAATTTTCGTAAAAACCAAAAAGTTCAAACGCACTTAAATTTTTGTGAATGGTAGATACAGGAAATAATTACAGATACATTTAGAATTTAAATTAAATAAAATTAATTATCTGTTTTTAAAGAGTTATATTCATTAGAATATATTTTAAATTGCAGATGGTCTTAGGCTTCCCGATAATATGTATCAAGATGTTGGCGAGAATGGTACACTGTTTCTGTTTAATATTATTCCAATTCGAGATAATGGAATGTATACATGCATTATAAATACCAATGATAGAAGGCAGAAAACCGGTACACTGCAAGTGAAGGTCATGGGTAATTTATTATACATTTATATTTTTTTTATTTATAATTTTAAAAAATTATTTTATCCAAGAAGTTATTTTTCTCCTTTAAAACGTTTTATTTCTTCATTCAAGTTAGGAAGTTACACCCAAAAACAGAATCTATTTTAACAAATACTTTTACAAATAAGATGCTTTCATAATATGATATTATGAACTTTAAAACGTAATATAAAGCCGGCCCGGATCTGCCGGATCGGAGGTTCGAATCTTGCTGTAGACATGAATGTTTCTATTTGTCCCAGGAATGAGTAAAGAAAACAGCCATATGGAATTGTTTCAGGAATGCGTAAAGATATTAGTTATGTGAAACGGAGCAAACGACTTAGATGTTGACGCGCCCAAAAGCCTAACGAATCAACTAACGAAATATAAAACTATTCTTTTACAAAGCTTGATTTCGCTTAGCGCCATTTGCCTCGTAAAATGGCTTAGCAACAAACATGATTGTTATCGATGAAAATATGAAAGAAAATTCCACAGCCTAGATTCGAACCAGGAACTTTCAGATATGATTATGTTGATGACCGCGTTTGGATGGGCACGATGCGAATGCCAAACCTGTAATTGGGTAGAAAAACAATATCAAATTGGTAAGGGCGGTACCGAATAAAGGCTGTGGCTGATGCATTCCCTGAAAACAGTGTTATTATGTAGGTACTCCTGAAATTCAGTAGAAGAAACATCACACTTTTAAGAAAAACATCACCCAATGCCTTTCTCAATATTGTAAAGCATTGTTTATTGAACATCTCAGAATATTATATAGCTATTCATTATATTCTGGTAATTGAGAAAGTTCTGCCTTGTAAACAAGGTTATGTTTGGATTGGAGTGCTAACAGGAAGTCGTGTTGGGTTATCTGTTGGGACCTTCCGATGACCTGATTATGCAAATTAGAATTACACAAACTTTCTCTCATTAGCCGTAAAGACAAAGACCAATTTCCAATTACAAATTTGTTCCGCATTCAATTATGAATGCAATAAAAAAAGGCATCTTAATGGGATGAATAGATCAATCAAAAATGAAACGGAAAAATTTCTACCTGTAAATCGTGTCTGTCCTGATAACGAGCTGCATCAGCAGCATTCTTATAAGTATTGGGGTCATTATCAGGTATTGATAATAACAAAATTAGAGCCTTAGTAAAGTAATACAAAATTATTTATTCTGACCGATGCGTTTCGACAGTTTCGTCATCTACAGGGTCACATTATAAATAAATTTTCAGATTTTTCAAATCCTCCAATTTTCAGCCTTTATTCCAAATTTATTCTTATAAATAGTCACATGACATGTTAGTCATTTCCTTACCTGTGTACTCCGCCATCATATTATACAATTCATTGTACGAGGGGCGATTGATAAATAAGGTCTCCATGGCTGTAACTTTTTTATTTGTTAACCGATTTTCCAAATTCTTTTTGTATCTTATACTCACATTTGTCCTCTATGTAATGCACTATTCACTTTTCGACATAGTCCCCATTCCTTTCCAAGCATTGCGCCAACGCGTGACTAGTTGGGTGAACTCGTCGGAGAGGAATTCCGGAGTTGTTGTCGATACCAGGATTGAATGGCAGCGTTTACCTCGCTGTCAGAACCAACTCATGTCACTTAAGGGACTCTTTCTTCTTTGGAAAGTGGTGAAAGTCGCAATGTGCAAAGTCTTTCATTTTTGAACTGCAATTTTTCATCTTTAAACTGTAGGCGCTGCAACGCATCTGTTGTGTGGTGACAGTGTGCGGGCGGACGTTATCAGAAGAGGGTCCAAAGCTGCCATTCAATCCTGGTGTCGACAACAACTCCGGAATTCCTCTCCGACGGGTTCACCCAACTAGTCACGCGTTGGCGCAATGCGTGGAAAGGGATGGAGACTATGTCGAAAAGTGAATAGTGCATTACATAGAGGACAAATGTGAGTATAAGATACAAAAAGAATTTTGAAAATCGGTTAACAAATAAAAAAGTTACAGCCATGGAGACCTTATTTATCAATCGCCCCTCGCACATGTGCGAATGTGGCTTTTTATACTAATTGAACGGAGGATGGGGCCTATGTTAAAAAAACCCAGATTTATGCAAAACTGGATGGATATGTGACATGATTTACATGTAAAAATGTTTCAGTTTCATTTTTGAGTGATCTATTCATCCGATTATGATGCGGTTTCTTATTGTGTTCGTAAATGAATGTGAAACAAATTTGTAATTTGAAATTGGTCTCTATCCGCTACGGTTTATGAGGTAAATTTTGTATATATCCTAATTTGCATAATCAGATCATCGGGAAGATCCCCAGAAGATAACCCACCCATGACTTCTTATTTGTTGGCATTAAAAGATGTTTATATTTTACGATACTTACCTAGTTATATAGACTTTTCGACTGCTCTGTATACCAAATTATAACGACGATTATAATTATAATTTTAATTAAAAATTATAATTATGAGATTTAATTTTTATTATCTTTTTATTATTTAATTGTTTAATATAAGTTATAAAATTTAAATCCATAAAATAGAGTTGATATTATTCACTACTTGTAATACGGTGCTATGCAGTAATTTTTACGAAAACAAATTCTCTTAAATTTAAATATGGCGAAATCCTACTTGTAAAATAGAAGAATACGCATTGCAACAACAAAAAAAAATCATTATATAATTTTTAATAATTTCATTTCCAGTTCCTCCCAAAATCGTGCCGTTCTCGTTTCAAGAGGAGCAGATACGGGAAGGAACTCGGGCGAGAATTCAGTGTGTCGTGAATGAGGGAGAGGCTCCGCTAAAGCTAACATGGCTCAAAGACGGTCGTCCTCTCCCTTCCGACCTCGGTGTCACCACTCGTGACCTAGACGAATTCTCCAGCATCCTAATGATCAGTGCCATAACCCCTCGACACAATGGCAACTACACGTGCAGGGCCTCCAACGCAGCCGGACAAGCCCATCACACAGCTCCCCTCTTCGTCAATGGTAAATGACCGTTACTCACACTTGGTTTTCTTCTCTTTTCTTTCTCTCTCTTTCACTTGCAGTCCCGCCAAAGATTCTACCCTTCGCCTTTCAAGATGATCAGTTCTTCAAGGGTATGAGAGCCTACTTGGTGTGCGCCATTAGCCAGGGAGACTTACCCGTTCGGTTCACGTGGTTCAAAGACCTCCGACCGATCCCTCCGTCTTTAGGGATAGTCACGAGGAACATCGATAACCACGCTAACTCGCTGACTATTGAAAGTGTCTCATCTGCTCATACTGGAAACTACACGTGCACAGCTGGAAATGTGGCAGCGACGGTCTCCCACACGGCCCAATTACTGGTTTATGGTATGAAGAATGAAAATTTTACCAAAAGTTACATTGCTTGTATGAGTTATTTGTATATTAGCAAATTAAGACATTTTAAGCAGCATAGTTTTATAAGATATCTCTGAACATACGGGATCCTGGAGAATTTCACGCCTTATCCTTTCATATTTGTTGAGGCTTTTAACTTCTGTTATTAATACATTAGAGTTTAAATTGTACAGAGACGACAGTGGCAATTTAATTATTTTTGTATTGCCATTCCTCGTATATATGCAACGGAAAGATAACGGGCAGATAAGGAAAATATAAAATCGCTAATCTTCACTGAAAGGTTTTCTGTTTGGGAGTTCTTTACAGTGCAGCAGCAAACTACTACAAGGTCATCAGACTCCTTTACTTTAAACAGAAAATATAGCCAAAAACATTTCTTCCGAAAACTAGTTGCTCGTTTAGGTCCGGATTTGAATCCCTGATATCGGTTATCAAACTTAAAATACCATTATGCCGCCGTGAGAAAATAAGTTAGAATAAAAATAAACAACAACAAACAAACAAAAACTGTATATAGGGTATTCCTTAAATAGTTAGTGAAAATCAGTGATTGTATCGGGCTCGTCATAAGGATGAAAATGCTCCCAATAAACATTGGTGATAAATGTATCCTTCAGGAGTTATGACACATTGAATAATTAACACCCAGATTCAGAAAAACGGAAGGGCTTGAAAAGTAAAAATCTATATTTTTATTTACAGAAAGTTATTGAAAAGGTCCTCGGAGATGTTGATGAATGCTGGAAAAATTGTTCCCGCTTAGTAGGACACTGACGCTGTAGAATTTCCATTCGCACAGCTATAAGTAAAATGAATATCAGCCAAATCGATGTTCAAATAACGATTCATATTAAAGGTTTTTGAAATGAACAGGTTAATAACAATAGCACAAATCCTAGTACATACGACCAAAACTCTGAAAATACTTTTTCTTCAAAGGTGATAATTAAATCATCGCAATTTTTGAAGGATGCTTTCAGGGGAATTTTTTTCATCCTTTTAACAAGCCCAATCCTGATTTCGACCAACTATTTCAGGACCACCTTGTATTTATTCAAGCTCCAACTTTTTTTTCATTTCATAATAATTTATATATTTACTGAATTTCCAGTTGTTCCCAGAATAATTCCTTTCGCCTTTCGAACTGACATGTTTGAAGGAAGTTTGGCTAGAGTAACTTGTGTTGTAGACCAAGGAGACTTACCAATCAACTTGCAATGGTTGAGAAATGATCATCCTCTATCTAAAACGGATGGGATTGCCACCAGAGTTATCGACGACTACTCGAGCATTCTTACCATCGAAAATCTTCGTCAGGACCATTCGGGAAATTACACCTGTGTAGCGAGCAATGCTGCAGCAACTGTCATTCACACGGCACCCTTGATTGTCCAGGGTAATTATAATTTACAGCGAATCGATATACCTTTTTTTTTCTTTTTCCAGTCCCTCCCAAAGTGGTTCCTTTCAAATTCCAAGAGGATCAATTGTTAGAAGGTATGCTCGTGCGCGTCTCTTGCGTCATCAGTCGAGGAGACTTACCACTTACCATTGAGTGGCTCAAAGATGGCGTACCCATTTCTCGAAGTCTGTCCGTTGCTATTCGAGATTTTGACGAATATTCCAGCGTTCTCTCGATTGATCCCGTCACCACTGATCACTCGGGGAATTACACGTGCATTGCACGGAACCATGCTGGAACCTCAAGCTATTCTGCTAATCTTGTTGTAAATGGTAATGACACAAATTAATCGGTTTTATTTGAATAATTTCTGCATTTAATTTACTATAACTGAATTTGCCAACAACACGAATTATTATATTGTTATATTATGACAGTTTTTAACTATAATAGCGAAGTCATCCTGAGCTATTCTGAGGCCTAAGCTTAATCCTTTAATGATATCAAGTAAAAAAAAAAGTTCGTCCTTTTTTCCCCAATCAATTTTGCATTCCCTGATGTCATTCTAACTTTTTAATTAGTGAAATCGTCTCTTTTAGCATTTGTCAAAGTTAACTTTTCATATTCTCCTATAACTTCAAGCGATAAGTTGTCGTGGCGAAATCTTAACACAGCTAGCAGATTAAAATATTTTCGATGTAATAATATATTATATGATAGGAAATCTTACAATAAAATAAAAATCAGTCCAATACAACATTTTGAACGTTTAATGAAATAAACAAACATCACAATAAGCGCCAAAATATTAAGTATGAAATGAAATGACTTGTTGTCATTTGTGAGTTTCAGTACTGCATATTTTGGCGTATCTGGTAGATAAATAAACAAATTATTTGTTTGTAATATTTATAAATGTATTGGAATTTTTTATTTTTATATGAATAGCCAATACATAAAAATCAACAGGAACTGCCACTCTTTGCTGTTGAATATCGGCAAAGCATTTTTTTTGCACGCTATTTTATCAGGCTATTTTTCTGTTTCTTCTTTCTATTGTTGCAGTGGAAGACATTACAGGATAGTTATAGTGCATTATTGTTCCCATAATCTTTAATGTTTTCCCTTCGCTAGCAGGGCCGGCCTTCTCGTTAAAGGGGACCGGGTGCAAGAAAACATTTTGATCCAAGATCAATAATTGGGGCCCGTGTGCATTGCACCCAATGTACCCCCCCCCCCCCCAGATGACTGGCCCTGCTTGCTAGATCAATGAATTCGGCAATCCAAGTTTTCAGTAAAATCTCCAATGTAAATGTAAATCGGTGAAAGTTTACAAAAGAGGGAGTTTTCTTGAGATATATAGTAAGATAAAATTGGACACTCAAGTTCATAGTTTTGTAAAAAAAAAAAAATATCCACATTTATTCGGAGCGGTATTTGCTCCTTTTAAGGGGGCAGTACAAAGAAAAAAATTTAATACCAGTAAAAATGCAGCGGAGAGTTCTACGTAAACGAAGAAAATTTTCTTCAAATATGTGTGCTGATCTTGCGAAGAAAAGAGGGGGAAATGATTGTTTTTATAGATCTTCATATTAAAAAAATGATTAATTTAATTTGGTATTTTCATTTGAACCATCTTCTGAAATTAAAAAAAAAATAAATAGTAATTTTCATAGAAATGAATTAAATAAAGGGTAATTCAAAAGTCCATGCCCAATTTCAAAACGCTGTAGTTATTGTTACATTAAACATACAAAGGTGCGGTAAACTACAAACTATTCGTTAGAGCATCAAGTTTCGAAATGGTGATATACAGGTCTACAGTAGGGACCCTTCCGACTCTGTTTTCATCAGATGTACGAGGCCGACCTGCTTGTTTTCGTTTCCACAAGCAATCCATTTCTTGGAACGTTTGATACCATTTTCTAATGACCTTAGCAATAGGGTTCTTTCGTTCCGAATCTTATACGAAATTCGCGCTGGGCGATTATAGATGTTTAGCGCTTGTTGAAGCGGAGGACGCAGATCGCTTTCTGTTGCCGAGTTGCCATATCGAAAACAACTGAAACCGGGAAGACCTCTACTGAAAACCTGAACAAGCCTGAAGATTCTCTTTTCCTAATGGTAGGCGGGTCGTTCTACTATCGTTAACGTTTGCGTAGTTATAGCACTTTGTAACCGAGTACAGAGCTTTTGAATCACTCTTTATTTGAAGCTAAAATAAAATACGTTTGAGTAAGTAGTGCTTGTTATTAAAATTGCAGCTAATTCTATTAAAAAACAATGGCAGAATTTATAGTAATCATAAAAATGAAGAATAATTTCATTACTTCAGCATTTATAAAATCTTGCATCTTAACATTTAGTCGTTTTTAAATCTTATTAGAATGTGATATATTTTTTTACTTGTTTCAGTCCCTCCTCGATGGATCTTAAAACCTGATGACATTACACTGAAAACTGGAAGATCACTGACTATTGACTGCAAAGCGGAAGGATATCCCGTGCCTGAAATTATCTGGAAGAAAGTAATAGGTAATTGAGACAAAGCTTATAATCTGTTGCCAGATTACTCTATTTTGCAAAGTTAGAGGACATTTGTTAATCATTTACAAACATTAAATGAAAATTTCAAATTATAGGTAAAAATATAATCAGGGATAATAAGAAGTTAGTAAATACAGAAAACGTGAAGATTCTTCCCAACAACAGTTTGTTTTTCCGAAACGTAACGAAATCGGATGAAGGATTTTATATATGCATGGTAACTAATGGTGTAGGACAACCTCTGAGCAAAGTTTTATTATTAAAAGTCAAAGGTTAGAATACTAAGAAAATTTTAATAAAAATACTTATAATAGAGGGTTTTTACAAAAGATTAATGGGATTTCGTAAGTGAATAAAATAGCCATTTCTCGCTTTACACCAGTGAAACTTATGTCATTAGAAGTTTGAGATGGGTTATTCACGATAATCACATTCTTCCCAAACCCGAAGAAGCATTTCCGGCGCTATGGCTTACTGCATATGTCATACGACCACGAAGTTCTTGGAGGGACGTGATTAATGGTGATCTTAAATGTTGTTTTAACGAATCCCCGATTAAAAGCCGCTTGCGCAATACCTTTCACACTGTCGCTTTCAGCATATTTAATTCTCTGCTTCCTCTTGCTCTGACTTTTGCAATTTTCGCAGAAACGCCTCGCACGCTCTGTCGACATTGTCATTAAACACTCTATGTCCAGCCGGAATTCTTGCTTTTACACAGGCAGCTGGTGTCCACAAACCTTCTGTACCACTTGGAATGTTATTCTCATATAAGCTTAGTACGTCCTTTTGAAACCGGATAAGAAACTCCCGCTGTACTGCAATAAACCTCAAATTGTAGCACATAGAATGCCTTCATTTTTAAAATGGGGTCTTTGGGTCTGTAATGAGCATAAACGAACGGTCGATAACACATCGCAAATTTGGAGTATTGCATTTCTAATAGCGCAAATGTAGAATAAAAAAATGGCTATTTTGTTCGTTTACGAAACCCCACTATTGTTTTATAGAGACAGTCAAAAATTTTTCGATGTGGTTTCTGCTACTTATCTTTCCCCAGCTTCCCCGGAATTTGAGAAATCATATGTTGAAATGAAAGTGAAGAAAGGTAGTGAAGTTAAGATTCCTTGCTTTGCTGAAGGAGACTGGCCCATTAAGTATATATGGGTTATAAAAAATCGAACTATTGAAGAAAATCACAGGTTATATGTTAAAACCATACTTTTATAATTTATATATAATTTTTAATTTCATTTATTTGCAAAAATCTAAATTCTGCACCTTATTTAATCTTAACAAGTTTTATTTTCAGATATAAGCCTGAAATGATTTTTGAAAACAAAAGAAATATATCAATATTAGTAATCCCGTGGGTAGATAAAAAAGACTCTACGGTATTCAGCTGTAAAGCCCAGAACGATATGGGAATTGATGAAATGCACATCAAACTAATTGTAGAAGGTAAAATTTATTCGATGTTGTAATTAAATTCATTCACAATCAAATTTTTATTTTTATTTATTTATTTTTTTAGAATTTCCTGAAGCTCCGGTTATTGCATCGCCTATCGCAGTTATCAATCACTCAGTAAAAATAAACTGGACTATTCCATACGATGGCAACTCTCCAATTTTAAACTATGTTCTCCAGTATAAAAAAGAATCAGGTGTTAATCAGAAAATAATGAACTTAAATAGAATGGTGTAATTTTGAAGTATTTTTTAAAGAATGCTTTGGGGTTTGACAGGCAAATGGAAAATAAAAGAAACAACAACATAAGCAATTACAATAGGAAACATTTTTATTGGTCATAAAGGCAAATGAGTTAACAACGATTTATAGGGATCTTAAGCGATGGAATTAAAAATCCATAATTATATAAGATGTAGGACTAATAAATAAGAACAGAATAGCTTATTATTATTTATTAGTTTAACCTCAGTTTTGCTAGTTTCTTTTCTTGTATCTCAGAGCCTGCCAATTTTTTTTTAAATTTCAATCATCATTTTAATCGCGAATACTTAAATTCCATTGCATCATTGAAATAGAATTTGCATTAATATTTTTTAGTAGTTCTATGGCGAATTCTTTTATAATATTGGTTTTTATTATTTATGTTAATGTTGTACATGGAGTTATAAATGACGCTCTTGCTTTCAATCTTATTATAGAAACTTGGACTTCAAACCTTCGTGAAATGTCTGTTGTGGGAACGAAAACTTCGGCTTTTATTCCCGATCTTCTTCCGGCTACAATTTATGACTTCAGAATTTTTGCTCAGAATAGTCTTGGCAATGGAACTATGAGTGAAATAGTTTCTGTGAAAACAGATGATAGCGGTAAACCGAAAACCTGTCATTATTGAAATACACCTAAAATTTTGTTACTAAAATAATTTTTAACCGTGATTTTATGCAAATATATTATTTAGTTCCTGGCAGTGCTCCACAAAACGTAGAAGTCGAATCGATCGATGCAACAAATGTTCGCATTACTTGGAAGGTAAAGATTTATTGTAGTAAGAATCACGAACTTTTACAAGAATATAAGCTAAGTAACATTTATTTCCATTTCAGCCACCTTCAAAAGATTCTTGGACCGGAGCAATCACTGGCTATAATATCGGATACAAAATCCACGGTGGAAGAAACGATTATACTTACAAGCAGTTGGAAGTTCCAGACGATTATACAGAAGATCTCATTTTTCAACTGAACAATTTAGAAAAATATACTCAGTACGATGTTGTTGTAGAAGCTTTTAATTCAAAAGGGAAAGGACCAAGTTCGGAGCCTGTATTTGTTATGACGTCTGAAGATGGTAGGTAAAAATTTTAAATCGATATCTTTTTTGATATATAATTAAAGATCATTTTTACTTTTAGTTCCGTCTGACCCACCTCAAGAAGTCAGATGTTCTTCTCTGTCCTCAAAAAGTATCTATGTCCTTTGGGAGTCTCCTTCTTCCAAAAAGGTCAACGGAGTTCTTCGAGGATTTAAAGTGCTTTATAAACCTTCAGATGAATGGTATGGTAAGTTTCATTATTATATATTCTTTTTAATTTTTATATTCATGTTAAATTAATATCTGCCTTCGTGTTTAGATCCTTATTCTACTGCAAAGAAGCCTCCATCAACTTCATTTAGGACAATACCAAGAAGTCTCCATTTCATAACGCAGCCACTTAACTTACAGGTTGATTAACCAGAGAAGTGGTCGTTTACTTTGAGGTAGCTGTAATCAGCAGTAATATTCAGACATTAATGTGATTAGAAATCAGGCAAATTAATCGAAAATAGCATTTTTTAAGCCATCATTCCGCTTCTATTAGAAATGTTTTGGCAATCAGTTCTGTCAAATTTCGCCCAAAGATACGATACTATTTAAGATGTTTCAGGTAGTTTTCCATTCTTGAATAATCATAATTTTACTTGATTTTCAACGAAGTTAAAAAGGCTGTTTTTCTAAGGTGCGGGATATCTAGAAAGGCTGAATTCTACATTTCCGGCTGTCCGCATTTTTTTTTAAAGGCGCGGGGCATATGATATATGAAATGAATGCGTCTTTCATCGCTGATTACGAATATCGCATCCAAATTTCTGTGGGATCAATAGTTCCCGAGACTCCTCAAAAAATAGAATTTCTGAAATATGCTATACAGCATGCTACATGTATCTCGAAACGGGAATAGCCAAAATGGAACCAAATCAGTTTATAGTACCGTAAACCGGGGCAGACTTTTGCCCATTTTTTTAAAATTGTGTTTGTCACTCCAAAATAGTGTCATTTTCCACATTCGGCAGATGAGGCAAGTGTTTCGGCGAACGATATTGTGTTGAAGTTAGACACACCTGCTTAGAGAAGATCCATTTTTTTCTTTAAAGAAGATATTCGTGGCAATTTTTTGAGCCAAATCTGGTGACAAATTGTGTTCATTTTTATATTGATGTATGATGTCCTGTTTTTGTCATTTTTTTATATTATTTCGTTCAAATAAAAATTCTCAGTTGGTAACACAAATGCAAAAATGTGCCTTTTTAAACATTGGAGAGGAGTGACATTGCCCAAGAAAATACTGGAAGCCAGCTTCTGGTGAAATAATACATATGGGCAAAGTCACCCCTTTTCCCTGACGACTTTGCTCACTCAGTTTTTGATTTTTAAAAAAATACAGGGATTGAGGGAAACAGTACTGCACAACGTAATTCGGCTCTATAGGGCTTCTAACATACATAAGTTTTTTAAAAAAAATAATTTATTTTTGGTTCAAATACTTGAAATTTTTGGCCAACAAGTTCAAATTTGGGCAAAGTGACCCCGGTTTACGGTACAAATAAAATCAATAAATTTTTGTATATTCCGTGGTCAATATTCCGACGGATACTATAAGAAAAATCATAATTATCGTTAATCGATATTCAATATGGCAGCCGATACCGATACAACTTATTTATGTGCATATAGGAGACTCAGAAAAAAGCATTATTTAAAAAAAAAAATCAAAATTAGAACAATTTCTACGGAAATATAACATATCAACCGGATGATATGAACTGCGATATTCACTCATTTTTCAATATAATGTTTAAATTTAACAACATAAGTCCTAATGCAATGAGGTAAAATTTATCAATTCAACAAATGAGAGCCAAATTGAGAGCAAAAATGATATGAAATAGGACATACCCCATGGTCAAATAATACTTGTATGTGGTTTTGCTACTGAAACTGAAGGACCCTAGAATTTTTTAATTTATAAAATTCCTACATAAATATTTTGTTTTTAGGGTTTCACGCTTTACCACTTATATATCCTCACTCAAACTTGTGCTTAATCATATACGATGGAAATGCATTGTTGCCACGGTAGAAGGCACGATGGAGCGCCACCCGACTTCCGCATTATCGTTCGCCAACATCTGAACAACTTCTTCCCCAGACGTTGGATAGGACACAGAGGCCCTGTTGAATGGCTTGCTCGATCACCGGATTTAAACCCCCTGGATTTTTACTTCTGGGGGCATCGATTTGCACACGCACTGTCCATTTCCGGATACATGTTGATATGACCTTTTTATACTCCGTTTCCATTCAGGAACCACTCCCTGCATTTTGTCGGTGTACTTAAAATTCACCCTGTATACTAATGAATACATCTTATGAAGTCTTCTTTGGGAGAATGATAAATTAAATCTATAGTATAGTTTTAAATCTATAGTTTTTAAAAAACTTAATTATAAAATTGCTGGAAGTTTATTTCTATTTTAGATGCCTTGCTTCAACAGAAAATAGTCGACGGTTCCCGAGCCACATTGAACGATTTAGAGGCGAATACGAACTATAGCATCCAAGTGGCGGCCTTCACCAAAGTAGGTGATGGAAAGCGATCAATTCCTGTCTACTGCAAGACTCACGAAGACAGTTAAGAATATGCTTATAAAGCGATAGTTAAGCGTGTTATTATGATTCATTCCTGTAAAAATGTTATAATGAAGATTCATATTTTTAAGTACCGGAAGCTCCTACCGCAATCAAGGTGCTTCCATCGTCTTCGGACGCCGTCGTCGTGAGTTGGAAACCTTCACCGAAAAACAAGGGAACTACAATCAAATTCAACGTATTCTACACGCTGCTGGATGATAAAAAATTGGTTAAATTACTATACTTCTTTTGCTATGCATTTATTAACTGTGATATACATTCATTTTTTATGTATTTTTCCTATGAAATATTCATGAAATCGCAGTGAATGTGCAATACTGTGCTGTCATCTACCATATACCCGAGTACTGTAATTAGGTGATCGATATTCGAAGGGGTTTATGTTCTGCAAAATTGCCGCTGATAATGAAACTGGAAAGCGAGAAGATGAAATATTTAGAAAAATGAAGTTTAAAGAGTCAAAATAGAAATTTAATTATTTATTTATTTATTTATTTTAGTATAAGGGTAACTTAACAGAATCATCGGCCTCTAGAATTTTGTAGTGTTCTGGGGTCGTTACCTATACCAACTGTAACGAATATGGGATGAATATGAGGCTCTATACAAGTGGAGTCCCCGGGCAATGCCAATGCGTTAATCCCGCACTCTTTTCTTATATTTTGCTGTATTTTATAAAATAAAAATTATAAATATCAGGTTGTTGCAAAAGTTTCTTCCGGTTCTAGAACCCGTGCCTAAGAAGGGCTCATTTTCCGAAGGGGGTGTTCATATTTTTTCAAACAAATTATTGCATTCGATTCCTGAATATCTTTGCTATATTACATCTAAGAATCAACTTTCTGACTATACATCTGTAAGTGCCATCAAAGGTCTGAAATGGATCTTTCACGCGAGCATATTCGAGCAATAATCTTCTACGAGAGTATTCTGGAAAGATCAGTTCTGCGCAATGTCACCGAAACATTTGCCAACGTTTAGGTGATGGCACTGTTAGTTTACGTACAATAGAAGAATGGTATCGGCGGTTCAGACGCGGAGATAGCACTCTTCAAGATGCACCTCCTCTGGTCGAAGGTTGAAGGGTAAAGAAATGAAAGTGAAAGATCAATGATGTTCAAAACTTATATTCTGCAACAATATAGGCTACTGTTCATCTACATATAAAATAAATTGGGCTAGTGCTACTCGAGGGTTCCGTACTACCATATAACATATTTACCAAAATATGCCAGATTCTCGAGGTTGTGGCACTGTGTTCTGGATTTCGGCTTTTATAGACATATAATCTATAATAATTTAAGTGTCGAAATTTATAAAATAAGCGCTTTGAACAAAAAAAGTGTTCAAATATTAAATTAACAGATCACCTGAAAAAAGATTTTATGTTTGGCGTTGCGAAAGTCCAACTCACACTTGGCCAGTTTTTCATTATTTATTGTAATACTTTGGAGTCGAACTACAATCATGTCAATTTGACGCTTGTATGTATAACCGTTTTTACGATAGAACAAAAAAAAAAAAACAAAAAACAAAAAAAAAAGACTTTTTACATTTTTATTATTTGTCAAACAATCCGCCATCTGCCATAATAACACGTACTCTGTGAAAATTCCAACTGGCTACCTATTCCCGTTCAAAAGATACTGCCCTTAAGAGTATTATCTTACCACACAACAATCCCTGACTTTGGACAGACCAAGAGAATTATTATTTTGTTTTACAATTAATCCCTGGCTTCGGACGGATTATTGTAACTTTCTTTGTTGGCCTCGGACGGACGGACCGACGGATAAGAGAATTAGTATATACGATGGTTTATGTGCGGCTTTGATGAAGATAACATGCTTACTGTATCTGTAGCAGTGTCGTTAGCAGCCAGCGACTGTGTGACGGGGATCAGTCAGGGATTCTGTTTAAATATCCCATTCACTTGCTTTAGGAGTAACCCATTTATTAGTCGAAATTTCTTCATTATCAACCATGTCTTTCTGCGCATTTATTTGGAAAACCGGATCAGATTACTATACAGCCTTTGCGATTTATTGCATTTTCATATTTTCCGTTAATTTAGGCTCACCAGACACTGGAAATTTAAGAATAGTTTTAAGTTTAATTCTTTCTTATGATTTTAATTTGAGTCAAATTTAGAGTCAAATTTCTTGCTTAAAATCTATAATAGATCCCTGTTACATAACAATTTCATTATCAATGTTAATTAGATTTATTCACATGACTTTTTAAACTTTATGGCTTTAACTATATTTTCATTTTGTTATTTTAAATATTAAGGTGGAAGATGGAACTCAGATGACTGAACAGATTCTTAAGGATGCTACTGCCTTGTCTTCAGAAAGAGATTCTCAGTATATGGAAGTAACCGGCTTGAAAAAGAATCAGAAATATGCATTTTGGGTGACAGCCACTTCAGCTGTCGGAGACAGTCCCATCTCGGCTGTTGTCGCTCAGACCGTCGCCGATACTATAAGTAAGTCATATATTATCTTCAACACACGGAGATCGCATCCAAATATGCAATTACTTTAACTTTATTTCTTTACATATTTCTTCTGTACGGATGCAGAAAATTCCTCAAGTATAATAAATAAAACACGTTTTTTGGAATAAACTTTTAATAGTAAAGATAAGTTAATCACAAGCATTTGGTTTTTCTAACAACACAATATATGTGTATTTGGATGGAATGAAACATATTCATTTAGATTTATCATTTTTGTGTCTCGAAAAACAATAATTAAATAAATTATAGTTTCATAAAAGAAGACAGCAAGGCGGTTGCGCTATATTAACAGATGAAATTTTGAATGTCTTAAAATAGTGATTCAAAATCTCATATTTAAGTTAATATTAGAATGCATTCCGTTTTCTTATCTTCTAATTCGCAAGGAATCCTAAAGAACATTCTATTACTTCTATTATAGTACAGTTGCTGCCAAGTCGGTAATGTTTGATGAAATGATTAACATTCGATGGAAAGAAACCGTCGTACTTCCTTGCAAAGCTGTCGGCATTCCTCCTCCTCAAAGAAAATGGAAAATAGGGTGAATCTATTCATTTTTAAATTAATAAATGAACATATTTTGTTTATGACTCCTTAATAATTAATTCAAACGCATGCCAGCATATATCTAAGGGCTTTCGATCGCTCTTCTATGTTCTTATATTTACTAAACCTTATTGAGCATTGAAGATGACATTTTCATGAAATATTTTGTTTTCTAATTTTAAATGACTTCTCTTGAATTATTGAATTACATGTTGCTAAATATATTTTATAAATAATAAATCGCCAGGAACACGGAATTGGTAGAAACTGAACGATTGTCGATTCGGAACGATGGATCGGTGTTGATAATCAAGGCAGGAATCGAAGATAACGGCAATTACACTTGCATCGTCTATAACGAACACGGCAAAGACGAAATAAAATACAACCTAAATGTTAAAGGTGAAACTTACAAATATGCGAGTAATTCAGAAAATTGTAATGATCTTTAAGATTCTGATATTATTCTTCATTTCTTTATAGTTCCTCCTTCAGCACCGATTTTAGGAATCGTTTCTAAATCATATACTTCAATTAATCTTCAGTGGAAAGTTGGGCCCGATGGAGGCGATCGAATAAAAGGTAAAATCACGTCTGAAATCAGAACAACATATAAAACTAGAATTTTGCAAATTTATCTTATAAAAAAACTGGAACTTTTCAAAAACACTCTAAATGCACCAAAACTTTAACGTTTCAATAAGCAGATTTTCCTTTACACAATTAAATTAACTTAGCTGTTATAATTTATTTCATCATGATAAATAATTACTGTTTGATAAATCTTTCAATCACAAACTTAAATTTTGTAATGGTTTTGGGGTTGCAAACTGAAAAGTGACGAATTTATCGATGTCATTGAGGAAGACGAGTATCTTTAAATTCGAGTTTTTTGGCAAATTCCTCATTTCTCATTTATTTTTTTTAATCTCGCAAACCAAGTTTATGATAACCACAACGTTCATGTTTCTATTTCATTTTTTGTTGAGACTTGCATTTATTTATTTATTTATTTTAAATTAAACAGGCTATCTTCTTTACTTCAGACGCGATCATGAATCATGGACTACAAAAGAAATTCGAGCAGAGCACAGATTTTACACTTTAGATGGATTAGTATGCGCTGCTGTTTATCAAATTTACATGGAAGCGTTCAACTCTATTGGTCCCGGAGCCCCTTGTGATATATTGACTGTGACAATGGATGGCGCAAGTGAGTTCTTAGTAAAAATGAATGAAAATATACTGCGAAATATTTGAAGTAAATTAAATGTATGAAATATAATAATTATGTTGTAAAAAGATGTACAAGCTCCTTCAAAAGAAGTGTTGCTTCGAGAAGGTCCGACATTCGTAACAGTTCATTTGGACTCATGGCCTTCAACAGGATGTCCTGTCGAGCATTTCGGATTGGAGTACAAGACTTTCGCTGCTAAAGAATGGACAGAAGTTGAACAAAGTATTTCGCAATCAAAAAAGAAACTGGTTATTTCTGATCTAATACCAGCCACATGGTATATCTTGAAACTCATTGTAGTAAGCAATGGTGGAAGCTCGATATCTGAGTATAAATTCTCTACGCTTACTCTTACCGGAGGTGCATCATTAAATAAATCATTTTTAGATTTTACATGCTTTATTAAAAGTAATCGTTCATATCATGTTAAATCAGTAAATTTGCTGATCTAGGAACTATTTCACCGGAAATACTAGAAGACGTGAAACCAATGTACATATTCTACATGGATCCATTAATCTTTATCCCTACTGTTGTGCTATTAATCGTTGTCATTATCGCCTCCGTCATCGTTTGTGTTTGCATGAAACAGAAGAATGGAAAACCGAAACGATATTATGGTGATTAATTTTATTATTTCTTTATTTTAAATAAAAAGAGAATTCCGTATTATTATATGCTATTTTTTACTGTTTCATGATAATTAAATTTACAGACTATTCCGAAGCAGGGAGCCAATTGAACACTTGGACAAGACACTCGAGAGCAATGTCGGTTGGAAGTTATGGTCGATCGGCGAGAGATTCTACTTTATCTAGTGGAAGAAGCATTGGTTATATAGCATTTCAAAATAATTATCAAAGCATAACATTGTCATAAAGTTATTCAAAACAATTGTCATTTAATATTTTTCTCTTAGACCCTTCTCCATATGCCACTTCTCATCTAAACGACTGTTATCCTGAGGGATTTCCATCTGATGCATCAGGTTATATAAAAATAAATATATTAAACTAGACATCATTTTATATTTGAAAATTGTTTAATGAGGAGGGGGGCAGTAGTATTTTATTTGATTTAAGTCTTTTATTCTACAGTACTATTTCCACCGCCTTCATTGCCAGCATTTCGAAATAGTGCTTCAACACCAAATGAGTAAAGCAGAAAACTTTTATTATCGAATTAACAAAATTTGATATTGCTAGTTATTGAAAGTATTTTGCGCATGATTAATCAAATAAAGATTGTCGATCAATTGAGGTTTATTTACAAAGAAAATTGAATTTATTTCATTTGACATTTATAATTTTAAATTTCTGAATTTTTAATCTTAGGCATTGTGAAAATATGAATGAAACTACTTTCACTTTCCCATCCAATTTTTCTACTCCTCAGAAGGATGGAAGATCCAACGTTGGATATGATCCACCACCCAGAGGTTCGTTTAACCACAGGATCTTGTATAGCTCTTATATTTTCTCATACGTAGTTATTCACTATCGGCTATAGCTGCAAGTGAATAGTTATTGCACAAAAGGTTATTTTGCCATGAAAAGTGCCATTAAAGCTAGCTTATAATATTATAAATTTTGTTGAAAATTAAAAAACAAACAAACAACTATGCCGACTTTAATGTTACTGATAAAATGGCATCTGTTGGTTGCCGGATCTTCTAAACAACTTTAATGTAAAAACTCCCTAATAGACGTTGCCCATACAAACAGATAACTAATCATAATTTTTCATAAGTATAGCTACTTATAAAAAAAAGTTAAATTTTGCTTAATTAAGTCTGACTAGAGTTAAGGACAAATTTAATTAATGGAAAGAGAGACACAAAGCGAAATTCCTTGTCTAGAACGAGAATCATTCTCAGCCAGGTGCCTAGGGAGCATCATGCTATTCTCTAACACTTTTATTCAAGAGCACAGACACAATCGATCAAGAAATGACTGCAGGTATTAAGCAAATCACAAGGCTAATGCAATGAAAAACGCCCTTGAGGGGCAAATGCTTTTAAGATAGTTTTTACGTCCTTAATGTAATAACTGAACATAATAAAAATTTTTAACTTAATTTAAAAGTTTTTAATTTAATTTAATTTTTGCTTTAGCTCACATGAAGTAAATCAGAAGTAGGTTATCTTTAAACTTATTTAAAAATTAACTTCTTTTCTATAACTACTACTTAATAATTTATATAAGCTGCCGATTAATACTATAAATTGTTAAATATATAAATAATTAAAAAATATTTGAAACAATATAAGGTATGTTTACCTCTGTCTGTATATCCGTTTGTGTTCCGTTGATGTAATGATTATAATGTGGACTTAAATATTTTTTCTTCAGAAGCTTAATTTTTTTACAGACTGCATTTTTGGCTATTTTTTTAAAAAGGAATGAGCTTTCTTGCTATATATTCTTTGTTGATGCCACGTTTTATACTGTGCTTTTACTGTATTAAAAATGCTTGATTCGCGAATAACTTTGAAACTGGGGTAAGAATTTCACTTATTTTGCTGAGATGTTCTTATCCATTGTACTCTTAATTTGGCGAGTTGCTCCTCCGTTTGCTTACTTGGCGGATTTTGTAACTTTCAAAGAAAACTCAACCAAAGAATCCCCTTGCCCTTTGACGAATTTCTTATAAAGGTGCGAAATCTTCTACATTCGAATGCTGCGCTTCCAAATTTATTAGTATCAGCATTTTATTTTACTTCAAGAAAATTATAAAGCTTCCAATTCTATTATCTTCAAAGATTAAACGGCATTCCATTGGTTTTTATCATGTTGTTGACAGAAGAAGCGAGCCAATAAGCCGAAATCATGCTTGGTTAGAAAGCCTCGAAAAGGCTTCATAGGAAGACTACGTAGAAGGCTAGTTATGATGAATTTGATCTGATTGGTGAATTCTAAACGGTTATAAAAGCCATGTATAGAATCCTTTTCAGACTTCTTTGCATTAGACTAGCTATATTATATAGATATATAACCCCCCCCCCCCCGACCACAGGATTTCATTTCCAATCGTAAACATTTTCTGCTTACGGCTTCCGTACACTTGTACCAACATTCCACGCAGTTTTCTCCTATTTGTAACAAAACATGATGTTCACGCGTTGCTCCATTGAACTATGAAGACTCTTCACATTCATTTCGCTCTATTCATTTCATTACATTGGTTCCGGTACATTCCATGGCCGCAACAGTCAAATCCAAGGTAAAGAATAAATCTTTAGACCTTGGGCAAATCTGCTTCAGTTTACTGTGTTTGACGCTAACTGGTGCTTCTTGACATGTCTCTCAGTGATCATACCGTGTTATTAGCCCACGTTGCCGTTATGACATCGGTCCATTCAGTGAACATTTAAGACATACCTTATATTTATTTAGCATGTGTAATAGCTTAATTTCAAATAGAGTCACCTTGTATTTACAGGAAAGTGTTTTCGCAAAATAAAGTTTATTTGATTGTGTATGGAAATCTGGATATAAGTAAGAAAGGATAAGTTCTAGATGCTTTAAAATGCCACAATTGTCAATCCTATAATGTATTTCCTATCATATAAGCTGGTAGTGCCGATAGTATCCATGCCTCCATGATTCGGTTGTCGAAGCTCTTTTAGAGCTTGTGAAATAGAGAGCAAAACACATGGTCCTTGACGATGTATTTTGTCGAGTCTTCTGTTTCCGTCTGCGAAGAAAGTTTTTGCTGTCTTCGAAATCACGTATGGTCAACTTCCTTTATCTCATCGTCGCGTATTGCCGACCACGCAGGGTTTCCTTTAATGGTCGAAACAAATGGAAATCGGAAGGAGCAGTTGTTGCCATTGCTGAATGTGGACGAGCGTTATCATGGGGTAGTAAACTTGGTATAGAGCGAATTGTTGGCTTCCTTACTATGTGACATAGTGGTGATTTTAGTTCCTTTCTCAACATAATGTGCAAATATTCGGCCATTGGAACCTCAGAAGAGCAGCAGCACGAGTTTAAACTTTTTTGTCTGTGTCGGGCAGTTTTTCCCTTATTGTGCTACAGTTTTTTTATAGATTTCCGTTATTGGCAAACATCTTGACCAAGGAAATCTGATCGCGGTTCGCTGTTACACAATGGCCATGTCATTCGACTCGCTGAAAAACGATAATACCACATTGCCGATACTAAATCGTAAATACTGTTAACTCATGACCATTCTAAAGCTCTTATTACGTTCATGTCGGCAAATTTACTTTACCTTCACCTTTTCTCTCGTAAATGGTCTCCTATGGTCTTTTTCTTTTCTTTTTTCTTTTTTTATCGAAATGTTGTTAAGAAGGGGAAGCCATAGTGATCTCCCTCCATCTTCCAAAATGCTCGTGGTCTTAAAGACATTTTAAGGACATTGTTCAGTCAGAACGGAAAACAAACGGAATGGAATGGTTTATTGAAATTATGTATAGTTTCACGATCTGAATTTTTTTTAACTTTTTAATAAAAATTGAGAAATTTATCGGCGTCCCTATTTATGAATTTATTCAAAACCCATTAACCAAAAACAAGTAGTTTTCTCCATGCATTATTAATTAATTCTAATAAAAGGTAAATTTGTTTTTCTTTTTCATAAGAAGTTTCTATTTGGCTTTTTATAAAGAAATATTTGTTTCTAAACATTAATAATATTTATTTATTATTTTTAGGAGGTGAGAAATGCTCACATTAGTCATTACGGAATCCATACATTTGCTTAATTCTAATTTTATTAGATAAAATTGTAGAAACCAAAATCGGTACATTTAAACAATTGTCAGCACCTTTTAATTCTTCTAAGTGTTATTATAGAAAACTGTACTGTATACTCATTAGAATGATTAATAAAGTTCTCTTGTTCAATCATTTATTTTATTTGTCAAAATGATTTCGACTTTATAAGGAAGGATTCTTAACTTCAAAGGAAACAAATTCCTTATGTACTTCACAAAATTCGAAACTTTGGTCACTCGGATTACAAAATAAACATTTTCATTGAGTAAAGTTATATATCAACAGTAAAACTAACTGGCATCAACTAAAAAAAGAGGAAGGAAATAAACTAATTAAAACTTGTTTTCCATCTAACTCCACTCGTTTGATGAAATACAGAAAGAAATATAAAAATTAAAAAAAATACGTCTTATTTTAAAAATTAAAAAGTTACCTTTTATTTTAATTTCTATATTAAGAAAGTTTATTTTAGAAATTTTAAGCTCTTATTACATCCTTTCTCCTTTGGAACTATTTCTGTGACGAATATGCGGTCTCGCTCTTTTCAGAAATTCGGAAGCGGCAGATTTTTCTTTGAAAAATGACATGTTTGAAGACAAATTGTTTTAAAAAAGAAGAAGCTTTCATCCTCTTATCATTTCGAGGCAAAAACGTTAGTATAAAAAGTTGAAGGGATGAGAGAGGCTGTCACGTCGTCTTGAATGGCTTGTGAAACGATCGATGCCGACGAGTCGAAAACCCGTCTGAGAACGATGGCCCCCGACGGTCTCCTTAGAGAACCGTTGCATTAAGTTAAGAGCCATTAGGGGGAATGGACTCTGCCAAGAGATGTACTGAAACGAATCGGAATAATTTGATAGAGAAGGCGATAACGTCAGAAAATTGTTCAAGGAGGAAGCATTTCTCTGATTTTCGTGTTCTTGCCGAAAAGATTTATGAAATAGAATTGATGTATTACCGTGCTCGAAAACTATATCAGGTTCATTGCCCATTATTATGGAATTCAATATCCACCAATTTAAAATGAAAGGCGAATAAAATAAATTTAAAATTTTAAATTTGCTCAAGATAACTTTAAGACTAGTCAGTGCTATCATTGTCACATCTTAAAACAAATTTTACTTAATTTTTTTTAGTTTCGCAGTCTTTGTAACAAAAATAATGAACATCGTGATTTGTTGTGACCATAGCAAAATTAATATTTGTCATATCGACTGTTTTAATCTCATTCATTAGTGATAAGTGTTTATTCCAGATATTGACTTTACAACATCCCATTGTGGAATTCCATGTATACTTAAAAAATACTGATATATTACGATCATTATATATCGCCACTAGGGTAAAGTTTAAAATACATTTCTCTTCTTTAATACGACTGTTTTCCCTATGGCAAATTTTATCTTGCAAAGTTAAATTATTAATTTTTAATTAAAATCTGCACCAAGAAGATAAATAAGACATTTGTAGCACGGAATATCGTTTATTCTTAAATATAAGCAGTTTAATGAAGCATTTGGAGATACAAAGATAATCAAGTGGATAATATGAACGTTTTATACGAAACCGAATAGAATTTCGGAATATGTGGTTAAAAGAATAAAATAAATTGCAAATCATTTATTCCGATCCATTTGAAAAGCAGGCCCTTCTCTCCGTTTGAGGTTTTTCGAATGATGGGTTTCTGCTAGCAATTTTAAAGGAAAATTTGAGACATTTTTGAGAAAAAAAATTTATGACAAGCAAATTTTGCTAAATTGCTTATGAAGTCACGCTCCATTTTACGTTTTGCAATGGAACCGAATTATTCGCATTCAAAGTGAAGGAAGATTTTTGAGACACTATTTATTCATAGAGATTTTAGGGTCTATTAATTAAGTATATATAACTGTTCTTTTACCAAAATATTTTTAGAAACGCTATTCTCTAGTAGCTGCAATTTTTCAAAAGCTACTGGAGCAAAGTCTTAAGTATACTTATTCTGATTTCAAAGGGGGGGGGGGGGAGGAAGTAAATAAGTGAAAATTAGAATACACAATATAGTTTCCTAATCTTTTCGTAAAAAATTTATTCGCGCTCGGTTGTGGAATTTATTATATGAGCAAATAGTTTTATGCGTTTTGACATAAGTATACAATTTGGAAGTCAAAAAAAATAAATATGTAATATTGAAATTTCGCAAATCTGCCGTTTTAGTTGGTGAAAGCTTGGTACAAATTAAAACAAAATAGAACAAAATTTTGTACTTTCATTTTGACGAAAAGTTTGTTAATGTTCTCATTATACAGTAAAAAGATTTTTAAAAAAATGTAAAGCGAAAAAGTAAAAAAAAATATTGAAAATTTAATCGGAAAAAAATTTAATAGGTTTATCGGAAATTTATATTCTTTTTTTCATTACGATTAAAAGTCCGAGAATAATTTTATCATCAGAATAACATCTTTCTGAAATTGATACATTTAAAATTTATTTAATATTTAAATGGCAGTAATAAATATCAATACCGTATTGCAAAAACGAATACCAAGCTTAATAAATAATTGTTATTATCATTATAATTGTGATACAGCAATTCGATGTTGTGTCATTGGAAGTTGGTTACCACTATTTTTTTCCCCTTTTCTATTCCGTCAATCCCGTGATCCTCTTCCGGTTCGAGAACAGATTGACCGCACTTTCCAACGTCTTATTTCGCCTTCTGCGTAAGAATTCCCTCCAGAAGCTGTGAATTAAGGAAGAAACAGCGCATTTCTACCGGTAACTAGCCCTTTCGCCATAGAATGGCGATGTCCGTCAGTAATTGCCGGGGTGTGTTTCTCTTCAGACTCCTCTGGCTATTGATTGTTTGCTCCGCTGACCACGGTAGGTTATTGCGCAAGCGCAACTCTCCTGTTGGAAAGAATTACTCTTTTCAGTAATTGAGTCCATTCAGCGTTCATTGCTTCCTATTACTAAAGCTTCACCTTATTAAAATTTTATAAGGCTATTTTTTTGTATAATCTTGTCCAATTACATAGAATAAGATTTGAACCTTTTTATTAGTGATATAATTAAATTGGGTAGGTAAATCTGAAAAGAATGTCAAGTTTACAAGTTTATTTACTTGAATTAATTTACTCGAGCTAAAGCGAGCAACCTGATTTTTAAATTAAAATTTTAAAACTAAATTAATGGTAAAGATTCGATTCTAATGTTTATTGCGCTTTTTTCCACCTGAAAATTACTACAAACATAAATCATTTTGAATTAAAAATAAGTAAATAATAATAATAATTTCTTATATTTTGAAAATATAAAACGTGTTTCAAAATTTTTGAAGTTCATTATACTTATTTAAACAATAGACTACAGTCACTAAATATGATATATACAGATGGCCCAGAGTTCACGACTCGCATTTTATAAGAGTTAGATTTTAAACGAACTAATTTATTTGATCAAAGTATGATACAATTGATTGACTAACTGGCAATCTAGTTTTGCTAATATTCATCTGGTACGTTAGTAAAGCTAATCTTACACGTTATAAATGTAATAATAAACGTTCTTTCGCCATTATGAAATATAAAAAGATGTTGTATGAAGGGTCATTAATTAATAGCGTACTCTCCTTCTATGTTATTGCGCTGTCAATTATACTGCTTACTTTGTTCAAATAAGTTAATGTGTTTAAAAGTTATAGTTCTTACAAAATGCGAGTCGTGAATTCTGGACCACTCTGTGCAGTATATTGCTGCGTTAGTTGAAGATTGAGGTTGATCTTTCGCGATTTTTCTATTTTAAAATTTAGCATATTTACTTTTGTAATTAGGAGATATTTAATTTAAATATTTCACAGGTAAATTCATTGTTTCTGCACACTTTGTACTATATTATGATAATTGGACGTTTTTCTAATAATTATTGCACACGTATTTAAATGCATAAATTAATTCGTCAGAAACCAATATTTTTATAACTATTAAACAATTTATATTGCTTCAGAAATATTAAAAAATGTTTTCCTCACTTTAATGACAATAATGCGTTTAAATGCACACTACATTTGAAAAATAAGATGATATTTCCAGCTAAAATATATTGAGACTTGAGACGCTTATGATTTTTTTTTTTTTTAGTCGTGAGCGTTTTTTTAAAGCCTTAAAAGCGCTTACTGAATATTTCAATGGAACCTCATTATAGGTTTTCAGATGACCTAACTAATTCGATTGGAAGTTATTTTCAATCTGGAAATAATAGAGTTTAGCAATTTTAAATTTAAATGATTGTTACGATTTTTTCAAAATCCATATTATATTCATTTCATTGAAAGATTATTTTTAAGTGTACCGAAATGCGCTATTGTTAGGAGCAGGTCAAACGTAAGTTCGCACAGTCCACCTTCGACTGGCAATATCGCAAAGTCGTAATGTCCATATCGAACCAATAAAACGTTCACACCAAGAATACTCTTGTTTATAAATAAATTTATAACCTTTCAGACATCTAATTAATAAATTCTGGATGTCAAACAATATATATTATATATTATGAGAAG
Source organism: Rhysida immarginata (assembly GCA_023313115.1). Lineage (NCBI taxonomy): Eukaryota > Metazoa > Arthropoda > Chilopoda > Scolopendromorpha > Scolopendridae > Rhysida > Rhysida immarginata. Next base: position 10,679,923 of record JAHWFO010015474.1, read on the forward strand.
AAGACAATCATCTTTAAATTATGTTGAAGCAGTACGGAGTGTCAAATTCAGGGCTCAAAATGGAGCTTTCATTCCCCTAGCTTCGTTAATTTTAAACCAAAAACGCAAACGACATTTACATGTTCTGTTTAAATTTTTTTCCAAATGGAAAATTGCATAAAATCCAATTTCTTGAATGACTTTTTCCAGTTGAACATTTTATAAATTCGTTATTAAAAAACTCGTCTTGGATTTTCAGCGCCCACCTTCACTACTGACTTCCCCTTTGCTTTGGACTTTTCCAATTCGACTGGAGGCAAAATTCCCTGCACTGCACACGGTAACCCTAAACCAACAACTGCGTGGATGATATCTGATGGAACCCCAATAAAAAACATCAAAAACTTGCGTCATGTGACATCCGATGGTACACTTGTATTCCCTGCTTTCAAGGCAGATGATTTCCGTCCTGATGTTCATTTGGTCTCCTATATTTGCACTGCCTCTAATTTTATTGGAACTCTTGCGTCGAATCCAATTCAAGTAAAAGGAAGTAAGGCTCATGTTTACAGTAGTATTATTTTCTAACAATTGACAATATGATATTACATTTATTATTTTACTTATTTCAAATTGGGTAGTTGTTCTTCAGTCATTCGAAGTATATGTATATGACGTGTATGCTATTAAAGGAAATTCAGCCTTAATGCACTGCCACGTTCCAGAGTTCCTTGTTGATTATTTATTAGTCAACACTTGGATTCGAGATTCTTCTGTAATTATATCTCGCAGTGAATATAACGAAAGTAAGAACACGGACTTAGTATAAGCTTGAATATTTCAAAGTTATTCAAACTAAATAATGAAACTTCAATTTGGTGATAGTAATTTTTAAAACTGATCTATTTTTTAATTGCTCTTAAAATTGAAAATAACCAATCTATCGAGATTTTATTTTTTAAAATTTCTTTAACTAAATAATCCATAAATTTGTAGTAATTTGATTGAACATAATAAAATTCTTTATATATATTAACAAATTCTGAAAACAAACATATCTGTCTGCCCCGAGTACTTAATTTGCATTTGAATTAATTTAGCTTCCAAATATATATTTCTTTCGAACGGAGACCTTTTGATCCGAGAAGTGGACGAGAAGGATGGCATGAACTATTTCCGTTGTCAAGTAAATCATCGTCTGACAGGAGAAATGAAAACGAGCGTTACTCAAGGACGATTGATTGTTACAGGCAATCAAGCAATTACGTTCAAAATATACTTAAAAATTACTCCAAATGTCTAAATTTGTTGACAAGTTTTATTTACTTATAATAATTTATTACAGAATCTAGAGGAAAAGTACCTCCTAAAATAGCTGTATCAAAAGGCTTAAAATTTGCAAAGAAAGGAGAAAATATTATTCTTCCCTGTGTAGCCGCAGGCTTCCCTGTCCCGGCCTATAGGTAAGGCTTTTTGGTGTAGTTATCTTGTATTATTGGCTGGACTATTTATTTTTATGCTTTAATCCTTAATCAACTTTATCCAATGATTAGCATAATAGATTGAAGCAGAAGAAGTCATAATTTTCATGTTTATTTTATCAAGCCCACTTATGAACGTGTATTTCTACGGGATTAATGAGTATGATTAGGAACCCTGTCTAAGGAACTGTTTCTTTTTCATAAGAAGGCAATCGATCGCATTTGTGCTGCCGTTTTAGCGCATCTTCTCGCTGGTTGCTCAGGTGGAAAGCCGACGCATCCTCTGGATTGTGAGCAATTAAAAATGCACGTAAAAGTAATGTGCATTCCAAGCCTAGGTAAATAATTTGAATGTAAAGTAAGAAACCAACAGGAATAAAACATATAAAAGTAATAATGAATTTACTTAAATAAAAAATGTAAAATTTTGTTTATTATTATTAATGCACGGACCAAACGAAATTTTGCTGGTAGGGGAGACCGGGGCAGGTTTACACACATTTTTTATTATTAATTTTGTATTTTTAGTAATAAATCTATTTCACTCTATTTCCATATCCATTTATAAGTTAAACTTTAAAGTACAGTATGGTGCCTTTAACTTACCTTTAAATTTATATTATTTCCAAATTAAAAATATTTTTTGGGTAATCTCACCTGAGTAAACTTGCCCCGTAGCCGGGGCAGGATTACACAATGCTTAGGGTATGTGTCCACACCATTTCACATAATGAAATAAAATTCAAACAATTTGCAATATTTATTACTTCGTTTAATTCAGTAAGTACAAATGAGTCAGGATATACACATTTTAAATACAGGATACAAATACAAATATTACCAAATAAAAATTTACAAATAATAAAAAAGACAAATGTGGATAATTGTAATGGAAAACTTAGAACTAATAAAAAACTCTTTCACCACAACGAGATAGGTTTTTTAAATTACAAGTTATCCATTGTCGAAGCCAAAATCGTTGTGGTGAAAGAGTTTTTTATTAGTTCTAAGTTTTCCAAAAATTTACAAAATATACTGAATTACAACTCTGCTTTGTACGCACTATTCTCCAGGTTTTGACTTTTAATATGGCCTCAAAATGTGTGTAAATCTACACCATGTTTCCTATGTAAACTTGTCCCATCGCCATGTTCTGGTTACAACTCAGCCTCTAAGTTTTGTTTATAATGTTAACAACCAACTCATTAACTTAAAATAACTGCAAAAGAACAATCTAAATTCTTCCGTTATCATTTCCTAATGGTTTGGTTTGGTTTGTTTGGTATTAACGTCCTTTTCAACTGCCATGGTCATTTCAGGACGGCGTTATAGGGGCCGCAAATTTTGCCTAGCAAAGGTTCTTTAACGTGCAGCCGGCAAACGACTACACGGGACCAACGGCTTTACTTCCCTTCCGAAGGAAGTGCGTGATCTCAGGATTTTCCCCCTGAAAAAATCCTCGTCGTCCTCGGCCGGGATCGAACCCGCGTACTCGGGCATCAGAGGCGATCACGCAACCCCTGAGCCACCGAGGCCGATATTTCCTAATGGTACAAATCCTATAACTGCCTGTACATTAGCGCGAAAATCTATGTACCAGAAGAAAAATTACAAAAAATTGTCTATTTCACTGTTCTCACACGCGACTGACTCTAGACTGTTTTGAGAGTACATGGCGGTTGTATCGCTTCTCCTAGAGTCGAAGGCGGTGCGCTCCGACCAACCGCAAGTGAACTATAATTGTGGCACATGGAGATTAGGCTTAAGGAATGTGTAAACGTACCCCTGTACTGAACCTGCCCCGGTCGCCACTACTATAAGCATGGAGTTGGAAATATATAATTTCGGAAACCGTTATTTCACTCCTTCAGACGCCACTTTTCTTCCTTGCAATGCAATACTAGAAATTTTCATTAGTCTGAATTTTCCTTATACCTTCTTAAATGACTCCTTCGTCTCCTTTCCACTTCTGCTAAAATGAAAAACTATTTTCTTGAATTGCCCAATCCTGTTTTATTTTCTATTGATATACCACTCTATCTCTTAACCCAAGATTAAAGTTATTCGGAGAAAATGCGATTCTTCAGAGAAAATTAAGGCTATTTGGATTCGTTTCATTTTAGCAGGCTTGAAGTTTACGAGAGAGGGCTTCTCCTAAATAAGCCTATATTTACTCAACTACTTTTGACTGTATTTTCCTACCTGAATTTCTCAAATTCGAATCTGATATTAAGAAAATGAAAAAAAAAACTGATGTCAAACTTCAGAATAAATTCAATTTTTCTCCACAGTCCTGAACTGCTTGATCGTTTGTATTCACAAGGAAACATTACATAGTTGCGCAAAGGGATGCACATAATTCAATACAAAAGAGAAATTTTCCAAAATAGTATTGTTGAAGAGATATTTATTTATTTATTTATTTATTTATTTATTTATTTAATTTGTAAATTTTCAAGCAACAGGCTATGAAAGCCCAAGTTGCAAGTTTGCAAGAATAAAAATTATAAGTAATACAATATAAAAAAAAATAAATATAATATTAAATATTTCAATACCATTTTCTACATAATGATTATAATTAAAAAAATTAAATCAATAAAAAGTGTAAACTATACAATAATAAAAAGAATAACCCTAACATTATTAATCAGTAAAACAAGGTAAAGAAGCAAATGATAAGGATATTTTGCTAAAATATATTTTTAGCAATATTTTGTTTATAATGATTATAACTCGTAAAATTTAGATCGATTATATCAGACATTATGTTACAAAATTTAAACATTCTATAAAAAGGGAGATTGCTAGTAATGTTGTTCTTTGGAAAAGGTAAAATATGTCGTTGTTTCTAGAATTTAAATTAGGTACACGAAGATTAACAGGATTTAGAAATTTTGAAAAATAAATTATATTGCAATATAATTGAAAAAAGGTTACAGAGATCAAGTATAATTCGTCTATTTATTAATTTATCACATTTAAAACATTTCGGAGATAGGTATTAATTACATATGTTATTATTTAACAAAAAAAAAGTAGGATGAAAAAGTTTAAAAAGTGTACGTAAGTAATCTGCCAGTACTTTTTCTAAACACAATTGCATTTTAACATGATAAGGAGACAAAACAACAGAGAAATATTGTAATGTCGATTTGATTAAGGTATTTAAAAGGAAAATGGAAAAGTCAGCATTATTAAAACTTAGAGAATAATAAATAGGATGCTCGATAGGCCTTAGAAGTTGTAACATAGATATAATCAACAAAACTTAATTTGGAATTAAAGATGGCACCTAGATCCTTAGTAACAGTTTTTTGTGGTAATTTAGAACCATTTAAAGTGTAATTAAATTTACAAATAGTCTTCTTGAGGGAGTATATAATATAGTGGCATTTATCATTGCTAAACGTATTGATTTGAACGTAAACGTATTTGGGGTATTGTTGTTAAAATTGCATATTTTGGGGCTTATTTAGGTTTGTTTTTTTTACATGAGAGGAATAAAAAATTTTATTGTCATGGTTTTTGTTATTTTTTATAATTTCATACAGATAAGAACAATAAAAATATGTTGTATTTGATACAAAATATATAAGCCCATTGAATATTTATTTATTTTAACTTATTACTTGATATATTTAAAAAGTTATGTTTTATTGAAATATAAATAAAACTGTATGTGAAAGACGAACAATAAAAACTTTGATATCTTTTATGTAAAAAAAATTCTAAATAAGCCCTAAAATAGGTAATTTTAATAATAATACGCACTCAACATCTCTTGAACAATACATTTTGGAAAATTTCTCTTTTGTATTAAATTATGTGCATCATAAACTTTAAATTTACAAAATTTCATTAAAATCTCTTTATGCAATTATGTAATGTTCCTTGTCAGTTATGAAAATTAAGTTCTAACATTTAATGGGAGACACAAAACAAATCGCTTTTCCACAAAGGATTTAATTGGAAAAGCGGTTTGTTTTGTATCTCCTATTGATAAGTCTTCCCATCCACAGTCTTAAGGTAACGTAAATTGGGGTTACATGAACCCAAATAACAAGCATTTTTAAACAATTCTTCCTATTGATAGACTTAATAACACTAATTCTGCTGTTAACTTAATTTATATTAAATTTGTGACATTTTCTTTTAACTTATATGTTTATTGACTCAATATTTTAACTTAGTATATATGTAATAAATTATGGAAATTTGGGTTCAAGTAATCCCTGGCTGGGGTAACTTGAACCCACGCTACATTTGCAATGGATTAAGCAATTTTAATGGACATTGGGTTCATGTTCGACCTACGTTTTGGAGATGAAACACTTACCAGACATTTTAGTTGAAATTTTTTTTATTTTTAATCATTTATCTTGAAAATAACATTAGCTAATGGTGCTATCAATTAGAAAAATCTATCAGCAGACCAATACATTCAAAACTGCAGACTCGGAACGTCTTTGAAACTTTTCTTTGATTTGGGTCCAAGTAGACCACCAGGGTTCAAGTAACCCCAATTTACGGTAGTTATTCTATTTATTCCTTTATAGTTCTAACATTTTATTCCTTTATCGGCAGTTCGGATTATTTATCATCAAGTATCTTCACTTTGAGTCGCAATATCTTCAACGGGTTCCAAATTATAATGAGATACTAGTGATTTTATTTTTTCCCGTTTTTTGTTAAATTAGATGGCAAAAACAAACTTCCACAGAAGTTATCAATGACATTACTGAAAGCAGACGACATGTTGTTTTGCCTGACATTTTATATATCAAGAAGGCCGAGTCTTCGGATTCTGGAATTTATATCTGTACTGCAAGCAATGATATCGGTAACGATAAAATGGCGACAGAAATTCAAGTATTAGGTATTATTTTTCATAATCTTAATGGCATTAAAATGATGGCATAATAAATAATCTAATTAATAATTTAATTAATAATCCTGCTTATTTCCAGGCAGTTTATTTGTAACGATAGAACCTACAAATATACAAGTCGACTCGGGAAAATCACTCTCTTTACAGTGCCAGACTTTAGGTTCACCATTGCTTAGTATTCATTGGTTGAAAAATGGTCAACCGATAACTGACAAGAATATTATTCATTCTGATAATAGAACAATAATTATCTCCAAAATGTCTGCAAGTTATTCTGGTATTTATCAATGTTTCGTGAGTAATAACATAGAAATGGCAAGTGGAATGGCAGTTGTCCGCCTCGGAGGTAAAGTAAAATTTCTGAATAAAAAGATTAAAAAAAAACATAAGGAAATAACATTTTATTTTGGAAAAACACAATACGATTAAAAAAATTAATTAACAGATTCTCTTCCCGAATTAACAAAGACATTCGACGAAGACGTGCTTCACCCAGGAGAAAGCACAACATTGCATTGCGCTGCCAAAGGAACCCCACAACCAGAAATTGTCTGGTCATTAGATAATTCTGAAATCCAGTCAAATAATCGCGTTGAAATTGAGGAGGAACGAATGACTCAAGACCAAGTAATCAGTTATTTGAGACTTTCATCTGTGGAATCGGAAGATGGAGGATTGTACCGATGCACAGCACAGAATTCAGCTGGAAAGACTCTTCATCAATCAAGAATTAAAATTTATGGTAAAACTTAATAATATAAATTTTCCATTTTTAATTAGCCACAAATATAAGGAAAACGCCAGAGGTACATTTTGCTAAATTATATAGTATTTTTTAGTGTTTTGTCTTCTCGCTAACTTGTCGAAGGGTATTATTTGAAAAAGCATTCCATTTCGTTCTTTACAGGGGAAATTCACGTACGATCTGGTATGATATTCATGTTCACAGCTGACACACTGGCACAAATTGATTGTCCTTTTTACGGTTATCCTTTTAATGACATTTCTTGGGAAAAAGGTAACTAAATTACAATTTTAATGAAATTCTTTAAAATAAAAACATCAATTGACTATCAAAATGTACTGTATAAACCATTTTCAAATAAATAGCGTCTGTGAATAACTCTTATACACATGTAAAAATATACTTTTTGACATATTGAGGAGGTAACTCAAAAAAAAAAAAGAGTTAACAATATCAAATTTAATTTTGTAATTTTATAACCTATGTTTTCATACGATCTGATTGAGGAGGTGGCTTAAGGAAATGAAAATTTTTTTTTTTTTTTACCTTGTGTGATAAATGTAACGAATGCACTTAAAACACAAAATGGTATTTTTAATGTGGATAAAATACTTATAATAAAAAACTGTCACAAAGTTTTGTTTGAACTTGGTGCTAGAGTCCGACCGAAAGCGTATTTTATCTTTCGGCCGAAATTTCGGCTATTAACTTCCTTCCGCCGAAAAACCGAAACCGAAGCCGAAAAAACGAACTTATTGAGATGAGATATTTTCATCGTAAAAAATGGTTATACGATAGTGGATTACGCCTTAACCCAAGTAAATCTAAATTCCAAATATTTTCTTATTATGATATTTATTCAAATCATAATTCTATATTTTTCCATAGTTATTTATGTAGAAATAGCTGTACAAAAAATTGTGGTGAGATTGAAAATGTTAGTCGTTTTAATTACTTGGGTATTATACAGAGGATTGATTCAGATAAAATGAGACGACTTTAAACGCCGCGTACGACCTTGACGGAATGTGATTTGCATGATTAGTCCACTATTCATGGGGATTAGCTTTGTATACACTTGTTGCTGTTATTTGGGACATTTCGTGCTGAAACATGGCTTCCAAAATCACAGCTTTTTGGGAAGGGTATATGTTTGGCCTTTCCGACGCTAACTTCAGTCTTTCGTGCATTGTGGAATTATGCAAACGAAATGGTATTGCGGTATTCAAAGCTACTGTGGGTCGAATAATCAAAAAGAACAAATTGCGACCATCTAATGAACGTGGACGAGCAGAGAAGCAGACCAGAAACAAGCCCCAGCCAACACACCCAGCTCAGGTGGTGCGAGAAATCCAGTCTGAAGTGCTGAAAGAAAATCCCCCCACACAAAGAAGTCTAGCCCAAAGGAAAGGTATTTCACAGGCAACAGTCTCCAGAATAATTCATGAAATCTTGGGCTGGAGCGTCGTCATAAAGCGCGCGGTCACACAACTGAGTGACTGAACACAACTGAACACTGCCAAGTCATCTGTGGCTTACTACAGGAAGATGGAACACGATACGGGCATACGAGTTATTCCCTTCTCTCATGTGCATGTAAAATCTCCTGACGCATCACCGATGGATTTCTGTGGTTTTGGTTTCCTGACACGACGGCTCGGAAGTCGCCGACCAAGAACTGTTGATGGGCTATGGAAAGTGTGTCAGCAGGTGTGGAACGAACTTCCCCTGGAGTCCCTCAAACTCAGCCTACTTCAGTGGAAATTACGGTGCCGGGCGATAGTCCAACAACGTGGCTCTCACATCGAACACAACCAATGGTGGCGCCATGGTATTATACCATCGTAACAGAACTGCAAAGTCGTCTCATTTTATCTGAATCAACCCTCCGTAGTTGATTCTTGTCTTAGTTGGAAATATCATTGTGTCTCCTTATATAAAAGACTAAAACATATTGGCTGGACATTAACACATTTAAAAATGAATCTTCCAGCATCCCTAAAGAAATTATCATATTATGCTTTCTTTTATTCCATTCTTCGCTATGGGGCGGCACATATAAGACTCATTTATATAAATTAAATAATTTCCATAATTACATCTTAAAGGTTGTATTTGGGCAGAAGGAATCCCTTCTTTATTTAGAGTTAAGGAGAATCTATATTTACAAAGTTGCTGTATCGGTTTTAAAAAGAAAAACTAGCGTTGGATACTCAATTTGTTCATACCACTAGGTTTTCTTTAACATGTCCAACTATATTACCAAAGATAATCCATACTTTCGCAGCACATCAATATTTATTTTTATCCAAAAATTTTTTTAATAATATCCCGATAGAAATAAATAAGAATTCTATAAACGGAAACTGTAAATTGGCTATTAAAAACTGGTTAAGCACACATATTAATATTGATATCATGTTTCCTTTTCCTATCTAACTAAATTTATAATTTAGTTAGATATAAATTATATTGAAAATGTTTTTCTCTATTTTTTATCTATTGTTTGATTTCTTTAAGAAATCCTAGTATAAGCTTTTGCTTTTTTGGGTTTCTATTGTTATTAATCTGTATATCTTAGATTTTTTATATTGTTTATACTTATCAATAGGCTTTACACTCTGCTGTATTTGCACTGTTTTGTATGAATGATGTAAAAAACTTTAAACTTAATAATAATAAACTTTCAAACAAACCTACTAGAATTTTTGATTGACTGAATGAATTAGGCCTAATTAAACAAACTAACAGGTTCTTACTTCCCAGAACAATTTAGAGCTATCTTTGCTAAATAAATTTGCTTACATGGAGGTTAGTTAGAGGTATTAACATTTTACATAGATACTTATTCAGTTAATCACATCAGAACGCTAGCAGTAGCCGCAATTTAACAGTGGAGAACTGTTATTGTGTTATTGCTCAGATTCCGACACGTTTTGAGCACGAGATCGTGAAGACGAAGACACGTGCAAAGCTTTCGGTTTGTACCGAAAGATGCAACCGATTGTTATAGGCCTCTTTCACACGGTCCGGGCGTTTTCCCGGACCGGCAGCACCCGGATGCGGTCTTCATACGAGCGAGTGCACGGGCCCGGAGCTTCCCTGCTGCCCTTATCGGCCTCGGTGGCTCAGTGGTTGCGTGATCGCCTCTGATGCTCGAGTACGCGGGTTCGATTCCGGCCGAGGACGACGAGGATTTTTTCAGGGGGAAAATCCTGAGATCACGCACTTCCTTCGGAAGGGAAATAAAGCCGTTGATCCCGTGTAGGCGTTTGCCGGCTGCACGTTAAAGAACCCTTGCCAGGCAAAATTTGCGGCCCCTATAACGCCGTCCTGAAATGGCCATAGCAGTTGAAAAGGACGTTAATACCAAATAAACCAAACCAAACCAAACCAAACCAACCAAACCTGCTGCCCCTTGAGTCCACCTTGTTGAGGCTTCTCTGCATTTCTTTATTCTCTGCAATGCACCAACAGAACTCGACGAAAAAACACTCGGATTATGTGAAGGCACTCGCTTCCACAGTGGTCGACTATAGTGCAGTCCGAGCAAACGCCCGTCCGAGACCCGGAGATTTGTAGCAGGGAGATCCGGGCGTTTGCCCGTGCGCGGATAATGTGAAAGAACCTTGTCTTTCCCATGTATTGCTATTTATCCGGGTGACGGGCGAACACTCGGACGGGCAAACGCCCGGATCGCGTGAAAGGAGTCTCAGCCGAAATAAAAATTTGGCCGAATGCCAAAAAAAGGCCGAATGTACAGAAAACCGAAAGAAAAACCGAATATTCGGTCGGACCTACTTGGCGTGCTTAGGCTGTTTTTCCAGGCCGTGTCACGCAAGTGTCACGCCGATATTTTCAAGAATTGGATTATGCACAGTCCTCTTATTATAAGCATTTTATCCACAATAGATGTTTAAAAGTGTAACTTTTTTTGGCTCACCCTGTACATATTAAGATTTATAAAAAAAATTTTGAGTTATAAGGTTACAATACCAATACAATTGGCTGCATTGTATATTTTACAAAATCATAAGGAATAAATTAAAATTGAAAAGAGAAAGCAAAAGAAAAAATATTAAAAATTATTATTAAAATATTGAATGCGAACCAGATTAATTCGCGTTTTTAACGTGTACATTCAACTCATTTTAATAGCAGGCATTTATTTAAGCAACAAAACTTAATGGAAGTCTTTATCTTTCTGTTAGGCGGTGTAGCTTTACCTGAAAATATGTACCAAGATGTTCGGAAGAATGGTTCTCTAATGATACGTAATATTCAACCGTCAAGAGACAACGGAGTTTACAAATGCATTATAACACAAATTAATGGAAAACAATTAAGTGGCACAGTGAAAGTGAAGGTCATGGGTAATGTTATAACTTAATAATTCATGCTTCTTGTAGAGAATCAAATTGAAATCACTTATTTTGAGTTTCATTTTAAGAATCATGCAATAAATAAATAAATAAATAAATAAATAAATAAATAAATTCATAGAACGAAATAGTAAGAAATGTTAAATCAAATTAAACGGAAATCAGATTCAGATATATATTATAACAGAAAAAACTGAAATATTAAACTTTCTGAACACTGGGAGCACCTAGCTCGATCTCTATTTATGAAAATTGATCTTTTTAAGCATTTCTAAGTTTAAACCATAATTCAGTTCTTAAAAAAATATTTTCAAAAGCATTAAACTGTAAAAACCACAATAATCATACTCTAGAAATTTGATTTTCCAGTTTTTAATAAGGCTTAATAACTTCAATGTTATAAGTGTTCTATATATTTTTATGACTTTTCGTGCAATTTGAATATATATCCAATGATTTGAAAAAATATTTTTAAATCTTTTACAATCATATAATGAGAATTTTTAAGCTTAAAACGCTAATATGAACATTTATTTTTTTCTGCGAAACTTCTGATGATGTTTATTTGCCATTATTGATTTAATGAAAAATGAAGAGAAATGTTTATAGATATAAAGTGAATCTTCTTAATAAAGACTTCTCCTCAAATCAAAGTTACAAATACATTAATCCTCTTATGAAAATTCTTTATTAATCAATAATGAATTAAGATCACTTTTTCTGCCACTCATCCATTACCTCTTAAAAAAAAAAGCAAAGGAGGGTAGTCACGATTTACTGAAGATATTAAAAATGCAATGAGAATTGTAGAATGAAATAAGAAATTTACTCAAAGCTCTTCGTAAATATTAAGATTTCTATCCAGAAAGCCTGTTACTAGGGTTGTCAATATTATTGGAATTCGTATTACTGGTAATACCGAAAAGGTAAAAAAAAAAAAAATATCAAAAAACACACTTAAATTTATTGCAGTTGCTACTACTACTACTACTACTACTACTACTACTACTACTACTACTACAAATAATAATCAATCAATCAATAAATCAATCAATAACTTTATTCCAAAAAGGAAAAGGAATCCCATGAAACAGCTGTAAAAGCCAAAACAAGGGTTTCCTAAAATACATAAAAAGCCAAAAGGGTTTCCTAAACACTGAATAGAACATCAAAATCAAGAATCAAAGTTTATAGAAAACAAATTTATACAATACATTCAGAAAGAGAGAAAAATCAGTATCAAGACATTAAAATTCATTATACTGAGTAATCATACTATTAATAAAGTCTAATTTAGAATTAACATAAAATAATTTCTTTTTTCTACAGCGTCTACAACAATCCAAATTCAAACATTCAAGTACTTCAGGAGCAAAAATTTTACCATTTAAAAGATTGTTAATAAAATTAAAACATTCAATTTTATAAATTAGCATGGGGTCAGGGATTCCAGTTCGTTCAGACATGATTGTAAAAGAATAATTCTCCATAATACTACCAAATCTTTGAAAAAGCATAAGATAAAATCTACTGTAAATAGTTTTTAGTCTTTGCATGGAGGAAAAAGCACAATTCCTCCATACAATAATCAAGTATCTAATAATTGGTATAACATAGATATTAAAAAGTAAAATAAGCACATTAAAACTTTTAATTCTTACTGCGATTTTGGACAAGATCCCAACTCGCTTCAGACAGCTACTGATAACATAATCAATGTGCTTATGAAATCTGCACTGAGAATCCAAAAAGATACCAAGATCCTTCACACATTTAACTTTTTCGATTTCAGAGTCACACAATTTATAAGAAAATTTAATTGGATTGGCTTTTCTGGTAATAGTCAATACTTTTGTTTTATCAACATTAAACTGAAGTTTATTACTAATGCACCATCGTGCAAATAATAATAATAATAATAATACATTGTTCCTGTCGTTCTTTCTGCCACTGGAGTTATTCCACACTTACTACACAAAAGCCTGTCAACACTAAATTTAAACCCGTACTTATACAAAACCATACAGAAAGCCATAATTCTTAACACATGTCATATTGTAAGGGGATTCTTTCACACAAACATCAACACTCCCACGAGCACGTAATTATTCCCTTCCTTGCATTTGAGTCCCTTGGGCTTGGCCCTCTCTTGGGTCTCTTTGCGACTTGGCTTCCGGACTTGATCCGAGTTTGGTTTCCCCAAACAACAACAACAACAACAATAATAATAATAATAATAATAATAATAATAATAATAATAATAATAATAATAAAACCATTTCTTCAATTTTTAATAATATATTATTTCTTTTCAATATCTAAATGCATTGCATTTTACAATTAACTAGCTGATATGCCCTTTTTGATGAAATTTTGCAATAACTAAATATGAATGTACAGTAAAAATGAACACATGAAAAAGCTTAGAATTAATATAGTAAAAATTCATATTGAAAATCCAAAAATAATTCTTTAAAAATGCTCCTAACGGATGGCCCTCTTCAACTACGGCACAAGTAGCCTAAAAATTGTGATCGGTCGCTACTTTCGACGCGCAGACTAATTCAAGCTAAAATCTACGTTTCTGACAATTCAAGATATTTGAAATACGTTTTTGTTTGTTTGTGCTGCATTGACGTTTTCTTGGCCACGTAATCTTATTTTAGATGTACGCTAGCACTGGTCTAGTGAACTTCGACGATACAACGTATAAACAAATTCAACCGTTATAGTTTGCTCTACCGAGGTTCTAGAATATCTTGCATGGAGAGTTTCTATTTAAAGCACCTGCTCAAAAAGCAAGAAAAGACTTGCTAAAAGTGCCGTCAATTCTCAGCATGGTTACCCTCCAGCCGTACGTATTTTTCACAACGCTACCACCATGATTGGATTCCTGCCGCAAAATTTTGTTTACGGGACTGTTTTGTACACTGGAAAATCTCTGATGCAAATGCGGAAAGACTTGAAAAGTCAGCAATTGCAAGGTACTAGAACAGGAGAGTATGACGAGCCACTTCAAAGAAGCAACTTCAAGGTTCTGTCGCTAAGAAATTTTTGAACGAAGGTAGCCCCGATATCCCGCTCTTGCACCAACGATTTTCTAATGTACAAATACTGCACTAAAATAACGTTAGCATCAGCCATGCAATCTTGGCGACAGCTTTGTGTAAAACATAGTCAACGTCCAGCCATACAAACGTTGAGAAGTTTTAACTTTATTTTCTAGTTAGTAATTTTTTCAAATTAAATTAGGGGACCTTAGAATTTGAATGCACCTCATGTTCTAGATTCAAATTTTTATTAACGGTATTACCGATGCTTATTATCGGTATTACCGCAATAAATTTTTTGCTAGAAAACCGGTAATAACACCCCTACCTATTTCATGGTTGGCGAACAGCAACCTTGAAGAAGGGTGTAAGCGACTATTGCCAAACCAATCGTTTATAGCGAAATTATGCCATGATAGTGTATCACTATTTATTAATTGACATCACTTCTTATTCACAAACTGCTCACATTGCATTTCCGGAATTTTCAGCAATTTCTGAAACAGAATGTCATAAACATATTGAACACTTATGTTCCTTCGGGGATAATTGCACTAGCAATATAAGGATTTTATGAAAGAGTAGATGAAAATTTTATTCCCTGAATACTTATGCATTCCTATAAACTGAAAATACGAATTTAAATTACAATTGAATCCTTCTAAATAGTAGATAACCCAACAAAAATTTTAGGAAATAATTTTTAATAATTTCATTTCCAGTTCCTCCCAAAATCGTGCCGTTCTCGTTCCAAGAGGAGCAGATACGGGAAGGAACTCGGGCGAGAATACAGTGTGTTGTGAGTGAGGGAGAGGCTCCGCTGAAGCTAACATGGCTCAAAGATGGTCGTCCTCTCCCTTCTGACCTGGGTGTCACCACTCGTGACCTAGACGAATTCTCCAGCATCCTAATGATCAGTGCCATAACTCCCCGACACAATGGCAATTACACGTGCAGGGCCTCCAATGCAGCGGGACGAGCGCATCACACAGCTCCCCTCTTCGTCAATGGTAAATGACCGTTATTCATACAGATTTTTCTTCTTTTTTTCTTTCTCTCTCTCACTTGCAGTCCCTCCAAAATTCTGCCCTTCGCCTTCCAAGACGATCAGTTCTTCAAGGGTATGAGAGCCTACTTAGTGTGCGCCATTAGCCAAGGAGATTTACCCATTTGGTTCACGTGGCTCAAAGATCTCCCGACCGATCTCTCCATCTTTAGGAGTGCTCACGAGGAATATCGACAGTCACGCTAACTCGTTGAGCATTGAAAGCGTATTGTCTGCACATACAGGAAATTACACGTGCACGGCTGGAAATGCAGCAGCTACTGTTTCCCATACGGCTCAACTACTAGTCTATGGTAGGCAGAATGGTTATGCTAATTACCCTATTCTTTTGCTTTAAGAAATTTTAAATATCACTCTTTTTGTCCTAATGGGAGTTCTGAAATCGGCAAACTAAACCGGAGATCCGCAAGAGTTAAAATTCGTCTGAGCATTCAGGATACTGGAGGATTATGTATTTATTATTCATAAAATTTACTAATTTTATGTATTATCTTTAGATAATTTAGATTGTAAAGGTTTCTTTTCAGTATTTAATGGCCAATTGAAGTGGAATATAAAAATTTTAATACTCAATTTATACATATATCATTAAATACATGAATACTTGAATACTTTTCTTGACTTTCCAGTCGTTCCCAGAATAATTCCCTTCGCTTTTCGAAGCAACATGTTTGAAGGGAGCACAGCTCGAATTACTTGTATTATAGACCAAGGTGATTTACCCGTTCGTTTGAAATGGCTCAGAAATAATCGCCCTATCGCTGTCGGGAACGAGATTGTGACCAGGACAATCGATGACTATTCTAGCATTCTCACCATTGAAACTCTTCGCCAGGACCATTCAGGGAATTACACATGTGTAGCGAGCAATGCAGCAGCCACTGTTACTCATACGACATCGTTGATCGTCCAGGGTAATTGTCGCTTATCTTCGATTCCATTCTTTTTGTTTTTCAGTCCCTCCAAAAGTGGTACCATTCACTTTCCAAGATGATCATTTGCTTGAAGGAATGCTCGTGCGTGTCTCATGTGTCGTCAGCCGAGGGGATTTGCCTCTTATCATTCAGTGGTTCAAAGATGGAGAACCCATTCCGCGTCTTCTGTCTGTTACCATTCGAGATTTCGATGAATATTCCAGCGTTTTATCGATTGACCCCGTTAGTGCCAATCATTCGGGAAATTACACATGCATTGCACAGAACCACGCAGGGAGCGCCAGCTATTCTGCGAAACTTAATGTCAATGGTAATGTAATATTATCTGGTTCCTTGCTGATCATTATTTCAAGAAAGCTTATCATTTGGGATTGCATTTGTATATCGAGCGTATTTCATAAATTCTCGGATTTTTAATTCTGTCGCGATTACATGGCGGTTGCATGATGTAGCAAAATATAGCTACAATCTGGGACAATCTGAAAATATCACTTTTACCACAAACAAAAATAACTTGTTTAACCAAGAGTACATTAGGGAGTATAATGCGTCATTAACTCGTGGTTTAACAGGTTGTGAGGAAACGTTAGGGTTGTCAAGGCAAACAACTATAATAGCTATATGAACGTAAGTTGCATTAAGGAAAATCAAGAGAGCTTCGTTTTCCAAATAGTTCACCTAAATATCTGTGTAATGCAAAAAATGATTAGTTACTTTTATTTTTTTTAATGCGAACGTCTTCTTATCCATTGGAAGCAAATACCAATTTGAACGATGAATTTTTAAGATGAAACTCATGAAACTGGTTTTTGGATCTAATGGCACAAAAATGGTTTTCAGTCATCCGCTCAATACACGCTAATAAAAATATCATGACGAATAACATTAAAGCTTTTCCCTTCTACCATTTGCCGATGCTAAACATTATCTTGCATTATTGTACAGGGTTATTAAAAAGTCTGCTGCAGAAAATGGAAATATCCCAAATCTGTTGCAGCCAATAAATACTGATCTCAAATTAGAAAATATACAAATAACCTAACCATCGGCCTCCGTGGCTCAGGGGTTGCGTGATCGCCTCTGATGCCCGAGGACGCGGGTTCGACCCCGACCGAGGACGACGAGGATTTTTTCAGGGGGAAAATCCTGAGATCACGCACTTCCTTCGGAAGGGAAATAAAGCCGTTGGCCCCGTGCAGTCATTTGCCGGCTGCAATTTAAAGAACCCTTGCGAGGCAAAATTTGCGGCCCCTTTAACTCCTTCCTGAAATGACCATGGCAGTTGAAAATGACGTTAATACCAAACAAACCAAGCCAAACCTAACCTAACTTCTTCAATCATAAGGGATAGACAAAAATTTCTTATTGTACAATTGTTCATCACATTCTGAATACTTTTAAAATCTTTTTTTTCAAAAAACGGTTTTCTGCAAAATGGAAATTTCAATGAACTTTATAATATATTAAGTGTGCGTGTGCTTTAAAAGGCACATTCAAGCAGTCAGAACTCCAGTTCACCAATAAGATGGCAGAACAGACAACGCAAGAAATGATCAAATGATCATGTGTTTTGGGATTCCTCGGTATCAAGCCAGATCCCCTAACCAACACCAATCTCCCGTCAGGTACTACAACGATTCTTGTACACAGATAATATCCAGCAGTGTCTGCGTGAAGGTCGATTAAGGGCAGAAGCCAATGAGGAGGCCACTACTGTAATTCTAGCAGTTGCTAGTATCCCACAAACAAGCAGCAGAGCAATTGGTGCCGATATTGGTTGTTGTGAGCAATATGTCATCAACCTCTTAAATTCACATCGGTTCCACCCCTTTCGTATGCACTGCTATCAAGAACTGAAGGCTCAAGATTATGTACGACGTATCGACTTCTGTAATTGGTTACTTTGTCGCATGGAGGACAATCCCCTCTTTGGCAATAGGGTATTATGATTGGATGAGTCACAATTCTGCCAGTGAATAAACACAGTCTCCATTGTTAGGCAGATGCAAATCCTCGACGGCTACGAGAAATATTACATTAGGAAAACTGGAGGCTGAATTTGTGGTGTGGACTTTACAATGACTCTATCGTGTAATAGAGAGTATTTAAAATATTTAGCTATTTTAAAATTACTACTGTATATCTTCATATTTTATTAGTCCGAGAATTTTTGAATCTTTCTATAATATTTTATATTACTGCCGTTAAATAATTTCAATTGTAGTTATTGATTTTTTTATCTTATAGTTCTGAGTTGTATTATAATTAATTAAAATGTGGAGTTGTTTTATTTCTGAAATAATTTTTTAGTAAAAAAAAATTAATAGGCTTGACGATGACAGTCTGCGTTTTAATGTAATGTCGGGAGACGTGCTCAAAATAGATAGATATTTGTAATTCAGTTGAAATTATTATGGTGGTTATATTTTTAAACAAATATAGAATTTTAAATGTGAGAAATATATTTGAGAATCATGCTCTGCTTTTAGTCTATCATAAATAATATAAAAGCAAATTTTTTAAATAATGAAGTGCTAAAGTCATGCAAAGGCAATGGTAGGCGGCCTAATTGTGCCATAATGTCATGGAAATCTCAAACCTGTCTCAGGTGTGACCTAAGATCTCGTCGAATGGCTAGGCACTTCATAGTAAGTCGAAGAGAGTTATAATTATCAGAGTTCCAAAGATAATGGTTGCCAAACAGATCAGATATAATATTCTCGAAGTTATGCAGAGATTTAACATTCCTCGATCTAAAGTGTCACCTGTGTATCGGAAATAACTTATGGAAGGCATTACCAGGCACCATAAAAGTTGGATCTGTTCATATGTGAAGCAGTTGCCGACCATGAGTGCTTCTTGATCCTGACCTGCAGCTTCTAGCTGGAATTGTTCACGATAATAGGCAAGCGATATTAATATAAATCACACAATTCAATATAGGAAGCATCAGACAAATTTCTGCAGGACGGTTCCTCAGGTTTCACTGGAGTGCCCCTAGCACAAACATCGGACAAGACATGGAGTTTGGTCCGATGATTCACAGTTCCAGCTGTTTCTGGCTGATAGCAGAGTTTGTGGTTAAGACGCTTGCTTGGTGACCATTTGCCCTTTCGAATACTTTATGTATCCTTATAACGTTGGTATATTCCTGCAGAATGATGCATCATGTCATTGTCCAGAATTGGTTCGAGGAGTATTCTGGAGAGGTCCGACAAATGGGGTGGCCACCACGTTGCTCCTTATGAAGCAATCGAGCATAGAGAAGTCTTCTCGCAACCGCTACACTTACATACGATATTAGATGCCTATTTCATAAGTTTTAGCATTTCAATAAATTATGAATTATTATTTGGAGAAAATATTACTTAAATTCTCATGTACGTTTTTTTTATTATTTGATTTTTTTTTTATTTTTAGTGATAATTTAAAACAATAATTGCATTATAAATTAATGATTTCTTTTTTATTATAAAAATGAAAACCCAGTTTCATATTTAAATCGATTTAAATATACATTTTAAGAAATAAATCAACTATATTCAAAACTTATTACCAAAGAATTTACTGTTAATATACTTACGACTGTTAATAGCAAATTCATCAGCATTTATCTGAATTCGAAATTTTTTAGTTCCGCCTCGATGGCTGATAAAACCAGAAGATGCTACTTTGAAAACGGGAAAAGCGTTAACGCTGAACTGTAAAGCAGAAGGATATCCAACGCCAAGTGTCGTATGGAAAAAAGTATTAGGTAAGTTTGAAAAAGAAATGTTTCTTTAAAATTAATTTAAAAATAATTCCCATATGCTTATATACGTACATGTATATAGTAGTAGCAGAACCAGAGTAAGATTATTGCTTTCTTGATCTATTATTAATCTGTAATCTGTTAAACTCCTTATTGAAGATTTAAAAAAATACCGAGTTTAGCTTTTTTGTTATATAATTAATAACAGTTTTATCAAATTCTCATATAAATTATTATAAACAAAGAAATCATCATAAATTAATTTTCGATGTGGCTCAATGCGTCCGTTACGATACAAATTGGCAATATAATAGCGAAGATTGTCCATGAGCATAGGTCGGAGCAGGATTCGTTGAACAACGATTGATAATTTCATCCGTCGTCAATCAGTAAAATTTCAATGGTTTTAAAATGGCAGCATTTATACAAAACATAAATTAATTGTTTGCCAGAACCCTAAATTACAAGGTGAGACCGGAGAGTTTGGTGAATGATTCGGCAAAACAAACAGGGACAGGTATTTTAGAGATGACACTTTACCGTCCTTCAAAGTAAGCCCCCATGGCCACAATACACTTTTGACATCGTACAACTGCTGCATGGCACGTTAAAAATTCTCTTTCGGTACTGCTTGAAATTCCCTCGTCACAGCCATTTGAATAACCGGAATATCGAGAAATCTGTGTACAAAAATACGTAAAAACAGCCAATTGTTAGCTGACTCTTTGAATTCCAAGATCCAGGAATCGACTGGAACACAAATATCAGGTCGTTACATATCAAATGTCGGATTTCGAGGTGGTTCCGCGCTTCAGCACGGTTTCCACGTTTAGTAGCAAATACCCATAACAAAATGGTACATTCCCAGAGATAAACCTATCAGTGACCAGCTGCCTGAAATTTGCATGTCTGTGATGATATTTAATAGCGTTTGAACCCAAGCGAAGATAGTCATGACTTCATACGAATTACGTGTGATAATGCATTACGAGTTCAGGTTGAATCACTCTGCATCCAACGCCTCTCGATACGTCAATAAGGTATTCGGTGTAGGAACCATAAACGGACGTACTGTCCAACGTTGGTTCCGAAAATTTCGGGCGGGAGTGACGGACCCTGCAAATGAGCCACGCGGCAGACAGCCCAACGTGTTGAATGACGCTGATCTGAAGCGATCTGTGGAAGAGTACCCGTCAAAAACTGTTCGGGACCTTGCAGGGGATCATGCTGTATCAGCGTCAGCACAGTGGCTGGATGCTGATGAACCCTCGCGACAGTACCCTAAACCCCCGTTGCACCCCAAGAAGCTCATAGTTACAGTTTGGTGGAACATCCGTGGTGTAGTGCATTACAACTTCCTGCAGCAGAGGAGACGATTGTGACGGTGTCCTTCTGCTGCATGACAACGCGCGTCCGCACGTTGCACGAACGACCGTGTAGGCGCTACAGGCTCTGGGCTACGAGGTGCTTCCACACTCTCCGTACTCTCCGGACCTCTTCCCTACCGACTACCATTTTTTCCAGAGCCTGGGCAATTATCTCCGGAGGAAAACATTCCTAACCCAAGCAGACGTCGAAAACGCATTCCGGGAGTTTATTGAGTCCCGTGACCATGGATTCTATCGGAGAGGGCTCGAGAAGCTGTCAAATCGTTGGCAACAATGTTTGGATTGCAATGGGGGTTATTTCGAATAGCACGTGTGAAGGTGTCCTTTCTAGAGGGCCATTAAAGATGACCTCTGCAATCCGACATTTGATATGCAACGACCTGATGCATACTAAAAGACTGCAAATGTTGAGAACTGTTACCAGAAACTTTTCAATAAGTCTCTTACACCTTTCCTCACGATTATGAATCTCTTAACTTGTTCAGAGTGTTGCACAGTAGGATATCGATTTTTCCACAACACGGAGACTTGCTTGCCTGTCACCCTTACGCACTATATGGTGAGTGCATCAGTAACATTTGCGTTATCCTCAGCGTCTCTTGACATTTTGCCACTACTTTATTTACAGTCTTCAAACAGTTTTGAGCCACCATTAATACTAAAAGTTTCATTAAGAAGTAAAATAAATTTTATTTCAGATCTAGTTTTGAACGTACAATGTTGTTGTAACTCATGTAAAAACTCTTTGCAAGTTTAGATTTAAAAGTACAATAAAGCTTTCATTAAAAATTCGTTCCCATTTCAGGGGAAACTATATTCGGAGACCACAAGTTTATTGAAAATACGGAGACAGTGAGAGTTCTATCCAATAATAGTCTACATTTCTCTCACATTACGAAAACGGATGAAGGCTTGTATATCTGCATGATCACGAACGATGTGGGACAACCGCTAAGCAAAGTTGTGAAATTAAAGGTCAAAGGTTAGAAAAGAAAACATTTCAATAATAAACATTAAATAAATTAACTTGAGCGTATGATTTCATATACAGTAATTTGAAAAATTCGAATTTACCAAATAATTTTTTATACCAAAGCTGCACCTGAATTCGAAAAGCCGTTCGTAGAAATGCAAGTAAAGAAAGGAAGTCCGGTGAAAATTCCGTGTTATGCTGAAGGGGATTGGCCATTAACTTATACATGGACCCTGAATAATCAAACCATTGAAGCAAATCACAGGTGAGATTGTGAACCAGTTTTCTTTATGTAGTAAGTTTATACAATTAATTCACTAACTGCATTCTATAGTGACACTCTTGCCTTTATCCTTGTATTAGAGTTTAATAATAATTAATATCTGGAGTACGCTTTCAATTCAGAATTGTGCTACTCTAATCGGTTCTATATATGTTTTTATTTAGATATAAATCTGAAATAATTTACGAGAACAAGAAAAATATATCAATATTAATGATACCTTGGGTAGATAAAAAAGATTCCACCATATTCACTTGTAAAGCGGAAAATGATATGGGAAAGGACGAAACTCGAACCAAATTAATTGTTCAAGGTACGAAAATTATATTCTTGTTTCATATAATTGTTGTAAGGTATCTTTATAAAATCTCACAAATTTTCTTTTTTAAATTTTTAGAAATCCCAGAGGCACCGAAGATTATGTCGCAAATAACGGTTGTTAATCAAACAGTCAAAATAAACTGGTCTTCTCCATATGATGGCAATTCACCCATTTTGAATTACGTTCTCCAGTATAAAAAGGAGACAGGTAAATGTATCACTTTTAAATTTAATAATATTGGAGATAATTCACTAACAGCTGTGTTAAGGTGATTTAAAACGAGTGAAGAATGATGGTGAACTCATTGGAATGAAAAACTATTTCAGAGATTAATAAAATAAAATTAAAAACTACTTACTTCCCTGTGGATGCTAATCTTCATAAATAATCCTCATAATAAACTTTTTCTTAAAGAATAAATCATTAGATGGTCTGTGAGGGGTTTTAATGGTTTGCCAACCTCAGCTGTTCGAAATAATGATGAAAAATAGGAAAGAAAATTCCGCAGCCCGGGATCGAACCACTCTAATTCCGCAGCCCGGGATTGAGCCAAAGGTTCCTGGTTCGATCCCGGGCTGCGAAATTTTCTTTCCTATTTTTCATCATTATTTCAAACTTTTTCTGGAAAAGCAGCTGCTACTTTTATTTATACACACCATCACCAGTAATGTACCACCCAGAAAAGATATTAGAAATTGTTAGATATGTATTAGAATGGAATGTACATGTCACAAAAAATAACTTATGTATTACGTCACATAAAATAACTGATATGGCACCTTCGGTGTTAATGTCAAACCCTCTTGTAGTCCACATGCATGTCACAACAGCTGCTTACCCGATGTGGCATACTGTCATACAAAGTGCAGATGAAATCCTGTAGCCCACCCTGCTCCTTCAACCCGTTGGCATAAGATGGCAACATCTGTTGTGGCTGTGGAAGACGACGGATCTTTCCGACCGTCGGTATCATACATGCTCGACTGGAGACAGATTTTGAATCCTAGTCGGCCAAGGCAAATTCTGCAGAGCAACCACAATTATACGGCCGGTGTGTAGTCGCGCAGTGTCTTGCTGGAACAGTTCACTATGGAATGTAGCCATGAAGGAGATGGTGAGGGGCTTAACCATATTTCCTACTAAGAACACTAGCGCTATCGGAGAGTCGTAGGATATGGCGCTCCACATTCTATTACCAGGTGAAGGCTCTGTGTTGCGGTGAGTCAAATGTGAGTCTTGAAGCCCTTCACCATTACATCGCCACACGTCATCATCTGCACAAGACACTGAAGATTCTTCATCACTGAAGATTACACATGTCCACTTACGTAGCTTTCCAATGGCGTTTGGCTTGTTTCTGCTTTAAGAGGTGTACATCTTCTTGAACGTCGAGCCGAAGCCTAGCTGCGTGGACACAAAGAAGAATGATGCTGTTGGATACCGATCTATACAAAGAACTCTGCATATCCCTCGGAATGTCAACATAAATATCACGAGGGATGGCAGTTGCAATGGCCCGCTATTCCCTTACATTCGTTATCTGCGGTGGTTCTGGATGTGCATGGGAATGTTCTGCATGTTCTTCGCATCACCTACGAACGCACGGTGAACCTGTACCGATGTTACGCCCCTCTTTAGTGACCGTATGATGATGTGATCAATCAGACAAGGAAAGAACATTAAACCCTCTCTCATACGGGTCAGCTGATAAAACACTCTTCGCTGACGCTGTCGAGGAATCAAAGTGGTCACGATGGACTATCAGAATACAGAAATATCCATCTAATATTGGAAGAATCCTTTTATAACGGACTCCAAGAACTAAGGGTATGCGATATTTGACAACTGCCGCACAACATTGTAGAAACATTGTAGTTGTTTAATCAGTAACAACTTCTGATATATGCTTTCCAAGATAGCAGTTTGGCTTGGCTCACTGTACATCAGGAAAGATTAATGAATTTGGCTTCATTTCCGAAAGTTTTTTTAAAATTTCTTATCTACTCATCTAATGTTTATTTATTTATTTAGAAACATGGACTTCAAATTTGCGTGAAATTTCGGTCTCCGGAACAAAAACAACATCGTTAATCTACGGACTTCAGCCAGCTACTATCTATAACTTTCGTGTTTTTGCTCAGAATTTACTTGGAAACGGAACATTAAGTGAAGTGATGTCTGTAAAGACGGATGATAGCGGTAGTTAATTAACAATATATTTACAGATTGATACCGAATTAAAATAAACAGTATTAATTTAACGTAATCTTTAGTTCCCGGAAGCCCTCCTCAAAACGTAGAAGCTGAATCGGTCGATGCTACCAATATTCGTATAACTTGGAAAGTAATACAAAACTTTTATTATTCAAAAATTTTCAAATGTTCACTATTGCTTTTTATATGCATTGTAATTCGTTTAAAATACTAAATGTGATAAATATAATAATTTTTAACCGTTTTCGATCTCTGTCCTTCAGCCACCTTCAAAAGATTCTTGGAAAGGCGCAATCACCGGGTATAATATCGGATACAAAATACATGGTGACCGGGAAGTTTATACTTACAAGCAGTTGGAAGTTCCAGAAGATTACACTGACGATCTTATTTATCAATTAAATAATTTAGAAAGATTCACACAATATGCGATCGTTGTAGAAGCATTTAACTCTAAAGGCAAAGGCCCTAGTTCTGAACCTGTTTTTGTTATGACATCTGAAGATGGTAATAAATAGTTATCCTCCACTTTTAAACTAAAATAAATATAAGCTTAGACGACATTTTAAATTATCTGTAATTTTTCAGTCCCGTCCGATCATCCTCATGAAGTCAGGTGTTCTTCTTTATCATCAAAAAGCATCTATGTTCTTTGGGAATTGCCTACTTCTAGAAAAGTCAATGGGATCCTACGAGGTTTTAAAGTTCTATATAAACCTGCCGAAGAGTGGTACGGTAGGTAAATTATATTCTATAATTAATTCAATATTAAAAACTGTATATGTTTTTTTAACTTTTTACTCGGTTTTTGGAGTAAACAGATTACTCTATAAACAGTATACTGCTTTCCTCAAAGAAATAAAATGAATTAACTGTAATAAAGCGGGATACTTGTTTTAATAGGAGTGATCCCAATAAATTTTCTGGGGAGTTTCAGCAATATAAATTGCATAGCATTGCTTTAGGGATGCATTCAATAAGAAGTTGAAACGTGCATAAAAATACATTCCCAATTAAAGTAAATGTTTTTTAACTTTTTTCTCCGTTGAAGTTTAGTCAAAAATGAAAAAAACAAACGATTTTTACAAAATTATTAAAATCTATATATGCAGGGTGTTTTTGAATTGAGTACAGATTTTTTGGGAGATGATAGAAGAGGTCCTTAGAAGTATTTTTTGTCATATGAACATGGGGTCCCCGCAGCTCCGTTTACTTACAATACTGCATTGAACAATCAAATGACACCGGGACGCAGTGTGCGTTGGTAGGCCTAGATTATTTTATTTTTAACAATTAACACAAGCAATCTACTGTAATAACTTTTAAAGTAATTGTTCGAAATGACCGCCATTTGCTTCATAGCACGGCTTATTCGCAACGCCTTATGATGGATTGATGTACGCGTGGAAACAGTTGATTTGCACGGTCGCTCATGCCACCTGCTTTGACAACACGAGCCGCCAATTCTTCTTCGGTATCTACGGGTGCGGAGTACACCATTGATTTTATGCTTCCCCATAAAAAAAAATCCATCGGTGTGAGATCTGGCGATCTCGGTGGCAAAGCAACTGCTCGTACATATCGGTAGGAAGTTTGCAAACGCTCCGCCTAAAAATATCAACGTTAACTTCTCTGCACATCTCATTCAGAAATTCAGAAAGAATAAGCTTCTAATTTAATAAAACTTTCTTCCATAAAATTTCTCTTTAGGAAATAATTGATTAGCTTATCTATTTCATAGCAGGCTCTAATAACGCTTCGATAAAGTAATGTATCTAATGAGACGCTCATTACAAAATCGTTCAGAGCAGTTATGAAGTTCCTGTTATTGAAAGAGCCCGAGAAGTTTATATATATATATATATCTGTATATAGTATAGTATATCTGTGGGTCGAAATTAAATTGATATTTCTTCATTATCGATTATTAATAAATTCTTCGTGAGAACCAACAATATTATTTATAGGGTGCTTCACTAGGTCTGAATAATGAAAAAAAATGGAATATTGTTTGAATGGAAAAAGATTTTTATTTCATATTTTTAGGATTTGCACATGAGAATAAAGGAAATTAAAAGACGAGTTTCTCAAAATGTTTGCCACTTAAAAGATTATGAAACGCAGTCTCTGCTCGAAGTTTTCGACAACCCGCTTGAGTTGGTCTATTGAAATCGATCTTACCACATTTGTTATCGCTGTATTCAGGTCTTCTATGGTTTGGTCGATCTTGGTAGACTTTATCTTTAACCCCATAAGAAGAAGTCGAGTGGCGATAAATCAGGGCTATACGGAGGCAAGCAAGTCCTTCGCCAAAGCGATACGGAAAGCCTCTTGCGATGACACGATTGTCATAGTGACTTCTGAGTAAGTCCAGAACGCCGTTTGTTAAATGTGGAGATGCTTCACCCTGATGAAACCATGTGTCTTGTAGCCAGTGTTTGTAGTTATTATTATTAATATTCGTTTTATTGGCGCTCTTTTAAACTCTTGCAATATCTTCAATTTTCATATACCATAATACTAAAAACGATTTTTCTTCTTGCTTCCATTTAGACGCGTTACTTCAACAGAAGATCGTAGATGGTTCCAGAGCTACACTGAACGATTTAGAAGCGAACACCAATTACAGCATCCAAATAGCAGCTTTCACGAAAGTTGGCGATGGAAAAAGATCTCCTCCTATATTTTGCAAAACTCACGAAGACAGTTGAGCCTTGGATTTTTATTTGGAATTTTATTACTTAGATAATTTAATTATATAATTAATTGAAGCTTAAATAATTTTTTTTAAGTTCCGGAAGCCCCTAGTGTTGTGAAGGTTTTGCCTTCATCGTCAGACGCTGTAATTGTTTCATGGAAACCTTCTTCAAATAAAAGAGGAACCGTGCTCAAATATAATATCTTTTACACTCCGATGGATGATAAAAAGCAGGTCAGAAGCAAGCGATATTTCTTTTTCTTATTCTAAGGATGTTCCTTTTTTAATTTGCAATCCATAAAAATTTGATTTGATTGATAAGCATTCTATAATTTTTTAATAGAAATTTTGTAAAAAAAAAAATTCCATAACAAACGAAGCTTTTAGAAACCTTAATATTCAATAACAATCTTTTGGCGTTTGGCGCACACGCACAGCAACAAATCTTCGAAAAATTGCTTCCATGAAGAATTGAACATTTTCATTATCCCCTGTACACCATCATACCTGATTTATAAGAATTTTTTATCCCCACAACCCGATCCCTTCTTCTTAGATTGCATTTAAAAAAATAAATATAATGAAAACTTATATATGCTATTGATTGGTTATGCAAATATTTTTTTTTATGTTACACATATCCGTCATTCCAAAAACAATGCATGGCAATTTTTAAAAGCATTTTTTTATTCTAACCTTTATTTTTTTATACGGTACGGTATTTAAAGCATTTTTAGGAATGATGTCACTTCTTCACATAATATCCATTCTTTTCAACTTCCTTACTCCACTTTGGAGCTAAAGACTGCATGGTTGCGCGGTAAAACTCTAGATAGATGCGTTTGAGTTATTGTTAGGCAGCCTTCACGGTAATCTGCTTACCCACCGACTGCGATCGACAGCATCATTTTATATCTCTTGTGAACGTGTCATACTGTCTCATTCTATTTCTATACGTGACTTTTGACGAAGTTAAAGTAGAGCTGTCTTGAACTACTCTACGCCACCAACGGGAATGGGTTGAGTTAAATTTTAATATAAGAGGGAAGGATGTTTCCATAAACTCCACAAAGATGTAGAATAAAAATGGAATTAAAAAATGCTGTGTAACGCTTTTGGAGTGATCC
This sequence comes from Rhysida immarginata, assembly GCA_023313115.1. Lineage (NCBI taxonomy): Eukaryota > Metazoa > Arthropoda > Chilopoda > Scolopendromorpha > Scolopendridae > Rhysida > Rhysida immarginata. The sequence continues at coordinate 10,709,208 of JAHWFO010015474.1, forward strand.
TCGTATTTGTACAATTACTACCCACGGAGAAGGTTTAACTCTTATATTTAAATGTAGTTGGAAGATGGAGCCCAAATGACGGAGCAAATTCTTAAGGACGCTGTAGTTCTTTCTTCAGAAAAGGACTCGCAGAATTTGGAAGTATCTGGACTGAAGAAGAATCAGAAATACGCGTTTTGGGTGACAGCTACCTCGTCCGTCGGGGATAGTCCAATATCGGCTGTCGTCGCCCAAACCGTTGCTGACACAATAAGTTAGTTGCTGTAAAATACTTCCATTTTTAAGATGAAATGAAAGTAAAATATGCATAATTGCACGGAGATTAAGAGAATTCTATAAACAATTATTGTATTTAAATTATCCGTTAATATTGTTTTAAACTATGAGTTTCCTTTATTGTACTAGGGTTACACTAATTTAAAGGTTAATGATTTTCTTTACATGTAAATATCTAGAAGATCAAACTGAAAATAATTAAACTGACGATTATTTAATTCCCTCTATTATAGTACAGTTGCTGCCAAATCAGTAATGTTTGATGAAGCTGTTAACATTCGCTGGAAAGAAGCCGTCGTTCTTCCTTGCAAAGCAGTCGGTATTCCTTCGCCTCAAAGGAAATGGATGGTTGGGTAAAAAATGAAATGAATACTTTTATCGAGTTGTTTCAAAAAACAAACACTGACCAATGAAAGCCAATCTTTGCTATTATGAAGTTGAACTATAAAAGATTTTTGTTTTAAAAATTGAAATTTTAGCAATGCGGAGTTAGTGGAGACAGATCGAGTGTCGATTCGTAGTGATGGATCAGTGTTGATAGTTAAAACGGGAATCGAGGACAACGGCAACTACACCTGCATCGTCTACAACGAGCATGGCAAAGACGAAATCATATACAGCCTTAACGTTCAAGGTAATTGTAAACGTATTTAATTAATTTTAATTATTTTTAAATTTATTTTCAAATATAATTAAATATGTTATCATATGTTTTTAAATTTAGTTCCTCCTTCAGCGCCAATTTTGGGTCTAGTATCTAAATCTCACTCATCAATTAATCTGCAATGGAAAATTGGGCCTGATGGCGGCGATCGAATCAAAGGTAAATACTGTTTTATATAATGTTTATGTAATATTAAAAATGTTAGTTTTTTTTTCAGATATCGCATGACTCTCATCGACTGAATGTTCTTCGAAAAAAAAATCGTTCATTACACTTGTCTTCTCCGAACTTCTCGGCTCTCTGTTCTCTCGGCAACTGATTTAGTTGACGTAGAAAAGTGATTTTTAATGAGAAAAGGAAACACTCGCAATTTAAAATTATAAGCTTGGTATTAAAATTATTGATATAACCAACTGTCAATTGGGCAAACTTTTAACAATTTTTTTTAGCCTCGTCTATTCGAAATTAAGAGGTCAACATTTTTAGATTGAAAGATTCAATAATTAGCATTAAGATGACTATTATTATTATTATTATTATTATTATTATTATTATTATTATTATTATTGTAAAATTAACATTTTATTCTGTGAAGTTTGATTGATATTTTTTATACTATTTTGACGACAGGTTTCCTTCTCTACTTCAGAAGGGATCACGAATCTTGGATTACAAAAGAAATACGAGCAGAGCATAGATTTTATAGTTTAGATGGATTAGTTTGTGGCGCTACATACCAAATTTACATGGAAGCCTTCAACTCCATTGGGCCCGGTGCCCCTTGTGACGTACTGACTGTAACAATGGAAGGAGCAAGTGAGTATACAAAATCTCTTTTGAAGTAAACTATATTTCAGGCCAATTTCGACAACTAAATATTAAAGTTTTTAAAAAGTATTTATTATTTTAATTTGGATGGGGCCTGTTCTAATTTATTTAAAAATATATGAAACAATCTTAATTGCCATTTTAATGTAATTTTGGAAGAGAAAATCACTGTATGATATATTATTTTATATATTAATTTATATAAAAAATAATCTTCAAATATTTGATTAATATTTAAATAGTTTATTTTATTATAATAATATTTATTGTGATTTCATAAAAGATATGCAAGCTCCCTCAAAGGAATCCTTGCTTCGACAAGGTCCCACCTTCGCAAGCGTTCATTTAGATTCATGGCCATCGACTGGTTGTCCCGTCGAACATTTTGGAATAGAATATAAAAGTGTCTCTTCCAAGGAGTGGACGATAGTTAGTAACAATATCTCTGTATCGCAAAAGAAAGTAGTCATTTCTGGGCTAACGCCGGCAACATGGTACCTATTTAAACTTTTGGTCGAAACAAGCGGAGGAACATCTATCTTCGAATACAAATTCTCAACTCTCACTCTTACTGGAGGTGTGATTAGAAATTAAATCTCTAAGTTTTCATTTTGCATATTTTAAAAATATTCTCTCACGTTTAATTATAAGCATAAAACAAAATTTTAATAAACCTTTTCAGGGACAATTTCCCCGGATATGCTTGACGACTTGAAACCAATGTACATTTTCTATATGGATCCCTTGATCTTTATTCCCACTGTTGTTTTATTAATCGTTATTGTGATTGCTTGCGTCGTTGTTTGTGTTTGCATGAAGCAGAAGAATGAAAAACCGAAAAGATATTATGGCAATTCTCTTAATATTTGCTTATGATTATTTTTTTTAAATTTAATTTTAGATTTCTCTTTATATTTTACTGTGGTTAAAAACTATTATAGACTATTCTGAAGCAGGGAGTCAGTTGAATACTTGGACCAGACATGCTAGGCCAATGTCCGTTGGAAGTTACGGTCGATCGGCAAGAGATTCCACTCTGTCCAGTGGAAGAAATAGCGGTGAAATTGAATTTTTTTTCTAAATATTTTTCATAGTTTAATGTATTTTGAAAATAAAGTAGTGATGCACATTTTATATGTTGCTATTAGATCCGTCTCCTTACGCTACATCTCATCTACATGATTGCTATCCTGAAGGTTATCCAATCGATGCTTCAGGTGATATAAAATTTCACGTAACCTAAATGGAACGTTGGTTTTATGAAATGCAGTCATTTTCATTTATTGCTTGGTCATTCGATTAAAGCAATAATAGTCTTTTTCAATTTTTATTTTGTACTTTTTAGTGTCCTTCCCTCCTCCTCCTCCGCCGTTGCCACCGTTTCATCACAATGCTTCGGTATCAAATGAGTAAGCCGAATAAGTATTTACATACATTTGAAACTTAGGCTTTAACTAATAAATATGATACATTTTAAGACATTCCGAAAACTTGAATGAAACTACTTTCACACTGCCGTCGAACTTTTCAACTCCTCAGAAAGACGCAAGAACCAACGTTGGATACGACCCACCGCCCAAAGGTTCGTTAACTTCATTGAAGTTGAATACCAAATACATTTTAAAAACTTAATGCTTTGCGGGGAATTGATTTTATTGGATTGGTTTAAATGACCTAAAAAATAAACATTTTATTTTATGAAATTAACATTCTTTTGTATTAAATTCTAACTTAAATTTATTTTATAGCTCACATGAAATAAAATTTGAAAGGCACGTATATTTCAGTTATTAAGAATCACATTAAAATAATACTTTTTTGACTCATTAACTTTCGTTTATATTTCATTAAAATTTTCATTAGAAGTTTATTTTATATGCATTTTTTCGTGGAATTTTTGAATTTAACATAATTTAAAAAAAAAACTTTCTTTATATTAATTTATCTCATTATATATTTGGTTTATTTTCCCAGAGACGGAGAAAAATCTTCGCTTATCCTTTTCACTTTTTTCAAACTATGTAGTAGCATCATACTTTGTAATCTCCATGCAAAACCTTCATTTAGTTCATGAGCAATGTAATTTCCTATTGCACTTAACTATGTAAATAGGACATTTCAATAGTTTCTTTTATAATAATATGATACAGTAGGATAAATTGTGAACTATTTTAAATACGTATTTTAATAAAGTTCGTATATACTCCTGCATTTAGATGATTAAGAGCATTCATTTCACTTTAAAGTTAAAATGAACATTCAATTAACACTTATAATAAATTGGCCGTTGATTGATTTACTGTTGAGCCTTCACTTAGATAAACCAATTATCTGTCAAAAACAGAGCTAAAAACAAGGATTTCACTGGAGGGTACAGTGGCGATCTGAAAATTTACTACAAAGAATGAGAATGTTGATAGCTGAAAGCGAATACAATCCCATGAAGTGTAATAAGGAGATGCTAACATTAAATCAAATCCGTTCTAAAATTACGAACTGCGTAGAGTGAGATTGGTGAGCATACTTGGCAGTTTTTATAATAACGAGTCTTGAATTCTTCATAGAAAACTTCGCAATGCATTCGCGTATACCTAATCCTTTTCCCCTCCACTTGACAAAAGGCACACAAGCGAATATTTTCCAGGCTCGAAGAGGAGCATGGAAAATTCATTGTTATGGCTCTGCTAGAATAGTATCTTTTTAAAAAGCACACCTACAGACCCCATAATATTGAAATTAGAAGAACTCCATTTATTTAAAAGAAATAGAAATAAAAATAAATAATAAAATCTTGTAAACATTCCAAGGAGGAGCTTTAGCAGTGAAGCAGAAATACATTTATAAGTTTATTAAAAAGAAATTAATCCCCTCTCCCCCGCCTCCCGAGTTCATCACAAGTAAAGGGTTAGCATACAATCTTTCACTGATTAAGAAAATGACCTTTGCTAAATACAAAAATGAAAGTTTTATTATATAGGCCGATGCTTAAAATTTTTTTGGCTCTATGTCATGACCCCTTTTGACTTCTTTTAAGGGGAGAATTCTAAGATTAAAGCATTCAGTTCACCGTTCTCGATATTGAAATTTTGAAAGCAAAGATAAAGGATGTTGCAGTGGGAGTGAATGAACAGATATTGAAGAACATTGCGAGGAAATCGATTATCGCTTACATATTCTCCGAGCAACAATCGGAGCCCAAGTTGAAGTAAAAAAAAAAACTTCTTGCTAAAGTAATAAATTAATACTGGAGATATTCCTCCAACAAATTAAGATGAAAACTTAATGCAGTAGATACTCTTGATCCCTGGTTTGAATCCAGGTCATGGAATTTTTCCTTTCATTTTCATCTTAATTTATTTATCTTATGTTGGAGGATTAGCCAGTATTCATTTGTTATTAGTTTTCATCAGATTTTGAGGGTTAGAACGGAGGAATTCCCGATCTGCGAGCCGAGAATCTGCCTTATCATTGGGCCTGCACTCCTTTGTTAGGAGTCCTTAGGACCCTTAGAGACAGCCCTATTGTATCCTGTCTACGTTGGCGACAAGCAAGATATACGTGATCCCCGGTTCGAATCCAGGTCGCGGAATTTTTCCTTCAGTTTTCATCATAATTTAAACTTCTTGAGTTGAAATACAATTTAGATGGATGTATCTTAAATAATATTTGTGTTTGAAATGAAGAAAAGATTTTATGCTCATCACTGTATATTTAAATACTGGATTTGATATATTGTACTCATAAAAATTTGAAGAGGATCTTGATAATGCAAAATCTTAAGAAGGAAGAAGAGAACTGTCTTGAACTTTTTAAAAACTCAATTTCTAGTTATAAATGGTAAAATGAAAAGAAAAAAATCCATATACCCACTTCCTTTCACTGCGTTTATAATAAATAATTTGGCTTATACAAAATACTTCTTATCTTAGATATTTGAAGATATTAAGTATATTTTATTAATAATCGCTTTTAACGATAACGTAAGCATTGACGAATGCTATTTAACTCTTTTTGCAGCTGTCAGAAGAGATACCTACATTTAAAAATATTTCCTTTATAAAGTGAACATAATGATTTTAAAAATAAATTTGCGAAGGAAATATTTTCGAGGCATTTTTGCAGATTAATGAACTAGATTAGCAGACATTGAACTTGCTTTGATAATCCTTGGTGCAGTCGATCCCGTGATCCTCTTCCGGTTTGGGAAAGTATTGAGCGCTTTTTAGCATCTTATTCTATCTTCTCAATAATAAGAATTATTCATTCAGCACCGTACCTAAGGAGAATATAAAGCTGTATTCGCCTGTTCCGTTTCAATCGCACAGAATGGTGAAGTTCGCGGGGAGTTCCCCGGGCACATTTCTCCGCTATCTCATCTGGACATTGATCGTTTGCTCCGCTGACAAAGGTATGCACTGCGCATGCGATCGACCTCCTTCCCTTTGAAAGGCTTAGCGGCTCCATTGGTCGCTGAATTCAATATTGCACAAGCATGGTTTCACGAAGGTTACTTTGAATTTCGCTTCTGCATGCAAAATTACTTAAAGATTTAAGCGATTCAAAGTGCTTAGGATTTGTAGATTCTTCACTGGTATTTTCTATTCACGCTAAAGAAAGCTCTTATCATGGAATAGTCGAAAAGACTACCATTATCAATTAAAATGAGGTTTGGATAATAAAGTTTATTATAAACTGAGGTTCAAATTTGACTTAAATTTGTTTATAAACGAAATTAAATTATTTTCTTACTTTTAATAACATGTTAACATGTTCTGATTTTCTCATTTTCTAATTTTATTTTGTCCTAAAATAAACCAGGCTACGTTTCATTTTGATTTAGAAATTTTCAATTCGTCTTAAAGATATTTAGAATCATAAGTATAAGAGCCATCAACTGATTCCGATCTTTGGTTTAAATAACCATTAAGGCGCATTGATAGAGCGAAGCAACTTCGAACTCAAAATGAAACTTAATCTGCTTAAAAAATTTATTCTGGTACACCATTATAGAATATAAAAGACTCTCAAATGCAAACAACAAGCCATTTTCAATCCACACATTATGTCTAGAATTTTTAAAATAAAACAGTTGGAGCTACAAGTTATCTAGCGCATCTGCAACCACAGGAAAACTTTTCTTGATTTCCAGGTACAGCTTCACTGCAGCACTCATATTTTTAAAGAGTTTCCCCTTTATTTTCAGTGTTGCAGAGAAGCAACATGTACAAAAACTATCGAAGATACTTAACAAAACATATGCGAGGGTTACGAAATATTTCGCGGAAACAAAGCCTTATTCTAAGTTAATCCTGAGGTACAATTTTGGATTGTTAATTTAGTGGACTTTGAAGGTTAATTCGTTGATGACTTAATTTTTAAACTCACGTTTGGTGTAAAATCTTTTTCATTAAATAATTTGGTTGTAATAAAGAAATTAATAACAAATTTCAAATAACAGTTTTGTCTAAATAATTTGTTTGTCTGAGTTTCTTATGATATTCAAGTACAAATTTTTAAATCAAAAAGCGAATATCCTATTAAATGTCCAATAAGACTTTGTTTCCAAGAAAAATTTCGTAGCCCTCGCTTATGTTTTGTTAAATATCTTCGAAAGTTTGGATGATATAAAGAAAAGGTTTCAAACAAAAAGATGCTGTTTACATATTAAATGCCGGTAAAACAAAAATAGCTATCCATTTAAAAAAATAAAGTTGATCCTCAAATGACCTTGAAAACCTCCATCCACCAAACAGAAAACAAAAAACTATCATCGTATTGCCCGCCTTCATGTGGTACAATATTTGTTTAAAAATTCTTTTCTATAAAGCTTCGTTTCCGAACTAAATATTTGTAACGCTTTATTTTGATCACCCGGTATACAGAGTGTGTTAAGTTTCATGTCAAAAATGGTAAGGGTTATGGAATATGCGATTCTAAGTAAAAAAAAAAAAGTTCATATGAACATCGGTCCGAATTTGAACGATAGCTGAGATATCAACAGAAATAAAAATGCCGCCACTAAGATCAACAAGTTAATAACTCACTTTCTATATCAACTAGGATATTGAAGTTTGAAGAAATAACAGGGTGCATAAAACTATGTATACTTTTAAAATTTGAACGAATTCCAACGAGTAGTTTCCGAGTTACGCACTCAACATCGTAACAGTGCTCACATGTGAGTACTAACCACCATGTGTTACGATGTTGACAACGTAACTCGGAAACTACTCGTTGGAATTCGAACAAATTTAAATGGTATACACAATTTTATGTACCCTATCTATCTCCCAAATTTCATCATCCTAGATGTTGTAGAAAGTGAGTTATTAACTTCTTGATCTTAGTAGCGGCATTTTTATTTCTGTTCATATCTCAGTTAGCGTTCAAATTCGGACCCATGTTCATACGAACTTTTTTGCTTATTCCATAACCCCTATCATTTTTGACATGAAATTTAACAACACCCTGTATAAGTAAGGTAACACTGATTAAAGAGATTATAGAAATAAATAAAATTCATAAATAAATTCTACCACATAAATTAAACTTGGCATATTAAAATCCCGTAAATAAACAATTTTACCATATAAATCGTAAAATAAATATAGATTAGAAAAAAATAACATAAAAACATTTAAATTTTTATATCTTTTGTAATAAAGAGATTATTAATAAATAGTTTATACAAATAAAAACTTTAATTAACCTATAGAAATAATCCGGGAATCCTGAATAATATTTTTAATCGTGAAATTAACTAAAATTATTAACCTTAATTTATACAGTAAACATAATACTGCCTCAGTTTGTTTGGATTAACGAAGAAGTCACACAATGAAATGAAAAAAAGATGATAAATGTACTTTATTCACACGAACTTAGAGATTAAACAAAATATTAGTGAATTTTTAAAAAAATGTTCAGTAGCGATTTTTCAACAAGAGGCTGTAGATATTGAAAAAAAATTAAATCCTTATTGGAATATAGCGCCCTTCTTCACGACCGATTTCCCCGTTTCGTTGGAATTTTCCAATTCCACCGGAGGCAAACTTCCCTGCAATGCACACGGCGACCCAAATCCGACAATTGCTTGGATGCTTTCTGATGGAACTTCAATCAAAAACATCAAAAACTTGCGACACGTGGATTCCGATGGTACTCTGGTTTTCCCTCCTTTCAAGGCAGAAGATTATCGTCCAGATGTTCACTCCGTAGCTTATTACTGCACCGCTTCCAACTCTATTGGCACTCTCGCCTCGAACCCAATTCAAGTGAGAGGAGGTAATAAGTATGTTTATTCTAGAGCCTAAGTAATATTTGGAAAATTTCAATTGGCTTTATTATAAGTTTTTGGTTTTCACGTTAATTTTCATAATTTTTAGTTGTTCTTCAGTCATTCGAAGTTTATGTATATGATGTCTATACCATTAAAGGAAATTCAGCATTGATGCATTGTCATGTTCCCGAGTTTCTTGTTGATTATTTACCAGTTCATGCTTGGATTCGAGATTCAACTACCACTATATCACGAAGTGATTATAATGAAAGTAGGATGTCCTCACTTTTTTATTCAATTAATCTTAAGTTTTTAATTTAGAGATAGAGTTAGTTAAGAATATTAAAAAGTTCTAATAAAGTTCTTAAGTTATTAATATGGCATTATAAGCTGAAAAGTATAAAATTTATATTTCTAATCTGATTCAAAGTCATTTTAGAGAATAGCGTTTTTATGAAGAGAAATAATGAAACCTAAACAAGAAACCTTAACAATTTTTCCATGGAATAGATTTTGAACTTCATTTAAAATGGTTTCCCTTACAGCTTCCAAATATATTCTTCTTTCCAACGGAGATCTTTTGATTCGTGAAGTCGATGAGAAGGATGGGAAGAATTATTTTCGTTGCCAAGTGACTCACCGCCTGACAGCTGAGATAAAGACGAGTGTTACACAAGGAAGGTTGATTGTCACAGGTATGGCAATTCCAATTTATTCTTCATGAGTTTATAATCTTAGAAAAATGTTATGAAAATATTTTAGGGGCATGCATTTTTCTAATCATTTAAGATTAATTTTTCATAGAATCGAGAGGAAAAGTTCCTCCTAAAATTCTAGCATCGAAAGGGTTAACAGTTGCACGTAAAGGAGATAGCATTATTCTTCCTTGTGTTGCCGCAGGATATCCAGTCCCTGTTTGTAGGTAAGTGTGAACTAAAACTATTTCTTTTTATATACAGTATTATTAATTAATTAGAAATAGAAAAAAAATATTAAAAAATTGAATTCTTATATAATTGTGTTTTTCCAAGCATATGATAAAGCAACGGACACCATTCTTTTGCTGGCAGAATAACTACTTGGGAGCATAAATTTACTTACTTTTACAGAAATATTTATGAATATACTAATTTTGGAAAGTTAAACAGAACTTAGGAAATTGTCTCGTCTTATTTCAAGCGGGTACTTGAATTGTGCGCAATTGCGCATGTGAATTACACCATATTGCCATTAATGGCCGGACACTTTCGATTTTAGACATTTTGTCGAATATCTAGAAAAATACTTGACGAATTATCCTGAAATTTCAGGGTTGTAAAAAAGGATGATACACCTCATATATTTCAGCGAAGGTTTTCTCCCGAAGGCAAATAGGAGACCAGCAAAGAAGTGAACCAAAAAAATAATGTTTGGAATCACCCTGTAAAAAATAATGCTCGAAATGCATTGTAGCTGTAGCATATGCTTAAGAGGTTTGTTTTACTTTTCTGTGTTCATTTGTATGAGAATAGCACGCATATTCACGAAGATATAAAGGTTTCTTTAAAAAGGTCGAAATGTTTTCGTAAGTTTTTTGTTTATAACACGCAAGATTTTCAACCCAATGCGATGCATTTACAGAAAACTTGACAAACTACAGTACAGACAACACCCTGCAATCAGAATAGAAAAATATTAAATATTTGATGAAATATGAGCATTTTTACTAAATAATGTTTAACTGCGCATGCGTTTCCAAATTGTCTTTTGCATAATTTATTAGCCAAATGTATAGAGCTACTCTTATAAAAAGCCCAAGCAAATATCGTGAAAATTGAGAAAGATATCGCCGATAGAATGAGTTGAATTTCAGTTGCTCTCAAAAATAAACAAACCGATAAGGGGCTTTCTCCAAACTTTTATTTTTCGATCGGACACCAGTATCAATTTCTTCTTCTTACGCTGATATGAAGTCAATATTTTTTCATGTCAGCGTAAGTTTAACTGAAGTTTACAGAAGACAAATAATGCATTTCAAGCATTATTTTTTACAGGGTGATTCCAAACATTATTTTTTTGGTTCACTTCTTTGCTGGTCTCCTATTTGCCTTCGGGAGAAAACCTTCGCTGAAATATAGGAGTGTAACATCCTTTTTACACCCCTGAAATTTCAGGATAATTCGTCAAGTATTTTTCTAGATATTCGACAAAACGTCTAAAATCGAAAATGTCCGGTCATTAATGGCAGTATGGTGTATGTTTTATCCCTACATGAAATCGCTGACATAGAATTCCGATGAAGATAATTGATGAGATAAATAAAATTCTCGCATTTCACCTCAGAGTAAACTTATTCGTAATTTTATCATTTAATTTTGTGAGTCACAAGAATTTTATTTTCTTTCAAAAGAAAATTTTACTGGCTTATTAGCTTTTCCTGTTAATCGTTCTGTTATTCATTCAAGCGCTACTCATTATAGGGCCGCATTTAAAAAAATAATACTTTACCTGTTATTTGCAATAAACAAACTTATAATAGAGTTTATCGATAATTAAATAACACAATGACTTTATAATAATTAAAAAAATTGCTAATTTTTCTTTTGCAGTTTAATTTGATTATGTATAAAAATTTCAGATGGTATAAACAATCTTCAACTGACACTGTCAATGAAATTAAGGAAAATGGACGGTTTATTGTGTTGCCCGACTTTATGTTAATAAAGAAGATGGATTCTTCGGATTCTGGAATTTATATTTGTACAGCAACTAATGAAATTGGTAGCGATAAAGTCGCCATAGAAATTCAAGTGTCAGGTATGGTTCATAATGTAGAAATATTATGTTAAGCGCACGTTATAGTTCTGAACGAAGAATACAATCTGATTGTGTTTTACAGAAGCTTTATCTGTACATGTCCAGCCAGCCGAAATTAAAGTAGATTCAGGAGAATCAATTACCCTGCGTTGTAAAATTTCTGGTTCACCAATATTAAGTATAATTTGGTTTAAAAATGGCCAATCTATAACTGATAAAGAAATTAACAATCCTGATAATGGAACCATAATTATTTCCAAAATGTCTTCAAGTATTTCTGGCCTTTACCAATGTTTCGTGAGTAACACTATAGAGACAGCGAATGGAATTGCAGTAATCCGATTAGGAGGTAGGATAAAATAAATATTAAAAAAAATCAGTTGAATTCTTGTATGAATAAGAAAATAATATCTTTTATAAATCATTAGATTCTTTTCCTGAGCTAATAAAGACCTTTACTGAGATCACGCTTCATCCTGGAGAAAGCACAACATTGCAGTGCGTTGCGGGTGGAATCCCGCTTCCAGAGATTGTTTGGACATTAGATAATTTGCAAATATATTCAAACGAAAACATCAAATTGGAATATCGACAAGAGAATAACCAACAAATCGGTCTGTTGAAACTTTTCAATGTTAAAACTGAAGTTGGAGGATTGTACAGATGTATTGCACAAAATTCGGCGGGAAAGATACAGCATCAAGCAAGAGTTCATATATACGGTAATGAAGCAGTGTTGCCAGATTTAGTAACTTTTTTAAAGCCCTTTTTCTTTGCTGGACACTGTTAAACAATGCAGAAAACAATGAAAACAAGGACAAGCGCTTTAAAAAAAGTTACTAAATCTGGCAACACTATAATGAAGGGTAACAGTTATACGTATACTCTGCCAAATATGTAAAAAAGCATTGTGATTGAATTTGATTTTATTTGAGAAATGTTGAAAAATTGTTGACAAGAAGTAATTTAAATTAAGTTCAACTTTGAAAGGAAGCTTCTGATTAAACATTTATAAAAGTAAATCCCTACGAAAACGATAATAATGAACTTTTTCGGAATATTTCTCAATTGAAATCACTATCCATACATAGAGTTTAATAATACAAGCTGCCAAAAAATGCTAAAAACTGTGGACGAATGGTAGTATCAAATAAAATAAGGTCAGAACCACAAATCTACAACTTCTACATCTGTGGAATAATAATTTTTGTCCTTATTTTATTGATACTACCAT
>JAHWFO010015474.1:10722294-10782900 GCA_023313115.1 Rhysida immarginata
CATCTGTGGAATAATAATTTTTGTCCTTATTTTATTGATACTACCATAAAGTTTAAATTACACTTATAATTAAAACTTGAATTTTCAATATAAAATAAACATGAGTTGAAAGTATTTGTGCATATATCTGATATTATCCGTACATATCATCTTAGAATATCTTTATTTAAAACACACCCCATATAAATATTTAAAAATTATTTTAAATTAAATTTAAAGATCTCAAATTATATTAAATATCTTACCAGCAATTTCAATGCTGCTTGCAGTAAAAAGCTTCTCTTCCAATGTTTATTTACTGCTTCAACTCACCGTTTTATTATTAGATACCTCCCCGTTATTTTTTCACAGGTGAAATTCATGTGCGATCTGGTGTTACTGCTATGTTTACAGGAGACACTCTGGCACAAATTGATTGTCCATTCTACGGTTATCCTTACAGCGGAATCTCATGGGAGAAAGGTAATCGCATAAAATTTAATATAAAATTATATATTAATTGAATATGATTATAAATTTTAATTCGTTTTGATGCTGATTTTTTTTTTCAGGAGGCATTATTTTGCCAGAAAATATGTATCAGAACGTCCGTGAGAATGGTACTCTACTTATAAGAAACATTCACCCAGCCCGAGACAATGGATTTTATAAATGTACGGTGACATCAAATAACGGAAAACAAACAAGTGGCGACGTACAAGTAAAGGTTATGGGTAATTCTTATAAAATGAATAGCGTTAATTATTATTTAAAAAATATTCTAAAAAAAAATGGAAAGTTTCGATTCAAAATTTATTAATCATCATTATTTTTATTAAAAATTTCGTTATTTACTATTCTCATCGCAATGTTTATAAAATATACTAATGCGATCAATATTTTACAAATTGCTTTCATTAACGTTAATAATTTGCCAATAATTCATAAAATTATTAATAATTCAAATAAAATTAGTGTTATGAATAATTTAATCGCTGTCTTCCTTATTAACACTGACTTTTTTGACTTATTAATTCGTCTTCAGATCACTTTTTAAATCTCTCCGTCCATTGGCGCATTGTTTCATATAGGATATAAAAATTGCGAACCACTGAAGGTTTTAAAAAATTATTCTGATCTAATTGCAGTCGAGAGTCTTTAATCCGGCATCATTGAGATTTGTCTAAACTGGAGAACAAGTTATCCTCTCTCATTTATTCCCTCAAATATAAAAATATATTGAGTATAGAAAGAATAAATATTAGGGCCAGTCAAATGAAAACGAGATTTTTAAAGGCATTGGTACATACCTGAACAAATTTAGAAATAAACACCGTGGGCGTTAAGGCAAGCATCCCATCTACCACGAGTTGACGGATCCTCTTCTCAAAAAATTCCCTTAGCTGCTGAAGTAGAAAAGCGGTGACCTCTTGTTGGATCTCAGCGTCCCATGTGAATCGTCGTCCTTTCAAATGTCCGAAAACGTTAAAATCGCACGGTGCGATGTCAGGACTGTAGGGAGGATACTCTAGGACATTCCATCGCATCCTCATCAATTGCTGCGTTGTCCTGTTGGCCGTATGAGGCGTGGCGTTCATGAAGCAGAGTTACTCCAGCGATCAGCATTCCCGGCCGTTTGTTCTTGATGGCCACCAAGTTTCACAGTATCTATCCGCATTAACGTATTGCCCTTAGGTGTGAACTCAATGAGAAGAGGTCCTTTCAACACCGGTGCTGTTCCTCCTTCCTCGTGTTTTGGATGATGAATGCCATTACTCTATCTCACGTCTTGCTTTGCGAATCGCATATAATCAAGTTTTTATGAACACTAACGACTCGCTTGATTACATAACATATGTACGCATGCGCCCGTATGCTACAACGCACCTCCACGCGCATATTCTTGTTGTCATTTCTACAATCTCGTTTTCATTTGACTGACCCTCACTTTAACTTTAACACTGCACAGTAAGCATCAACTAGCAAATTCTATGCGATTGTACATGTTCAGTCGGTCATATTAAAATATATATTTTTGCAAAAGAATATAAGTGAAAACGGGCTCTTGAAGTATTTACTGTATCAAAACTGCATTTAATGATTTTGGATTAAAGATTCTGGCCTTTAAAAATATTTAGTTTATATCAAGAGACTATTATCTTTGATAGTTTATGCAATTTGTACCGAAATAATTTATTTTCTCTCAATAACCCAATTTAAAATTTAATTTATTTTTAATCATAACTTTAAGTTGGTAAAAATCTTCAACATCTGAAGACGATGCTCTATATTGTAATAACATCCGTTTAAAAATTCTAAAAAAGGTACATCGATGAGCATGATTCTTTTCCCATTTGTAGGAGAGACTCGAACCTGTAGACATCGAACAATGACGTAAAGCAACAATTTATCCGACTTCGATAAAGGCCAAATTATCATGACAGATGTCTCCTTGGTCACAACAACTCCAAAACCGCGAGGCTATACTTGTTTGTACTCATTAGCCGTAAGTGTTTATCAAATTTTAAGAAATGGAGAAGCAATGAATCCTTCGTTAAGGAGTAAGCTGGTCACGAATTATTGATGTAAAAGGTTAGCGTAGGCTTCATTCATCTTGTGCGAAACAACAGGAGATGTGTTGGGTTAAAATTTGTCAATTTCAATAATGGTAAAGTCATTATCGTGATGGTACTAGTGTGCCATGCAACTATCATTTTCAAAGAATACTTCACAGAGCATAAAGAAGAAATTGAGCTATTACTAGGGCCTACAAATTACTATGAATCCACTCGAGCAGATGTGGTTTCATTTGGAGAAACAGTTTAGTGATGCATCAACCATTCGTAATTTGCAGAACGATCCACTATAAAAAAAAAACCGATCCATTTTTATAGTAATATCGTGATTCCAGGTTATCACCGAATGCTTACAGTCTCGTAAAATTCGCCTCGCGGATAAAAGGTTGTAGCGATCATAATGATTTGTTTGTCGGTGCATATTTTATATAAAGTGGGTATCTTTTCAAAGATACTTAGATGTGTGAAATTACTTTTGATTAAAAACAATTTTTCTAAACAACGAAGTTATTCGAGTGTCAACAAGTAGGCAAGCTCGATAATCATGTCCATTAAGAAAAATAGCAAATCATTTCGCATTCCAGACATTGGAGAACCGCACACGATTCTTAACATTATTCGAAGACATTTAAAAATTTTTAGCTAATGCATGTTCGTAAATTTATATTTAAAGATGCTATTAAAAGGTATTAAAAAATACAAGGTAGAAATATTCAATCGCAGAATGTACAAAAATTATACAAATATAGTATTAAAATTCTTTAAAATGTTATAAAAGGGGATGGAAACATTTTTTTCATTACCATAAATATCATGTAAATCTATCTATATATATAAAGAAGGATGTTTGTGGGTCTGTGCGTCTGTGGGTCTGTGGGTGGGTCTGTGGGTGGGTCTGTGGGTCTGTGTGTACGTTTTTTATACAAATCTACAGTTTTATTCCGATCTTGATGAAATTTCGCATACATGACCTTCAAAGCATGAGGAAGGTCACTGTCTACTTCAGATTTCGAAAAAATAATAATTATTGATAAAAAATCGATATTCATGGTTTTGGCAGGGCATATTAATGAGAAATATCGTATGACCAACAATGCAAGACAAAGTTTTTGCAACAATGGTATCAACACGCAATTCACAAACACTCTGCACGGACCAACAATATATATCTCATGACCAACAATGCAAATAAAAGTTTGTGCAACAATAGGTATCAACAATGGTTTCAACACGCAATTCACCAATAACAATGAGCTCAAAATGATGATGCAATGATAAAGCAATCCTTTCCAAGAATTATAACAATGAACATAAAATGATGATGCAATATGGATAAGTTTCAATTTGTAACAATGCATAGAATTCCTGTTATTCAGGTTTTTCTTAGAAAAGAGAGTTCTTAGTACTTAACAATTTCTTGAAAATCTTTAAAAATGATCAGTAGCTGGAGATAATGAAGAGTTAGCAGACTATTGAGAAAGAGTGGAAAGACGACAGAGAAAGCAAACCTTTAGCTCCGTGCTGTATTGAGCATATGGGAAGCAACTAAATAGAAGAATTGGCGACCGCTAGACTACCCAAAGTGACGAAAGGCCAAATTTTCCTTCAACACAACGAGAGAAGAGTGGAAATTGCAACAGCATCAAGTGTACATCTGAAGTAAGATTACCTGAGTAAGAAATTATTGGAGCGGTCCATCCATTGTGAGCCTTTAAAAAGATTTTTTTCGAATTTTCATTAAGAATTTTTACTGTATTAATTCTAAGCATTTTCATGTGTTTATTTTTAAGATATTGCAAAATTTAATTTAATTTTTTGAGATTGTTCTGTTTACATCCATGTGTAATTATCCCGGGCAACGCCGGGTACCTTTGCTAGTCAAACTATAAATAAAGGAGAACATGTGAGTTCGTCACGGAAACAGTTTTGCATTGTTGTTGCACATTTAAGCATTGTTGGCGTTGGCTTGAAACCACGCCGGAGCTGAAAAGTCACTTGACCATTTTTGTGTGAGCAACAATTTTTATCAAACTATAAATAAAGGAGAACATTTGAGTTCGTCGCACGAAACAATTTGAATGTGCGAGCTTTGCAACAATATTAATTGAATTTGAAACTAATTACCGCGCAAATTGCGCGCGGATAAAATCTTGTAAATAAATAAAAGACATTGAGAGAAAATAAATCTGTGCATAGCATGAACTAAATTATTCCAATTTCACATTAATTAATTTTTCCAGCATTTTTTTTTGTAAATTAAAATGTAAATTTTTAAGCAGATTATTTGTATATGCAAATAATTTCCTTTCCAGTTCCTCCCAAAATCGTGCCATTCTCGTTTCAAGAGGAGCAGATACGGGAAGGAACTCGGGCGAGAATTCAGTGTGTCGTGAGTGAGGGAGAGGCTCCGCTAAAACTAACATGGCTCAAAGATGGCCGTCCTCTCCCTTCCGACCTGGGTGTCACCACTCGTGACCTAGACGAATTCTCCAGCATCCTAATGATCAGTGCCATAACTCCAAGACACAATGGAAACTACACGTGCAGGGCCTCCAACGCAGCGGGACGAGCCCATCACACAGCTCCCCTCTTTGTCAATGGTAAATGATCGTTACTCACACTTGGTTTTCTTCTCTTTTTCTTTCTCTCTCGCTTGCAGTCCCTCCAAAGATTCTGCCCTTCGCCTTCCAAGACGATCAGTTCTTCAAAGGCATGAGAGCTTACTTGGTGTGTGCCATTAGCCAGGGAGACTTGCCAGTGCGGTTCACTTGGACTAAAGACCTCCGACCAATTCCTCCATCTTTAGGAGTGGTCACGAGGAATATCGATAGCCACGCTAATTCGATGAGCATTGAAAGCGTCACGTCTGCGCACACAGGAAACTATACGTGTACAGTTGGAAATGCGGCAGCCACAGTCTCCCATACGGCTCAACTGTTAGTGTATGGTAGGCAACATGCTCACTTAAACGCTATTTTTGATTATTTGTTGAGTAAATAATTCTATTAATACATTGCTGTTTATATTAGAACAATCGTTATGTCAAATGATGATAAATCTGAACATTAAGGATTCTGGAGAATTATGAACATTTTAAATGACAGATTTTTTTCATTAGGAATTCCTGTCTTTTAAATTCTTACAATACTTTATGCACATTATTTTCATGAATTGTATAATAACAGGATGGAGGGGAGAATATTTATAAATCAGTTAAAATATTTTTTGATCCCACTTTTTATAGTTTGTTTTGGTGGCATATAAATGTTCTTTGCTGAATTCCAGTCGTACCTAGGATAATTCCGTTTGCTTTTCGAACTGACATGTTTGAAGGAAGTTCGGCTCGAATCACTTGTGTTATAGATCAAGGAGATTTACCGATTACTTTGCAATGGTTGAAGGACGGTCGACTTCTGTCCAAAAGTGATGGGATTGCGGCTAGGACGATCGACGACTATTCGAGTATTCTTACCATTGAAAACCTTCGCCAGGACCATTCTGGAAATTACACCTGTGTAGCGAACAATGCAGCTGCCACTGTCAGCCATACGACGCCGCTGATCGTCCAGGGTAATTGTCGCTTATCATCGATTCATTTCTCTTTGTTTTTCAGTCCCTCCCAAAGTGGTTCCTTTCACGTTCCAAGATGATCATCTATTAGAAGGAATGCTGGTGCGCGTCTCTTGTGTCGTCAGCCGGGGGGATTTGCCACTCACCATTCAGTGGCTTAAGGACGGAGCACCAATTTCTCGCCGTTTCTCTGTTGCTATTCGAGATTTTGATGAATATTCCAGTGTTCTCTCAATTGACCCTGTTACTGCCAATCATTCAGGAAATTACACGTGTATTGCACAGAATCATGCGGGAACCTCAAGTTATTCTGCCATTCTTAAAGTTAATGGTAATTGCCATATTTGACAAAATATTGTTCCCTTAACGTTTTGATTTTTTTTTTTTTGGTATTGAAATTGAATAAATTAATAAAATTTATTCGATAAATATGCTGATAAATTCTTCTATTAAATGATAATTAAAATTAAAATTTATCGATTATAATCAATCCTTCTGTGTAAATTACAAGGGATTTAAGGCAAAAGTTTCCCGGATAAGTTTATGCCTTGTTTTATTTAATCAAAAGTGTTTGTTGTGCGTCATAAATATTAGGATGGGAAAAGGTACCCATTAATTAAAATAGGCCAGTATCCGCCCCTTTCCCCACTCAACACTGATTACAACTGCGGGAAAACCGCAAATAAATGAAACTTGTTAATTTGACTGAAGGTGGCTACAAAGCTTTTCTTCTTCGATTTGATTGTCGCCCGCAAGTTTAATGAGCATCTGCTCATTTTTAATTAGCAGTTATTGCTGCAGCTTCCGGACACACATAGGCATTTTTACCTGACTTTTTTCCCATTTTTTACTTGTAGCAGAACTGTTACGTGAAAACCTCCTAACTCCCGACCTAGGTTTCTTTGGTCATCAAGTAGCTCACTTCTTGTTTCGCGCTAAAAACCAAACTTTTTCAGAGATCATCGTTACACGAACTATTTAAGGCATGAAGGTGCAATATAATTGTGAAAAGCCCTGATTTGTGGCAATTTGTGGGTGGAGACCAAAGTCACAGAAGCACTTGTTTTGATTTTATATAGAGTTTTTACATATGAAATTCCGATTTTATATATTTTAGGAACAAATTAGCAAAAAGGAGAAGAAAGCAACGGGCCTATTTAATGAAGTAATCTCCAGCAGAAGCAATACATCGTTACAACGAGTGGCACGTTTGAAAAATTTAGTCTCTGGATGTGATCAAATGTTGCACTGCTGATACACCGATAAAAAATTATTGAAGTACCAGAAAAGATGATAGTCCATTAGCGAAAGATCAGAAAAATAAGGAGGCTAAGGCACAACTTCGTAGTCCAACTGATGAACTTCTGCATGGGGTGGGCATTATCTTGAAACAATAGGACACCAATCACGTCCATTAGCAAATGCTGGCTTCTACATGTAGCTTTTCGTGCTTCCGCTGTTATGGTCTCTTATTCCCAACCATGAAGCCAAATATATACGAATGTTGTAAAATATCCACTTTTCGTCATCAGCGACAACACGTTACAGAATTCGTGTGGCACTAACTTGTCGAGTTTTTATTATTCTCAAATGCCTGGAAACTTATGGGCGGTCTCTCGCACCGTCTGTCATAGGTTTGTTACAGTCGTATTCTTTCATTCAATCAATGGAGGAAAGAAGATGGTCACTACATTTTTTAGGCTCATATCTCTGGATCTAAATTTCCGAACAGACGCCGGGTGTTTGGATCATATCCCTTATTAATCATTTGGGATTATCCCTCGCAGAATTCTCCAATTGAAACGCTCAGGGAAATATTGTCCTTAATCATTTAGTTTAAGTCCACAGTATTCGCACTTCGACGTTCGCTTCACGAGCAATTACAATCATTTCATCACCCTCGCCTTATCGAATGACGCTAAAAATTTGCATAATCCACAGTTTGAATTCCTCCCCCGCCTTCAAATTCTACTTTTTTGTGCGCTTTCATACCTTCATTAAAAAGAAGGTAAAATTTAATAAATAAATCGCAAACGGTATTTGTCCCGTAGTGTTTGCAACGTGTGGAACAAATAATCGACGATGACCAATGTGTGACGATCGACGACATAGACCGTGCTGGTTTGTTGCCTCATGGTACACTACTATATAAGATATGAGCGGCTAAAATTTCATAAAGTTTGTGTATAATGGGGCCTCTACCAGTTCTATGCCAAACATAAAATGAACAGAATTGGCCTATCCTTGTAGCATCTCATTCAATGCAGTGCGGAAGAGAGGACTTCATGGCACGCATTTTTACAGAGAATGAGTTGTGGGTTCATTACTTTTAACCCGAATCGAAGCGATCTTTCATGGAATGGAATGATGCCTCCTCCCACTGTAAAAAAGTTGTAATGTCCACTCTATAGCTCAGTGATTGCTATATACAGAGTGGGCCAAAAAAAAAAAAAAACAAAACTCGCCACTGAAAATTTCTAAGTCCAATGGAAACGGTCCGCTAAGGGATGATCGATTCTAGAAGGACGAACGCTACCGTTAATTAAGGCAGGCGTTAACGTTAAATGGAACGCCTGCCTTAATTAATGGTAGCGTTCTTCCTTCTAGAGTCACTCATCCCTTTGTGGACCGTTTCCATTGGACTTAGCAATTTTCAGTGGCTAGTGTTTTTTTGGCCCACCCTATATTTGGGCCCCT
Source organism: Rhysida immarginata (assembly GCA_023313115.1). NCBI lineage: Eukaryota > Metazoa > Arthropoda > Chilopoda > Scolopendromorpha > Scolopendridae > Rhysida > Rhysida immarginata. The sequence continues at coordinate 10,731,117 of JAHWFO010015474.1, forward strand.
GAAAAATCATTTGAGTGCTTTTGTGATAGCTCTTGAAAAATTATCTGAAGATGATGCAGCAGTAGATATTTTTTGCAATTGATCATTTATTGTTCCGAAGAAAAATTTTCGCTCCTCTTGTAATATTTGATTTTTGTGACTTATTACTTTTTCCAGGCCAGTTTCTCAGTTATTAAATCTGCACACGAACTTTAGGATCACCCTGTGTTTTTATTAATTATTGAATTATTATTAGGCTATTATAAAATTGACTAACGCAGTTTCAAATGCTAACAAAACGTGAAATTATTATATGAAAATAGTTCCACAATTAAAACAAAAATATAAAAGAAATATAATGCTTTATTGTCTCGGTCTAAAAACATGAATAAAAAATTTATGATTATTTCAGTGCCACCACGATGGATAATTAAACCTGTCGACGCAATACTGAAAACTGGCAAATCGTTGATTCTCGACTGTAAAGCAGAGGGATATCCAACGCCAGTTATTATTTGGAAGAAAGTAAGAGGTACATTGTTTAAAGTATTGTCAAGTCATGTTTAAAGTTATTGAATGAGTGATTATTAATTTATCGTTTTACATGGTTCATTACGTGATTTGTTAATCAATATTCTACTCTTGGAGAGGCCAGTTCACAAAGTAACAATAAAACCAAGAAAAAGTGGACACTTACTAGTCAATAATCTTCTTAAAATATAAGTTAATGTTTAAAATTATTTTATTTCTCTTTCAAATACAGATATAATCTCAGAATGTAAGTCTAAATTAAATATCTATTAAGAGATATTGAAATTGCATCGATCATTATTCGATTGAGGTTGTCAGTAGAGACATTACATTTTAAGAATGCAATATTATCGAAAATGATTAAACAAAATGATATCGATGAAAGACTATCCCGATTAGGCAGGAACTCAAATAAATAAATATTTATTAATGAATTATCTAAAATGATAAACGAAAATTGCAAATTTTTTCGCACTAGTACATCTTTATTCCCTTTTTATCCTTTGTCTGTCTCCAGTGTCAATAAAATTAATATTAAAATATGTATATAAATTTAAAATTAATAAAGTTAATTTGATAAAGACAGAATTTTACATGCAATTATAATTCTCTATAGTGACTAAAACTTTTTCTTCCCTGCATTCAGACTGCTGATTCCTAGTTTGCTTTATTATAACGATATTATCGGAAAAAATGGAAGGAAAAATTCCCCAACCTGGATTCGAACCAGGAACCACGCTCGTTCCGTCTCCCAATTGGGCCATCGTGAATACAGTACAGAGAGGCTTTCACCAGGTGTTCTTAAAGCTACAGGGTAGTGAATTTTTCCTTCCATTTTTTCTGATATCATTACCTTATGCTTGGAGCATTATCTCCAGTTTCCATTTAATAACTTCTTTTTATAACGATTGTATATCTTTTAAAATATAGGTTTATAAGTTATTAATTATGAATATTTCAGGGAAGAATACTTTTGGAGACCACGAACGCATAGAAAATTCGGAAACTGTAAAAGTTTTATCAAACAACAGTTTATTTTTCTCTCACATTTCAAAGTCAGACGAAGGTCTTTATATATGCATGGTGACCAATGATGTAGGACAACCATTAAGCAAAGTCGTAAAATTGAAAGTTAAAGGTTAGTAAGAAACTTTCTTAAACGCTTACAATATAAATTTTATTAAAATACAAGGGTACAAAAAAAAATGTAGCAATTGAACAATTTTATATTTATCGCAGCATCATCGAGAGAAATTTAGGAGGAGAAGAGAGAGAAGAGAAGAGCTGTCAAAATTTTATAATAGATGAGAGAAGAGCTGTCAAAATTTATGCAATTTACATTACAAATGTTACAAATGCTCTGTGTGCGATCCCCTGGTGACACGACACACATTCATTCGATGATGCTGCTTGTCTGCTATCTGTCGATAGTGGCGGCACGTGAACATAGTCTTTGACAAATTCCCAAGAAATACATCACACGGGTTGAGGTGAGAATCTCTGTATTTGGGGAATAACACTATTCAGCTATTCACGAATGTCACATTCTTCTTTCTTTAATGTAACTTTTGTCCTTATACCCCATCGCTACAAGAATTGTTCAAACTGCGATGTTCTTTTGTGCACTTCTTATATATTCATGTAGTGAATTTTCATCTTTCGTCTTGTTTTCAAGCTGCACCAGAATTTGAAAAACCATTCGTTGAAATTCAAGTGAAGAAAGGTAGTCAGGTGAGGATTCCATGCTTTGCTGAAGGAGACTGGCCTGTCACTTACACATGGACTATGAATAACCACACAATTGAAGAAAATCATAGGTAATGTTTATTATCCTAACATAAATATTTTAAGCCATAGAGAGAGATAAGAAAATTTATTGATGTAACGTGTAATTTTCTGAATTTACTTTTAACCATTAAAAAGTCTTTAATTTTAATTATAACGATAATATTGTTTTCTTCTTTTTTCTGCTTGCTGTAAAATTACTTAAATAGTTGAATTCCAGAATAAAAGGAACTACATAATTATTTAATATTTTCAAAATCTTAGAACGTTTTTTTCTATATATTTTTTTAAAAAATTACAATCATGCTTTACGTTTACGATTTTACAATAATTTATTAAAAATCAAAGCAATTAAAAATACTTAAAAGTAATTAAATTAAGATATAAATTTAGATTCTAAAAATTTAATTCATACCTATTCTTTTATAGATATAAATCCGAGATTATTTACAAAAACAATAGGAATTTATCTATGTTAGAAATCCCATGGGTGGATAAGAAAGACTCTACCATTTTTGTATGTAAAGCGCAAAATGATATGGGAAAGGATGAAGTGCAAATTAAATTAATTGTTCAAGGTTCAGATTTTAAAAAAAATGTATTTTGTTAATTTTTCTGTTTCATTAAATTTTTAAGTATATTATGTTAATAGCATGAAAACGTTTATCCGTAGAAATTCCAGAGGCACCAAAAATTTCATCGCAATTCACAGTTATCAATCAAACGGTCAAATTAAACTGGACTGCACCGTACGATGGCAATTCTCCTATCCTAAGCTACGTTCTTCAATACAAGAAAGAAAGCGGTAATCATTTGAAATATAGATCCAAACTAAAGTGTTAATATTTGCATTGACATAGACAAGTAAGAATAGTGAAAATGACACTGCTTAAATATTACATAATTGATTTTCAAGACATGTTCACTGCTGCTAAGTTCTACGATTTTCATATTTTATTGTACAGGGTGATCCAAAGATATATAGACTACATACAGGGTGTCTCAGAATTCATTGTACAAACTTCTAGGGGAGTTAGTATGGGTGATTCTAAGCAAAAACGTTCATATGAACATGGATCCGAATTTGAACGATAACTGAGATATGAACAGAAATAAAAATGCCGCCACCAAGATCAACATATTAATAACTCAGGTTATATAATATCTAGGATGATAAAATTTGGGGGAATAATAAGGTACATAAAACTGTGTGTACCGTTAAAATTTGATCGTATTCCAACGAGTATCTTCCGCTTTACGCATTCAAAATCGTAACAATGCTCACATATGAGTACTAACCAGCATGTGTTACGATTTTAAGTGCGTAACTCGAAAATTACTCGTTGTAATTCGATCAAATTTTAACTGTATACACAGTTTTATGTACCCTATTATTCTGCCAAATTTCACCATCTTAGTTGTTATATAACCTGAGTTATTCACATGTTGATCTAGGTGGCGGCGTTTTTATTTCTGTTCATATCTCAGCGTTCAAATTCGGACCCATGTTCATATGAACTTTTTTGTTAGAATTACCCATACTACCTTCCCTAAAAGTTTGTAAAAGTATTTATGAAACACTGTGTATATCTTGGGGTGAAATGATTTTTGGATCACCTTGTATGATTTTTCCTGAATGTCTTAGGGGTTTCATCTTTTCTGCTATTAACAAACATTTGTTAATGTCCACGTGATTTTGTTTTAGTTGACGACAATGATTCATTGTTTTACCTTTTATAATTTCAGACACATGGTCTCAAAATAACCGTGAAATCATGATATTAGGATCAAAAACCTCTTCATTGATTTACGGTTTGCAACCCGCCACAATTTACGAATTTCGTATTTTTGCTCAGAACATTCTTGGAAATGGAACGGTTAGCGAAGTTATATCTATAAAAACAGAAGACAGCGGTAACACTTGTATCAATTTATCTTTTTTTAAATTTATAACAAAGGATTACATACATATGAATATAATTTAAAAATTAAAATATGACTTTCAGCGCCTGCAAGCCCTCCTCAGAATGTAGAAGCCGAATCGATCGACGCGACCAATGTTCGTATAACGTGGACAGTAAGTTAAATCATTTAAATCAATTTTATAATAATTTTTTACTATTTGATTTTTAATCGTTTATACATTATTTGTGCACGTTTTCTTAGAATTTAAATATTAGTAATTTTTATTATTTAAAAAATTCTTACTAGGTTTTTTTTCTTGGATGGGTGTGTGTGAATTCTGTAGTTTTCCTAAGTTAAGTTCAATGAGGAAAAGTTTAAATTTTAAGACATATTTAAGGATTTCAGGAAAATTTTCAAAATTTATGAAATGCTTTTTTAAATATTTTTTTGCACACCAATTACTTTTTGTTATTAATTTTCAGCCACCTTCAAAGGATTCATGGAAAGGAGCAGTCACGGGCTATAATATCGGATACAAAATCCATGGTGGAAATGAAGATTATACATACAAACAATTGGAAGTCCCCGAAGATTACACAGAAGCCCTCATTTATCAGCTAAATAATTTAGAAAGATACACTCAATACGATGTCGTTGTGGAAGCTTTTAACTCAAAGGGCAAAGGTCCTAGTTCCGAACCTGTATTTGTCATGACATCAGAAGATGGTAAGGAAAAATCAAAGGAAAAAAATTTATGTTTTCCGTTATTAGGAAGATTAGCATTTCAAAAGTTTTAAATTTTCAGTACCATCCGATCATCCTCAGGAAGTCAGATGTTCGTCGTTATCTTCGAAAAGTATTTATGTTCTTTGGGAAACTCCTTCGTCTAGAAAAGTCAACGGAGTTCTTCGCGGGTTCAAAGTTCTTTACAAACCCGCAGATGAATGGTATGGTAAGTTTGGTATAATAAAGATCCACTTGTGATATCTAGTTAAATATATAATCAAATTATTAACCTCTTTTATCGGAAAGGCTAATTATCAGTTCTCTTTTTAAAAGCTACGGTGTTAGCGTTTTATTATAGATGTGCCAACATAAAATTGTCTATGTAGTTTATTTCTTTCTTTATCTCTATATGGATTTTAATTAAATAGGCAAATACATTTACTAAGCACACTTTCAAATATCGTAAAATATTTCAATGCTTAAGCAGAACTTACACTGAGTGGCCAAAATATTAGAGACTCCCTCTAATAACGAGTTGGTCCACCTTTAGCTCTGATCACAGCCGATATTCTTCTTGGCATGGACTCAATAAGATTCTGATACCATTGCTGAGTAATGTTGGACCATGCTGACACAATGGCAGCTGTAAGTTGGGTCAGATTAGATGGTGGCGTTTCAAAGCTTTGAAGTGATTTTTTGACTTCGTCCCACAAATGCTCACTAGGACAGGTCAGGGGACTTAGCTGGCAATGGAAGCAGACTATACTCTGACTGATTTCCTCAAACCAATTTGTGAACCATCGAGCACGGTGGCAAGGTGCATTGTCCTGCTGAAAATGACAATTTCCAGATGGGAACATCATAGCCATAGACGAGTGCACGTGATCGGCAACGGTGTTGAGGTAAGCTGTGCTGTTCAGAATTTTGTCCACAGATATCAAGTGACCCAGTGTACTCCAGGAAAACATTCCCCACACAATAATTACATCGCCACCTGCCTGAAGAATTGTTATTTGGCAGGAGGGGTCCATGAACTCATGCTGTTTGCGCCATAATCGGATCCTGCCATCTGCATGATGGAACAGGAAACGAGATTCATCGGACCAGGGTACTTTTTTCCACTCCTCAAGTGACCATTTACGACGTTCCTGGGCCCATAACAGGCGCCTTTTCCTATTGTTTTGTGATACCAAAGGCACTCTTGATGGTCTCCTGCTGCCAAAGCCCATCCTTTGCAAAGTCCGTATTGTTGTGCTTTGGGATATGCTTTGTGATACACCTGCATTGAATTCAGCTGTTAAATTTTCTGGTTGTTGCCCTTCTGTTGCTGCGGACTATGCGTGCTACTCGCCTTTCACCTCTCGTTCACCAGCCTTTTACGACCAGAATAGTCCTTATCGCTTGAAGTTTTTTCCTCAATTGCCACTCTCTAAACACCGGAGATACTCCTAGGTGAGAAAATCCTAAAATCCAGCTCTTCTTGCACCCTCTTTCAAACTCACTTAAATCTTTCGTCTTATCCATTTTGATATTAACTTCCGTGATTACTACGTCGTCTGAAGCTGGGCGTTCCTTATATAAGCAGCTCTGCGTTATTACGTCACTCTACGTCACTTTCGAACTGGTTTACTTTCAAATAAGGGATGTGTCTAATTTTTTGGCCACTCAGTGTATGATTCTTAAATCTCAATAAAAAATCCTTAACTGATATGGACTTTTTAATTTTTTCCTAATAAGTAAATGAAGAATATTATTCATGTAATCGTAGTTATTAATGGAACTATGAAATAGAAAGCAAATATACAAACTGTATACTAAACGTGATGTTTTTAAAGAATGCATTAAAAATTGAAAGCATCTAGAATATACACGTATATCTTAATTTCGCTATATGTTGTTTGTCTTCCAGTATTAATAATGTTGTTTATGTAATAGTCTCTAATCAAAAGAAATATTTGGTTATTTATTTTAAGGATACATTAACTCTGCCAATAATATATGTAAAACAAATGTAATACATTCATTTTAATTTAGATGCTCTACTTCAGCAAAAAATCGTAGACAGTTCTCGGGCCACTTTAAATGACTTAGAGGCGAACACCAACTACAGCATCCAGGTGGCGGCGTTCACCAAAGTAGGCGACGGACAACGATCGCCTCCAGTCTTCTGCAAGACTCATGAAGACAGTTTAGTCTATCAATTATTTTAATTAATTCGAGTGTCCTTATAAATTATTGTAATGATAATGCCTTGCTTTCAGTTCCAGAAGCCCCTGTTGCCATTAAAGTGCTGCCATCTTCTTCAGATGCAGTGATTGTGTCTTGGAAGCCCTCTACAAAAAAAAGCGGCACTGTGCTCAAATACAATGTTTTCTACATTCCGCTTGATGATAAAAAAATGGTTAGAGAATTTTATATATAGATTACTATTTTATTTTTTGAGAAATAATATAATAATCGTTGGATCAAATCCTTGGATATAATTATTATTCTGATTTGAAATTTTAAGAAATAATTTTTTACACAATCCAGTCTCATTAATGTGACCACCTGTCAGTATCCAGAATAACCACCTTTCGCAGCGCGGACAGCTGCGAGACGGGCAGGAAGAGAGTCAATAAGGTCCTGGATGGTATTGACATGGATTCAATACCATGGCGCGAACAACCCGATCGAGGTGGTTCCACAGATGCTCTATGAGGTTTAAATCCGGGAGTACCGTAAACGCATCCACGTGCTCTTCAAACCACGCACGGACACTGCGCGCTGTACGGCACGTCGCATTGTCCTGCTGGAAGATGCCATCGTGCTGAGGAAACACAATCTGCATGTAGGGGTGGACATAGTCCGAAAGGACAGATGCGTAGAGTTCTCACACTGTAAGGTGAAATGGAAGAGTTCACTTTATCGCGCTAAATAGGGAGGAATAGCTAGGGAATTTTTTTTTAATGATTTAATTTTCTTAAATCCTGGCACTTCAACAATAGGCTGCAACGAGCGGTTGCGAGCAGGCTTCAGTGAAACAAAAAAAGCAGCTTTCAGATCGCTCATGTGTGTATGAAGCATATTATCTGTATGGCGTCCCTACCTATTGAGCACGATAAACTGAACTCTTCCATTTCACCTTACAGTGTGAGAACTCTACTTCCATTGATCCACGAAAACATTCCCCAGACCATAACGCTGCCTCCTCTGGCCAGGACCCTTGCAGCACGTATTGAAGGGTGTTTGTTTTCTGACGCTGAACGCCGTACACGCCATCGCTCATCTGTCCGATGGAGCATTAACCGTGATTCATCGGAAAAAGCCACCTTTCGCCACTCAGTTGTTGTCCAGTTGCGGTACTGGCGTGCAAATGTCAGTCTTTGTCGCCGGTGAACAGCCGTCAGCATTGGTTCACGAACCAGCCGTCTGCTGCGGAGCCTCATACGCAGCAACGTTCGCTGAACTGTCGTTGAGGATATACGTTTGGTAGCTCCCTGGTTCATCTGGGAAGTCAGTTGGTCTACGGTTGCACGTCTGTTGGCTTGCACGCATCTCCGTAGCCGTCGTTCACTTCTGTCACCTGTGGCCCGTGGTGCCCCGTCGCCGATTTTGGGTATCGCCATTCTGCAATGCACGGTACAGCTTCACCACGGCGGCACGCGAACAGTTCACCAAAATGAATGTTTGGAAATACTGCCGTCCTTTTGGAGGTCGGATAAATCGCTACGTTTCGCCATGACTCCAACAATTGCAATGTTTTCTGCTTTCCTCTGATACCCTTCCTATATCCCCCCACCTCTGATACTGGTACCTACCTTCTGGACGTAACCTTTTCCGCTGATGTTGAACGTATTTTCCATTAATATGACTGGACTGTGTATTTTTCCGAATTAATTTAGATCGAAGATGAAACTCAGATGACTGAACAGATTCTCAAAGAAGCTACAGCAGTTTCTTCAGAAAAGGATTCTCACTCAATAGAAATACCAGGACTAAAGAAGAACCAGAAATACGCGTTCTGGGTGACGGCCACATCAGCCGTTGGAGACAGTCCCATCTCGGCCGTCGTTGCTCAAACCGTCGCTGACACTATAAGTTAGTCATGACACGACATTTGAATTACACTAATGACTAAGAGGAAAAAATTATTAAGAGGAAATAATTTTATGATCTTCTGGGGCTTTTAAATTATTTCCTCTTTATATTTTATTTCAAAAAAAATTTTTTTTTCTCATTTTCAAAGAAAATTTAACATGTGATAGGCAAATCAATTATTCAAACCTATAAGAAATATTATATTCCATATTTTCATTGCTATTAAACAGTATGTCATTCCCTCTATTATAGTACAGTTGCTGCCAAATCTATAATGTTTGATAAAACAGTAAATATTCGTTGGAAAGAAGCCGTCGTCCTTCCCTGCAAAGCGGTCGGTTTTCCTCCTCCTCAAAGAAAATGGACCATCGGGTAATAAAGAGACAGAAATGTTATTGGGTAGTTTTTATCTTTTAAAAGTTACCTTTCAAACCCGGACAAATTTCTTTTCTTGAGAGAAGTGTGAATTATTATGTTTAGTTCCCTTATTCATTAATGAAGTGAGCTTGTATTTAAAAAAATAATTAATCGGATAAAACATGAAATTTTAGTAACACAGAGCTAATGGAAACTGATCGAGTGTCGATCCGTGGCGATGGATCAGTGTTGATAGTGAATACAGGGATCGAGGACAACGGCAACTACACCTGCATCGTCTACAACGAACACGGAAAAGATGAAATCAAATACAGCCTCAATGTTCAAGGTGTTCTTTGAATTTGCATTATTTCTTTACAGTGCCGATTTTATCATTAGGGGACCCTGCTCTTATAAGACTTTTGCATAATAAATCTTCGGTTATTTATTTAATGAATTTTATAATTTTAATAAATTTATTACTTCACAGTACCTCCTTCCGCACCGATTTTAGGAGTCTTATCTAAATCCTATACTTCAATTAATCTTCAGTGGAAAATAGGACCTGACGGAGGCGACCGTATCAAAGGTAAAAAAAAATATTTTCTTACAGTTTATTATTTTCTCGAATTCCGTTAAATTCAAATAAAATTTTTCATCAAAACCATTGACTGAACGAAAATTTAATAAAATCTAATTTGATTTCATCTTAAGCAGTTTGCAGAAGAATACCAAAAACATTTTTACCTGATAAAATTGGTATTTTAAGGTTTTCTTCTCTACTTCAAACGTGATCATGACTCTTGGACAACCAAAGAAATACGTGCTGAGCATAGATTTTACACTTTAGATGGTCTAGTGTGCGGTGCTACTTACCAGATCTACATGGAGGCATTCAATTCGATTGGACCTGGCGCACCTTGTGATGTACTGACTGTTCCTATGGAAGGAGCACGTGAGTTTCATACCATTCATAATAATAACGTATGCCCTTACATTATATTTGTCTGATATTCTTATCATATTTAGATATGAGCCTGTTCTGAATTAACTTATAATTATAATAAACTTATAGAACACTTAAAGAATCAAATTATAACAATGTCTCCAATTTTCATAGATTAAAGAGTTCTTAAAAATAACATTTTTAATGTTTTTCACTTAATTATGCTTTAAGTTCACTACTTTTTAATTTTAAATTTCCTTTAGAATGACCAAGCTCTGAATGCATACATTGTTTATTACAGGCTACGTAACATTTCTCTTGCGTTTATTTTCAATACTGGAACTCGTTATTTAAAAAAAAAAATTTAAAGCTTTTTTTCATATGCTAACATTATCTATTTTTACTCTAAAGATGTGCAAACACCTTCGAGATCCTCCTTAATAAGAGAAGGTCCCACGTTTGCTACTGTTCAGTTAGATTCTTGGCCCTCTTCAGGATGCCCCGTTGAACATTTTGCGATCGAATACAAGAGTATCGCCTCCAAAGAATGGACAGTAGTTGGAAATAGCATTTCTCAGTCACAAAAGAAATTCGTCATATCTGGCCTGACTCCGGCCACATGGTATCTATTGAAACTAATGGTAGAAAGCAGTGGAGGAACCTCCGTTTTCGAATACAAGTTCTCAACTCTTACTCTGACTGGAGGTATATACGAGCTCATTCTTCTGAATTGTTGCAGTTCGATCACTAAAGTAAATTTTGATTTAGATAAAAGTATAACAGCTTATTTTTCATATAGGTTAAATTTATGTTTTAGGAACAATTTCTCCGGAAATATTTGATGATGTTAAACCAATGTATATATTTTATATGGACCCTTTAATCTTCATTCCTGCAGTGGTACTTTTGATCGTTGTCATTATCGCTTCTGTTATCGTTTGTGTTTGCATGAAACAGAAGAATGGAAAACCGAGACGCCATTACGGTAATATATCAAATGAATTCCTATGTGAATAAAAACCAAGATTCTTTAAACTATTTTTAAAATTTTTTTATAGAATATTCTGAGGCAAGTAGTCAATTGAACACTTGGGCAAGACATTCCAGGCCAATGTCCGTTGGAAGCTACGGTCGATCAGCACGGGACTCCACATTGTCTAGCTGCAGAAGCATTGGTATTTAAAATATGACTTTCATATTTAATTTATTTTTAGGCTACTGTTTATGTAATTTAATATTTTAAAATTTCATTAGATCCTTCTCCTTATGCAACATCACATTTAAATGACTGCTATCCTGAAGGATTTCCACCAAATACTTCAGGTTAACATTAAATTTCTTAATTTGAAGATATTAAAATGGTGATTAAAATTAGATTCTAATTGGTAAACTTATCTTTTTAGTTCCGTCCTTCAGTTATGGTTCTTCTTTGCAAAAAGAGTAAGTACTGAATATATCTTTATGCAAATATTCATAGCGAAAGTATTTTTAAGGAAGAAAATGTAAAACCTTAAAAATAAAGAAGGAAATGCAATTTTATTTAATTCATTTTCTTATACCCCGGTTCCACGGACTGAGAATTCTCGATTCGGGAAACTCGATTTGACAAACTAGATTTGCGGATCTAGTTTTAGGATTCCAGCCTAGTTCCACGAACCGAGCACTAACCGAGTTTCTATCAGAGTTAGTTCAGGGAAGAATTACAATTAGTTCTTCCTCTTCCCTGGTGAGTTATTGAGGATCTCTGGTTTCTATCGCTTTTATTCGATTGCATTGTGGGATTATTTGAAGTGAGGTATGCAATGTATTGTGGGACCAAAGACGATTAGAAAGGCGGGAATTTTGTATGTATCTCTACTTAAGCGTTTAAAATATCTACTGCTTGTAAATCAACAAATTAGCTTATTAGCTTTATTATCAGAATCTTAATTTATATCTTTTGTGTAGAATTGCAAAACCAAACACAGCTCAGCCATTTTGCAAATTGCAATTGCGAGCTGCGATGCGAAACTAGTTTCGTAGCTGAAACGAGTTCTCAGAACAAGTTTGGACGAAACGAGTTTCGGTTCCACGGCATTACGGATCTAGTTCCGCGAACCGAACCGAGAAAAACTCGGTTCGTGGGAACGGGGCTTTACAAAGAATTCTTTGCTTAGTTAGTTCTTTAGTCTAATTTCATACGATCTATTAACTAATGAAATCACCTTTGAAGCCTCAGAAATGTCAAATTTTCTTTTACAGTCATCCAGGAAAAATGGATGAAACTACTTTCACGTTACCTTCGAATTTTTCTACTCCTCAAAAAGATGGCCGATCTAATGTTGGATATGATCCTCCTCCCAGAGGTTCGTTAATTTTTTACCGTAAAAATTTCGCATATAAAAATTGTATTCCATAATTTAAACTGATTGTAAATAAAGGATCAGACCAACCAGCAATTCAGACCTGATAATACGGCATGGCGTCCGCCAAATAGTGCTATGGAATCCTCTATTTCTTGTTGGCCACAGCTCTTTACTTGCCTTAGTTACGTTATAATGGCACGTTATGCTGAGTTTGCTAAAATTCTCATAGTACAATGTTTTTCAAACGTGTTTATTTTTAATCTCGTACTTAAAATTTCGAATACACCTGAGAAGATGAAGATATACTTGATTTTTTAATATTTTTTTCATTATTTTTTAAGCAATGAGTAAACTAAGACGAAATATAAAATTAACGATTAAGTGTACAGTAATTGACAAAAGACTGAAAAATAGATTTAGTATTTTTAAGAGTTAACGGCCACAGAGCCACAAATTATTAACTTAAGCTTAGGAGTATGACTGAATGACAGCCTGGGCCAACTGCATTACAAGAATGCATAGAGCTCCTTTTTCCTTATATATCATTATTGCAATTAATTAAAAGTGAACAAATAAACACTGAGGAAAAACTGCTGCTTAATCATTTCGAATGGTTTAAGAAATTGAAGAAAAATACTTTTATGAAAAATACATTTTCTTAATCTTCGGAAATATTTAGAAATATGTCTGACATGAGTCGTATCAATAAGTCGCCCACCTATTAAATCCCATATAACCATTACAAATGAGCGAGGCTAGCATTTGGCAGTGAAACTAACTGTTTACCGGGAGAGCTTTCACGCAGAGCCTATAAAATCGTGCAAAAAAAACATTTTATAAAAGCAATTTGAATAAAGAAATATCCGTAACGAATTTATGAAAATATAGCCATACAAATAATTACGAATTAAAGATACAGTACACATATTTGTTTTCTATGTTTAGATGCCCTTTGTTAATTCAAGACATTTAAATATACAGGGTGATTCAAACCTTATGTTACAGAAGAATATGCCAGAGGGAGGGACTGAAACAAACATTTTATATTAATGTGTGTCCTATCTCGCACCGGTTTAGCGCTAAACTTGTTTCAGTGTTTTGGCTGTATGCCATTGTCTGGTTCATTGAAATCTGAGTCATATTGAAAAATGGAGCGTTACAACCTGAATGAGCTAACTGGCTTGTACTTGGTGTGTGGTGCTGCGAATCAACAGGGAAGAATAGCTGCAAGAATTTACGGAGAGTGGTTTCCTCAAAGCAGACATCCTGCTCATACGTGTTCCAACGACTTCTTGAGACGGGCTCATTACATCCAAATATGCAGTTCTGTAATGCACATGTTGTCAAAAGTCATTGTTTATTGTTTTTCAGTGAAAACTCAGTCATCAGAGCGTCGAGCTGGCCCTTGCATGAATGGTTGCTACAACTGAAGTGTAGCGCCATATCGGCGCGAGATAGGACACACATTGATTAATATAAAGTGTTTGTTTCATTCCCTCTATCTACCATATTCTTCTGTAACATAAGTTTTGAATCACCCTGTATAAAAGACAACTCTATACTATTAAGCATTTTTATACACTATGTTATGTTGATTTTTATATTTCCTAATGAAAAATCCTTTACAGCTCACATGAAGTAAAGTTCAAATTTTGGAGGTAAGAAATTACAATTTAATAAATGTAAATCATAAATAACTTTTGTTATTAAGAACTTTTACCTGTTTGAAAACTATTAATTTACTCTTAAGTTAGTTTTGATTAAAAGCTGTCCTTAAATAGGAAAGTTAATGTAGTTCATGAATTTGAATTATTCAATTTTATATTTTGATTTAAAAGGGATATTATTTATTTTCTTCATAAACTTATTATATTATTCTTAAAAGATGATAAAATGACAAAAGCCTTTTTTTATTGGCGATATTTCGTACATATTACTATTTTATTTTTTATTTTTAGGTGGTTTTGCTCAAGCTGTTCATTGCTAATTATGAAGATATTCTGCATTTTCAATTGTATGAATATTAGTTCGTATTCGTTATAATGCTCATTTTAACAAATAGATTTAGATATTAGCCAACAATTTTATATATATTTGTTAGATTTATTCTAATCATTGTAACTATTAATAAAACCTTCAATGTTGTAAACGCATTAAGATTTTATGAGCGAACTTAATTTTTTAAATAGGCTATCCGAGTCTCTTTGTGAACATTGATTAAACCAATTATTTCTTTAACTGGTATGTCGAGAGTGATTAAAAAAAACAGGCCAGGCAGTGGATAACAAAAAGAAGATGAAATGTTGTCTATTTTTTACCTCCCCCCCCCCCCCCCCGTCAGAACATTTGAAACGACCTGAAACAAGGCATCTCCGAAGCATTGCAGTCGATATCTCACGAAATGCTGGGACGCCTCTATGGCGAGCTGGATTATCGTCGTGATATCTGTCGAGTCACTAAGGGTATCCATATCGAACAATTTTAAAGTACAGGTAAAACTTAAACACATTTAACATCTAAGTTCGGCTGATTGAATTGTCTATTGCGGGATGGAATCAGGCTGTTGGATATTCCATCCTAAACCATGAACTTTGACATGTTCTTCATTCAAGCGTTCTGGGCTATTCGGCTTGGCAGTGTTATGGAAATATGTGTTGTCTCTCTTAACACGCTCGAGCGTGTGCGAAACTGGTTTCCTGAAAATGGAGTGGAATTGTTCAAATGACTTAATCAGACAGCACTTAAAACATACAGCATGTCTGGTATAAACTGGAGCGACGGATATGAAATGGAGCATAATTACAGTCTTCGCTTTCAGTCTCTGGCAACAGCCGTGTAGGATAATGCTTCGTCTTTCCTGTCATTTAAGCAAATTGGAAATTGGTTGAACGTCTCGACGCGGTCTGCTGTCATATAAGCAAATTGAGAATCAATAATTGTCATAAGAAAGCTATTTTTTCAAAACATTATTGTGTTCGACTATTTTTTATAATATAATATAGAGAGTTGCGGTTTGCGCCATCACGCAAAACAAGTCTATGTCAAAAACAAAAATACATATTATGTTGTAGTGTATTTAGTGAAGGATCTATAACATACGGATTGCTTTCCTGTTCATTTCACTTTTTTCACGCAATGATACTTATTGACGAGCTTTCTTCATGTCTTAAAGGTATTGAGGTGAAGTATACATCACTAGCTTGTTCTACAGACTATAAAGCTGCGGCCACACGACGGATGCTATGTTCGCTCCGATTTGTATAAAAATCTGTTTATTTCATTGCTTATTTGAAGACTTACGTAAAGAAGGAATGTTTATTTCAATTATAATTATTAAGACTGGAACAAAAATCAAAACAAGTTTTTTCTTTATCTTAATATTTGACATTGTAAAGCCTCTGTCCATATCGTTCCGAAAAAACTGAATAGGGGAAAATATCTTCGCATTGAATGATGGGTACAGCTGCCATTTTTTGAGGGCAAGAGGAAGGCAATCATATACTGCTACTCATCGAAGTGCGCCGTTTTTGCCCGACTTGTTATTGTATAACGATGGTAACGAGTTGTTGCGTGTTTGGATGTATTGTATAACAATGAGATAAGTTCAGAGCCATGGCAGCCATGGGTTTCGATGCCCTCAAAAGATGGCGGATATTCAATGTTTATGTTTTGATATTTCTCCCTATAAAAAAAAATATTGCATAATTATAATTATATCGTAATATTTATAATTAATTACAATAATTACAGTATAAATGTTAATTATATTAATTCATTATAATTGTAATAAACATTATTTCTTGTAAATTTAAATTTATCTTCTCTTTACGTAAATTTTCAAAAAAGCAATAAAACAAACAGTTGTAAACAAATCGGAGCGAACATAGCATTCGTCGCATCGGCTCGGTTTGGCCGTAGTTTTAGCTGCAGGCGATGAACACATCACCATTGCGCATACCCGTCCACGACGGACGTTTTGGACGTCCAGAAAATATTTGCGCAAATAAAACGTCCAGAAGGTCGCGTCCGTAGCGACCGCAGTTCTGTGTGGCCACTTACATAGAGAATAAAGGCGCATATTTTTTGGACGCGTACCATCAGTCCCATCCGTCGGGTTGCGTGTGGCCGCAGCTTAAGGGAATTTTTTTTATGTAGGGAAAATTCTGTGATTTTCATCGGTACTTTTCTCTAAAATGGCATAATTCAGTCTGTCTCCCCTTTGGTGGAGACCACTACTCAACTTATCAGGCTGCATATGCTTCGACAATGTTATCGACAACTAAATAATCAATTAGCTTAAACACTACTCTTAATCTATTAAATTATATATAACTGGATGATTGATGATAATTAAAGAGATTAGTCTTTCCCTGCTTCATGATTTTACAAAATGTGAAAGCTATTTCCTCCCCAGTACCATTTAATAAAAATAAAAGATCTCCGGCTGCAATATTCATGTGGGTCTGCCATTAAAAATTATAGCGTGCTTTACTTAAAAATAAGAAGATAGTGTTATATAATATTTAATCAAACGTAATGAAACGAAATTTATTTTCTTGATGTCAAGATTTGCGATGAATTTTCATTTAGTTTAATCTTCCATTACTCGTAGCACTGAAAGATGCGATATAAGAAAGAAAGAAATAGCATCCGCAATTAGAACCGCAATCTTTTTTTCTATTTTCATTGCTGTTGTTTTATATTTTTTTGCTTTCGTAAAACAAAAGGTGGAAGGCATTAACACTGTTGAACCGTTCCCGTGATCCTCTTCCGGCACGAAGCGATATTCTTCACTTATTCATCGGCGGTGGAAGCCCGCTCCTTTGGACTAAAGTAACTCCTCTGGCCGTGTAGATCATTGACGTGACCTCAACAGGGATTAACCCTTTTCCCGGTCGCCTGCTCTTCCCCCTTCGCTGCATAATGGCGGAATCCACGGGGAAACCCCCCGCCGCTACTGCCGTCGTTGTCGCCGTCCTTCTACTCCTTTGGTCATCGATCGCCGGCGCCGACAGAGGTAAATGAAGTGCGCGTGCTCCGTCCTTTTTAGGCTTACAATAAAGAATGGAAGGTTTATCATATCTATGCATCTCGTATCTCAGATTCTTTTGGGGAGAGGGACATTATTTAAATTAATTATAGACTTAGCATTATAGGGTTTTTTTTTTAATGTGCGGAGGGTAATGAATATTTAGGGTAATGAATGTGCGCTAATACTCTCTTCCTTGCATTCTGCAACCAGCCCTCTTACAACCATGATAATCATGAAGATGGCAATCACTACATGCATTAATTGGTGATATAATTGGAAAAATAATATTTTATTAAATTTCTGAAGTCAAAATATATTAATATTTTATTTTCTTTAGGCGTAATATATCTAGATGTTAGAATTCCAATTGTTTTTTTAAATTACTTATCCCTGCAGCAATTCCTCTGTAGAATTGTTTGCTATTTTAAAATCAGTTAAGCAAATCAAATTTTATTAATTATAAAGTGTTTTTAAACATAATTCGTATAATATTAATTAATAACACGATTAATACAAAAACAAAATTTAGTCGAACTCTATCAATTTTTAAAGAGATCTCTTGTGTATTATAATATAACGGCATTCTGTTTACAATAATCTTAGTGTATCAATATTCTTCGTTTCCAATTTCTTAGAATAAACAAAGACTTTCAATCTGTTTATTATTTCTATACACTTGTTTAAAAGTCTAACAAAATATACGTTTCTTTTTAGATAAAAAATTTAAATAACATGGTAACTCCCAAGAATAAATCCATAATGTACAAAGTTAAAAAAAATTCTAGATATCTGTTCTAATATAGCATATCAAGACAAGTAGACGCAAAAAAACAACAAAATATCGCTGTTATTTATGTAAAACAACGCGATCGACATTTCGTCATCTTCGTGTAAAGGAATCATTTGGAAGTTAAAAATATGGTCGTTATTTCAAACATGCACTTTTAATAACATTTAACAAAACAACATTAATGACTCCGCATTATTTTCAATGAAAACCTTTGTATCGTCATATAAAGATGCAAGTTGTATAAAGACCATATTTTAAACTTCAAAATATCAAAACTCATTCTTTTCCATATAAAAAAATGATATAAATCATTATTGTTGTTTTTTGTTTGTTTGTTTTGATGAAAAAAAAAAAGTTATCCTGAAAAAATTCAAGCAATTCAAATTAATGTCTAAAGTAATCTCGTAGGTCATCGGTATCCTATTTTGAAACTACAGGACGGAAATTCACATTCAAATGATGAGAAGCATTGTTTAGCAAGACTATAACTCGTAAAACGATTTTCAAATATGCTGAATAGAAGAATATAAAAATTTGTTGTTTAATTATTATAGTAATATTTTTTATACAGCAATGGCGAAAACTGCAAGTAAATTTACGTATTCGATTACAGCGTTCATACAAATCTTTCCGAACACGCGCGAAATGAGAAATGAAATGCTCGCACGTCTAAATGTTTTTAACTACTGCGCCTATGTTCTTTCCACTGCTAGAGCCATTCATCCATTCTTAATCAAAGTTAAGAGAGAAAAATCATTCTTGCAAAGCATTGTCGGGAAAAATCTTGTAAGCATTCCAAGGAGCTTTAGCTGTGACGCATTCCAAGGAGCTTTTAAATTTGAATATTTCACTTGCAGTTGATTTAAATAAACAGTGGAAATTCCTTTGATTCTATTCACACTCACATCTGTTTTATTACTTCACGTTCACGTTAAAACACAAAACAATACAAATTCCTTGTCTGGTACAACGATGCAGATGCACAACAGTTATTAGAGCATTAGCATGAATATTTGAGGCAGACTGTGTGTACACAGTGGGCAGGTGAGTACGTAACAAATTGTAAACTCAAAATAATTTGTCTGTTGTCTATTATAAAGTTATTATACATTTCTACATTAAGAGCTACACAGAACGTACACAACATGCCTAAGATTACAACAATCGGTAACAATTCATAACAGTATTTATTTGTTAATAATAATAGCCTAACATTAAGTAGATGTTAACAACAATAGGCCTAACATCAAATAGCTATTTTTAACAGTTGGCCTGACAGCAATTGCCTATTGTTAACATTAGGCTGAACAGTAATTAGCTTTGGACTATATATATAATAGACTTAATATTAATTACCTACTGATAACAATAATCCTAACATTAATTAGCCATTTTAACAATAGGCTTAACATTGTTTAGCCATTATAACAATAGGCCTAACAGCACTGAATTTTAAAAATGTGCCTCGACAAAGCTTCATAATGGGCACGTGCTCCAAGCCGACGTCAACAATGCTTAAATGATAAACAAAAAGTAACACTGTATTCACTTATGACTCGTCAGTACGAATCGATTGATATATTACATGCCCTAAGTTCATATTCTTAATTTAGTGCACGTGCATGAAGGGGTCCACGAAAGTGCATCAAAAGTTGATACGTCGCAGTTAACTTCATCCATTTTTACGTTATCCTGCAAACGAGGCCTGCCGGACAGAAAACATACCGATTAAGCTTCTATTCTTATATTTAGCTTTTGCTAAAGCTCGTAATAAGGGATCATTGAAGTATACTTTGTGGTTCATTTTCTCGGACGTAGCATTTCAAAAATCGAAAAGAATGTCATATTCGTCTAGTGCTCCTGATTCCCGTTCGAATGACATGTTACATGCCTTATATTGCCAATAAAAAAAATTTTAATGGGGGAGTTTGGGTCTCAATAGTCACCTGACTGTCGAACCGATTTCAATGATAAACTAATCAGCTGAGCTCAGGAAGAGTCTCTATCGAAAAGCGAAAGCAAAATTTGAAAAAGTTAAAGCATTCTCGAGTAATCGTCGGACATACAGACGGACAGACAGACAAACAGAGCGAAACCAATATATGCTTCTCAACATATAATAAGTAAATTTGGAAGATGCTTTTATGATTTTTCGTCTTGTCATGAGAGATTTTATTCATAATCATTTTTTATTAGGATAAAAGGTGATACTCTTCCTTTCCTAATTAAAAATAGCAAATTTCTTTACAATCAAAAATAAATAAAATTTTATTTGAAGCGTCATGTTATTCGGAGAGGAAGAGTCTACTCCAAGGAGAGGGTAAAAAAGTACACCGGGTACACCGTCAGCAGCAAGAAAAGGAATTTTTACGAGATAAGTTTCTGTGTAATTGTTGTAAGTCCTAAAATATTTAGCGATTTAAGAAGCTGACTAAATACAACTTACTACTTGAATTGTAGGAAGTAAGTAATAAAATTTTAAGTAATTTTACATCAACTGCTACTGAAGCCAGTAAAGTGTATCAGGGTTAAGATTTGAAAGATTTATCTTTTGTTATAAAATTGTATTATTTTTAATATAAAATACAGTATAACATTAATAAAATGAGAACCTCGAGAAGAACTTGAGAGAATTGAAGTTTGGTCTGCTGAATGATGAATGCAAAGCATTCTAAAAGCGCTTCCAGTAATATCAGGGTTTTTTTTTTCAACTTTTACTTTGTTGTGGTTAAAGAGTCTTATTTTAGTCTTAAGTTTTACATAGTTACTATCCACATAATTTTTGTCAATGGCTATGGCCGAAAACCATCACCGGTGAGAGAATGATGACGTAATTTCTCACTGGGCTAACCGTCTTTTTCTCGGTGAGGACGGTTAGACTAACCGGTTAGGCATAGCAGCACTAAATGGCGTTTCTGGCCGCGTTAAAATGACGTCACAGTTTTCTCACCGGGATTTCTGACCGACCAAACTCTTCTAATTTTCTAAAACCGGTGAGAATTTTTGACCTTAGCCAATATTTTCTTAATGGTTACTTTAATGTTTCCTCCGTATTGGTTAGGTATTCTACGAGTTGGTGATCCCATGTAAAAGTGGGATTCCTTTGATGATCTTAATAAATAATAAGTCCCAAAACGTTTTAGTTTTCCAAACATTTACTGAGACGCCCCTCCCCCTCCTCTACTTGTGGTGACACCTAGTGTCGGGTGGGATGGGCGCCAAGGGTTCGGGACTGATACCCGAGGGTGTGAATTCTAAAATTAAAATTACTACCAAACTATTTATCATCGCAACTCTCTTTATTTCTGACAGTATATAAAACAAGATTAAATCTGTATGTTAATTAGATGGTAATTATATAAAACAACATTCAGTTTATCTTCGTTTGACATACAATTACACCTCAACAAGCGCTATCATATTTCATAAACCTACAGCTGTAGAGGGCCCTCCCAGTGTCAGGATGCCTAAATGGTTACCTTATCAAGCATTGTTATTCAAGGGACACAATTCTTATATACACAAAATAAATAACGGGCATGTGGTTACTCCTAATTGAGAGTGAGGCTTTACAATCGGCTCTAACCTATGTTACTACATGAATCACACCTCGACAGTTCAGACGGGTTTTCCGACAAATTATGCAAAAGTTTAGCTACAGTGACGCAAAGGTAATGCTTTTATTTTCCTATATCAACGCAAACCCGCGTCGTACGGCCCTTTTATTAGCTTAACGCCCAAGAGGAGGACCGTGGTGTACCCCTTTAGCATTCCAATGCGCACATCACTCAGTTGCAAAGTCCTTGCCCATAGAGAAAGGAAGTAAAAACTCCCTTTTTTTTTTACTTCCTTTCTCTATGTCCTTGCCCCGTTCTGACAGTCGCGCTCATAGCGAGGCTCCTAATGTGCGAACATGAAGTAGTTCCTCAGTTTAAGATTCTGTATCGGAATGATTACTTCGAATAGAGATATCCGCCTCTTGCGTTGCCAAACCTCCTCCTATATTTACTTATTCAGACCAATTTACTTTACAAAGCAATGTAATTATAAAATATCGTAGCATGACACGAGCGGAGCGTTCTCATTACAACGTTTTTTTCCCGATGACGATAAAATAACTATAATAGAACTCTACGTATTCAAACTCCGTTATACACAGGTACTAATACAGTTAATGATTATTCTGTCTTCCTTTAAATTCTTTTACGGGTGCAATTAGCAAAAGATGTTCGATACGTTTACAACATGGAATAAACTCACCAACTACGTCATCTAATTGGCTTGTCGTCTTCAGGTGAACGATACGTTCCATGTTCAATCGAATCAAAATCGTCACTCAACTTGAGGGCAGCAAATTCTACTTTCCTTGGATAAACTTTGAGGGCGAAGAATTAATGCGTCCACAGCTTTAGCCTACGTCAAGCTCTCATATAAACAGCAGCAACAGTAAACAAAAACCCACATTTTGAACGATTAGAGGTTTTTCACATATCTTTTCAACCTCTCTCCTCGGTTGCTCAAAGCCAAAAAAAAAAATTTAATAATATCAAAAAACAAATACTTAAACCCAACAATACCCACAAACGAAAATGACACAGGCTTCTAGGAAAATCTCCCAGAAATAATGCTCAAACAAGCTAACAATTACGAACTCTGTTGTACGACCAACGTCGTAAACAGCGATCGTCAACAATTATTTAAATTGAATCTTTTCCCTTTATAAAACAGCTTACAAAATAAATTAAATAAATTAGGTAAATTACCAAATGAGAAATAAAATAATAATAATAATTTCAATCAATAAAATTCAGAAATAAAGAGAGAAAAACAAATAACAACCAACTACTAAAATGCAAAATTTTAATAACTCCCCTTAATTACTTATTCACAATTATTACATCCCCACGTTCCCGCCGGACCCATGTGACACTCACTGACATGAAATGTCACAACTTAGAATACAGAAATTATCACAATTGGATAATGAATATAAATTAAAGATCTCAGTAATGCCCTTCAGTAAAGTCCTTTCCCCCGATCATCGATTGCTACCAAATCTACAAATAATGGTCCATTATCGTAGAGCTGTAACGCGTATATCCTTCTTGTTATACTCCACCAGTATCTTTCAATGGTTGGAGCATTTGTTAGTTTACGTAATCCAAATCAATTATAAGAAAATCATTCGCCAGAATTATTGTCCCTGTCTATGGTGACTTCAGTCTTGATGAGTGATGCACAACCTATGGCCACTTTTTCCCGCCACCAGATTCGCATTAGGCCAAGGGTTTCAAACAGCCTACCTCATTCAATCTGAATTATCAGGCCAATTAGAGTTTTCCAAAGAGAAGATGGGTTCGTTTGGCCTGACCGCTATTTCAGTTATCTCCGTTTTCTATTAAGCATTTATCTGTTTTAATATTGAGCTAGATGTTTGCGTGAACTCACTAGTACTATATTGCTGTCGTTTCACCGACTAATCTATTATTACGTTTAGTGAGGGGGGAGTACAGTAACTCGACAACATGGTTAGCGTCATCTGATAGAATAACGTTCAGAATTATTGCTCACGTTTCACTCCATCTCAACTGCACAGATATAACTCTTGTACCTTACTTGTACTATCAATAAGTTTGGAGACTGGCCTTCCTGACGGATATGATGTATTATTATCACGTGTTACCACAACCACTTTCCAAGTACTCCCCTTCTGCAACTATGCGCTTCTGCCAACGCGAGTGCAGTTGCTGAAAACATTCCTGGAAGCCATTGAAGAGATGGTCTTCAGGATTGCCATCGCTGCTTCCTGAATCTCAGATGCACTCTTGAAATGGCGTCCTTTGAGTTCGTGTTTCAGACGGGAGAACAGGAAAAGTCACATGGGGGGAGATCGGGTAAGTAGGGAGGGTATGGAAGGGTTGACGTTCCCATTTTGGCAAGTGCAGCCTGCACGCTGAAAAACTGATGTGCAGGGCATTGTCATGTTCCAGTGCCCAATCCTTGCTTTTCTAGAGCTCTGGGTGTTTCCGGCAGACAGCATCACGGCGGTAAGCCAGAAACTGTGTACAATGTTTCTGTCGGCGATACTCCAAACGGAGACAAAAATCTGATATTCACACATTGTTCTTCATACAACTTTTCTACTTCCGACAAACGCAAACAAATATAGTTCACTGACACGCATTGTTTGGAAAAATCCTGCACTGCGGATCTGCTTCCTCCTTACCACGTTTCGTGTCATATGTGTCTCTACATATCACAGTCAAATAGTTATCCTCTTCTACAAGCCTGATTGGAGATATCAGCACAGTCTCTGAACTTATTGAGCATACTAGTATAACCCACATCTCAGATCCGAACAGGACACAAGGCTCAAAAATACCCTGATTTTTCACCATTATCCTTCTTTTTTCAAAACACCCCTCTTAATCAGTCATGCTTAGGCACTCACTACTCCTCAACACTCAAGTACTCCTCGCAATTTCTCCATCCATGCGGCCATTGTTCTCAAAAAGGCATCCTAGTTAGACAAACTTGACCCTGTTCCACCATACCCTCATTCAACTATATTTAACACATGGATTCAGGGTCACCCCTATCTAACACCATTACTTTCGACTTCTCCCAAGTCACTTTCATGTCTATTCTTTCACGTTTTATGCGTTCGCGACACAAGACACTGCAGTTCAGATTGACTCTCAGCAAGAAGGACAACCTCGTCAGCATGCAACAGAGAATTCACATACTCAGAATCTAAAACCACCTCCGCGTTCAGATTTTTCATCTCCTGTATACATTTATCCAAGTATAAGTTAAACAACCAAAGAGACATCACATAACCTTGACGCACGCCCGTACCTATCTAAAATCGGTCAGACATCTTGTTATCCACTCTCACACAAGCTGTAATGCGCTTTCACAGCCAAAAGCAAGCGATCAGATACACCGTATTCTTTCAGAACGCCCCACACATAATGCGGTTCACTCTGTCATAATATGCGTTCCTTAAGTCAAATATTTCTCAACAATCATTCTCAAACTAAAGAAATGATCCATACATTCCCGATATTCTTTATCTATTTATTGCAAAAGAATTATTAATAAATTTGTGGTCCGCATGCAAATAAATAATTGTCACTTGCAGTCAACGCTTTATCTTAGTTTAACTTCATAATCAAGAACTGAAATGTGTGATAGGTGTTTAATACAAAAACATACCAAATTAGAAAAATACTTAGGTTTCGATGACTTTGGCATAAATACGAATGCACAAATTTACACTCTTTTTCTATTCACGTTATTTTGTCGATATATGTATTCTTTATGTAGCTCCTCACTTCACTACTAACTTTCCTTATGCTCTGGAATTTCCCAATTCGACTGGAGGCAAACTTCCCTGCGTTGCAGACGGCGATTCCGAACCGACAACTGCTTGGCTTTTATCTGATGGAACTTCAATCAAGAACGTGTTAAATTTGCGCCGCGTGACATCAGATGGCACTCTTGTATTCCCGCCTTTCAAAGCTGAAGATTTTCGTCCGGATGTTCACTCTGTGGCCTACATCTGTACTGCTTCCAACACAATGGGGACTCTTGCATCCAATCCAATTCAAGTCAAAGGAGGTAAGATGGAATGTCAAACATTTTTTAAAATTCATCTGTATGCTACATCTGTATACTTCAAGCGATGTCATTTTATTCTGTAGTTGTTCTTCAGTCATTTGAAGTCTACGTTTATGATGCTTATGTTATTAAAGGAAACGCCGCACTAATGCACTGTCACGTCCCTGAATTTCTTATTGATTATGTGATCGTTAATGCTTGGATTCGTGATTCTTCTGTAACAATTTCAAGAGCGTTTTTCAATGCAAGTAAGTGAAAAATTATGAATGGTCACACTTTATTAATCATATTGACTGTTTTTAATAAAAGCTTAATGTTGAAATTTCTGCAAAATAGGTAAATTTATATTAACATTATGAAGTAAAAAAAACACAGACTGAAATATATTTATTTGTCGTTACAGCTTCTAAATATATTCTTCTTTCAAATGGAGATCTTCTAATTCGTGACGTTGACGAAAGTGATGGAATGAGTTCATTTCGATGTCAGGTGAACAATCGTCTGACAAGTGAAAGAAAAACAAGTGTCACACATGGACGCCTCATTGTAACGGGTCAGGAAGTAGAAATAAATTCCAAATAAAATTAATATATCCCTGTCAATTGTTTGCATTATTCGAATCGTTATTGCTTACAGGCTTTTTTTTAACATGTTAATAATAGATTACATTCTATTTTAGCTGAAAATATGCAGCGATAATTTAATAGACTATATGCTAATAACTTGAAAAAGAAATAATTTGTTTAAAATGTTTATTGAAAAGAATTAATTCATCATTTGTTTTAACTATTTGAATTTCTTATTAATAGTTAGAAAAAATAATAGGCAATTTTCTCAAATTCTATTTTACTTTCTTTTACAATTTTAAATTGAATAATTTTTTCCATCCCTCTTCTTATTGATTTTTGATATATTTTAACGCAATTTAATATCGGGTATAAATTCAAATAATTAATTAAATGAAATAATTGTTTCAAATTTTTTAGATTCAAAAGGAAAAGTTCCTCCAAAAATTATAATAACTAAAGGAATTAATATCGCTGAAATTGGAGAAGAAATATTTCTACCTTGCGTGGCTACAGGATTTCCGATACCTGTTTGCAGGTAATGGAAGTTTCCTTCTTAAATTTAAAAAATGAAGCTTGTATTTAGTTTTCATTTATGGGTGATGTTTTTCGCAATGATAATTGAAAAATTACCATGAAGGAAGCAAGTGCTTTAGGGATCTATAAACATCTAATCCAGCCCTGCATTGAAGTATCGTCAATCATTCCGCTATCATTGTTATTCTCCTAGGAAGCATTACAGTCCAGTCTTAACTGTAAAGACAATAAACATAAATAAAAAGTAGAAACAATACGTTAAAAACTTTTCCAGGATAAGGGAAAAAAGTTAAAATGAAAATATCTCATTAAAAATACAGGAAGGTATAGTATTAATGATTTTTGTAAGGCCATTTTGTGTAAAAGTTTTTTATATGCAGATGATATAGCTATTTTTATTGATGATGCCTCTATCTTAGATTTATTGGAGAAAATGAGACTGGTTCTCCAACAGGTTGCGTCTTGGTCACAAATAAATGGAATTATGTTGAATATAGAAAAATCTAAATCGCTTCAATTCATACAGAGGAATAGGATTGGCATTTTAGATCCATTCGCAGCTAAATATGGCGATGTTTCCTTAGAAAAAGTTGAATATTTTAAATATTTGGGGTTATGGATCTCAGCGGATCTGGGATGGTCGAAACATACCCAGGAACTGGCTAAATGTTTGTCTCAACGGATTGGGATTCTATATTTAGTAAGATTTTTTCCCAGAGATATTTTGGTTTTGCTGTATTTGCTTTAATACACTCTATGCTGTGCTTTGGAATTATTTTTTGGGGACGAGGTAATATCACGGATTTGAATTTATTGCAGAGGTTGCAACGTAGAGCACTGAAAACGGTTTTCCATCTTTCCGGTCCATCTGTTTATTTGGATATGATGATGAAGAATTATAAGATTCTCCCAATTTATTCCACGCGCAATAAACATTTACCTATAATACCTTTAGTTACAAAAAACTATGCGAGAACGCAAATCAGATAAACGGGACCAAAAGTTTGATCTTTTATTCCCCCGGAAATTTTGAATTCTATTTCTATTTTTTTGTTCAAAAAACGTTTACTAATGTCGCTTATCTCGCTTACCCCTAGCGACCTCTCTTTTAGTTTTTCTTAATTTGTTTTGTTTGTGTTAGTTCTTTTGTTTGTTTTTGTTTTTTTTTCTTTTTTTTTTATTTATTTTATTTATTTAATTATTTTATTTTATTTTATAAGTTCTGTTGTTATGGGGGGCGGCTACCTGACAGGTTTTTCCTTTATGCCGCCCCTCATCTGGCTATGTTTGGTATTTCAGTTTATGATATGAGCCATGTTGCCTTTTTTTCTTTTTGCAACTAGCTCTGAAACTATTCAAAAAAAAAAAAAAATACACATGAACCAAACAGGGGGGGGGGGTTCTAGAAATTAAGGTGTCGACTACTAAGGTCATAAGGTCATTTTGCGCCTTTAAAACAAGTTATATCTGTACGCAGCCCGGGACAAACACAAACATCCTTGCCCACGGCGGGATTCGAACCCACGACCAGGCAGACTCGAGAATTAGAAAGCCTACCCCTCTCGACCCCTCTCGACCACCTGGCCGGCCGAATCTTACCTGGACAGACTGCATAGTTAATACTGTACAAACAGGAGAGAACCTAAAAGGATAAAAATATTAATGGGGCATTCAGTAAGAAAGTCAAGGAAGAACGGAGGAAGAAAGTGAGAGAAGGAAAGGGCGAGTAGAGTGAAGAAACGTAAGATGTAGTAAGGTTAAGTTAGATGAGGATGAGACGACGAAGAATGAGGCATTCATGGAATAAATAGTCGAATAAATAAATACATACCGTAATAATGGCGCAATCCAAAATGAAATATGATAAAGCAAAATCTGTACTTTCTTTTAACCGGGCGCCACTCGATAAATGGCGTCATTTCATTATCTCTTGCCCCGTGGCGCCCGATTAAGAAAGAAGTACAGCAAAAAACAAATATGTACTATTGCTACAATATCAGACGTAATAAAATAATACGTGAAAAATTGAGATATCAGTTAATTAATATAATTTATGTTCCGAGGTTAACTGTTCATTCATGAGGTTTTGTTAAAAATTTACAATTTTCGAGGGTATCCATCCTCTTGGATTCCGTGTTTTTATTATTGTAATGTTGTCCTTGATTGTTCTTGAGTCTGTTATTAAAAAATGTGTGTGATTCCATCCAGGCATTTCACCGAATTGAAATTTCCTACTGGTGGCATCTGATAAAAACATAACGAATGAATAGATTCAAAACGGTTAACTAGCAAATTCATAATATAAAATCGCTTTCTATATTTTAGAATTTTATTTGAGAAGTACCTCTTAATTCAATATACTAATTTGAGAATACGCCAACAGTTAAATGTTAAGAAATAATCTTTTTTATCATAGATGGTTTAAGCAATCTCCATCTGCTCAAATCCACGAAATAACCAACAATGGAAGGCTTAATTTATTCTCAGGAGCTCTCTTAATTGAAAATGCTGAAGCCTCAGATTCCGGCATTTATATCTGTACAGCAACCAATGAAGTCGGAAGCGACAAAATAGCGATGGAAATTCAAGTATCAGGTAACTGCTGTTTAAATAATTACATTAAATATTATATATAAATTTACACATTAATTTACTGTGTTTTTAGAAAAACTTTCAGCAATTATCAAACCCTCAGATGCTAAAGTGGATGTTGGAAATTCAGTTTCTTTAAATTGTGAAGTTGCCGGTTCACCAGTGGTAACTATTATTTGGCTAAAAAATGGTAAACCAATCTTAAGTAACAATATCGTACATTCTGACAACAAAACGATCACGATAAAAAAGATGTCTTCAGATGATTCCGGCATTTATCAATGTTTCGTGAGCAATAATAAGGAAACGATTAGCGCGCTATCAATTGTACGTTTAGGAGGTGAGGTGTTATTAATCTAAAAATAAATGTAATTCAATTTTATACGTTGAATAATAAATAAAAAAATTTCAGACTCTCTTCCTGAATTTGTGGAGGTGTTCAGTGAGTTAACTCTTCGTCCGGGAGCCGGTGTAAAATTGCAGTGTATTGCAAAGGGAACGCCACTCCCAGAAATCATTTGGACCTTGGATGGCTCACGAATTCATTCGGACGAACGAACTACGATCGAATTTGAACATGACACTTCCAACCAAATTAGAAGCCACTTGAAGATCACTAATATTCAAACGGTGGAAGGAGGCTTATATCGATGCACTGCTCAGAATAAAGCGGGAAAAATTTACCATCAAGCAAGAATTAATGTATATGGCAAGTGAACTTGATAATTCAACATTTTTTAATTTTTTTGTTCAAAAATAATTTGAAAAAGTTATGTTTAGAAAGTCCTACAATTAAATTATATATTAGTATTATTAAAATTATCGCTTAATTATTTATACTCAAATAATATAAAACAAAATATTCTTTTAAAAATTAATTTTATAAATGATTTTGGGAAAATGAAACTTTTATCAGATTTTACATTATTAAAGATATATTTCAAAAAAATGGAAGGAAAAATTCTGCGACCTGGATTCGAACCAGAAACCTCGAGTGTCATATGCTCGATGCCTCTCCCAATTGGGTTATCGCAGATACCTGTACCGCCAAGTATCACTAAGTGTCTTAAAGACAACCAAGTTGTCAAGGTTCAGCTCCAGTTTATATTATAATAAATTGTTAATTTGATGATTTCCTTTTTTAATGTAAATGTTGTAAAATAATAAATAGAGAAAAAAAGAAGACTTTGGTAACTTTTCTTTTTTTTTCTCTATTTGTTATTTTACAACATTTACATTACAAAAAGGAGATCATCAAATTAATAATTTATTATAATATACTCCTTTCCTCTACTGATAATATCCATTTTATATTCATTGTTTATTAAGTGTATCCATCAAACTTTCTGACGGTTGGATAGGAGAAACCTCGATCTGGGTGCCCGCCTTTAAGACACTTAGTAGCAACATGGCTGTACGTGTATCTGCAATAACGCAGTTGGTAGAGGAGAGGCGTCGAGCATATGACACTCGAAGTTCCTGGTTCCAATCCAGGTCGTAGAATTTTTCCTTCCATTTTTTCAAATAAGACGAGATATCGTATCTTGACTTGATGTTTGGAGATTCAGCTCCAGTTTTATATTCATTATTTATAATAATAATTGCTTAATCCTTTGAAAAGATTACAAAAGATTTGAGAAATTATTTAAATTTTATTTAGGAACTCCAAATTCTATTCACAATAGACTCTTGCAGCATTGTAGATGCTCGCGGCTCTCTTTGAGAATTTAATAAGAATATATGAGCATATTAAGTAATTTAAAAATTGTTCGTTAAAAATGGATATTTTAATGAGTAAAAAATGTTTTCACTTTTTCAGGCGAAATAGGAGTACGTTCTGGAGTCAATCTTTTGTTCACGGCAAATACAATTGCTCAAATTGATTGTCCTTTCTATGGCTTTCCATATAATAAAATTTCTTGGGAGAAAAGTAAGGTTTATAAAAGTTATAAATAAGTTAAGTATGTTATTTCAAGATTTCCTGGAAGATATTCGTGACGAAATTTTTAATTTATACAGGGTGATTCAAAATTCAATGTACAAATGTTTAGGGGAGTTTTAGTTTCCGAGTTAGGCTTTCAAAATCGTAACAATGCTCACATGCGAGTACTAATCAGCACGTGTTACGATGTTGACTGCGTAACTCGGAAACTACTCGTTGGAATTAGATCAAACTTTAACGATATACAGAGTTTCATGTACCCTATTATTCCCCCAAATTTCATATTCCTAGACATTACAGAACCTCAGTTATTAACATGTTGATCTTGGGGGTCGCATTTTTATTTCTGTTCATATCTCAGTTATCGTTCAAATGAGTCCCCATGTTCATATGAACTTTTTTTGCTTAGAATCACCCGTACTACCTCCCCTAAAAGTTTCTACATTGAATTTTGAATCACCCTTTATATGGGACTTGGCAAAAACTGTAATTTATAAATTTTATCGCCAATAGCAAATTCTCTGCCCCCTTTCTGAATTCTTCGATATTTCTTAGATACTTAATATTCCTTTGAAATAACATTTGTATGAATTGATTCAGATAACAATATATATGATTCTTCATTCATTATTTAAAAGATATTTATGAATTTTCATTTATGCTTTCAGATGATGTGATTTTGCCAGATAATATGTATCAAGAAGTTCTTACGAACGGAACTTTATTTGTTAATAACGTTAATCCTCGGAAAGATAGTGGAGAATATATGTGCATTGTTACAAGTGATGATAGGAGGTATACAGCCAAAGTTGGAGTGAAGGTCATGGGTAATTTTTTGAACATCTTTTAAAGTTTTAAAATCGTTAATAACGTTTTGTAGACAGACACTAAAACAAACTGATCATTTCCAGTTCCTCCCAAAATCGTACCTTTCTCGTTCCAAGAGGAGCAGATACGGGAAGGAACTCGGGCGAGAATTCAGTGTGTCGTGAGCGAGGGAGAGGCTCCGTTAAAACTCGAATGGCTCAAAGACGGCCATCCTCTCCCTTCCGACTTGGGAGTGACCATTCGTGATCTAGATGAATTCTCCAGCATCCTAATGATCAGTGCCATAACCCCCCGAAACAATGGCAACTATACGTGCAGGGCCTCCAACGCAGCGGGACGAGCATATCACACAGCTCC
This sequence comes from Rhysida immarginata, assembly GCA_023313115.1. Taxonomy (NCBI): domain Eukaryota; kingdom Metazoa; phylum Arthropoda; class Chilopoda; order Scolopendromorpha; family Scolopendridae; genus Rhysida; species Rhysida immarginata. Next base: position 10,764,038 of record JAHWFO010015474.1, read on the forward strand.
CCTCTTCGTCAATGGTAATGATTGTTACTCACACTTGGTTTTCTTCTCTTTTCTCTTTCTCTTACTTGTAGTCCCTCCAAAGATTTTGCCCTTCGCCTTCCAAGATGACCAGTTCTTCAAGGGCATGAGAGCCTACCTGGTGTGTGCCATTAGCCAGGGAGACTTACCTGTTCGGTTCACGTGGCTTAAAGATCTCCGACCGATTCCTCCATCTTTAGGAGTGGTCACGAGGAATATCGATAGCCATGCTAACTCGATGAGCATTGAAAGTGTATCATCTGCGCACACGGGAAACTACACCTGTATAGCTGATAATGCAGCAGCCACTGTCTCTCACACAGCTCAGCTACTTGTTTATGGTAGGCATCATGCTCATTTAAATACAGTACTTGAGTAAGTTATTTCAAGGAATAGCAAAATGTTGACTCAAGAACAGCTTTCTTTGTTCAAGACACTGGTAGACAAAGGTCTCACAATTTTCTGAACACTTAGGATTCTGGAGAATTATATTTTTTATAGAAAATCTGTATTAAGTTATTTTTGGATTTAAGAATTTTGATTTATACTTGCCAGATAGAGGATGCTACTTTTAAATCGAATTAAATAATTGCTAAACAAAATGTTCATTTATTTACTGTCTCAATGGCATTTATCTATATCTTTACTGAAATTTCAGTCGTTCCTAGGATAATTCCGTTTGCCTTTCGAAATGACATAATCGAAGGAACATCTGCTCGAATTACTTGCATTATAGACCAAGGAGATTTACCCATAACTTTACAGTGGCTGAAAGAGGGCCGACCTCTCACTGGAAATCATGGGATTGTGACCAAAACAATCGATGACTATTCTAGCATTCTTACTATAGAAAGCCTTCACCAGGATCATTCGGGAAACTACACCTGCGTAGCGAGCAATGCAGCAGCTACTGTCACACACTCGACCTCATTGATTGTCCAGGGTAATTTTCGCTTATCGATTCAATTTTTTATTTTTCAGTCCCTCCTAAAGTGGTTCCTTTTACATTCCAAGACGAACACTTGCTAGAAGGGATGCTCGTACGTGTCTCTTGTGTCGTCAGTCGAGGGGATTTACCTCTTACTATACGTTGGCTTAAAGACGGAGAACCCATTCCGCGTCGTCTGTCTGTTATCATTCGAGATTTCGACGAATATTCCAGTGTTCTTTCGATTGATCCTGTCACTGCCGATCACTCGGGAAATTACACTTGCATTGCGCAGAACCATGCTGGAATCTCAAGATATTCAGCTAACCTTACAGTAAATGGTAATTTTTAAATAAATTATTGCTATAGATTCTATTCCATTTATTTTCAGTACTGGTTTCTTAAACGTTGTCCATTAGAAAAACTTCTTGAATCTCAAAAATTGGCCAGTTTTTGAAGAATTTCGTCATAAAATATATATTAATGTATATATTTTACAAAGACGTTTACCAACCGAAGAACATATACGAATATTACATATTGCGACGATTAAGATAGTTAAAAAATATACATTGCAATGAATTATTATCTGTTTGCAAAATAAAAATAATAGTTGCTTTTAAAAGTTGTTGTAGAAAATCCTTCTTTAACTCAAAAATTTTAATAAAGTTAATACATTTGCGTAGTAAGCAATATTTATGTTAAACAGAAAATTAAGCTATTGAATGAAATAGCATAATGTTTAACTGAAGAGCAGCCTTCTTTTATACCTTTCTGTCTTAATATACAGGGTGTTTTTGAATTGAGTACAGATTTTTTGGGAGATGATAGAAGAGGTCCTTAGAAGTATTTTTTGTCATATGAACATGGGGTCCCCGCAGCTTCGTTTACTTACAATACTGCATTGAACAATCAAATGACACCGGGACGCAGTGTGCGTTGGTAGGCCTAGATTATTTTATTTTTAACAATTAACACAAGCAATCTACTGTATGACTTTTACAGTAATTGTTCGAAATGACCGCCATTTGCTTCATAGCACAATTCGCAACGCCTTATGATGGATTGATGTACGCGTGGAAACAGTTGATTTGCACGGTCGCTGATGTCACCTGCTGTCGCGACAACACAGCCGCCAAATCTTCTTCGGTATCTACGGGTTCGGAGTACACCATTGATTTTATGCTTCCCCATAAAAAAAATCCATCGGTGTGAGATCTGGCGATCTCGGTGGCCAAGCAACTGGTCCGCCACGACCAAGCCAACGACCAGGATATGTCTCATTTAGGTAATCTCTAACTGCTCTTGTGTAATGCGAAGGTGCGCCGTCCTATTGAAACCACATCAAATGTCTGGTCATTAGTGGAACATCTTCAAGAAGACCAGGGAGCTCCTCCTTCAGGAAACCAAGGTATGTTTGCCCGTTAAGACGGCATGGTAGGAGATATGGCCCAATCAGGACATTGTGAATCATGCCAGCCCAAATATTCAACGAAAAACGATGCTGAAAACTGTTAACATGTGTTGCACATGGGTTGACATGAGACCACAGATGACTATTGTAGCTATTGAACATTCCCTCTCGCGTCCCGGTGTCATGATTGTTCAATGCAGTATTGTAAGTAAACGGAGCTGCGGGGACCCCATGTTCATATGACAAAAAATACTTCTAAGGACCTCTTCTATCATCTCCCAAAAATCTGTATTCAATTCAAAAACACCCTGTATAATTTAATTGTATGATTTTGTAAATGCTTTAAAACCTATTAAAAATAATTCTTCATGCTTCGTGATAAGATAAAACAGAAGAAATACCATCATAATATTCAAGTTCAAAGGGAATTATACGTTTGAGTAGTGATGGCCTAGTGCGAGCGCACACAAGAAAGCAAATTAATTTGCAAGTTCTAACTCTTAACACTGCTTTATGTGAACTGCTTTGTTTATATCTGTAACTATTGCCTGGACATATCTCTCTTGCACGTAAATGTTTTTAGGTTTTGTTTTCGCACAGCAGAAATTTAAGAGTAAAAATATGTCGACATATTCATAATGAAATTTAAAACGATAGAGAATGTATTGCCCAATAATGAACGGTATTCAAATTGAAGCTTCGCGGAAGACAAAACTCGCGTTTTTAAAATGCAGATGCCATTTCTTATTTGCGCCATATATTGATATTATGTAATACTTAAGTGGCACAGAAATGTATAAGCCTATTTGGGAAGAATTAGTGACGAAGTGGCATACAACAAACGGAATCTTTGGACCAAACAAGAAATTAATCCCCCGAGGAGAGTTATAGGAAAGTAACAGAAGCCCTGAAGTCATCTATTTTTACCCCTTAGTCTGCACTTTTAACCCCCCAATAATTTTAATCAAAAAAATTTTTCCCCGCTAACTTCCATCCCCGTAACTCTGACCCCAAATTTTTTGTAACCAAACAAGATTGTGAATTAGGACATGCCTATGGTAAGCTACATTCCGAACTTCAACCTTCTACGTCAAAAAATGTAGAAATTATAAAGGGGACAGACAGACATTGTGAAACTAATAAGTGCTCCATTTTTCCCCTACTTAATAATTATGACGCATCTTTTGTGCCTTGGTGGCAACAAACTATTCGCGCATAAAATACCTTATAAATTACTCAATAGGCTAGTTCTTTTCGTCATTTTTTTTTATTTAGGCACAGTAGTTTCAAAAAAGCTCAAAAGTTACAACGATATTTGCTGCAATGCTTTTCATTGCTTATGCTCTCCATTTGGATATGATAAAATTGTTCTCCACTTAATATAACCTTGTGTGAACAAAGAACTAGCTAATTAAGTATTCCATTTTAAGTGTTGGACTTCGTTAGATTTTTTTAAATATATGTCTTTCAATTTTTAATATTTAACTGTTGTTTACTAGTTTTAATACATGATTTTTAATTTTAGTTCCACCTCGATGGGTTAAGAAACCTGACGATGTCTCGACAAAAATTGGAAAATCCTTGACAATTGGCTGCGATGCAGACGGATTTCCAAAACCTACTATTGTATGGAAAAAAGTTACAGGTAAATGTTTAAACTAAAAATAAATAAAATGTCGATATATTATTCATAATGAAATTTAAAACGCTAGAGAATGTATTGTCCGATAATGAACAGTATTCAAATTGAAACTTCGCGGAAGACAGCGGTCGCGTCTTTTTAAATGCAGATGTCATTTCTTATTGTATATGTGTTACATATACGAGGTACAAATAACGACTATAATAATTTTTAAAAATAATAAAAAAAATAATAACTGTAATGGAAAATGACACTGAAAAATTGAAATTCAAAAGATTATTAATGCATTCGTAAATACTTTGTTTCTTAATAAGTTTATAATTAAAAATTAACTTCCTTTTCTGTCAACTTTTTTTTAGGTGAAAAAATATTAACGGAAAATGTTCGAATAGAAAATTCTCACAATCTTCGTATTCTCGCCAACAACAGTTTGCATTTCAATCGCATAACGAAACTAGATGAAGGTCTATACATATGTATGGTCACCAATAACATAGGGCAACCTCTGAGTAAAGTTATAAAACTGAAGGTCAAAGGTGAATATTCGTATTTACATATTTCTAGCTTCTCTTTATGAGGAAACTGTTTGCTTTTCATATTACCTATTTATAAGGCGTAATTGCAAGACTTAGAAGATAATCATGTGTGATAACTTTGAAAGTAAGAAATGTAACTAAAAGTTAATCTCCTTAAGATTACTTCTCCCGTTACCTTAAGTTGCTTCTCCCGTTACCTTACTAGTGGCTCATGAAATTCTTTCGTCTATCGTCAGTCGTCATCTGGGCAATGTGTTTTAATTCCGATCTTTCTTTGAGAAGTGTATTGTTTTGTAGGTTATACGTAAATATAGTAATAGAGTAAGTTTGAATAAGCCAGATGATTGAGAGAACCGGCGTACAGGCTTTCCAGTTCTCGAGTGTTTCTGGTTCTGGATCCGAATCCTGCTATAAGCATAGATATTTGTTTCCTTCTCTTATGGATATTTGTGTTTGTCCAAGGCTTATGTTAAGATAATAGCTATGAGATATGACACAAATGACTAAGATTTGACGCTTCCATAAAAGAGCATCAACTTACCTAACCTAAAACCCTAACAAACCAAACTAACCAAATGCAATAAGCTTACTAACTATGCTTTCAAATCTACAATACAGGGTGGTTCATAATTGGTGTCCCGTCTTTAGGTCCAAATAACGACTCAAGAGGAACAGATTGGGGGAAAATGAATATTGATTATTTGGTTTTAATGTTTCCTAATTCAGAATAAAAACATTTCGCGTCCCTGGGGATGAAGGGGTAAATTTTGAAAATTTTAATTTTGTAGGGGTAGGGGTTAGACCCCATGTGTTATTTAGAAAATTGTAGAGCATCATGTAAAATGTGGGTTTAGCAAAAAATCCGGTGAATAAATCTCATCCCCTGCCCTTTATCGAGTGGGTAAAGTGAAAGGTATGGCTAGCTAATGTAGACAAAAACAGAAAAACTCATTAGAAACTTATTAGAACTTTATTACTTATTAGAAAACAGTACATTTGAAAATGTATTAGAAAACAGTATTATTAGCTTTTCAGGGTAATGACTCATTCATTCTCATTAATTTTCTAAATGTAGGCCCTACTGTTTTCTAATAAGTATGGTTTTTGTCCACATCGGCTAGCCATACCTTTCACTTTACCCACTCGATAAACGGGGCAGGGCATGATATTTTTTCACCGGGTTTTTTGCTAAACCCACATTTTACATGATGCTCTACAACTTTCTAAATAACACATGGGGTCTAACCCCTACCCCTACAAAATTAAAGTTTTCGAAATTTACCCCTTCACCCCCAGGGACGCGAAATGTTCTTATTCGGAATTAGTGGGCATCAAAACCAAATAATCAATATTCATTTTCCCCCCACCTGTTCCCCTTGAGCCGTTATTTGGACCTAAAGACGGGACACCAATTATGAAACACCCTGTATATTTACAATTAATTCCATGCGGAAAACTAGGGAAAATTAATATTGTCTAATCTAGTATTCAGAAAGTAGTTAAGTTAGATAACAGGTTTCTTCAAACCTATTCTTCATTTCAAGGAAACTAAATGCAACCTTTAATTTTCCTCTATAGAGCTGCCAAACTTAGCAGGAACCATTATCCTTAAACGATAATGCTCCCATTCACACTGTTTGAATTGCCCGAGACTGTTTAATGAAGACGATGATGAACTACAATACCTCGACTGGTCCTCTTAGTCCCCTGATCTTAATATCATTGAACCTTTGTGGGGAATTTTGGAGACCAACTGCGCAGTAGGTTTCCACCTCCAAGGACACTTTCTGAATTGGCGACCTTTTTCAGGAGTGGTGGCTACGTATCCCTGTGACTATAGTGCAAGTCCGATACAAGCTGTAGTTAATCTAAATCAGGGCCATCGCCCTATTAATAAATGTTTTCTCTTTCACAGGTGTTCATATTATTTTGTCCAACCCCGTTATAAGATACATGAACAGACATTTGAGAAAAATGTATTTATATTGACGAGATTCTGTGATTGACCCTCTTTATCTGGGATCCATCAGAATATAATAAATGGCTTTTTATTTTTTACGGGGTATTCAAAGAAGTGTTATAATCATAGCAATTAAAGTAATTTCATATAAGTAATGCAAAAATGTTAAGTGTGGATCACAAGCTTAAATAAAATGTTCCAATATTATATTTATATTCCAACTTTTATAGCTGCCCCCGAATTTGAAACAACTTTGGTAGAAATCCAAGCAAAGAAAGGAACTGAAGTCAGAATTCCATGTTACGCTGAAGGAGATTGGCCAGTTTTATATACATGGACTATGAATGATATTCATATTGAAGATGATCATAGGTAAGCATGATGAACATTATACAGGGTGAATACAAAAGTCTGACCCCCCCTTTTATTTTTTGAACCGAAGCAGATATGTCAATTTTGATGAATCCAATGAATAGGAAGTTGTGGGTGGCCTATCCCATGGTGCACTTTTCATCATCCCAAATATGCAAATTAGGACACATTCAAAATTTATCTCAAAAACCGTAAGGGATAGAGAAAAAAACCCAAATGCAAACTTGTTCAGCATAAAAAAACACACAAATCAAAAATAAAATTATCCAAATCGGACCAACCAATCACCCACAATCACGTGGTGAACTGACGCCACAATCACCATAACACAATTGGGCACGGAACCTAAATGACGCCAAAACATGCCGTTTATTTGCTTTTCCGCATGAAAGTGAATGTGAGTATGGTAATTTATGTTAATTTTTTTATTTGCATGCTTTACTTGGTAGAAATATCAACATTCAGTTTTCCTTGTGCAGTGTGACTGTTTGTAAGCTACAAACAGTTCACCACGCGATTGTGGGTGATTGGTTGGTCCGATATGAACAAGTTTGCAATTGGGTTTTTTTCTCTATCCCTTACGGTTTTTGAGATAAACTTTGAATGTGTCCTAATTTGCATATTTGGGATGATGAAAAGTGCACCATGGGATAGGCCACCCACAACTTCCTATTCATTGGGTTCATCAAAATTGACATATCTGCTTCGGTTCAAAAAATAAAAGGGGGGTTCAGACTTTTGTATTCACCCTGTATAAAAATTTATCCCTCTATAAAGGTTATATAAAATCTATGACATTGTACTTTTTTCGTAAATTACTGTGTATTATTTTCAGATATAAATCAGAAATTGTGAAAGATGGCATAAAAAACATGTCTGTGTTAATTATTCCCTGGGTGGACAAAAAAGATTCCACGATTTTTGGATGCAAAGCACGAAATGACATGGGAGAAGCTAACTTAAAGATCAAATTAATTGTTCAAGGTATTCTGTAATATGAAATTACAAATATAAATTGTTGTTTAATATGTAATTATATGCTTTTAATTTCTTAGAAGTTCCAGAAGCTCCTGTGATTTTATCAGCTTACATCGTAAATCAGACTGTAAGATTAAACTGGACCTCTCCCTATGATGGGAACTCACCTATATTACGCTATTTTATTCAGTACAAGAAACAAAACGGTAATGTAGTAATTGGGGTAATTATGTATTGTAAATTGTGTTTTTTGAATTTTTAACACTTATCTTTTAATGATGGAGGCCTTGCAATACATAGCGGGAAATAAAAAACAGAATTTCTCCCGGTTTCGCCTTCAGGCCTCTGTCAATTTCATCAGGTAGGACAGTACAGAGAACACTCCATTTCATAATTCTTTTAAAATTTCAGATCAGTGGTCTAGCAACCGTAAAGAAACGACTGTAATTGGAACCCGATCTTCAGCAATAATATCAGGACTTCAGCCTGCAGTTGTGTACGACTTTCGCGTTTTCGCTGCTAATCAATTGGGAAATGGGACAATGAGTGAAGTTATTTCTGAAAAAACTGAAGATAGTGGTAACGATTTTTTAATGACAATTAATAAAACAATTTACAAAGTCTGCATGTTAAAGGGTTATCATGAATTTTAAGAAGGAGGAGCAGAGATTTAAAATATACTTTGGAAACGCATGATTAATACTCTTTATTAACGCGCCTATGTGGCTCATGAAAGAAATTAACAGGTTTATTAATTCCTTTAATAGTACCCAAAAGTGCTCCACAGAATGTAGAAGCTGAATCCATAGATACGGGCACCATTCGAATTACTTGGAAGGTAGGCTTTGGACATTCATATCTAAAATAATTATGTATATTAGAAATTAACTGGCTGTAATACAGGGTGTTTACAAATGGTTGTAGCGGTTTCGTGAATTTCTTGTATCCGATCTATAAAGTGATAAACTTTGATTATATAAGAGAAGCAGAATTCTTGAATTTTATTTGATTTGCCGTCATCTCAAAATTTAAAATTTATAGCCCGTTTTTCTTTATGGAAGAAACTGTGACAAAGATAACGTCACATGCTTAAAAAGTTGGCACATGTCACAGCCGCGGATTTTTCAATGGAATGTGCTCCGCCATATTTCCACCGACAAGTCCATGACTCTTTGAACTTCATTTTGCCAAATCCTCTGAAATTTTGTCAAAACGCTTCAATCTTGTGTAAATGCCCTGTACAGTATTTTATATGAATATCCCGTTGGCGGACTATGCCTCATGACAGACAGATTAAACATTTTCATAATGCAATTCCTAACATTTTGGAGAAGTTTTATTTTCGTCCTCATTCATATTTAAATTAAGTTTTAAATGATTCATTAATGGATTTTGCCTTTTTAGCCACCATATAAAAACTCGTGGAATGGAGCAATCACAGGATACAATATTGGATACAGAATCCATGGAAGAAATGACGCGTATACTTATAAACAGCTTGAAGTTCCCGATGACTACACAGAGGATCTGATTTTTCAAGTGAATTATTTGGAAAAATTCACTCAATACGATGTCATTGTGGAAGCCTTTAACTCGAAAGGTAAAGGGCCTAGCTCTGATCCGGTCGTTGCTATGACATCTGAAGATGGTAAGTTTTGCATAGTATGTCCGTTGTTTCATGGTAGCAATAGTGTAAAATCTATCACGATATGAACTTTCTTTATATAATAAGTGTAAAATGGTTTTTCAGTTCCCTCAGACTATCCTCACGAATTACGATGTTCATCGCTATCTTCAAAAAGTATTTATGTTCTCTGGGAATCACCATCTTCTAGAAAAGTAAACGGCATTTTACGAGGATTTAAAATTCTTTATAAACCGTCAGAGGAATGGTATGGTGAGTTCACACAATGTCATTTATACAGGTTTTACTTCGATATATTCGGAATTTATCTTGTACATTCCAATATTTATAACTGCGTTCTCAATTTCTATTTATATTGAGAAAGAGAGAAGTACAGACTTCGTTTTCGACGATTTTAATACATTTTTTTGAATATCGAATGTTAAAAAATTTTAACTACTGGTTTTTATTAAGGATTTTAGGGCGTAAAGCTTAAAAAAATATATTATTATGTTATCACGAAATCCATTTTAATAATCAGAGAATACTAAATGCTTCACATTAATTACTTTCAGATGCTTTGCTTCAGCAGAAAATTGTAGATGGATCGCGGGCTACGTTGAACGATCTCGAGCCAAACACGAACTATAGCATCCAAGTGTCAGCATTCACCAAAGTTGGCGACGGAAAACGATCTCCTCCTGTATACTGCAAGACTCACGAAGACAGTTAAATTTATTCGTTTACAGAAATATTTATTAGAAATTTATTAGAATGGGATATATGATGAATCTTATCATTTTACTTATATTTCTCCGTTTTTAGTACCGGAAGCTCCCGTAAAAATCAAAGTTCTACCATCGTCTTCTGATGCGGTCGTTGTATCTTGGAAACCATCCCCTAAACAGACTGGAACGGTCCTCAAATATAATGTATTCTACATCCCATTGGACGAAAAGAAATTGGTGAGAAAAACATTTAAATGCTATAGTTCTATACATTTAAATGATGAAAATCGTTGAATAACTGTTATTATGTTATCAGTGTCTGCGCAGTCCGCTCGCCAACTCGCCAGTGGCGACAGTTCAACTAATCTGACGAATAAACAATCACGTTTGGCGAACATGCTTGGCTAATTCTATTTATATGGAAAAAGTTAAAATATGGCGATTAAATTTTTTTTAATTTTAAATGCTTCATAATTTTTTTTAATTTTAAATTTGGCTAAAAACATGAGAGTTTGGCTTAAAGAAAATCTCTATTGGCTAAAGCATTGGCGATAAAAATTTCAAGTGCTGCGCGGCCACTGTGTTATTATTACATTTAAATGAGTTGCTTTGTCTTAGTTTCAGGGGTGAAATAACTCTATCTCGTACGTAACTAGTGCTAAAACATAATACTTAAAGGAAGCACGTTAAAGTTACCCTTCAATTTGATGGGAAAATAAAGCATTTGTATCAATTGAATGATTCGCTATGCGAACGCTTATATGATTCTGAGAATCTTTAGGTGTAACATAATCGTTATGTTTAATTTTTCTTATTCAGTACTAATAAGTCTTACACCAAAAAATTTCACCAATAAATACATTTCTCTTCTACTGATACGGAACATAAAATTCTTCAATTTTGAGCGCAAAGCGGCTCGTCAACGTGGAATCAGCTGGTAATTCTTTTAGTACCATCAAGAGCGTATTCAGTATGAGAGCAATGAGTCCTGCAATACATTTATTTCTCCTTAACTTCCATGTTCACTTACTTCAAGACGCCGACGGAATATTTCCAAAAGGTGGCTGATTGATATCACCACTGACTTCAGATCACTTCTCCTCCTTGATGGGTGTCTTGGAATTAAGTGAACAAGGAACTAAGGAGAGAGAAATTTCATTGCAAGACTCATTGGTCTCGTACTGAATGCGGAATGCCCTGAGAGTTGCAGGCCGTTGCATTTCTCACATTTAGGCCATATTCCAGAAAGAAAACTCACTTTTACCCATATTGATCATCAGTGGGCGCGATTAGCACGATGTGCCGTTTATTCCTGCAAGCCTCTGAAATTGAGAATTTGTAAGACATGATTGAACTTACTCTCTCCGACGACCTCGAACTCTGGACTTTGGTGAATACCATATGACACAATACCTCAGGACAACCTTCGAGGACTAGTTAATTCTATGTTCTACCATGTAAACAAATATATTGCTCAACATCTATCTTGTATCTAATATCTTGTATCTGTAGCCACAGAGCAAGTGTATTTGTTTAAAATCAAAATTATTTTTTTCCAAAACATATTTCCGTATCTCTACCAAGTTTTGTTTCATTTTAAATATTTTGCATTTTCTCTGTGGAATACTGTATATTGTTTGATCGCAACTTGTCCCAGAGTTTTCTTATCAATTTGTTTATTATTCCTTAACCTGTTCATATCTTGCTAATGAAACAGTCTCCTGTCTTAGATGAAACATAAAATAACTTCCATTATTAATTTCTTCATCAAAATCGCTGCCCTATAGAATGTATACAATTGCTATGTAGATAGACCCAGAATTCCAAATGACGGAACAAATTCTGCGAGAGGCCACTGTTGTCACTTCAGAAGCAGAATCTCAGTACTTGGAAATACCCCGTCTGAAGAAAAATCAGAAGTACGCGTTTTGGGTGACTGCTAATTCGGCCGTTGGAGAAAGTCCCATCTCGGCTGTCGTGGCGCAGACCGTCGCAGATAACATTAGTAAGTTGTAAAATTAAATTTTATTATTAAAATTGCATATGAAAAATTAATAAATGAAAACTGGAGTTAATGCTCCGAGCATAAGATAATGATATCAATGAAAAAAAATGGAAGGAAAAATTCCGTGACCTGGTTAAGTCCAGTTGGTAGAGACAACGAGCGTGGTCCCTGGTTCGGATCCAGATCGCGAATTTTTCCGTCCGTTTTTTTTCTTCATTGATATCAATACATATGGGTTCTTCAAATGAAGCTATTTCAAAACCGAAATAATGAAACATAAACATTGAGTGATTGTCTTTAATATTTTTGGGTAATTATTTATAGTACAGTTGCTGCCAAATCCGTGACATTTGACGAAGTTATCCAAACCAAATGGAAAGAGAATGTTCTGTTGTCTTGCAAAGCTGTAGGTGTTCCTCCTCCTCAACGCAAATGGACGATTGGGTAAAAGCTAAATGATTAATAATAATACTATGAAAGATTATAACTTTTTAAAAGATTAGAGACTGCCAACAGCATTTATATTAAGAAAAATTGTGTCTAATAAATCTAGGTTATTAGATGGAATTTTTACTGCTGAGTTGTATATCCGTGTATTTTCAACAAATAATCTCTCCTTACTACTCTAGTCTAATAAATTTAGATATTCAGCAAGTCCAGCATCTACCACAAAATACAGAAATAAACAGAATGATGTTCTTTAGTTCCTTCCTGTATGTCTGTCATTTGATATACAGTAAATAGCAATAGTTATTTACAATTACTGTATAAACAATTGGAAATAAAATATATTTCGATATCAGATCACTTCTTCCTTTGAAGGAAACTTTTAATCAATCTCTCCGGATCTGCATTCAAAATACGGAGAAATTATTTCGTTCGCTTGTGTGTAAATGACCATTACTGAGAGGGGTCCTTAACCTTCTGCAGTCAAAAATTTCTACGTTACCTGAATTGAGATAATCTTGTTCCCGCAGAGAGACGGTGGATACCACTTTTCCACAAAATGAGTTTATTGAACATCATAAATGTACATTTCGGCTACTAAGTAGCCATCTTCATAGCAACGCTTCGTAGCAATCTTGAAATCTTGTTCCCTTCGTAGCAACGCTGAATTAGCGGAGACCAATCGCGTGTCGATCCGTGGAGATGGATCAGTGGTCATCATCAAGGCAGGAATCGAGGACAACGGCAATTACACTTGCACTGTTTACAATGAACATGGCAAAGATGAAATCAAATACAGTCTCAGTGTTCAAGGTGAATGCATAGAAAATTAAATGCATTCTAATATGCTATTTAAATTTTAATTAAAATCAATTAATTAAAATCAATCCGAATTTTAGTCCCTCCTTCAGCGCCCATTTTGGGAGTTTTGTCTAAATCGCATTCGTCAATCAATCTTCAGTGGAAAGCGGGTCCTGACGGAGGCGACAGAATCAAAGGTTGGATAAATTTTAAAAAACTTATTTATTATTAAAAGCAACTTCAAATTTAGCTGTATCATGATTATTCGAATGGTTTTCCTATTAATAAGCACTGCTTGAAATAAACATAATAAAATGCTTTAGTTCCCGTATGTTTATTAGTTGATATACAGTATATAGCAATAGCTATTGTAAATGAATAGCTGGAAATAAAATATATTTCGAGATAATTATTTAATCCCGTTCAAGGATACCTTTTGCATTACAAACGCAATCACGAATCATGGGCGACAAAAGAAATCCGGGCTGAACATAGATTTTACACGTTGGACGGTTTAGTTTGCGGGGCTACATATCAAATTTACATGGAGGCATTCAACTCTATTGGACCTGGTGTCCCTTGCGACATCATTACTGTTCCGATGGAAGGAGCACGTAAGTCTTGTACGCTTTACATTTCATATTAAAGAATATATTTATTTAAAATTAACACAAATTTCTAGATATGGAAGCGCCTTCGAAAACTTCCCTCATTAGGGAAGGTCCGACATTCGCTAATATTCATTTGGATTCATGGCCATCGACTGGGTGTCCCGTGGAGCAATTTGGGGTGGAATACAAGATCGTCTCATCCAAAGACTGGACAGTTGTCGGAAGCAGTATCATTCCCTCGCAAAAGAAACTGGTCATATCAGGTCTCACTCCCGCCACATGGTACCTATTAAAACTGCTAGTTGAAACAAGTGGAGGATCCTCAGTCTTCGAATATAAATTTTCAACCCTCACTCTTGCTGGCGGTAAGTTTTTTTTTTAAAATTTAAGTTCTATTTTTTTAAATTTAAAATGCAATTATATTATTAATGCATTTCAGGAACTATTTCACCGGATATTTTTGATGACGTAAAACCAATGTATATTTTCTACATGGATCCATTGATCTTCATTCCTACAGTGGTGCTATTAATTGTCGTCATTATTGCCTCAGTGATAATTTGTGTTTGTATGAAACAGAAGAATGGGAAATCGAGACGTCATTATGGTAAGAAATAGTTTAATCGCGGGTTATTTAAATACAGTTTATATAGTTTGGATAACATTTTGTATGGCACTTTTTCACCGCATTATCACAAGAACGATCAATATTTATTTAATTTAATGGATTATTTCTTCATAATTGTTTGGAGAAAAATTAAACGGTGCTTCACCGTATGGTAATTTTTTAAGGTTATTCTGAAGCAGGGAGTCAATTAAATACTTGGACAAGACACTCGAGAGCAATGTCAGTTGGAAGTTATGGACGATCGGCCAAGGATTCAACTCTATCCAGTGCAAGAAGTATTGGTAAATACAAGACATTGCAATAATTGATTCAATAGTTACCAAAATTTACGTTAAAGTAGAATATTCTATTTCAGATCCTTCTCCTTATGCAACTTCGCACATAAACGACTGCTATCCTCAAGGATTTCCATTAAATAGTTCAGGTAAAGTAAAAAATATTTAGTAAGGATATCTTATGTGTATTCTTTGTTAATCTAAATGCAATAAAAATTTATTTCCATTATAAGTCGTATTTGTATACGAGAAATTTAAATTTAAAAAATTTCCAAAAAAACTGATGTCTATAAACTTAGAATTTACATTTCAAATGTGTTAGATTTTTTTTTTTAATAAAATTTATTTTTTAAATTTATGGTAAATACAATTCGAACGTTCAATTTTTAAGTTACATTGGGATTTGAAATACGTTACATTTATCTCATTGAAACTGCGATATCATTCAGTAAACCATTATCCGGAATTTAACTTTCAGTTTGTTTACAAGTAAAAGAGTTGCTAAAAAGCTTTAGAAAGACCTCGAGAAGTTTTCATTTCCCAAGCCTGTCGTTCAGTTAAATCGATAAAATTCAATAAGGAATATACGTAGGTTTTTTGCTAATAACTAGATCAGTTTTAACAATGATATTGTTATTCATTCATAATTTTGAAAAACAAAGATATGTGGATAAATAAATTAATTAATTGTTTGCTTAATAATCATTTCTTAATGGTTCAAAATTGGTATAATTGCTTTTACTAACTCTACAGGAAAACTTATTTTAAATTTTAAAAATAGAAACAATGAAATAAAACTTTATTATTACTCGTATACCCAGTTTACTAAATCTGAGATCTAAATTTAACTTATATGACCATTGGGATTGTTGAGAATAGAATGCTTGTTGAAGATGTTGTAGTGGGCAGGATCTATGCCTCTGATTTTTCGGAGGAAATTTAATACTGTTACCGTCGTAATAGGCGTACTGTTTTTATTGTAGAATTTCTTAATTTTTTTTGTTTTGTCATTGTACTAAGGGGCTTCCTGCTCTGGCTATCGCTGTTAGGTCTTGCTCCTTTTCTGCTTTTGTTAGAAGATTTATTTATTTATTTATTTCCAAGTAAACTCTATACACTGAGTGAGCATATTGTTATGACCACCTGACATGTTTATGCAAATGCGCGCACGGATGTCGCCACAATGTTGCTAGCGAGCCGGACCAATTCCTCCCACGAAGAATCACCGCAGTATTAAAGGCAAAAGGTGGCCCAACGAGATACTGACAGGGTGATCATAATAATATGCTCACTCAGTGTATATCTGCCGCTATTGAAGAAGTGGTGATAATTTTTTTCATTAAAAAATTCTTGAGATATATCTAATTTTAAAATAAATATACTGATATATTAATTTAAACATTCTTGTTATTTCATAAATATAGTATCATTCGCACCTCCTGCACTCCCGACCACTGTTCCAGAAGATTATCTTCCTGCCAATTCTCGTCCTTTGGAGTAAGTGTTTAACTTTCAACATACAGAACTCTACTTTGCTACGAAGGTTTAGATTGGCTCATTTTTGGAATGCAAATTTCCTGTTGTAAAATAATTTAGCAAAATGGGATTCACGTTGTGGAATTAGCAATTATAAATGCAATATGTAACCTAAAGTTCTGATCTTCAGCGGGGGTTAACGTTTAACTTAATAGTGTGCTATTGTATTATTTATTCTTTGTCCCTGCGCATCAGTCTGGCCGTTCCAATCGAACTGACTTATTAAACACTTCATAATTAACACAGTCGATTCCATCATATTAGCATTTTGTTAAAAATCTGTTCCTGTATTGTGGAAGTACTTATGAATTATTGCACTTAGTTAAAATATGCCATTTTCTTAATCTTTATTTAAAAGTAAACTCTATGGAAAATTTCGATTTTAATTTTTTGCATAAAATAAAATATTTATCAATAGAAAATTTTCTTATTAAGAAATAGATGCCTCGCTAAAGTGAATTTTAGCGCTTTTGCCCCCCCCCCCCCTCATTTTCTTTTAGTTAATGCCCGTGTGATACCGCCTTGTTACTATTTAAGAACTGCGACAATCTCTGCCAGATCACGTGGTAAAGAGGCTATACGTGAGCTTTCTTGTTGGCCTCGACGTGCTAAGTACGTGAGCTTATACTTGAGCATACTTTAACGCCCGCGACGTCATAAAAGCCACCATCTTAGAGATGGTTCCTGCCGTTATGTAATTTTATTAAAATTTGTCGTTAATTTTATGAATTTAGCGTTCGAACTGGAATTTTTATATATGCTAAGTTACCATAGAGTTCAATATTTGTTCTGAAACAACAGCTAAGATAGTTCGGTATATCCTGTTTTAAATAATGAATCAAATGCCAATTTTTATTTAATTGTGCATATACTTCACGAACAGGCATCGAAATTCGTTGTAGAAACTCATCTGTTGCTCAAGCTGGTTTGATCGATGTCAATATCACAGTAAATAGGCTACGTTTGAAACGAGAAAGTTTCTTAGCTTATTTCAAAAGTTCATACAACCTCATTAAGTTTGCATTTACATATTCTTGAAAATATATTTCATCATTTAGATTCGTACAAGGCATATGAGTCTATACTGCATCTTTTCTGTAAGATTTTGAATACGTCTCAAATCAAACCCGGATAATGACATTTGCAATATACCATCACCCTCACCTGCACCTAAGTTCTCAATGAACTTTTACCCGTACAAGCGATTGACTTTTAAGTTTGGAATGATAAAAATAATAACCTAAATAAATTATTATAGTCGCTGACCTTTTAAAACCTGGCAACCATGTTGCATAACCTTTTAAAATCGTAGAACTTGGGATATCTCCGCTTTATTTCAGTTAGAAATTATTCTGCAGTTTAAAAAAGAACAGCGATTTCGTTCATCAATATTTCTAAAATTTCAATATTGTAACAGGAATGAATGTGTAACTAAAATTGCAATATAAGGTGTTCTAATGTATTTTTACAGCGAAAATTCCGAAGAAATTCATGAAACAACATTCACGTTGCCGTCGAGTTTTCCCACTCCTCAAAACGATGGGCGATCAAATGTGGGATATGATCCCCCACCTCGAGGTAATTGAAAGTAAAAACACGGATTATGATCCCATTTTTTGTCATGCAATACTTATGTTTAATTTTTATATATAGCCCACATGAAGTGAAACTGAAGGAGATTTAACTAGCCAACTAAATTGATATTATACAATGTCAAGGAATGGCCGAACCTTCCTTTTTGAAAAATCTTTATACATCTGTAATCAAATATTTTTCTGATATTGCTCTAAATTTACACTTGATCTTAACTTTTTAGATTAGAAATTACATTGTTAAATGTATTAAGAATGACGGATTCATTGTTAATGTCTAATACACTTTGTACTCTTAATATAACAATCTTTCAACATTAATATATTCAAAAGTTTGTTCTAATAAAGTTCAAGTTGTTTGCATGGAAATTTGTGTATTGTAATTCACTTAATGAACTTGGGTTATCACATTTAAATCACATACCGTTACATTTAATATTTTCTTTTTCTATAAACCAGTTGTTGCTTTTTTTTAAATATTTTTGTATGATAAAATTGGCTTCACTGAGCTCCATTTATCATAGTTATTTTATAAAGTGATAAAAAATTATATACTACTAAAATTTTCGGTATATGTGTATTTTAGTATACCAAAGCTCATACTAATTCAGGATTCGTTAATACTTACGGAAATTAAAGATAAAACTTAACGAAATGTTAACACACTAGCAGCATATACTTTCAGTATAATTTCTTAATCACATTCCGCGTTATCCGTCACTAAAGAGTTGGTTATCCGGACCGCTACACTGTAAGCTCACATCTTAA
>JAHWFO010015474.1:10783300-10801239 GCA_023313115.1 Rhysida immarginata
AGTGTAGCGGTCCGGAAAACCACCTCTTTAGTGACGGATAACGCGGAATGTGCATAAGAAATAATACCGAAAGCATATGCTGCTAGTGTGTTAATATTTCGTTAAGTTTTATCTTTATTTTCCGCAAATATTAACGAATCCTGAATTACTATGAGCTTTGGTATACTAAAATACACGTACAGCAAATTTTCTTTACGAAGTAAGCTTAGTACAGTCATGGTCCTTTAATCCTCTGGTCTGTGCACTCGCGCGAATTCCATTGTTGGAGTCAACAATTGGACTGCTGTATTTATTGAAGAGTAAAGCACTGTATAAAGAAAGTACGGACAATTAATTGTTGCAGGCAGCCATTTTGACTCCTATTTCATAAGATGTTTGGTCGTGTTTTGCAGCAAAATCAAACTTCAGAGGTACATTTCTCTCTAACTTTTATCAGTGTTCAATCTGCAAGTTTGAATTTATCGCAAAACAACAAACAATCATCATAAAAAACAGGAATGAAATATGAGTCAAAATGGCTGCCTGCAACAATGATTGTCCATACTTTCTTTATACAGTGTGTTCACCTATTATAAGACACCCTCATTCTTTGCTGTAAAGCCTTAATGAGTGAATAGTTTACAATAATATTTGTCCCCATGAAAACGAGCAACAAAAGAAACATAAAATTAGACATTTTTTTATTATAATATGCATTTATTTTGTCAACATTTAATAATGCATCAAAATGAACTGTTCAAAAATTATAAGACATGTACAGAGATTGAATGCATAGTGTTAACATACCAGTTTGTTTTGAAGTCTAATATTTTGTGTGACTACCCCTGTTCCGGATAACCTCAAACATGCGAGTTTTCATTGATTGGAGAAGACTGTCAAGGATATCTTGACTGATATTGTTCCATTCACGTATGATCTAAGCTTCCAATTCTTGTTTGCTGACATATTGTCTTCCATGCTTGTACACAGATCTAGACAATTTACCCCACACATTCTCCATAGGATTCAAGTCCGGACTTTTTGATGGCCAATCCAAAAGACGGACTTTCTTGGCTGTGAACCATGCCTTAGTGGAGGCAGATGTATGAATGCTGGCATTGTCTTGCTGATATATCCAGCCTCGTCCACCAATTTGCTGTGCTCTAGGAATCAAATAGTGTGACAACAGTTCCTGATATGCTTTTGAGCCCATGGTTGAACGGATGAACACAATTTCAGACTTGCCTTTACCACCAAATGCCCCCCATACCATCACTGATCCACCACCTGAGCATAACGAAAACGAAATGCGATGTCATTAATATAATCATACTGAATTACATGTAATGGATAATTTTCACTTACCAGATTGCCTCTTGCTTAGGATTTCCTCATTCTTACGGAGGTCATACCAATAGTACGAGCATCCATCTCGCCCATCCAGATTGAATTTTTTTCTCATCTGAGAAAATCACTTTCCGCCACTCCTTGTCCCATGTTTGGTGTTCTTTAGCAAATTCTAAGTGCTTCTCTTTATGCATACACGTCAAAACTGGCTTTTTCTTCCTCTCAACCCATTTCACATTCTTATTCTTTGATATAACATTATGTATTGTGCTCAGAGAGACTTGTACTGGAATGGACCGTTGTATTTCCCTTAAAGAGTATTCGCCACTGGTTAACTTTCGAACAATGTCCCTTTTATTTCTAGGACTTAGGAGAGGTTTGCAAACCTCTATGCTGGTTTTTAGTCCCATAATTGTGTTTTAATTTCAAATAATTTCGAACGACACATCTGGACCTTTGAATTTTACGAGATATGACAGCCAATGATAGTTTTTGATCGTAAAGTGAGTCGATCTGGCCCTTCTCATATTCAGATAAGCTGCTATCCCTTGGCATATTGAAAATTTGGAGGAAGACAAATAGCAGTTGATAAGCCAAAAACGATGTCTTATAACTTTTGAACACCTGATTTTTAGCATATTTTTGCATAGATGTGAAGGGGTGATGGTTGTATTTCTTTTAGTGCCATTTTATACGGGAACAGAAATTGTAGTTAAATATTCACTCATTTTAGGCTTTAAAGCAAAACATGAGGGTGTCGTATAATAGTTGAACACACTGTACAATGCTTTAATTGAAGAGTCGATTTTTGCCCCCGCTACAGCCCAAACTTAACAATATATTTTAACGATCGTACAACTTAACAAAACTATCAGCTAATGTTAAGTATTTGTTGCTGAACACGTAATGCATTGTTAAGTTTAAAATACATTGTTAAGTTTGGGCTGTAGCCAAAGTCATGCAATAGAGGGGGCAAAAATCGACTCTTCAGTAAATACAAAAGACCATGGTACAGTTTAGCTTAATTAAACTCTATCCAACGAAAGTTGGAGTGGGCGTGTCCAGTTAAACTTCCTATTTCAATTGTTAAACATTGCTGTCAAAGTAGAATCAACAATGTCTAACAATTGAAATAGGAAGTTTAACTGCACACGCCCACTCCAATTTTCCTTGGACAGAGTATAGATAGAATTGCCAAAAGGGAGTGATTCAATTTCCTTTAAAACTTAATTGATTATTAAATTAATGATTGTTAAATTTCTTTAAAAAACCATTCGTGCATTTTCTCAAACATTAATTTGAAATTCTATAAAAATGAAGAGCTACTTCATAATGATCTTCCGTAAATTTACTACCTTTAAATAATAAATAAAGGTTTGTACAAAAACAACAACATAAGAACACATAAATTTAATAAAAAATTCATGTATAAAATAGTTCTTTACTCTTTGGTACGAGTTAATCGATTTTAATCATTATCTTAGGCTGCAAGATAAACAGCCATCCAAATTAATCATCTTTAAAGTTCAAGCAGCTATTTTTAAATTTGTGTTCTTGATTTATGGAATAACTAATATTGAACAAAAATTTCAAATTTTGGACATTAGGAATGCGTCATTTGGTTAGAATCGAATTCTGCTTAGAGCCATATTCAACATGGGCCTTAATTAAATTTATTACAAAATCGATATACTTGCGCACATTTCTAAATAAAAACTCATATTTCATGTCATATCAGTTGATTGTTAAAGTGAAGCGTCAAAGCAGGCGAAACTAAATTTGATTTTTATTTACTTAATACCATAAACATATTCATAAAGTCTACAAATCAGGGTTTTCCCCCTTTGTAAAGTTTTGATATGCATTTGATAAATGACGCAAAGCAAACGTCTCCTATTATCAATTTTATCTTTCTCAACAGACGATCTTACTGCTAAGTTCTTAGTCAATTAAATATTTTCACTCTATTATCGATTTTTTCTATATCTTAAAGTAGATCTATCACCTTTCTAAAGTTAATACTTTCCACTTATTCAATGTAGGTTATGAGGTTAAATGAAGTTCTTGTAACAGTAAATATAGGATCGATTACTCTGAAAGCTGCCAACATAATCGCGAAACTCATATTAGGCAGTTCTCTGAAGTTTTTATTTATATTAAATCGATTCATACATATCGTCACAATTAATCACATTAATTAGGTTTTTCACATGTATGTTTTTGTTTGTGTCTCCCTCGTATTCGAATGAACATAAAAGAGTCGAAGTTTTTACATTTCTTCTAAAAAAATAATGACTGAATAAGCTTCTCAAAAGAGGCTAATAAACATGCTATTAAAATTAAAAAATTGAGTAGTTTTATCCTTTTTATTAATAAATTTAATGCTCTAAGATCAGTTAAATTTTCTATAGTTCACATCGGATAGTAAACAATACTATTCGAAGACACTATTGCAATAATAAATTTATTATAGTCTTCTCGGAAATAGTATTACACTTTTTATTCTTTTTGAGTAGAGAACACATTCATAATCATAATCATCAGCTCTTCCGTTCGCACTAGCAGGTGAACTAGATTCGAAATTTGAAGTGCGAACGCTAGAGATGTGAATTCGAACTACCTTGTAAATAGATGATCCCCAAACTCTTCAGTGATTCCTGTTTTAAAAATTCGATCGATGTTTTAATGTGGATTCGTGCCTTCCCACAATCCCTTGCACCAACTTTAACTTCGATAGTTTGAAAAAAATGGCGTCCAAGAAATCGTTCGATTCCTGGTTCGAAGAAGGAACCATACTCTTAACAGTGGCGTAGCTAGGGGGGAGCAGGGGGGGGGGGACATCTGTCCCCGGGCGCCAGCCTTGTTACCATTGCTAGAGGGGCACCGCGAGGACAAAATTGCTGGACGGGGGGCGCCATTTATACACTATGCCCCTGGGCGCCACTTATACTCACTACGCTCCTGACTTTTAATCGGCCTGCGGCTTGAAAATACGAACACTCTGTGGATCCGAAAAGAATCCAGTTTCTCAATGAACCCAGTTTGTTTGAATAACCCGATCTAAGAAGAAAAAAAAGTCAACTGTAATGCGAACGGAGTATAAGCCGTCAGTTCAGTTGATTTCTGTTTATGGCATATTCAGTTGAATAATTGCACGTGATAGTCTTTTCAATACAAAGAGTTTTATTTTTGAAGAACCATCTGCGATTCCATTGAGTCATCAGAAGCTAATGATGCAATTTAATTTGTTAACAAATGAATGTTTTTTGGGGTTTTTTTTTATTTTTTTTTAAGGAAAAAAAAAAGAGCGAGGGTCGTGCCTATATGAGATCTTTTTGATGAACAGGTGCGGTAAATATTGCAAGTGAAACAAATTTTATATCAATCATATTTATAAGAATTTAATTAATATACAGGGTGATTACAAAAGAACTTCACACTTTTAAAAATTTATTACATCAAAGCTATTCAGAATATAGACACACCACATACGGATTCTTAAAGAAAAAGTCTTGAAGTTTATTGTGACACAGTTAAAGATGTTCAATATGCCCCCCTGTCGTGACAACATACATCAATGCGGTAGTCAAATTCGTCCCAAACCCGCATTAACATGTCTCCATCAATCCCACGTAGCGCTACCATAATGCGTTCTTTCAGGTCACGGGTAGGGTGAAGACCTTGTCCTTTACACATCCCCATAAAAAGAAATCACAAGGTGTGAGGTTGGGGCTCCGCGGTGGCCACTTTGCAACTTCCAGGTTATTGTTTGCTCGACCAATCCATCGCTGTGGGAGAGTGGCATCATCCTCAAGTTATGTAATGCTACGTGTAACAAACTTCCAGAGTTTTTATATAACAATCCGTGTATTGTGTATCTATATTCTGAATAGCTTTGATGTAATAAATTTTTAAAAGTGTGAAGTTTTTGTAATAACCCTGTATACAAGACAAGTTGTATATCGTAAACACGATGGATAGTGTGTTTTGATCAGAGAACAATTCTTTTTATTAATCTCATTCAATAAATATTGTTGTCAGAACAATAGTCTTTTGTTACCGCACTAATACAATATTGCTAGAGGAACGGTTTTTCCTTGCATGGATAATGGATATTTGATGACACATCAATAGTTTTCTGTTCCTACAGCAATAAGGGCTATGGGCTCTTTTACAGTTTATATTTTCATGATTAAAATTAGTCTATATGTTCTGTTTTTTGAAAACAAATATATATATAAATGAATTAATAGTTGTAACATAAATGAATAATTCTATTTCTTTTTTTGTGCACACCATTGGTTTCCAGTTGGAGCCAGAGCTGGTGATAATGCATACATCCTTCAGATGGTCAGTAATCAGGACGCACAGGAGCTCATGCCTTGAGAAACAAGCAGCTTTTAACAGGTTGCATTATGCCTAGAGAAAAAAAAATTTTAATGACCACTTTTTCTTTTAAGAAAAATTATTTTTAGCAAATACCGTCAGCAAACCTCCTTTCGGGAAGGCACAGCATTCTACTTGCACTCCTCTGAAATTGGTTAACTTTAAAAATAACCAGTAAGAAATACAAACTGTTATTCATCGGAGTCGATTAGTGGAAAATTTTCCTATGAAATTCATTAACTATTTATGAGACTATCTGAATAAACCATGAATCATATAGCTAAAATTAACTAAAGAGGATAAAAACGGAAATTCTCGAGCGCTTTTCGCGACATCTACTGAGTGAAATTTATAACTGTGGTCTGCTAGTAAATGTGAAATCAGATTTATGGAAATCAGATTTATAATAATTTTCATACACCTTCAACAATCTGACCTTCATTGTTTCCAACAAACGAAAAACACTGATTATTAACATCCAAGATGGAGACAATGAAATGGTTAGGTGACTTTTCCGCTTCCAGACCTTGCTATCTCGTTGACCTCGTCGACAGAGCGAGTGACGTAATTTCTCGACCAATCAACAAGTAGATTATGATCAGCAACTTTCGGTATTGCTGCATGGGCATTCATATATTGATGACAGAACAATATATGAAATAGTCTTCTTCCGATATTGGTGCTGCATCAATATTTAATTGATGCTACATTAAAAAACTACATATTAATAGTGAATTGTAATGGTGACAATTTGATAGTGTAATAAGATCAAAGTTTATTCATGATGCATCAAATTGTATTTTTATTTCAACAATCAAGCACTCATCAACTCCCTTATTGTTGCTACATCCAAAGCATTTCTCTCCGTGTATATGATTAAGTTTTAATTAGGAGACAAATGCTTCGACCTTATTAACGGAATGACCTTTCATCCCATACGGCTAGTCTCCTGGAAGAGGGAGATGCGAGCTGGAAATCCATCCATCCATTAACGGAATGAGACCGAGATTGCAATCGCTATCACCATCGTTCTTGTCAAAGAATATTAACTTTAAAATTAAAATAAAATCTCTAATTCGTTATCCTTTTAATTAAATTTTTATTTTAAAATGATATTTAAAATTATAAATCCCATCATAATTAATCAATGAAGTTCGAACTAAAGAAAAAAAAACTATCTTAATTTCCAATATATAAATCAACATCAGAGATACTGGATTTCTTAATACAAATGTTAACATTACCTGTATCATTAGTTTTTATAGAAGCATAACTGATATGTAATAAGTCTTTATGCTGAAGAATCTTTTATTTACTTTTTAAAATTTAATGAAATTCAAATATTAGAAATTCATCTAAATAGTTAATGAATCTAATGACGAATTACCGAAAAAAGAAAACATTCATAATTAACATATGAAGGGCAAAACGGAGTCCATGGCTTCGTGTGGCCTGCGCCAGACACGGACACGACCATCAGCCCGATACAGCTGAAACCGTGACTCGTTGGACTAGGCAACCCTTCGCCAATCCTCAACGGTCCAATGTCGATGTTGGTTGGCCCAAGCTAGGCGTTGCCGACGATGTGCTAGCTGTCAGCAGTGGCACCCGTCGTGGCCTCCTGCTCCCAAAGCCTGTAGCTGCCAAGGTTCGCCGAATTGTCGTCACGGACACAGTTGTAGGACGTCCCTGGTTGTACCGCATGGTGATTTGGGCCGCTGTCGCTCTACGGTCAGCAGTTGCAAGCCGGATGATCCGGCGAACACCTTTGGCATCAAGGAAGCGTGGGCGGCCCGTCTGCTGTCCGACATGGGTTGTAACCCCTCGTTGGGTGTACTCTCGATAGACCCTTGCAACGGTTATGCGGGAACATTGCAGGGTGTTGGCTGCATCTGATATTGAGGCATCTTTCCGTCTGGCACCAACAATCATCCCCCGTTCAAATGCGGATAGCTTTCGGCGTGCTGCCATTTCTGCAGCTAGTTTTGCTTATAATGATTGTGTGATATCAAGGAGTCCTGTGCACCTGCATTCCGAGAATGGGAGCAGCGGGATCTGTCTCATTACGGATAGGAAACCTGATTGGAGGGGTATGCCATGACTTTTGGTGAGTGAGTATATTCAAACCGTAAGATCTAGAGTCCTGAGTGGAATGATCGATTAAGTAAAGAAGGAAAATAAAACTAAAAAATTAACAAACTAAAAAAAGGGAAATTAATTCTCAGACATGATTTAATATCGTACTTCCTCCGTCAAGGAATTATCACCCGTACTCCTCTTTTCTGTTACTCGATCATTTCTCTCAAGGCTAACAGATTCACTATACGCTTTAGTTTTTGGTGCATCTCGTCGATTTGCTGACAGTACTTCTCCGCAACGCAAGCTTTTTCAGGAATTAATTCCGCAAGAGACCACGGAACAGACACCATGACCTTCTTTTGGTGCAACTTCAGCTTTGGTAAGTGTTTTGCAAATTTATTTAATTTGTGAAGTGGTATACATCATCAAAGATACAAAAATGTTTCTCTATGTGCGGATTTCCAGGGCAATATCAATCTGTGCTCTATCGAGATAGATTACTGCTTGGAGGCGCAAAGCCACGTTTGTACACGCCTTGCGACCCAACGCAATAGGAATCGCGTTAAATTCTTGAGTTATCAGTTCCTTCAGTTCGATATAAAGCAACTGTTTTAAGCACTTGCTATGATTCTTGCTTTACAGGGAAGCTCCCTATTGCTGTCAATATTGAATGATGAAGAGTTACTTGCTTAGCAGCCCAGTGGTTCGATTGAATAGCTTGACAAAAATTGATCGCATTCGCGTAAAAACAGATCAACATTTTTTTCAAATTCTAAATCTTTAATAAATGCAGATTCAATGTGCTTTTTTAAAATTGTTGAAATCGATTGAGAACATTAAAAAAAATCATTTTTTTATTAAAAAATTATTTTCTTACCTCCAAAAGTTTTTCTTATTCTTTTGTTTTTTTTTATGAAATATATACACTTCACTTGTAATCTTTAAAATTTCAAAAAGATTTGAATAGCTTGAGATATGACTTTTTAAACAAAAAGTATCAAAAATGTATTTGTCTATAACTTTTTCACAAATGGAAATTTTTCAAAAATATTTTGGGAATTTTAATGCTCCTTTAGGTACTACCAAATTATAATAAAAGTTTTAAATTTCACGACATGTTTGTTTTTGAGGGGCCCACTTCAGGAATTCTTACCCATATAATATCTACTCCGTTTGCAATTTGCTAAAAGTAATCCTCAATTTCTTTGGCAGTATATAAAACGAGAAGCCCAAATTCAGCTTCTATCATGTTAATATGCTCTGCTTTTAATGATTTATCCCAAATCGCTTGGCATCTCAGTTAATGAGTGAAGCAAGATGGGCAAAACCTTTAAAGAGGTGGGTTACAGTTTAGCTTCACAGAATAAAAAATTTACTCTATGGGAATAACTTCTATAGAAAATGTAACATTCTACAGGAAAAAAAACAGTGTTGCTGTAAGGATATTAGCAAAATAAAAAAAAGAGAGATATCAAAAAACAAGAAAGAAAATCCAAGTTATTTTTCCTCACAATTATTTCACTTAATCCAAATTGCGTTTCATATTCTAGGTTTTCCCAATTAGTAATCCCCTGAGTCGAGCTGTTATTTGGACGATGTTGCCACGTGAGAGACGAGTTGCGTCATTTATTAATAAGGAGCCCTTGTAATGGAGTTTTTTGTTCACGGTCTGTGATGGGGGTGAAGCCAGTAATTAAGTGCAAGAGTGTCAGAATACCTCGTATGATTTGTTAAAAACTACAATTAACAGAGAAATAATTACAGACAACGGAAAAATTATGCTAAGTCTCTTGTGCAACTTTTAAAAAGTATTCTCCTTCAAATTAAACATTTCTTGCATTTTAAAAACGCCGTTTATAATTTATAGATGCTTACGTATTTCAGAAGCAAATCAATTTTTCAAGAAAATAAGTAGGCTACAAGGAAAGAATCATTCTATAAATAATAAACTTAATTACACACTCTTACAAGTATTTATAATCACGTAATTACGTATAAGATTCAATCAATTTATCAACGAGCATAAAAATAGCCAAATAAAACCTCAAATTTGAATAACATTACAGAATTCCTTCCTGCACTGAGTAACTAAAGGAAATGCCAAAAAAAAGAAAAAAAAGAAATAAGTGATTCACCACTCAAATAAAAACTTTCACAAGTTTAATTTTAATATTTGTTTCAGTAATAACATAAATAAAATCAATAAATGAAGATGGTATGCTAAATACATAAAACGTGATGATATTTAAATTTAAAACATAAATTGCAATTTTAATATAGCTATGTCAGAAATAGAAAAAAAAATAGACACAGCAATGTAAAAATAATCTAGGATTAATCATTGATACTAATTCGGTTACATAGGTAATAAAAATTTACTTTATATTTTATATTGCCTTTGCTTACATTTTTAACTCTTTTGCACGATTCTAAAGGATATCGCACAAGACGGAAGCAATAAAAGGCAGATTGAGAGGAACCATGTTCGGCCTTCTTCCAGATGTCAAAAACTAAGCTAGAGGAAAGAAACGAAAGGAATTCGAGAGAGGGAAAAAATCTTTCGAACAATACGAGTAATTCTAGAATCCTTTCAAGCGAATAAAAACACGAACTCCATGTGATTAATGCTCATCTCTCTCGATATCTTTTTTTAAATTTAAAGCGAATCCTCTTATAACATTTCCGTTAGGAAAAAGGATATGATGTCATAAATTGCGAAAGAGGAGAAAAAAATTCAACGAAGTTGTAGTACATTGCCTCATTCGAAAATGATAATGGGCTTTTATTTCTGATTTGTGTATTTAGTTATTTGATGTCAGAGGAAAATATGGTTCAGTCGCGATCCGGCAATGCTGAAGGACTTCAAACACAATTCTGGAATATAAAAAGGTAGAAAATAAATTTCTATTTTACTATTTTCAATATAAACGCCTTTGCACAGAATATACAGTATCTTTTATAAATTTCATACTTTTTTTTTATTTTTTACAAAAGATTAAATATTAGGAGGTCTGTTATGAAAGTGAAAAGTACTATCCACTAATAAAATATTAAAAAATAAAGTTAAAGCTATTCCTTCAAATTTGAAATTTTAACCTTGATTTTTAATTTTTTTTTTAATTCAGAGTCTTTTATACAATATTTCAAAATATTTTTTCTCTCTTTATCATTTTAGCCATTTGTTCATATAAAATTGAATGAACTGAAAATATTTCGGATCTACTATTTAAATAATATTAATTTTTATAAGAGGCAAATTTATCAGAGTTATTTACGCTGAACTTGGTGCTTCTTTTAACTAGTGAACAGGAAATATTTCAAAAAAGCTAAAACAAGGTAGCACAGTCTAAATTCTAAAAATTAAACTATAATATTTAATTCAGTATTTCCATCTTCTTTCCCCAAGTTAATTCTTCCACTGCATATGTATTGATCGAGTTGTTAGTTTTTTAAAAACATGTCTTTCGGCTTTCTTTCCATTATTTAGCAAAATAATCGTTCGTTTCTAACAAATATTTACAAGGTTCTTTTAAATTTCATTTGGAACTTTTGAATTACGCTTCCTCTCGTTTTGATAAAAACAAACATTTCTAAGTACTTTTAATATTAAAATTATTGATATTCGATTAAAACATAAGCGCAACATACATGAAAACGTTTTTTCATGAGAGCAATGTGCCCAGTGTAAACAGAGAGAGAGAGAAAACACGCTATTAAATGGCGTGCCTAAAAATGCATTTTTTTTTAATATTTAATTTAATTCTAAGCACATAGAATTAAAGTTTCATTTTTTCGTTTTAATTGGTTAGATTTAATTTGTTGAATGAAGCGAATCATTTAAAAGAAAATAAATTTCAAATAAAATGCCCTACTTGATTTCAGATTTTCATTTTGTACAGAGGATGGTAAGACAATGAAAAAAGCTGACGTGTCGGATAGAGCACTTTAACCCTTTGTCAAAGCAAAAAGTTAAAGTGCAAAAGGATTTCACTATCCTGTGTTCAATTTTCATGGAAGAAAAAAAGAAATTGGATTTACACTTTTTTTATATTAAAAAATGTGACCGCGCTACTCTGTTGCCAATTATCCGGCAGCATAGCGCTCCAAGTTCACGTATACACAGCGCTCATCCACACGCTGACGACCTCACGGCATTGACGACCTCACGGTACACCCATGGAAGAAGTAGAATTCTACTTCTTTCATGGTATACCCGTGTCATAATGGCTTGTGAAAATCTCAATGCATGCATGACTTCCGAGATGGCCCGACAATTTGCCCACGATCAAATGCGCTTAGATCTTTCATCTTACCCAACTGCGTCCGACTGATTCCTGTCGCATCACTCTTTAGATTGTCGGATCGCTACGTACGTCATTCAGTTTCCGTTGCCAGGGCACCCACAGGGTCACATTTGCATAACGTCAACTCAAATTCAATTGCTCTTTAGTGTATAATAGTAACATAATGGCGCCACATCATATAAAGTAAAGACTACAAATGATCATTCCCCATACTATAATGCAACGACTATAGCACACCAGATGTAGACCACATCTCGTATAATGTAAAAGTGACGGTAGGCCGAATACAATAGCAGCACCAAAAATTTATATTTTACATAAATAAATCCTATTGAAATCAATGAATATAAATGGAGATAAGAGTTAAATCAAAAATTCAATTTAAATATTTCAGTAAACATTAACAAAATCAGACCATAAAAATGTTTTTTCAATTAAAAAAAAGTAAAAATAAATAGAAATTAATTTATATAAGAAATATTAAATTATTTGGTCTTAAAGTCACAAACGCCAGATAGGAAAAACTTCATTTTAGTGGCCTTTTAAGCATTCAATCAGGAAAAACAGAAATGTTAAGGATTCGTGTTTTAATAAAGACTTTTTTAATTTCTCAATTAGAAATGATTTTCGCTGAGAAAATACTATCGATTGTGCAATAACTGTTCACGAATTATTTTTTATAGATTTTATTTGACATTATTGATTGAACAGCCGTCATGAAAGAAAAATGAAGTCGATATTAGTTTCCTTCTTGGTAAATAATTTTTTTAAGCAACTGCGTTAGAAGAACAAAACTAATTGTGCGGAAACAGTTTTGTCTTTTTATTGTTTCCTCGTTCGGGTATTTTTATAATTGCTTTAAAGTTTATTTTAGACAGTAGTAAATTTCATCATGTTCTTGTCATTGGAATTATTATTCTGCAATACTCGAGGAACAGTTTCTCTGAAATGTATTTGAGAATTCTTTAATGGATTTAACATTGTACAGTTAAGTTGACAAAATGACTTCATAAACGAAAGTATTGGGATAAATTGTACGGGAAATGATAAATGTAGTTACAACGGATTGTAATATAATAAATACAGAATGGGTAACTATCGTTGAGGGAGTTAGATAGAAAAATATAGAATAAGTGCTTTGCGAAATAGGTTTACTTACGGAAACTACTCGTCGGAATTCGTTCAAATTTTAACGGTATACACAGTTTTATGTACCCTATTATTTCGTCAAACTTCATTATCCTAGATATTGTAGAAAGTGAGTTATTAACTTGTTGATCTTAGTGGCGGCATTCTTATTTCTGTTCATATCTCAGTTATCGTTCAAATTCGGACCCATGGTCATATGAACTTTTTTTGCTTAGAATCATCCGTATTACCTCCTCTAAAAGTTTGTGACAGGGTTTCAGACTCACCCTGTATAATAAGCAGATGTTCTTATGTATTAAAAAAAAAGTTATTATTTCATACACCCCAATATTTAGAGTTTTTATTCATTCATTTGACTTAATTAAGAAGTCTTTTCACTTAGCTTTAATAATTATCATTCATTAGAATCCCGCCGTGGGCATGGATGTTAGTGTTTGTTCCGGGCTGCGTACAGATACCGGGTGTTTCAAAAATGACCGGTATACCGGTATATTTGAAAAATCAATAAAAACTAAACGGGCAGCGATAGAAATACACCGTTTGTTGAAATATGCTTGGGACAACAGTAAATTTTCAGGCAGACAAACTTTCGAAATTAGTTCACGGTGTATTTCTATCGCTGCCCGTTTAGATTTTTCAAATATACCGGTCATTTTTGAAACACCCGGTATAACGTGTAAAAGGCGCAAAAAGTAGTCGACGCCACAAATTCTAATAAACCAAACCAACCGTTACTACTATACGAATCATCTAGGTATGGGCTTCACAAGTTTTCGTAAACGGAATTGCCCCATTTCTCGAAAACGGTAGTAAATACATACTCGAGCGCGGATAACCTTATTGACCTCATCTCACAGATGCTTAATAGGATTCAGATCTGGAGATTGCAAGGGCCACGAAAGAAGACCAAATTCGTTGGCTCGTTGAACCAATCGGATACTAATCGAGTCTTATGTCATAAAGCATTATGCTGTTGAAACTG
The DNA here is from genome assembly GCA_023313115.1 of Rhysida immarginata. Classification (NCBI taxonomy): domain Eukaryota; kingdom Metazoa; phylum Arthropoda; class Chilopoda; order Scolopendromorpha; family Scolopendridae; genus Rhysida; species Rhysida immarginata. Next base: position 10,797,527 of record JAHWFO010015474.1, read on the forward strand.
CTCTTGTCCTGAAGGGAAGATGATGAGTATGAAGGGTGAACCAGGTCAGCAATAGGATTCAGGTATTTTGTGGCGTTCAATGTATGTTCTGTGGGGATCAAACCTAATGTGTTCCACGAAAACATTCTCGAAACTGTGAATGAACCTGTACATGAGGTGTCTATCATTTCGTATTGTTATTACCACACCCTGACCACCCACACATTTCAACAGGAATCGAGGTTCATCAAACCATGCAATGCACTTCCAGTCGTCAACAGTATGATAGCGACAATGACAAGTCAAGTGAAAGTAAACTTTCTTGTCTTTGGGCGAAAGGTGTGGTACTCTTAAGGACGGTCGACTATTAACACCCATTCTTCCTATTGCCCGGAGAATTGTGCTTTCAGAAATGTCATTTGGTAGTCCCTCACGGTTATTTGAAGAATTGTTGCACGTCTGTTTGATTTTACTCATACTATGCTCTTTTTCCGTAAGTCTCTGTTATCAAGAATCTATTTCGGGACCACAGACATCCTACTGGCTAAATGTTTGTGTTTCCTGCCATTCTGTAGTAACACTGTAACATAGGCTGTAGCAACTGTTCTAAGATCAAAATACTGACGTTTCTGATCTGCTGGGTCCTATTCGCCTTGCATCTAATATTCCTCTTGTAAAGTCGCTTAGATTCTAATGTTGACGATCTTTCAGGCGCTAACTCACGCAAGTATTCGAAGCAAAATTATATATTCATATACAACATTGAGGATTCTCTATCACATGACTGCATCACCGGACTAATATGCCTAAAAAAATTGCACTCTGTGTAAATCGAACCATTAAATCGTTAAAAAAATAGTTTCTTAAACATTTCTTTTATTGCCAGTCTCTTCATGTGAGATTTAAAATTAAAACAAAGTAATTATGAAAAAAAAATTTTTCCGTTTGGCAGAAAGACAAAAACAATCATGGTGATAACGTCCTTCAGAAATAATTAATTGTATTTTAGAAATTCAATGTTAAGTTTCTGGCTATTGCTACATTGTCGAGATGGCGAACCAGGATAATATAAATTTTTTTACTTTATCCCTATGGCGAATTTGGAGTCTTACGCTTGGTTAACAATTAAGTGACTGGAATATAGATAATGCACTTAAGAACTCTTTGTGAGATAAAAGCGAAGTCCTTGCTTGAAAAATTCTAAATAATAAAGAACAATTATCATTAGATTTAGGAATAACGAATTAGGTATGAAAAATATGATTTAATTTTGATTATTCATTACTCTTAGTTAATTGAGGCATCAAGAGGAAACATCAATGGGCAACTCCCAGCTATAGCTGTCAGTATAGCAAAGTACGGAAATGTTCATGAAATGATTGTGACAATTTAAAAATTACTTAAAAACGTTTTTGAAAATTACAAAAATATCGTACTGCTAAAAATCTGCTGTTAATAAAATAAATTCCATTTTGACTGACATTGAAAAGTTTAAAATGTTCCGCTTCAATTTGTCAATAAAATAAAGTTTAATAACACATCAAGTTTTTAATAAAAACTATTTTGAAGTTAATTTATAAACGGATATTTATAAGAGAAAAGGACGAGACACAAAAACCCTGGAATGCAATAAATAGTTAATAAATACAACTGGAAAATTATTAGCTCTTTATTTGATTTTTTAGTTTTATTTTGATTTTACTTATATATTTATTAATTATTTTGTTATTTGTTAATTATTTTATTTTTCAGTTGTATTTATTAAGAAGTTAATTTATAGTGGTACAACATTCAAGCCACTAAATACCGCCAATAAAGTTCACCTTACGGTAGGCAATGCTAATCAATATGGATGATAGAAACAAAACCGCAACATCCTGAAGCGATGGTCTGACACGCAATGCGTAACCTTTTATATAATCAACCACAAGTCAACAAAACCGACAAGAAACGATCTTGCTGCAAAGTAAACGGATATAAACAGTTTCAAACATGAAGATCGTGTTGCGCTCATTAAAAATAAAACAGGATGAGTATGCAGCATATCTTTATATATAAAATACATGTAGTTATGATAGAGGAGCGTGCAAAACTTCAGTAGAGAGAACCACTTACAGTTTTATTTCCATTACGATGATTCAATGTGTAAGGGCGACGAACATCCAAATTCTTGGCATGCACGCGACAAGAATTCTATGTGATACGGCACTGCATTGCTATTTCCATCTTTTTATCTTATATTCTGTATTTCAATTGTCTTTTTCTTCTATTGAAATTTGTACCATTATTATATTTTAATAAGAATAATTATTTATTTCAAGTTGAAAGCTTTAAAATTAATTTCTCTTATTTTTTAAGTTTCAGTGGTGCTGTAATTCTATATCTAACATTAATATACACCATGGGCTAGCTAGGATTTATGAAAAAGGGGCGAGGGGCAAGTGAAATACACGTGTACGTGGTAAAAGCTCACTAAATACCAGCTCCATCTTTGCAGAATATACCAAAATTTCATCATATACATCCTATTTCTACCATTAATCAAATATTTGTATAAGTGTACTTGATTTAGTGGCCGGGGGAAATTACCCCGCCCCCCAATAGTTAGACCACAGAATAAGGAAAGTTTCCTTATTCTGAGGTTAGACCTGTGTTTTCTTTTGAAATGTAGAGTTTAACCAGTCAGTGGCATAGCAAAGTGGAAGGAAGCGGCATTTATGATCTACTGCATTGAAAAAAAAAATTTCAAAATTCTTTTTATATCTGATACTTACGTTTGTCCTCTATGTAATCCACTATTTATTTTTCGACATAGTCCCCATCCCTTTCCACACATTGCGCCAACGCGTTATAATCGGGTGAATCCGTCGGAGAGGAATTCCTGGGTTGTTGTCGACACCAGGATTGAATGGCCGCTTTGGACCCTCTTCTGCAGCACGATAACGCCCGCCTGCACACGATCGCCACACGTCAGAGGCGTTGCAGCTCCTACAATTCAAAGATGAAAAACAGAGTTCAAAAATGAAAGCCTTTGCTCCTTGCGACTTTCACCACTTCCCAAACAAGAAAGAGCACCTTAAGGGGCATGAGTTGCGTTCTGACAACGAGATGAAAGATGGTACCACCCACCGTGTAAGATTAACCTTTCCATTGTTCTTCCATCTTCCTTAAAGCAAGCATTTCCCCGATTAGCCGCCAGGGTCGCTGCATGTTTAGAGTGCTACTATAGAAGTGAAAACGTATGCTGTAGAACAGATAGGCTTCTATAATTTTTTCTAAATCATTCTATATGAGAATAAAAGAATTTTATGATTTATGATTTATTGCAATGAATATAAAAGTGAAATTATTGCGAAACTCATTCATTATTTAATATTGAGATTTAGGTAGTTTTGTAAACAGGTGAATTTTAATATGGGAAAAGAAAAAAATAAAAGAAAATATCCAAACTTTGTCCTCCAAAACTACTCGCTTTGGGTAACCATAACATAAATAACAAATTTTGTACGTTTTATCTATCTGAAAAATAAAATGAGCACAATTTATAGTTTTTGAAAAAGTTAACGAGTTTTTAAATTAGGGCATAGAATTCAGTAGTCTTTATTATTTATATTAAAAAACGAGAGTTTCATGAATTTTACGGTATAACAATTTCTTGTTCATAAAATAAAATGTTAAATGCGAATAACATAAGATGAAGGAGAACCGAATATACAGGGCGAGTCAAAAGTCTG
>JAHWFO010015474.1:10801639-10915829 GCA_023313115.1 Rhysida immarginata
CCCAAATGCAACAACATGGAATTTAGGTAGGGACATATAGGAATTTAGGTAAGGACTAAATAATGGTGGTGTCGAATTTGACCTTTGACCTCTTTAAGGATTCAAATCATAACGTAACTTTTTAACCGTAACTTTAAAAATGGCAATGGAAAACTTGTAGAAAACACCTTGTTTACCCCTAAATCACCATTTTTACTTTTTTTCTCATCCTTTTGCAATCGGATGGCGCTGTATGCCCGAGAAGAGAGGGAAGCATTTTCTTATCGGAGACTATGGTTTAGGTAACATGCTTTAGGGTGCAGTTTCCTCACCACCTAATATTACTGTGCGTTCAAGTCTAATCAATTTTTCACTCACCTTCCTTTGTTTAAACGACTTCAAATTTGGCACAGATTCACTTCCGGTGGCAATACAATCCAATTAAAAAATTTTCGAAATTCAAATTCTTTAATAGGCTTACAACTTATTTTTCACTTACTTTACATCCCCGGCAGGGGATAGGACACTCTTCTGGTTTTCTTCCTTTAAATCACAGGCCGGACAACCTATTCAAGTTTTCTTCATTTTCATGTGCAAAAAAAATGTATACACACTTAACAGCAAAAATCATTTTCATCTATAATTTTTTCCGTAACAGCAAAAATCGAAAACTTTCATTCCGATATAACATTGAATGAAGACGATCCCGATAAAAGATCACAACTGCCACCTAGATATAGGAGATTACTTGATAACTGTTTGCTAGGAAAATGCATAGGAGCAACTGTTCGCCGTATTGGAAAGTATCTCAACGCTTATGATAATCACTTTTCTTCCTTTTCGTAATTGTAGAAGTCAAAAAGGACTTATATTCATCGCTTCATGCCTGTATGAATTTAGTGTTACAACTTTTATATAGGTTTTTCTTTTGCTGAAGTGTGTATACTTTTTTTTGGCGGACTCCGTATTTGTAGCGCAAGCATGGATTACAAATTGATTTTTAAACTCTTCATTTTACTTTAAAATGTGCACTAAAAAAATTAATGCCTCATAAGTAGGAATCCATAAATTATAAAAAGGTAAAACTGTGGCAAACTACAAATATTTTATAAGTCTGGTAAAAAACTCAATTCATCATGCACTTTCACTGAAATGCATATATGCATTCACAAATGCACTGACTAAAGCACTAGATAATACTTAATATTAAAGTGCTTTGTTTGTGACGTCGCCACGCTCTTTTACATTTTTAAATTTTTTTTTTACATTCCTATTTAATTAAGAGGCACAAAAAATTACTGTTACTCTTTAGTATATTTTTACTTTAAAAAGTGCGTTCTTAAGTCTTTTATTAAATTAGAATAGCCTAATGGTGCCTAGTTTCCAAACATACCTCTTTAATATAATTCAATTCTCGTAACATACTGCAGAATTACTTTTCTGAATACATTTTTGAACTCAACAGAATGTAATTTATTCACAAGTAGTCTAATGCTTTAATTAGAATTTTTAGCAATTCCATGATTTTTTTCTAATTAATCCAATATTAATCTGAAATAAATGGCAACCAAGTTTTACATAATCCACCGCAATGCCATTGATTTCCTAAAGAAATGGATTGACGAATACAAAATTTAAGCAGGTCAAATTTATACTTATTACGCATTATTACAATGTTGAATTTTGACTAAAGCAAGAAGCCCTAACAGATTTAAAAAATCAGCAATTAAAACATCTAAGACTATACTGGGCGAAGAAAATATATAAATTTGGATTTACAGCCTGTAAATCAAATTCCTTACTCTTTAGATAAGTGAAACTAAATTTATAAATTCAAAGTTTTTAATGCTGAATAAGAGCCAGAGAAATCTAAACGTTCAACTCAAACAAACCCAAGAACTGAAATGTGAACCGGTTCCCCTGAGAATTACGACCAAATTCCAAAACTGCAATTCCAAAGAATGAATTTGAAGGCTTAAAAGAAAGTGGAAACCAAATCCTAAAACCAATACCTAAAAACTTGCCTTATCCTAAGAATTCAATCTAAAGCCAGTAAATGCCTCAATCCTATAAAACCAGTAGTCTCCTGAATTCTATAAATTCATACTTCGCAAGAATCCTATAAAACGACGAATTAGAATTCTCAAGTTCTTATTCAGCATTAAACCATAAAAGTTGAAGTTAAACGATAAAGTAAAGAGCAAGGAAGTACATTATAAATAATCTTGAACTTAATGTTTGATTCTTATGCTGTTGTCTTTTATGAATCTTGTGTTGCAGTCCAATCACGATCTGGAGTATTCAAATTAAAAAAAAAAAAAAAAGGTCAATGCAATAAAAAGGATAGAAATGATTTTTAATAAAGGATATAGTACTAGTTCTCTACTCGTCCGTTTTCCTCCCACACAAGATGATCCTTTCTGAATGTCGATGTCATATTGGAGGTTATTGGAAGCGAAACATTCGACTATAAATAAACCTAAAGATTTCAAAACTATTAGCTAAAGCCGAACACATTAAGATTAAAATGATCGGAAAAAAATCCTGTGCTTACCTCTTGAGGGACCAATTTTCACTGCTTAATTACTGTACTGCAAAAGGCAACATCTGAATTTCACGATAATCTCGTCATAGGGGATGTTGATATCTTCCGAGGCCTTTGATATAGTGAACTGCATAAAATATTAAAGCACATTAAATATTTCTAAACAAGAAAATTGGAATTTCTTGGTTTTAAACCATCTTCAATGCATAAATGAAGCAGCAGCTAAGATCCTATGGAGAAATTAACTAAAAGAAAATATAACATGCACATTTCAACTCATGCATGAGCGATCATATAGACATATGATTTTTACTTTGCGGGAAATCACCAATAGTTCACGGAGGAAACTGTACTGGAACAAATTCAGAAGCATTCGTCTTGAGCATGTGCAAGAATCCGGTGACAACAGGATGAAAAATCTGTTCACTCAGCCAAATCGAGAACCGATGTTAGCTCAAATAACATCCAGAAGGGTAGGTTATCCACGTATAAGCTAGCATTTCTTAAGTGAAGATTGCACAGTGTTCAGATTCTTCTAGTTCTATAACCTCTGGAGATCGGAAAAATTTTTGAATCGAAAACGTTGTTACATTCTGTTGTCGAAGAGTACATGAAATTTAAACCAACTTTTTCACTTGACGGGAACCAGATCCGTCAACTTTCAAGTTGAATTTGTTCAAGATCATGAGGCATGATCCAAGTAAAGCTTCATTGCATTCATTCCAACCTACAAATAAAAAATTTAACACAATAGCAAAGCAAAAACCTTAACATTAAATTTGACAGCTATAGCCCTTTCCCCATACAAACTATAACAAATAATGGGGCTTTCCTTAAATCGGATCACAATTTTCAAAACTAACTTACAAGGATTTCATATAGACAATTAACAGTTCAAAAAGTCACTAAAGTTCTGCTTGACAGCGTCCTCAGTCATCACTCATGATATACAAAATGGAGAAACGAATTTAGAAGACGTAGCATGAATTCGAAGCCAGATCAAAGACGCACAATAATGTGATTCTCGCTCTCGACGGCTCAAAAAAGCTGAAATCGTGCTCACTCTGTTCTCTTATATCCTTTGAATTTTCAACGTAGGAAATTGCAGTTTATTCGACACCACAATTAATTTCATGAGCAGTCTTGAAATGACTTTCGAAAAAGAAAACACGCTATATACCCCCTTCTTCGCACACAAGAACCCCTTCCCTATTTCACACATTCACAGTTCAAAAAGTCATTTGAAGTTCTGAAGTCCTCAGTCGTGATATCGAAGCTGGAAGCTGAAGAAACGAAATTAGAGGAACTAGCACGATGGATTCGAAGCCAGATCAATATGAGCAAATTCTGACGCACAAAGCTCAATCACGACGGCAAGTTGATCACACGAACATACACCACACACAATGGTGATTTTTATCCAGCTCTCCGTAAATCTTTCATATTCAGCTAAGTCACAATCACAAACTGTAGAAAAACACTGATTGCAAATCAGACTTCTTAAATTTTCGAAGCAGGCGATTTATTCGACACTACAGAAATTAACTTCATGCATCAACATCTTTATTACGACCTCTGAAATAAAGCAAATACGCTACATGCATAATGAAATCAAAATCGAGTAGTTTTTCTTAAAAAAGTAACTAATACTTACAATCTTGAGATTGCGAAATTTATTTTTGATTTTGAGAAACTTGGGTGGCTTCCTCTAAGATTAAACAAAAAAAAAAAATGCAAATATTAATTTTTTGTCATTTAGTTGCTGCATGAAGAAAACGTGATCCAATTATTAATAAAACTCATTAAATATATGAAACAAAATATTAGACAAAAAGTGTTTAATAGCTCCATGTCAAATTAAAATACAAAAAAAAAATCTCTTTAGCTTCATTAATATGCAAGTTTTCTTTATGCATATTACAGCGAGTCGCGGGTTCGAATCCCGCCTAGGGCATGGATGTTTGTGCTTGTCTCGTTCATAATCGTTCTTTCATCGTCATTAGGGGATAGTACAATAGACCTGAGGTCGCAGTGCTTGGTTCATTGACAACCACCCCTTTCAAAGCCATTACTCATTATGCATGTTATGCATGTACAGTAGGTTAAACCACACGTTCTGTGATTAAGGAAAGAATCTGGGAATATTAGGATAAATGATCCCGCAGAAACAGATTGGAACCTCGTATTCATCCAAAGTCAATTTTTTAACCTGAAAATTTTGGAAAAAAGCATTAGAATTTGTTAACAAAAATTTAGAACAGTCTTAAAAATATTTAAATATTAACTTAGTCCTAAAATGCATAAATATAAACTTATCTAGATTAAATATTCTATTACTCACCATTATGAACCTTAAAACTACACACAGATCTTAAACTTAAAACACAGATTGCCGGACAGCAAGCTTCCCTTTACACGCAGGAACCAAACTGTACGACAATGTTTACAAACTAAGATCGCTTTTACCAACACTTACGAATTGGTAATTAGTTATCTAAAAACAATGTGTAACCCTTGCCTTGTACCATGAGGAAATAAAAAACAAGAAGTTAGTAATTTACATTTATAACTCTTTTACCTAACAACCCTAACAATATTATTGGCTGGTTACCGTTCAGGGACAATTGGATTTTATGAGATCCTACGTAGAAATCCAACGTCAGATTTTGTTTGGTAGACCAGCCATGGTTAGTAATGGACAATCGAGATAGACAGACAAATGGGTCAGCACCAGTATGCAGCAGAATGAATACCGCCTGAGAAGGCATGGTACAAGGGCTGTTGGAATGAAACCAAACTATCTTATGGATTCACACCAACATCAAGGGAGAGTGCAGTAGAACACGCTAATTGACGTGTATACAGAATGTTTTGCTCCTGTGTTTACTGCCTTGACACGTTCACTCATCACCGAGCCCTACTTTCTAGGCAGTAATAGCTAAATGTTATCCTGTGTTTGCTGTCCACCCCGGTTCCTCAATAACCGAGACAAACAGCAACCGCTAAAGTTTAAAAATATTTATACATTTAATTTTGAGTATTTTTAGAATGTGAAAAAAATATTTTAAAAGCTATGGGGACAGGGAAGAATTATAAGTGTTTAAATTTGAATTTTAAGCGTTACTTAAATCTAAAATACTTAAAACTAACTTATAATAAAGTGCATGTCATCGAGTGTGTATGTGTATTTGTGTAATGTCGTCGTCGTCTTCAGCCACCAAAACGTTGTCTTCTGCACCTGAAAAGTTAGCACCCTGAAAGGCTTTCGACACCCACTTTCAATATAAAGGAATAGCGAGGTCTTTCCCCGTCCTTTAAATACTGTATTAGTAATCCTATCTTCGTGCGCTGCTGTCCTCTTCGGACTACTGAGGATCCCACGTGGAGGATCCCTACCTAAATTTAAGCTACTAACCTAGCTACTACGTTCAAATTTTTGCGATTACCAAACATTTCCCTTTAACGTTAAGAAAACGTTACATACCCGTTTCTTCACTTTTATAGAATTAAATCAGTTGCAATAGATTTAAAAATTGGCATAAGGAAAAAAAAAAAATCTTAATTTCATGAATGGAGGGAGCTGCACGAGAATTATCCCCAAAAAATTTTTTTTATAATTAATCTAGAATCTAATTTAGCTTAAACTTTAAATGCAGATTACTATTTGGTAATCACAGCACAGACAATCACGAATATGTCCCAAAACTTATTACACCTTAAGAGTCCCTCGTCGGGGTATCTGCCTGAATGATTTTCCTAGACCTAAAGCATTACCATTTCCCTAAAGCCAATCAGATACCCATTCCATCGTAGTTCCTCTTCCACTAAGTTGTCATCACAGCTCAATGTCACACTCGTCACGCCACTCCAAATTTGTAAATCGTCACCCACGAAATGCATTTAAGTAATTTTGCTAACTTATCATAAAAATTTCCAGCAGTCTAATTTGAATTTGTGCTAATTTAACTTTTATGCAGCAAAGAAAGGCCTTTTCAATAATGCTTACAGTTAATTGGAAACTAAGGTAAATGTTAATGAAAGCTCTCCAAAAAGTTAATTTTTATTGCTATATTAAAGAAATAGAATTTTAAAAAATTTAATTTGTTGATTAAAATATTAATATTTAAAAATGCAATTTAATTTTTAATATTAAATATCTCAGCAGTTTAAGTTTTTTCAATTGGTAGTTAAAACCTCAGTCAGCTGAAATCAAAAAATCTTAAAGCTAAAATTTTCAAACTCCCAAATACAAAAATTAAAATTAACCCCCCGCCCATCATAAACAAGAACTAAAATTATTTTGTGATTGTCTGTGCTTAAAGATTAAAGATAAAGCATCCCCAAGTACGCTAGCGATACAACAAAATCAAGATTTAGAGCCATATTTCCACAAGTGTGTTGAATTGTTTCTTGTGTTTGAAAGGGGGGGGGGGGGAATTACGGCTTCCTATCGCTAAGTGTTTGAGTGTCAACCGTAATTTTGTTGTCCTAAGTGGAAAACATGGCTCTCACACAAGAAAGGATAAGGAAGAAAGGATAATCTATACTCATCTTTTGTAAAAGATTGCGCATTCCATCATCCGACGAATTCATGGGTCGAACGGGAAAAAGAACATCAGATACACCAGTTCTTGGTGCGGGACCAGATCCACCAGCTCTTGGTAGATGGAAGTGGACACAACTAGAAAATAAAATTTTAAGCACCTATAAGCTTTCCAAATTAGCTTGGGAATTATGAATAAATTTAATTACAAGCTCCGTGAAAGGGCACCTATAATTAGCTACTCCAGAAAATAAACAAGTTTGTAAATATGTCAGCATGATTTCGTTTCAAACTGCATTTAAAATTAAGTCTAAATTTACAGTTATATGTATAGCGGTAGGACATATGTAAATAACGATGAAAATACACGTTTAGATGTATTTAATTCCCATTCTACACGTTCATCAGCCATCTTAATAGGCCTCGCAAAAATCGGTACAAGTGTTTCAGCCATCTTAGTAGTTCTTTAAAGTAAATTATGAATATTAATAGAGTCACGTGAATTAAGAAACTGTGCTTTTTATATTAATATTACTCTTAAATATCTGTAAGAATAAACCGCTGTTCTTGTTGTATAACTTTGGTCCCAAGTGAACGGATTTTACAACTCGCAGGCCTACTTAATGGGTGAACATATTTAACGTTTTTTTTTTAACGTACCATGAAAAATAATTATAAGCATCTCAGTAGAACCGAGAAAGGTATTCAGTACGGCACTTACCGTAAGCAAAATTATATCCAAATTTATAAACTAAAGTGAAATTTTTGCTTTAATAAGAACTAACATACTGAGGACCAATAACTTTCGAGAAAGAAAATACTAGTCTAAATTATAATTACAAAATAAATTGAATTGCGTTAAGATATTAAGTCTAAGTATTTTAATTTTATTTCGAGCTCTTAATAAATGCTGTATTAAAGTTGAAATATTAGGCCTATACGCAAAAATAACGGTCATTACCACGAACGTGAAGAGGAAATGATTTAAAAGATTTAATTTAAAAAGAAATGCAAGATAAAATCTAAGTATTTAAAAAATGTATATCTCTAAATTAATTTGAATTTAAAAAGAATTGTTTTAATATTCACATAAAGGACAAAAAGATCTAAACTCACTAAGAAAATTATCCTGGAAATGCCAAAAACAGGTTTGTTGCCTTCCAGCACGAAGTTTCAAACTGAGTTAAAAATATGTAAAATAACTGCCTACGGAACTGATCACTAAGCATGCGCAGAACGTAGGAGAAGCCCTAATACTCTCCTTTTAAGGGGAGGAGAAGTAGTAAAATAAATCACTGTTCTTGCCCCTCCCTATATCCACATTTGGTAACAGCGTTTTGGTATCTTCCAAATACAAGCACCTCAATGGACGATGTCCACGTAACTCGCGCACCCTCTTGTAACAACATTGTCAACCCTCATTCCGAGTCTGAAAGCATGACTCGCTGGGCCTTCCTGCAAAAATTATAAAAATAAAGCAACTAATGGCACTGTTTTCCGAAAGATCAAAATAATGATATATTTACTGCAGCTTTCATTTCCATTTTGATATAATATTTTTACATATTTTATCGTTAAATTCAGACTTGAAGTATAATAATTTATGAAGAGTTGAAGTGTAAATTACGTTTAAGTTTAACATTAAAAGACTATAAACATTTCGAGAATATGCTACTCTTTTGTCAATGTATTCGGAAATAGTTAATAAAATTTTAAAAATTGATATGGTTAAAAATGCATCTTATTATATTCAAAGAGAAGATAAAAATTAAACTGCAGAAACTCTTCAATATCATATCATAATTACAAATAGAAAAGGGAAGGAAAAGTTTTGCGACCTTTCTGGGATATGCTATGACCTTTTTGGCGTTTGTTCATTGTATTCAGTCAATTTGAGTAAGATATATAAATTCATATAAATTTCACTTATATAATCCCAAAATACATATACAGTAAACTCCCGATTATCCGCGGAATTGGGTGGCATGGGTACCGCGGATAGGGAAATTCGCGGATAACCCGCAAAAAGGCTAAAAATGAGGGGCAAGTAATATAAAAATTGTTCTAGCTTAACAGCTTGATTGTATTGTACATGAAAGTAATACAAACAGTGAAAATATATGTACAGTACATTAAAAATTATTTCTATTTTATGTACTAAAGAACATAAAACAATAAACAAAATATAGTAGTATAGTAGTTTTATTGAGGTTTTTTTTTTCGGGACGCCCGCGGATAATCGGGAGTTTACTGTACTGTTAATTTTTTAATCTTAAATTCCAATTTTTATTATAATATATATCGTAGGTTTTAATAAATATGCAATATTTTATAACCAGAAAGCTGATTATAAAATTTGGTTAAAAAACAAACAAAAAACAAAAACAAAAAACATGCTCTGATAGATTTGATGGATATATTTCATGAAGAAATTAATAAACTTCAAAAAATCGTGAATATTTAATTTCATAATGTGAAGTTTAATTTACTTAATTTTTTTTTTTAGCTTGAGCTTGCATTAAATCGTTCTCAACGAACAAACGCCAAAAATGCAAACAGAGCATCTCGTTAAGGAAAAATATGTCCAGAAAAAGAAATTAATGTATCAGAGGTATCAGAGGTGAATATTTTGTGAGATAATTCATGTTTTCAGTGTTGGTAGCGCACATGGTGACCCGGTTACCGCTTTCAAAATAAGCCACCAGATGCAGTAAAACAATTTCTATCGTGGACATCGTCCATTTATTATGCATAAAAAAGTAAATGAAAGAACACTTTTTAAGCATATACTTTTACGTTAAAAATTGTCCTAAAATAATCAAATAAATAAGATAATAATAGGAATTCATAAAATTAAAATAAGGTAAAAGTGTAGCGGCTTGTTTAATAAAAATTAAACACTATTTGATAAATATGATTTTATATTCTTTCTTTGTGATTTTCTTTCTTTTCGTATTTTAATACTATAATAAACACTTCATGCAGTATTTTCATTTTAAAAATTTAAAATTTAATTTAAATGATTTTTTTTAAGTGAAAGGCATCATTTAGTTTTTAGTGCACTTTTTAAAGTAAAAATTTGTTTTTTAAAATCTTTTTTTATTATTTTTTTTCTTTTTAGGCTTGAATTTGTAATCAATTTCAATCTATGCTTTTGCTATAAATATGTGAAAAATGAAGAAAACCTAAAGAGGTATCCTTATTTAGGGGTAAATTTAATGAAAGTCAGTTTTTAACCCTTTTAAGAATTCGAATTTTGAAAATTTTTATCTTGACTTGTATTGTCACCGAAAATGAATCAGTATGCCAAATTTGAAGCCATTTGACCAAAGCGAAGTATAAAATTTGATTGCAAGTTTTGAATAAAACAATCCGACAGAAATGGTGAGTTAAGAACAAGAGGGGTTCAAAAAATTATGCAAGTGAGGCTTATACAAAAAAATATACAAAAAACGTAACAATGACCAAAATCCTTCAAAGTACTCTCCCCCGACGTCTCTGCAAAGTTGCAGCCTTTCAAGCCACTTATTAAAGGCCAGACTTCTTCTGGTCTAGTCCGTAGAGCTGAATTTACTGCTTGTGCGAGATCTTGGACCCGACGAAGTAGCTTTCCAGCAAGTCGGGAGAGTAGGCACGATGTAATTTTTTTTTCTTGCTGTAGATAGACAGCAACAGCCTTCGTCTTTTGGGCACTCGTGTTGTCATGCAAAAGCACGGTTCTGCTGGTTTGAATTGTTGGGCGCTGCTGTTTGATTTTATTAATTAACTGAGAAAACAATGTTTTTGGAGTACTGTCTTGTAATTGTAAGACCCTCTGGCATACAATTCACAGGCAGTGGCCCAGAAAAATTAAATAAAACACTGAACAAACGCTTTTGGGATCGAAAATCTGGTCTGAGCACCTGTGATTGAGGATCGTCTTTACCTATCCAAACACATTTTGCTGTTTTACTGGGGGTTTTTTAATAGTAAAACCAGCTCTCATCCCCTCTGATAATGTCTGTAAGCCTCTTGCAATCATTTGAAGGGAAAAAATGGAGCAACTCTCTCGCTTTTTCAACACGCAACTTTTTCTGATCTTCGATCAGTTTGTGTGGTACCCATTTCTCACAAATTTTTTTCAGATGAAGGTGGCCGTGCAAAATTTTCTCAATACTGCCTAGTGATACACAAACAAATAGGCGTTACATTATCACTGAGATATGGGGATTTTCCGTGACTAATTTATGCACAGACTTCATTGTTGCCTGGTTCACTGCTTCTGTTAGTCATCTTGTAAACTCAGCCTACCTTGTTTAAACTTTCAAATCCAACGGACAACAGTGTCAAACGAACAAGCACCACTGCCATAAAGAGTGAGCAAATCTTCATGAATTTCTTTTGCTTCATGCCTGAGTTTGAACCGGGTAAAGATGTAGAATCTTTCACATTCAATAGAATGCTCCATAGAAAAAATACAGCGTGATTTACTATGAATTCGAACGGTACTGATTGCGCGAGAACGGATGCATGTCTATTGTTGGAACTTGCAACATAGATAGCAGACGAATATATCATCAGCGCCACCAAACGTCAGTTTTGTACATTAATGGCAACATGAAAAAAAAATTCACTTCCATAACTTTTTCAACCCCTTCCGTAAAACTGTATAAAAATGAAAAGTTATCCATTCCCTGCTCTTCCATTAATATTTAAACGATCCAAATACTACTCTATTTCAGGATATTTTTTCTATTTTTTATGAGTAGGTATGGGATATCTGAAATGTAGTACATGCAATTTAAATGTTTATTAGCATAATGTCAGTTAAGATACAATCAAGATTTACAATTAAAAAACAAAGAGGAGGTAATTATTTTGAGCTCTCGTTATTATGTGCAAACATATACAGTTTAAACAGAGCTGCGTCGTACAGATATTAATTTCTATAATTTTGAGTTCATCTAAAAGACAGTAAGAAAAAATTGTTACCAACCTTTTAATAGTTGATTCTTGCTAAAGTTTTACAGGGTTTGGTAGCGAATAATAACTTAAAAATGAACACTTTAATTGAAAACTAATTAATAACTACGTAAACAATTTTAAAAACATGGAAAAGCATTTCGTTGAAGATAACATCACTCAGTAATCTGATTTGATCCATGTAATTATCACTTAACAAACTGAAACTTGGGCCAAAGTGGTTAACCATTTTTCAGTAAGGAGATTTCAAAGCGGTACAATACAATACAGAGAATATTATATACCGAGTCCCACAAAACTTTTTGCTAGGGGTGCTGCATGTCCCGTAGCTGCATGTCCCGTAGCTGCATGTCTCGTATTTTGTATCACTCCGCAAAGTGCAGTTTGATGTGCGTCTGTTGACAGCAAATAAACATGGCGGGGCTGATAAATGAAATCGAAGAGCGGCGTTTTGTGGATCGGATTCGAGCAAATTCATATCGCGAGGCTATGGAAGTGGGTGCGGCGTTCATTAATCGCAAGTGGATCGCGCAGAAGCTAAGACGCTCTGAAAAGTGGGTGACAGATAATTGGAAGAAAGTTTACGACAGCTGCCATGCGGAATTTGGAGGTGGGAGGCCGGAAATTTTGTCGCAGGAAAGCAAGAACGTCATTGCGGAAAATAGCGGCAAGAGACGTCGCAGCAATGCTTGTGTTGTGCGTGACATTGAGGTTCAGCGCGGGAAAATCGTTTCTTCTGAAACTGTTAGCAGATACCGGGATCGTGCAGGCCTAAAACCATTTCATGTCATTCCTAGACCCATGAAAACCACCCAGAACATCGAAGACAAAATGTGGTTTTGTGATTACAAAAGGGATTGGGATGAAGACGATTTCATGCACCTTGCCCCCAGCAATGAGTTTTTTGTGTGGACTGTTAGACGGCCAAATTATCACAACGATAGGGTTTGGAGCCTCTCAGCTGACTCAATTACTGATGATGAATGAACATTACTAGGAACTCTCTAAGAAACTGCATTGGAATCTTGTTGTGGAGGTTCAAGGAGCAAGGGGAATCATGGGACGGAAAATATTTCCGAAACCTCCTAACTGCAGATGTCTTCCTTTCCTGCGAGATCCTAACAACACACTCGAGCCTCACGAGGTCTGCTTTCTCCACGATAAAGCTCCTTGCTTTAAGGCGAACGCCACACAAGATTTGATGCGCATAAGCGGTATTGATTTCTTTTCATCAAATGAATGGCCAGGTGCGTCCCCAGACTTGAATGCTGCAGAACATTTTGGAGCCATTCTAAAAGATGCCGTGGAAACTTTGATGATCCAAGAACATGGATCGGACCGGTATTCCCGAGATCTGCTCATGGGGCATTTGACAACAGTGTTTGAGGATATAGAGTATGACACGGCTCTTTTTGAGAGTCTGCTGGGCTCATACTCAGATCGAGTGCGTGCTATTCGCGAAGCAAATGGTGGACATACGAATTATTGATGTCAACATACCCATAAATAAAGCAGATTTGTAATTATCAGCCAAAAGCTTTTCTGTTCATTCTCGTTTTCTCTGCAGACCCCTAGAAAAAGGTTATGTGGGATCCTGTACAGTAGACAATATATAGTGTATGACGATACTTTACGTAAAGTCATTCTCATTTATTCTAAACTAAAATAACGGGAAAGAACCGATAACGAAGAAATAGCTTATGTGATTGATGGTCACAAGTAATTACTTCTAGAAGCATGAACCGATTAAACTTCAATTTTGCATTCTTTTCTTTTTTTTAATACAGTAAAAGTTTTTAGTCGTCTACAAATTGTAAAAAAAAAGTTTCAAATGCCGTCTTTGAGTTATTCATTGATCCTCACTTTTATGTTTTTCCGATTGCAGTTAGCTCAGTCAGTTATGGAACACACCCATTTGTTCTTTAGAAATCTAGTTCCTGGACAGCTTCTACTCTTTCTTTATGAGAGATCGTCGATAAAGATGGAGTTGGTTCTCTCCGATCCAGTTAATGAAGATTAGTGTCGACGAATCGAGCCAATTCGGCAACGGTCTCTCCCGTTTTCAATCGAGCCAATTCGGCGAATGCTGTTGTTATTATTCTTTAATCATGAATATACTTCTGAAAGAAAAATCATTATCCAACAAAAAATTTATATTAAGCGAAATCAGTTTAATTCACAATTCAATTTTTTTTCATTAAATTTAAGAATCATGGGCGTTCGCTGAAATATTTCCATGGAGGCAAAAATTTTACAAATATTCTTAATTATCATCGTTCTATCGAGGCCTAACCCAAAAGGGAAGGGGGGGAGAACACTTTGCCCATATTATAGACAATTAAAAACCGAAATTCTAAGCAATTTTAAAACTTTAATTCATTCATCACAAAAAGATAGCATACGGCAATTAATAACGCAGCCTATCATTTCGATACAACAAAAAAATATTTTCTTATAAATATTTATAAGCTATTTTAAAACTTGCCTTAATACAAATATATTTTAAAAATTAAATTAACCTCAGAGGGTTTGTTACTCCAGTTATTCGAATCGCGAATTCATAAATTTATATAAAATGTAAAAATCACTCTTTAAGTTGAATCAATTTTTTTTTATATATATAAGAAAATTTTAACAAAACAGAAATGAAAAAAATATCCTGCTTTAATCAGGTAAATAGGAAGCCGCTTGGATTTTGATCAAGAATCCAGTGCAAAGAGGGCTGTCGAGGCGTGGGCGGGAAGAATCCATTGAATCCGTCAAACAAACGACCTTCACCCACATGGATGAGGACCAATCATCAAGATTCCAATTATGAAAATGACTTTGACATTCACTTTCCAAAAAGAAATTTACTACAGGCTTCCTGTTCCTTTTTTTTTAAAAACCAACTTAATTCCACATTAAATAATGGTATTACTTCATTGGGCGTTTAAAATGCTATTAAAATTAATTTAGCAACTTAAAAATATTAATTACGTTAACAAGTCCTTTAAGAGGAAAAAAAAGATTTAGAAAGCTTTTAGTATTTAATATAAAAAGAAACCCACATTACATCAGTATATAGAGCGTGTTTAAATGCTATTGTTAACATGTGACATTTTTGATATAAGTATCTGCATAACCCTACAGAAATGGTTTATATAATCCATATAATAATTTTTTTCGATCAAATACAGAAAAACGGGATACCTGCTTATAGATTCAGAAAACTTCACTAGAAGATCTAAAAATCTAAACTGCTGTAAAATTTCGTTAAGAATTTAAATGAAGTTAAAATAGAAATTATAGAATAGAGAAATTAAATAAATAACTGTTGTTTTAAAAAAAAAAACTTTTACTTTTCTTCCGTTTGTAAATAATACTAATAATAAGGGGAAATGTAGATAAAACTAAATTTAACCTAGTAATTTTTCTATAGGTTCTTTTATGAAAAAAAAAATTTCTCATCAGGCTCGTTAATGTGTGGATTGTGAAATGTAAAGAGGCCGATCGATGTATAAATCACCGGGGCAATCAGTCGGATATTTCTGGCAACGCTTTTATACGTAAACGATCACTTTGAAGCGATAGGCTCTACCAGATAAAGCGAACTGCGTCCTTGTGGATAAATGGACAATTATGCTTTTGGTGCTCTTCTTTCATTCGTGGAACCTGATGGCAGATAATCACTATAGTATTAATGACGAAGAAGATGATTTACAAGTTCAACCATCTTAATTAATTTTCAGGAAAAGGAAGTCCTATTCACTTAAAATTCGTTTTACGAGTTAAAGACTTTAAAAATGAGGTTTGTGCAGTTAATAATAGAGTTTCTAAACATGAAACTATAATTAAGCGCTTAAGTATATTGGATGAACAGGAGTAAACAGCTCCAATCCATATCTATTGCTCCTTTGAATAATTATAATATGTTCATTGATGCAACGTAAATGTCGTTGAATGTAATTTCTTTTTAAAATAACTGCAAAAATTCCCGGCAAATAGGATTAATTAGATAAAATTTAAATGAAACTCCATAGTGCTTACGATTGCAAATTGTTTCATGCTGCGTTTTTACGTTAAGATAGAAAACGGAAGGACTGATTAATTCTAATTATTACTGAAGAATAATAATTAATTCAAACATTGTAAACAAGAAAATATGTGCAAGGCGCAGTCAACTGCAATCTATCCACGTTACTTAACTGGCTGTGCGGTGGTTTCTATGATGAACACTGTATACATTTTATTACACCGAAGTGGTTAAAAATCAGCACAGATTGGCATTACAAAACATTTTAAAGAAGAAGTAGAAAACAGCGAATCATTTTGCACAAAGTGAGAGGAAATCTTTTTATTTTCTTTGAGTGGGAAATAAATGACATATTTGTCATTCATAAGCTAGAATGTAAACCTCCCCTCTAAAATAAGATATTTGTACCGAAAAATGACAAAAGACCGACGCGTTGTTGCTGCCATGGAAAACCTCTCTTGTGACTTCAAATCCTAAGATAAGCCAATGGAGATAATGTAAAAACTACTATCCTATTTAAAAGGCAAAAATAAGATGATAGATATATATCATGCATCATGTAATGGGACGTATAATATCCTTCGTTTTGCTCGAGGCATTTTTATCGCAAAATTTTCGTGTCTTAGGGCTATTGAATTGCGTCACAAGGGCCGCTATTCCTTTGGGTGAGAAGCTGTAAGAGGCTCATACAAAAATAAGAAATTAAATCTGGAGTTAATGCTTCAGACATAAGATAAAGATATTAATGAGAAAAAAAAAAACTGTTCCGATTCCGCAGTGGCCCAGGTTTGTAGAGACGCCGAGATGGACATTCAAGGTTCAGCGAATCTAGATCGTAGTATTTTTCCTTTCATTTTTTTTCCATTAATGGTAAGAGGGTACTCATTATGTTCAGATGGTAGCCTTCAGATTTCTTTACTATGACTATTTCTTTAGTATTAAAATTTTCTTGATACTTGATAATCCTGCGTGGATTTCAATTTAATACGCCTTATGTACAACCCCCGAGGACGCCGAGGATTTTTTTCAGGGGGAATATCTGAGATCACGCACTTCCTTCGGAAGGGAAGTAAAGCCGTTGGTCCTGTGTAGTCGTTTGCCGGCTGCATGCTAAAGAACCCTTGCGAGGCAAAATTTGCGGCCCCTATAACGTCGTCCTGAAATGACCATAGAAGTTGAAAAGGACGTTAATAGCAAACAAACCAAACCAAACCAAAACTATATACAAGCCCTGGCAAAAAGTTTGCGATACTTATTGCCGATTCGCTGGCGCGCGATGTTAGCTGATTTTTTAAAAATAAGGATACACAATTAAGCGGTACAAAAATTAATATATGTTTATTTGGATGATTTACATTACACAAAAAACATATGATGTTCTAAAAAGAAAATTACACTGAATAAAAAATTAAAACCAACACCCCTGTTTGGAAAAATGTTTGCGATAAGGAAATCAGTTGGAAACAAGTTTACAATAATTTAGCGCCAATTTTTTCTACAGGGGTGTAAGAAGAAAGGATCATACCATTAAATTTTAGGTGATAAACCTAACGCTTATAAAGGCAATAGTTCACAAAAATATTTCATAAAAATAAAATTTACGAGCGATAAAATGGGACCCGTTAAAGAACTGCCTCAACAGCTTAGAATGCGCATTGTGAAAATGCTAGATGATGGAAAGACTCAAACTGAAGTTGCAAACTTGTTGGGAGGTGCTCAATCTACTGTTTCTACTACAGGGAAACAATTTCGAGCAACTGGCCATGTTCAGACCAACCCAAGATCAGGAAGACCGAAGAAATCTAGCAAGCGCCAGGAGAGAACTCTAAAAGAAATCTGCAAGAAAATGAGAAAAAAGACATCGAAAGAAATAAATAACGAGTGGAAGAAGATATCTCATGTTCGCGTTTGTGACAGAACCGTCCGAAATCGACTACATGAACTTGAATTTCATTCGAGGAAAGCGAAGACAAAGCCGCGTCTAACTAAGAAACACCGACAGTCACGTTTGAAATGGGCAAGAACTTACAAGAAGTGGACAATTGAAGATTGGAAGAAAGTTATTTTTTTGACGAAAGCTGGATTTGTTTGTCAAGTGGTGACGACGCTGGAAAATTTGTCTGGAGGGGTTCAAACAAAAAGTTTAATGATGATGCATAGTCAGCAAAGAAAAGTTTCCACAAGGACTCATGGTTTTGGGGTTGTATTTTCTTTTAAAGGAAAAGGCAAATTCTGCATAATGAAAACAACAGCCGACTCAGAAACGTACATTAATATTGTTGATACCCTCCTTCTTCCAACAGTACTAGAAGATCATTTTGGAGATGATCAATGCATCTTCCAACATGACAACGCATCTTGCCATCGTTCAAAAAATTTGAAGGCTCATCTTGCTACCATTCAAATACCCCAACTTGAATGGCCAGCCAACAGCTCCGACATGAACCAATCGAAAATTGTTCTCACACTCGTCAAGGAAAAACACCCAACAAACAAACAAGAATTGTCGGCTTCAATAAAGTCTAGTTGGTCTGAACTTATAGACTGTTACATAAGAGACCTTATTGACTCAATGCCTAAGCGTATCAAAGCATTAATAAAAGCCAAGGGTGGTGCAAGGTAATACTAAATTCATTTGCAAATTTTTTCCCATGTATTTCATTATCGCAAACATTTTTCCAACCAGTGGGTTGGCTTTAATTTTTTTACAGTGTTATTATTTGTTTAGAATATCATTTAAATTTTTTGTACAATGTAAATCATCCAAATAAGCGTATATTAATTTTTGCACCGTTTAACTGTGTACCCTTATTTTTAAAAAATCAACTAACATCGCGCGCCAGTGAATCGGCAATAAGTATCGCAAACTTTTTGCCAGGGGGGTGTATGTACGAGAGGCAGTCAACAAGTTCCCGGAATGACGGTGTAGCACTCTAATGGTAGGGCATACGGCAACGCTTACCTAATCTCTTCAAAGTAGCACCCTTGCGAACACTCACACTTGCTCCATCGAATCTGTCATTCTTGGATACATCGGTGGAAGGCATCTTGTAGAATCTTTCGAAGCTCGGACGTCGCATTCGACTTGATGTCCCCTTGAGGCCCATTTTCAGGGTCGGGGACAGCCAAAAAAGTCACTAGGAACGAGATCCGGAGAGTACGATGGCAGAGGGGTAACAGGAATGTTTTTCGTTTTTGTTAGCGAGGAATTGTTGCACAAGAAGTGATGTGTGACTCGGTGCGTTATCCTGATGCAGAAGCCACTGTCCCTGCAACCTCTGCAAAACTTGCACTTAGAAATGGCCGTAACAGCCCAATTTGCACAAGAACTTGATGCTCACACGCTGTTCGAATTGCGACATTACGACAAACGACCATCACTCACGTCTACTTCAAACGAAACAGTAAAGAAACGGCCCATTGAAACCTGTCAAACCTTATTGCGCCTGCGAGGAAAGATGCTGTTCTTCATTTCACAAAAGTGGGATCGCTATCTTAACTCTTGTTCACCGTCTGTTGAGGAATTCCGGGAACTTTTTGACTGCCCCTTGTATATCGATGAGCAAGCAATGAACAAAATAAAATCAATTATTAAACAAAATGAGGAGCGAAGGGAGAAGTCGAATTCAATAAGTTCGGAGTAACTAAAGGGAAATATGTGGTTTTTCAAATATTAATAATCAGCTTGCAAATTATTCCAAAGCTTCACCGGAATAATTTTAAAGTTAATATTAAATCTAAATTATTGATGGTAACTTCAGAGAAAAACCCATTCTAAATCAACAAAATATTCTGAAAATAAACTTTTCTCAACTGTTTTAAATATATTTCGAAACTGTGGTTACATAAATCAATTAGGAATTGTCTGTCCTGACAGTACGAAAGCCATAAACTGAAACCACACAACGAATGACTTTTATAAGACAAAATGGAGTTTAAGAAAAAAACCAGAAAAAGGCGAAATAAAGATAATGTTTTCTTTTATTTGCTCAAACTTTTATTATTCTACCGAGTTATGTAGTCGTAAATAAAACTTTGCTTCTCTTGTCCTATTCAATTTTTAACGACATACAAAAACTGCCTTTGAATCATATTCTTACAAAAACTCCCTTGTATATCGTGATAAACAGACAATGCTTACAGTTACCCGGGAGACGTTCAATTTGTTTTAGATTCCATTTATATTTATGGTTTAATCAATCAGATATGAACGTTCGAAAGCCATATCCGGAGAAGGGCACATTTGGGAATGTTCGGACAAGCTTCTGATTTTTTGCCATACTTGAATGACCTGGGCATACCTTATTTTCTCGAACAAATCGCAATAGGTTTTTTGCTGCTCGCCAGATCTGTTTCTGCTGTTCCTGCAAACTGAAATGCTGTACAAAAAGAGATGCAAACGCAAGGCATATCATTGAAATGTAATTCTAATGACCTTTATACAATTAATAAGCTATTATAAAATTTTTATAAGCTATTACAGAAATTTTGAACTTTATTTTTGAAAAATGAAGTTTTACTGTGAATTGCGGGTGAGGGAGGGGAGGGGAAAATCTATGCGCTGTCAGCTTCCTGTATAGAAATGATTATTATACTGTAATTGAAATATTCAGTCAATTTTAATATTTTCACGTATAAACAATGATACTGCCAAAACAGTTTACATCTGTTCGAACAGTAATTTGAACACTAAATAATTAAACACAATACAAAACATAAGAAAAAGATCCTTTATAGTGATCTTATTTCATGAGTTGCTCAAATGTGTTATATTATTTTATTAAATACCCGGAGACAGATCGAAATTAATAAAATACTCTTTATTTATTTACCCAAATACATCAGGGCAATTCCAGCTTTTGGATTAAAACCAAAGGAGAAAAAAACTGTAAATTTATACAAAAATAAAGCAGACGATACGAATAAAGATTACGCGTATAAGAAATATTGAATTAATACAAGGATGTAAAAGAAGGAAATACCCAAAACCACAAAGAGAAATGACATGTGAAATACCGGATACGTATTTTAGAATCGTATCCGGCATTTCATATTAGGTTTCTCTTTATGATTTGTGATTTTTTAAAAAAAAAAGGTTTTTCCATTTCACAGTTCCTTCTTTTATTAAACACGCAAATTTTGCTGATACAGTACTTATTCTATCAACCTCTTAACAAGATTTATACAATCAGAAAATGGTATTGGTAAAATTGCTCGACGTGTTATTTAATTCAAATTCTTTATGCTTTTTTCTATTTCTTTCTAAAAAATAAAAAAGATTTAAAAATTTAGAAACCACCAATCCTCCGCTTTAGCAGTTTAAAATTGATAAATGGGGACTCTTGTCGAGAAAGTCATTCTGAGTGACTTGTGGAATAAAGGCCATAAAATTCCCTAATTAAATTGTTGCATAAGCACACGCCAAATCGGTTATCGTTGCCAAAGTTAAATGAGCAGATTTTTACGAGTTAATTTTTATTCATGCGTAAGAGAAAAAAGAAAATTGAAATCAGATGGAATACTTATTTTAAGGCTTAAATTTAATCATTTTTAAATTTTACTTTTTCGTTAATTAACAGTGGAATTTACGAAATAAAATCTCATTGCATGTCTGATTAGTAGGTGAAGATCAAAAACCAACTTCATAAATTCCTGGTAATCACTCATTCGTGCATCATGACAATTAATTAAAATTGCCTTGATCCGGAGATTATAACCAGAATCTTCGTGTTTGTGTGTATGTGTGTGTGTGTGTGTGTGTCTGCGGGGAGAGGGGGGGGGGAGGGGAGGAAATCTTATAACTGCCTTAATAATTTTGTCAGATTGAGGTTTTAAATTATTTACAAAAACTTTAGTTATGATATTCTGGAAATTATGGCGTATTTAGAAGTCTACAACAAATAAATTAATATTTTTAATTTTAAAATTATTTTATTTATAGAACTTAAATGAATTTGAAAACAAATAAAAAAATTGATTTAAAATGTTTAATATAGCACTTGTAGGAGAGTAGCACCATTATGTCTGCATGGAAAAAAAATTGCTTTGTAACGTCTGTATATATTTTATAATTTTGTATAACAAATTTGTTTTTTTTTGTCATGGCATTCTTTTTTTTCTTAAATGTGTGCGTGGATTTCTAAGGATGGCCGGGATATTTTGCCGCCGCCGCCCTTCCCCTCTCCGTCCCCGTGCGTTTGAATGGATTTAGCTGAGCCGTTTAAATTGCAGCTCCACAGAAGATCTAATTGAGTTACGAACACGATCGCAAGAGCCCGTAATTCACTTCCCTATTGGCAGCTTCACGAACTGGCTAACCAAGCAACACTCTCAAACCTTCGCCAGATGAAAGGAGGAAGCCACGAGAGCATCGCGGTTGAGAAGAAAGGATAAGGAAGGAGACATAAAGGGGGGGATTAAAAGGAAAAAGAAAAAGAAACAGGGAAACTCAAAGCAAAAACAAAGCAAAGCCACCACAAACCATGTACTCTATTTATTTTCACCTCGGACCACGAAGCAAATAATTTGGCCGAGAATAGGAGAGGGAGAACACAACTCGTAATAATGATGATCTGTTTGTGAAAGAAGTTCACACTTTCATCTTCTCCTGTGCTTTTAAATCACAGAAGCCCATCATCATTCCAGAAGTCGTCGGTCGGTCGGTCCTTTCAATGGATCGAGAGTGATGCGATTCACGCCGCAGGAAACGCAACCGTCCCCCAACGGCTTAAAATGGCTCTCCACGTGAATTACGTAAGTCAATTTTTATTACCTCAAACGTATTTAGATGCCTAATATTAAAGCGGCAAACTTTTTTTTTTTTTAAATAAAAGCAAGGCACATTTTCCTTCTTTTGTCGTTGCCAATTACCCTTTTTTTTTTCTCTCCCCTGTGAGATCGGGAAGCATAATTTTTTTTTATGATTTATATCATAGAAGATTTAAGTATTTGCTACGAAGAATGCTAATGGGGGTTACAAAGGCCGAGATGTTCATGAAAACTTCATTGACGTTTAAAATGTATTGATGATCGAAGTTCATAATCAATCGTCGCTAGGCGACTGAAGGAAAACACATGAATTCAACCGCTTCTACGCCCTTCTGTCAAGTGTTAACCTTCACTCTTCACATGACAAACTTAGTGCACTTCGTATGTATCTCCCTTCACGCATCCCCCCGATTTCCTTTTATTCAATTTAATTTTGTTCCTTCTTGCTATCACATCTATCGTTCATCTTTTACTTGTGATTTGAGAATGTCACCGTCTAGTGGCAAAGGTGGGAGAAGCTTCACCAAAGCTATCGATTGAATCCAATTATCTGCTTTTCTTTATTTAACTACGTTACAAGATCATATTCTTTACTTATTTATTTATTCATTTAATTATGTATTTAATCTTTTAACAAAAACGCCGAGCGAATTAGTTTTTGCTATTTACATCCCATGCGAGAGCGAGAAGGAGAAAACAACTTAAAAGAAACGTTGACCTACTTCTTTTTTGCTCGCTGAATTATTCAAAATCAATAAAGTTTTTCATTCGAATCTTATTTTATAAACGAAGAGTAAAAATAGGATGATGCCTAAAATTGGATTTCCTGCGGTTGAGATGGGAGGCATAATGCTGACAAAAATTTGATAAAAATATACGCGTAAAACGTTTTTAGGTATTACAATTAATTCCGAGTAAATTTAAATTTGGATATTTTTAATATTTTGTACTAAAAACTTTATGGTAGAGTGTTATAACGATATAAAAAAGTTCTTTGAATGATAAATTGCATTATACCGTGTGATCCAAAAGTGTGTTAAATTTTTTTTTTACGTAGAGTAAATTTTCCGGAGCGATTCTTAGAAGCTAAGACTTTCCAACTTCAAAAGGCTGGGTAATGTTAATTGAAATGAATTTTGTTAAATATTCAGTATTCTCTTATAGGAGTCAGAACACTTCCCAAATAATTTAAAAGTTAAACTTTTTTATAGTGCTTTATACTATATTCTTTTATTTAATACTGTATTAATAAAGCCACATTGCTATATGTTAATTATCACATTGTTACATTATTTTCCAAATCTGTTCACAGAGAGTGTTTTTGCTACAGTTGATCAGTATCCTTTAAAGGTTTAATTTTTTTTAGAATATTTCTAATGAGAAAAATCATCATAAATTTTATTAATAATTATAACAAGAAATTTCTATAGTAATTATAGTTCATTTTTTTAAGTCTAGAAATTTATATTCAGAGTCTAGAAATAAGTGGATACAAGACGGGCATCCATAACATCCAGTAGTCTGACTCTGTGCGTTTCTACGCTTTTCTTCTAAGTTTTGGCATTCTAAATGGATCATCGATATTTCCCATATATTGATACTAAAAACTTGTTACCTGAACAAACATCCTAATCTTGCATGTGTAAAAATTAAAAAAAAACAAAAAACTGTAGTATCTCTTCTTATCTGCTTATTTCTTATATGGCCCCCATTAGAGACTCCGAAATTAAACTGATTTTTAAGTTTTGGGGAGGTTACGTTAGATTAAGTTAGGTTAGGTTAGGTTAGGTTAAGTTAGGCTTGCTCCACTCCAGCCGTGGGTTTCAATAGCAATGCTTCCGAAATGGCCTATCATTTTCCAAGAGAGTTAATTAAATGATAAAAATAATTAAAATACAATTTTAACCCAGAAGCAGATGATGGATTTTGCTCATCAACGAAATCAAGTGGTCTTTTGGCTTAGCTATATTATGGTGAAAACAGAATTCGAAAATATGCAAACTTTCGAGCGGTAGGGCTCCAAGAGAATGACGAACAGATAAATGGGTACTAATAATACTGGCCGAAGTTTTGCACTTATTTCAACATATTTTATTATTGGTGATAAAAAATTTTGATATTTTCTACCAAGATTGAAAAGATTACTGATGTCGGCAGTAAATGCAAAAATTCATGTCAAATAGCTATAAATATCAAAAAATTACTCAGTTAATAAACTGTGTGTAAAGAAAACAAATTATTTATAATTTTTTAATACTGTAGCTATTTCAAGGACAATGAATTGAATTTATAGTTATTCCTGCTTAATGAAGCGCCTGTAATAATTTTTCTTTTGCTATTAGTAAATACACAATAAACGAACATTTTAACGATCAATCATTAAATAATGAGGAGAAGAACATCACCAAATTATAAAAATAAGCATATTATTAAACGGACATTCACTTTTCAAAAACTAGCTAAACTTTATTTTGTAATCATTTTTTATTTTATTTTAACTAATTGTTATATGTCATCTATTGATCAAGCTTAATAAATAGTTCCTGTAGACTTTACCATTGTCCTTATCCCTTCTTTTTCCCCTACCCCTTTTAATACTTCTTTTCATGTAAACTTTACTTATTATAATTTGTATGCGAATTTTAATTTTTGGAAAACTGTTTTAATGAGTGATTTAATATAATTCCCATATGCTGATTTCGAAAATGAACTCAGTTTTCATCCATCACGCAAGGGTTTTTCACGAAATACAAATAAAATAAAGAATATTTTTTATTAACTGCGCAAGAGCAAAATGTATTGGTACTTTCCGGAATGGAATAATGAGCTCTAAAGGTTAGTTGCCGACAACTATTATATTGTCCAATTTTAAAAAATAACGAGTAAAATAAGCATCCCGTTTTGCGAATAAAACTTACGCGATAACGCAAAATGTTTTTCAATTTGAAATGAGCATATTCAGATTAGTAAAAATCATTGAAAATTTTCCAAACAATACAACCATCGTAGACCACAAGGATGGTGTTTGGCATGAAAATTTAGGAATATAATGAAAATGTTGAGAATACAATTATTACTGCCAAAACAGGAATTTTACAGTGGAGGAAAAAGTCTGGAAATAGAGCGTTTAACTCGAAAACGATTTGGTGCAGATTAATGAAATTAAAAATATTATTTCTAAGCAGGATAGGAGCTACTTCAAGGGTAGTGACATTTTCAAGTTCATGCAAGAAAGTGTTTATGAATTTTGGAAACTTATCTCTAAACTATGACAGATAGAGGTTTAGTGTCAATTGCAACGTTGTAGAGCACCCTTCAATTACTTTGAATCGAATGTTAAAATCATTGCTTTATTGGGGGAAAATTAAAGAAAAAATTGCTTGAAGTTGGTAAGACACTAACGTCATTTGCAGAGAAGCCAATTGTTAGTCCGGACCAAACTACTAAATTGACAGAGTGAAGGAGGCATGAATGATAGCTAGGCTGTAAGCAATAGGATAAAACTGTGGATAACGACATAAAAATAAAGAAAAAAACCTCTTGTCCACAAAAGTATTTTTAATTAAGCGTATACATATTTCGAACTCTTTGAGATCATTATTCAAAGAGAATAATTGTTATTTCCCCTGTATTGCGTTGAATAATGATCTCAAAGAGATCGAAATACGTATACGCTTAATTAAAAATACTTTTGTGAACTAGAGATTTTTTCTTTATTATTATTTAGCTAGGCTGTAGTTGAATCAAAATTACAGTATGCTGGAAGAAATCACACCAAATTGACATCAATCTGACGCAAACACCAACGATGGGCCAAAATTTCCAAATTTTCAAAATATAAGTTTCCAAAATTCATGAACGCTTTCTGGGATAAACAGTAATAATAATTTTAATTCCATTAACCTACACCCAAAGAGTTTTCGAGTTATATGCTCTGTTATCAGACTTTCGCCTCACCCTGTACAATTACTCCTTATAACGGGTTTCAAAAGTGACCGGTATACCGGTATATTTGAAAAATCAATAAAAACTAAACGGGCAGCGATAGAAATACACCGTTTGTTGCAAAATGCTTGGGACAACAGTAAATTTTCAGGCAGACAAACTTTCGAAATTAGTTCACGGTGTATTTCTATCGCTGCCCGTTTAGTTTTCATTGATTTTTCAAATATACCGGTGCTTTTTGAAACACCCGGTATTAACACCATAATTATTGAAGCCTGGTTCTGTTTTGGCAGTAATAACCCGGATTCTTATTGTATTTCCCAACATTTTAATTATATTCCTAAATTTTCATGCCAAACGCCATCCTTGTAAATACCATTCTCCCTAATTTGTTTAATACCTTACTTAAAAATTCCATAAAAGCAGTTTCTCTATATACATTATAAGAAAAATCCCGATTATATATTTTTATGACCCCTACATTTAAGTCAATTTTTCAGATCAATTGAAATATTAAAGAGCAGCTTATTGGAATAAATTTAACTTCAATTCTTCCACGTAATCCAAAAATTGTCTGGCGAAAAAAGAGATTGATCCTCCTGTTGTAATTATTTTCTGTCACTCTCGGTAGTCGTTAACGATAACGCTTTTCATAGAAGTTATCCAACTTATGCACATACATTCCCTTTCCCTTCAGCCCCGATCGTTCTGTCCTTCGACTTAGTCCCGACCGGTGTTTCTTCGTTTCAAGACCGGACCTTGATCTGCTGCCAGATTTTTCTGTTCCTGAGTGAGATTTATTCCACATTAATTCTCTAAATTAATTTAACTAACGACCATTGGGACATACCGGGTTATATCTATAAAACCTGCTATGAATTTCTTTCCACTCCTTTAGTGCACATTTTTAATCCTCCTTTGCTCAATGCCGTTTTCCTCCCTTTTTAATCAGAACTTCCTTTTCCTTTATATAAAGGAGATTCTCATATATGGATATTAATCATTTTCATTGATATGTAATCAAATTATTTTCAACAAATTAATTGATGGAATTATTTTAAAAGAAATAGTTTTAACTTCCATAAAGCCATCCCCCAATAGAGAGTTTGCGCCAAGCCATTTTTCCTTACACTATGGGCCCTCCTTACACTGTCTATAGTGTAAGGTGAGCTTTCTTAGGCGTTTTTGCGCAAAGCATGCGTTTTACACTATATCTTATATGCTACATGCGTTGCAACACACTCAATAATTCGTGCCACATCTCATCCTCGGATGTTTCAATATCCTGCGATATCAGATGGAAGAAGGCTGTGATGGCCGCGACTTTTTCCTTTTCCGAAAAACGAAAACGTGTTACTTTGGTAGCATTCATGATTTTTACTGTCTCGTTTCGAGTCGTGGAAAAAACTGCAGCGACGTCCATTTGCAAAGTTTCTCTTCTCGCAGTTAAGCTCCGCTGGTTGGCTATATCTATACGGCTATGTGCGCTGATTGGCTGCCTTATTTTTATAAGTAAGGTTCGTTCCTTATGCTTATAACAGAATTTTGTGCCTTATACGGCTATAAGTATAAGAAAAAATGGCATGGCGCAAACTCTCTATTATCACGTTCATTCCTAATCACTCTATTCTCTCCACCAATAGCATTTCAACAAGTGCGCCATTTCGAAAGCCTTTTGACTCTGCCTACTATGAGATCTTGATTCCACGTTTATCTCTCCTGGGATAGTCTTCATCTAAATAAATTTATTATCGTTTGGATTACTTCCATATTTTATTCCATTCGATTATCGAATTTCGATAAGTCAATATAAACTCTACCCTTTTTTCCGTTCAGATGGTGGTCCCCAAGGTGCTAGTTTAGGCACACTCTTTCTCCCACCGGTTCTCACCCATTTATGCAAATTATTATATCGGATTATTCCCAATTGCTCGCTCGTGTGCTATTAAGGATTTGAGAATGATACTCGACTATTGTTGACATTTAAAGGTCATATTCAGAAAGTCTCAATTAAAATCAGTCGCATTCGACTTTCTACATTCACAATTTACGATGTTATCTCACTTCAAGTTTCCTATGATTTTGTATAATTCAGAAATTTGGTTTTCCGGTTCCAGGTCCCAACCTCCCTCTTTTCAATCTAAATTTAATAACTTTTTAAATTTCTCACGAAACATCATATTTCATACCATCTGTTTTCTTTATCTAATTTTAATATACATTTTAATCCAACGGGATCTTTTAATATTTTTTTAAATTAATAAATGGTCGATACTTGAAGCTTCTTTCTTAGTGAGATTGATTAACTTTAGGATTCTGCATTCTAAGCGCTTCAAATTTTACGGATCCAAGGATATGCTTCGTTTCTGCGTTATCACGCTACCGAAGAGGGCCTGGTCCTCAAAATGTACATATGTGCATTAAAATTATTTAGTGGAAAAGTGTTTTCATTATTTTTATTGATTTTACATCCACAGTTTCGTGACCTGATTACTTTATGACTGTTTAATCATTGTTTCCAACCGAGTCTTAACTAATTTATTGCCTGATTATAAACTTACCACCGTATGGAGTTTGACTCTTTATGGAAATGATCTCGTGATAATTTTTTTTATAGAAAATGCAAAAATTTAAAAATTAACAGATCATTTTAGATTACGATAATTTTATAAAAATTATTGCGTAATTAAAATACTTCTATATTATGTTTCATTTTTATTCATTGTTCATATTATTTATTCATATTTTTAAAAATTGTTCATTTCTTCTTAGCCATATAGACGGGGTGCGCAGGAAGTAAGAACGCGCATGCACCACTTTCTGTGCCTTCTTTCACTTCCGACTTTAGAATTTCTCAGGCAGGAAAGAGGAAAAAACGAACAATGTAACCAAAAAAAAATTCCGTATGATGCTGCTCCAAGTTCAATCAATTCGCAAAAGGCAAAATTATTGAGTAAAGTAACGTATCATCGATTTCCGTGTACCGTTTTATAATCTCCGACTCAATACTAAAGTAATGATAAATCGCGGCACTCGACAGTCAATCTGAATAATGTCGACTTTTAGTCACACACACCACTAGAAGTGCAGTTATTATGAAAGCGGAAATACGTCTAGGCACGAAGTAAGCTAATGTTTGTAAACACGCACCCCGTCTAGAGGAGTCTCTACAGGAAGATAAACGTATTTCTTAAATTGATTGCAACCATTCCGTATCTTTCTTATGTCTAACAGGTATTCGCCTTGCTGTTTTGTTTTTTGTAGGGGTGGGGGCGTTAATAATATAGAACAATCGCAAACTTAGACAAGAATTAAGAGGGAAATAAAGGATTTTTTTTCAAACCACGCTTTTATTATGTTTTATTATAATATCTCTTCAAGCCGGCGTCAACAAATTTGTAAAGAAAATTGTTTGGTCTAACAATCAATTCGTATAAAATCGTCCCTCCGCAAATCGGCAACCAAGTTGCCGACTTGTGGAGGGATGAGTGAAATGAATTAGTACCATTAGAACATGAACCAGTGGGCCGATTTGAAAATTTTTCTTTAATATGCATGTGTACGTATTTTCCTGTAACGGCAAGTTTCAGTCCCTAGCTTGTCGGGAAGTTGATTTAATATTGATTACAAAATTTGACCCGGACAGACAGACAGCAAAGTGAGTTAAATAAAGCGTATAAAAAATTTTAAAAAAAAACTTTCTAAAGAAAAGGAGTAGAATGAAAATTTGTTGAGGTAAAATGATCAGCAAATCGCTATGTACAATTAGTTTTCTACGGAATATTAACATAAAAAGACAACTTAACGCCACAATCTTTTCCTTCTTCACTAGTAATAGGGACGAGGAAGAGGAAAAACTCTGCAATTAGCAAATAACTGAAAGTATTTTATATTTAGCTGCAGGGAGAAATATCCAGAACTAAATTAACTATAGAAAAGCATTTTAATCGATATTCTTAACCGCTCTGCGATGAAGGTCTAAAACTTCTTGGGAAGATGTTTTTAATTAAAACTCATTCAATAAATGCTAACATAACAATTTTTCCGATTCCAAAGAATTAAGCTTGAATAAAGAATAAACATAAACTTAATAGGAAATAATTTAAAAGTGGAAGCAAGAGAATAAAAAAGAAATACAACCACATATCGCGAAAGCATATGTATTAAAATAAGAATGTTTAACAGAAAAATACATATTTCAAACAATCTGAAATAATCTGTGACATTCTAGGGGTTCAGTAAAAGACCTATTAATGAATGCACAATTATAAAGTTGTGTAATTAGATTTAATTCAGCATTTTAACATTACAAACCAATATTGTAATATCAGATATACAATACTTTGACAAAAGGACTCAATCTATATTAAGGTAAGATTATGGATCAACCTTCCCATATTGTAAATTTGCAGACTGTCTATATCGTTCCTTCAAGTTAATTTCACCCTTAACTATGATAAATAGTAACGAATTGCCAATACTTTAACACTCTGGCACATATTACTATAACTGAATTAACAATTCCTCAGACTTATTTAAATAGGTCTGTTTGTTTACAGTATATAGTACTTAAGTTCCTCTAAATCTATAAAAGACCTTGGATCTTGACAGTCTTATAGATTAAATTGTTTGCCAGTTTCTATGTCCGACACCAAAAATTATTTACACCCCAAAGAAAGCTAATGATCGAATCCGCGTTGGAGAGATCTGCGAGATCATTCTAATAGTATAGCCCATTACTTATCTTGTGGTTTCTCTGGCTTGTTTTTATTGGAAAATCAATACTCGTTAACTTCTGCCGACTCCAGTTGAAATTATCCATCCTTTTTGGGCATTTCATCAGCTCAGCGGACGCTTCTCCTTGTTTAGAAAACCCTACGGTCAATATGCAATTTCAGTTACTTCAATAAGCAATTGTTACTTTAACAAGCTGACTTCTGAACAGATTATAGGATGGCGTCAAGCGTTTCATTATAAGAATTGTGACATGACAGAAAGTTCCTCTCCTCTGATTTGGTTCCCTTCCTACTCATCGGCGTTTGGATGAATAGTGAACAATCACCATCCGTTAGTACGAAGCAGTGTATCATCAATATATCGCATTTTCATTAGGAAACTCCTTTGAACGACAAGTCTGAAGCTTAATCACCTTCCCCATACGCAAGAATACTCGAATTTTTAAATTTTTTTTTTTAATTCCCCTTTTCTTTTTATCAAGATATCCCTCCTATTAGCTCACAACAACTCTCCAAGAATACATAAATTGCTTCAGCTCAACAATCACAAAGGAGAAAGCCAAAAAAATTAAATTTAAGGGGAGAATTTATCTATTGAAGAAATCGTTGTGGCAGTTCCCAACAGTGCCACAAATCATAATTCATTAATGTAAATGACTCGAAAGCGAATCGAGAGTAACGTGTGTGAAATTGTAACGAGGGAATAAATTGTGCACAAGTCTTTTAATCATACATTGTGTTTAACCATTGGAATACGTCAACGTAGCAAGGATATTCACGCTGTGTGTACTTAATTAAAATTTGAATTAGTTTTCTCTTAATGTCTTTTATGCATACAATTCTATGTTACATTTTTCTCTAAAATGTATAGCTCCACGGGGGAAATTGCAAGAGACAAGAAACATCCTGCTTGTTAATACGACAAGTTTTATTAAAAACCGTTTTTATCATGAAATTTATCATGAAAATTATCAAAGGAAATTGGGAAATTTTATCTCGGAAAGAGATACTCTCACCTATCAGTTATGACCTTAAATAATCTTTACTGTCTCTCTTAATAGTAGACGGTTTCATTTGGTTTGAATATACAGTTTAGAATCTAGCCAAAAAAATTACAAGTAGATGCAAAGCTACTTTTCATCAATATTTATCGTAGCCAAAATCGACATCAAGTAAGAAACAATATTTTTTATAATAAATTTTCAATTGACAAGAATCAAAAATCTTGGTAGAATAAATATTTTTGTTAGTGGAAGAAGTAAACAAAGACGGAGAATAAATGCTAGAAACGAGAACATTTCAAATCCGCTCTCTTAAAAATGTTGTTCACACACAAGAAATATTGACCAAATCAAAGAGATAAAATAAAAAATAAAATTTTTTTTCCTTCATCGCAACAGCGAAATTATTAAAAAAAAAAACTTTGAATGGAATGGTAAATAAAATTGCATACCACTGTTTAAAGAAATAAATAAAACAAAACTGAACATATTAAAATCATGATGTACGTATAGGGTGATTCTACAACCCCTGGCAATAAATATTTATTCATGATGATTAAACGAGCTGAGGTGTAATTGATTATAAAAAAATAAAAAATAAAGAAGAAATAAAGAAACTTTTTATGTTATAATTTATTCCATTGCCCACGAAGTAAAAAAAAAGCAGCCCACGATGTAAAAATAAGAGATCATAAACAACTATTATTTGAAGACCTTTTAAGGAAAAAAATATTTGTTCAGGTGACATCATCGAAATAAGTATTTGTTCACTGCTTGTAAACAATATCAGTACTGGACGGCATTGCCCTTTGCCTTAATCACAGCTTGGATTTTTTGTTGGCATTGATATAATGCATTACAGTATAATGGATCTATTTCTTTCCATGAAGTTAGATATATTTTCTGGACTTTTGGAATTCATTTTCTTTCTCATTTCGGCCCACACATTTTCAATTATATTCATGTCTCGGCTATTTGCCAGCCAATCCATTGTTTTAATTTGTTTTTCTTTCAAGAATTATTTGATTTTTTTAGCACGGTGGCACGACGCATTGTCATCTTGGACTAAAACCGGATCATCCCCAAACTTATCTTCGAATGTTTTGATCAGAACCGTATTTAAGATGTCAAGATAAACGCCTGCATTCACTGTTGTGTGGATAATACCACAATTCACCTAGGCCCTTGGATGTGATACATCCCCACACAATAAGTCCTTTTTTAAATTTTACAGACCGCGCTAAACAGTCAGGATGGAATTTTTCAGATGCTCGGCGCCACACGATTTTGCCGCTGTCGTCACCACAATCGAAACACGTTCTGGATTCATCACTAAAGATGATTTGGTTCCAATCGTTGACATCCCAGTTTTTATAAGATTTTGCCCATTTTAAACGTGCAGCAATCTGTTTGACAGACATCTTAGGTTTTCTCTTTGCCTTTCTTCGGCGGAATCCAAGCTTGTTCAGATGATTACGAATAGTACGATTATATGCATCTGATTTTTTCCAGTGGGTATTTAATTCTCGTGATGAAGATGATCTCATTTTAAACTATCGCTTTAAGTTTCCTGTCATCTCCTTATTGCTTTCAAAGAAGCACCAGTTCTTTTCTTGTTAGAAACATACTTGTTGGTTCTGTATTTTTTTCAGATATAACTCACAGTTCCTTGAGCACACTCAATTATCTTAGCAACTTATCGTGTGGTTTTCTTTCCTTAATCAACTTTATCATAAGCATTTCTTCTTCTTCACTATACTCTCTTGTTTTAGGCATTTTAAGTGAAAACAACCAAACAAAACGAGGAAATTATTTGCTCCTATAAAGCCTCCCATGTAATTGTAATGGGCAATCCCATTGAAGGTTTATTCCATTGTTAACAATAGTGTATAAATACTTATTCCTTAGAGGGTCTTCAAATAATAGTTGTATAGTTGTATATAATCCCTTATTTTCCCTTATATTTACATTATGAACTGCTTTTTTTTACAATGTTTCCAAAAGCAATGGAATAAATTCCAATATAAAAAAAATTTCTTTATACTTTTTATTCTTTTATAACCAATTATACCTCAGCTAGTTTATTCTTCATGAACAAATACTTATTACCAGGGCTTGTAAAATCTAGAGCCCACTCCACAAGGAGACTCCACGTACTCTGGCAAGGAGGCTCCACGTACTCTGGCTCGCCGAATTTCCTAAAAAAATTTTAAGAGTTGCTTTCACCCAATTAACTACCTACGCAAAGCCATTCGATGCACTTCTCATCCGTGGAAAAAAAATTCATAAAGTTTATTTCAATGTGTGCAGTTTAGAAATACCCGAATTGTGGAATAGGATTCTAATAGGGGAAAATATCTTCGCATTGAATGATGGGTACAGCTGCCATTTTTTGAGGGCAAGAGGAAGGCAATCCTATACTGCTACTCATCGAAGTGCGCCGTTTTTGCCCGACTTGTTATTGTATAACGATGGTAACGAGTTGTTGCGTGTTTGGATGTATTGTATAACAATGGGATAAGTTCAGTCTCGATGCCCTCAAAAGATGGCGGATATTCAATGTTTATGTTTTGTTATTTCTCCTTATAGAAGATGCATACATTGGTGATAAACTTTATGAATTTTTTCTCGGAAAATTTTCAAATGTTCATCAAATGGTTTTGCATAAGTATTTAATTGGGTGAAAGCTACTCGTAGAATTTTTTTTTATCAAATTCTGTAAGTCAATATGTAGAGTCTCCTTGTGAGATGTGCCGATTAAGCCAACCCGAGATGGCTGAATAAGTCAACGATGCACGATTTGATTAAGAAATTAAAATTATTAAAAAAAAAAAAAAAAGAAAAAGACAAAACAAAACAAAAAAGCAGGTCATTCACGTGAACTCTGGCTACCTTGATCTAAAGCCACTTGATTTCTTACTTTTGTCTTACCTCAAAGAGGTTGTATACGAAAACTATCCAAAGACCATCAAGATATAAAAGGATAACATGCGCAACATCTCCATCGATATCTCTAACTCAAAAAATATTAAAATAATTATAAATGGGAACCATAATGATTACTATAATTATCGCCCAATCTCAATTTTACCGGTATTCTCTAAAATATTTGAAAAACTATTCTTTTTTCGCTTGTCCAATTATATTCATAACAATAAATTATTATCGGCAGCTCAACATGGGTTTTCTCCTAATCGTAGTATAGATACGGCTTGTTATGAACTAATCGAATACATACTTCTTCATATGTCCAAAAATAACTTTGTAGTTGCTCTATTCTTAGATTATACCAAAGCCTTCGATTCGATAGCTCACCAATTACTGATTCACAAACTCTCTATCTTTAACGTTCGTGGCCGCCCACTTCATTGGCTCTCCGATTTTCTTACTGATCGTTCCTATTACCTATCTGCCCACGATATCACATCATCATTACTAATTCGTAACATTGAAGTCCCACAGGGCTCTATCCTCTCACCATTACTTTTTAACTTTTTTATCAATAACTTAGCCTCCTCTTCAAATTTAATCTTATATGCTGACGATGCAACATTATTATTCGCTGATCCAAATATTGATAATTTATCCATTAATATTAACCAAGCCTTATCTATCTTAAGTCACTGGAATTCAGTCAACCTGCTTACCCTAAACCTTAATAAAACTAAATATATGCTATTCTTTCAAGGTAACAAACTACATGTTACTACTTTCCTGCCCATTTTCTATACCTCGGATCTATTATCAGTTGCAAGCACGTTTAAATATTTAGGAATACATTTAACACATGATCTTTCTTGGAACTTGCATATCAATACTTTGCTAACAAAACTTAACAAAAGACAGGGAATGATTTCTCATCTGCGCTTTCTTCCCTCTCTTATACTCATCCTCCTATATAACTCACTACAAATTCTAATCTTCTACGCCTTTACCATCTACAAAAATGGTTCTTAAGAACCCTGCTTTACATTAAAAAACCCAACTCTATTTCCCATCAGTTTGAACTATTAGGCATTCTAACCATCTATCAGATTTACATTATTCAACTCTGTACACTTGTCTACAAAATTCTTAA
Source organism: Rhysida immarginata (assembly GCA_023313115.1). Taxonomy (NCBI): domain Eukaryota; kingdom Metazoa; phylum Arthropoda; class Chilopoda; order Scolopendromorpha; family Scolopendridae; genus Rhysida; species Rhysida immarginata. Next base: position 10,838,212 of record JAHWFO010015474.1, read on the forward strand.
TAATCAACTAATTCTCTCCACACCTATTGAAATATCTTACTAGCATACTCTACGCTCATATTCCACCCGATCATCAAACCTAATTAGTCTTCCCCTTAGCAAAAATAATTATCAACGCCACTGCATCTCTTATATAGGAATTAAATGGTGGGGCAATTTACCTGAACGAATCCGCACATCCCCTACGAGCTCAGCATTTAAAAAGCTATTAAAATACTTACTTCTAAGTAACAAATTACCCACTAACATCTTTTAAACCTCTTTTTTACTACTTATAATAGCCCTTTATTTGCCCCTTTATTTTCCTCTAATAATTCTTTTCTCTACATATATTATCTTGCTGGAAACCTCTTTCTACACCTTTCTGGACCATTCATCCTCCAGATTGTCCTCCATAAAAAACTATAATAATAGTTATAAAATATTTTATTTCTCTTTTTTCCTCTTTTCCCCTATAGCTCTATAACCCCCCCCCCCCCCTCCAGAGACCACACATGTCGGCCCGCTGCCCATACAGGGTCCGGAGAGGGTTCATTGTAAGTGTTCAACCCTTTTTAAATAAATAAATAAATAAATAAAATGAAAAATAAAAAATAAATACTCTTTTTCAGCTTTAATATTTAAAAGGATTTTAAGAAGAATAGTTATAATTATATCTAAATTACTCGTGTTATATTAACTTAGAAACATTAAAAAACAATTTCTTTAACTTTAAATAAACCATAAGGTCACATGAAACAGTTTTGAACAAAGAAGATAAAGGAGGATATTTTCAATGAATTTTATCTTTGTTTTTCTTCAGATTAGTTGCTTTTCTTAGAGGAGGAAGGCAATTCTTGAGAAGTGCAAATAGATTTTACTTTTGCGCAACTTCTCTCGAAAACAAAATAATTTTTTATGTATAAATGCATGATTTTTAAGTAAACACGATAAAATTGATAAAGGGATATTTATTGTTGACAATGTTAAAATTTATCAATCTCTACCCTTTTCCTCCACTTTAGATGAGAATTTCAAATAGCTTTAGATCTTAAGAGATCATTTTGCGGCTTCCTTCCTACGCTCCTTCCTGTTTTCATTCGGGGCGTTAATCAAAACTGAACGGAAAAGATTTGTGTTCAAGCCAAACCACTTTATAGAGAATAAAATCTCGTCTTCTTAGTTTGCCCTCTCAATTAATTAAGAGCCCTTTGAAGAAGAAGGAAGCTTTCCAATGTCTGTGATCTCGCTCTCATTACAGCGAACCTTGATGCGATATCGTCACTGCCACGCTCAAATTCAATCTCCTCTGCCCTGAAAAAATTATTTCTTTTAATGGCAACAGATAACTAACATTCTTGGTGTGGATTCTTACGGTCTTGCGTTCTCAAAACAGTCTAATTATACAAGTTAAAGAGCGTAGCTTTCCTTCCTGTCCATATGGTCAAGGTTGCTTTAAACTAAAAGCGCCTCTAAAATGTTTGGGCCATTATCTTCAAAATGGTATCAATTTCATGTACAAAGAATGTTACCACAAAAAAAAAGAATGCAACCCTTGAAAGCAGGCCAGTTCTTCATCTATGTATAAGCAAATAAACATGTTCAAAGTAAATAAGAAATTCTAAAGGAATGCGAGAGCTATTAAAATTAAGATGAATAAGTGTTTGATAGTTTATTTCTTCATATTATTTGTTCATACGCTGCAAATTAATAAAAACAAACTTGATAATTGTATTACGTAAGATTAAAATTTTTTTCTACCTAATTGTCGACAAAAAATTAAAAATATAACGTCATTTCCATTTTTATCACTTAGAAAAAAAATAGAATGGGGTCTATGTTTGAATTCTAAATTTGCTCAAAATTCATAAAAAATGAAAAACAGTTACAATAATCATGTATTGAAATGTAAAAATTTTATGAAATTGTTTTCATACATAAAGAAAAGATATTTTAAAAGCTCAGTTTTATCATTTGGTCGTAACATCACAAATCGGTAAATGAGGCCAACGAGAAAACAGGCCTGGGCACTAAAAAATCACCTGATTATCGAAGTTTGAGCACGGCCTCCTAGAAATAACCAGGCCTCAACATGAGGTCAATAATGTATTATTGAAGCACTAAGAATGTGATGTTGAACTAACTTCTGTAAAGCACTACCTGTTCGACGTAACAATGTTTTATCTTTTCCATGTTCAGGCCTGGTAGTTTCTAGAAGGCCGTGGTCTGAAGCCCAGACTCTGAGTACAAGCCAACCTTCATTGTTTCCAACAAACGAAAAAACACTGATTATTAAAATCCAAGATGAAGACAATGAAGATTAGATTGTTATTCAGACCCCGATAATCAGGTGACTTTTCAGTGCCTAATGCCACGGCCTTCTAGAAACTACCAGGCCAGAATATGAAAAAAAACAAACAAACTTGTGTGTCACGGGACAATCGACTGAAGTGAAACTTCAAGTGCATGATAATAGTCAGTGAAAAATATTAGATGATGTAATCAGTGAAAAGGATTAGTTGCTAATATTGATTAAAAATAAATCATTTAAAACATGAACAATTTATTTAAAAAAATCAAAGTACTTTAGACAAACACAAGTTTATGATCTAGCAACACTACAATGTCTTATTCTAAATGTTAAAATTTTTACAAAAGTTTTAGAGAAATACGTATAAATAATGTTTCATAATATACTTTATTATACAATAAATTAAAATATGTAATTTTGACTTTGAAACGAGATCTCCGGCAATACAATAAATCAAAAAAATATTAATAACAAAAGTTGAAAATGCGTGTTACTGCATTGCTAGAACGATGTTAACGAAAAAAAAACACAAAAAAAAAACAAAAAAAAAGAAAAAAAAAGATATTACACCCGAGCATGCGGGGTTTAATTCTCGTGCTTTGCCATTTTTTCCGAGCATTAAAAAGTAGAATATTTAATTTTTTCCGAGCATTAAATTTCTCTAAGACTGATCCTCCATCTCTTTGCCTTCATCGATAAATTGAGTTTAAAATTTGAAATTTAAGGAGTTTTTCAAATTAACAAAAAGTTGATCCTCCGATAGGGTGATAATTGATCTTATCTCCGATTTTTCTCAAACTTTATCAATATATTTTTGGAGATAAAATATAAGGTATGCATAGCTTCGTTTGCCAGATAAAAATATATTTTATCAGTTATAATTAATTATCAAAGTTATCTAAATCTCATCACATAAAACGAAGCATATCCCAAATTGTGGGAGAAAGCTGGCCACCACACCTCGAGAAGAAAGAGGACCCCGAAGAATCGTGAGAAAACACCTTTTTAGATCTGTCAAGCATCTCCATTTGCTTTGGCGGATTCGACGAGGACGACGAGGATTTTTTCAGGGGGAAAGTCCTGAGATCACGCACTTCCTTCGGAAGGGAAGTAAAGCCGTTGGTCCCGTGTAGTCGTTTGCCGGCTGCACGTTAAAGAACCCTTGCGAGGTAAAATTTGCGGCCCCTATAACGCCGTCCTGAAATGACCATGGCAGTTGAAAAGGATGTTAATACCAAACAAACCAAAGCAACCATCTGCTTTGGAAAAGAACAGGAATCAATGTATCCCAGTCGACAACCTTACGATGACTTCATAAATTGAAAACAAAACCTTTGCTATCACCCAAGCAACGTCAAGCTCGGGTAAGGTGGTGTAAACAAAGATTAGTATGGGGCGAGGAAAATTGGAAAAATGTCCTGTTCAGCGAGGAATCTATGTTTTGTGTCAGCTTTGGTGAACAAGGACCTCGGATATGGAGGTTAAAAGAAGAGGCATTCACCAGAGAATGTGTGAAACGGTCCGTCAAATTTGCAGCAAGTGTCATGGTGTGGGGATGCATGTCTTCAGAAGGTGTCGGGAAACTGCATTTTCACTGGACGTGGTAATGCACAAGTGTATCAAGATGTTCTTGAGTACTACTTGATTCCTGCGTCTGAGGATTTGTGTGATGACGAGTTTGTGTTTCCACAGGATGGTGCCTCATCTCACACAGCAAAAAGCACCATGAAGTGGCTACAAGAACACAATGTGCAGGTACTTCCTTGGCCGTAGAATTCTCCGGATCTCAACCCAATTGAGAATGTATGGGGGTACATGAAAAAGACGCTTTAACTTCAAGCTTCGAGTAATGAAAAAAGAACTGATTGAAGCTTTGAAACATACCTGGTCACGGATAACAAAAAACAAATGTGCTGAACTTGTAAATAGTATCCCACACAGAGTACGAGCAGTGATTCAAGTATGTGGGGATGCAACGCGATATTGAGCATTACTTTATATAGTGTTTGTTGGCTTCATTATAATTTTTTTTAGTTGAGTTGATGTTATATGCTAATATTCATATTCTAATTTTTTGATTATTTTGCAACCGCTACTGTATTTTCAGCTAAAGTAATACATTCCTGTTGTTTTGTTTGAATAGTTACCTTAAGTCAATATTTCATTACAGTAAAGGCAAAACGTTCGATTAAGCGTTCAATACCTTGTTTTTTTGTTCATTTAGCGATTCACATCACCCGAATGGACGATTATTCTAATTTTTGAATATGGGCTTTACAACAACGTCTCAGGCGACCTCCTTGAAGTCACGCCATGAGCAGTTGACACTTTTAATTAAATTACATCATTTCACATTTATTTTCTATACTTCTAAAAGGAATTCCACTTTGAAATTTCGATGGCCATTAGAACAAACATCAAGAAATATGCTAGTATTTTTTACAGATTTTTAATATGTCGTTTTAACTTAAAATTTTCAAAATTAATGCTAAAATCATGTTAAATACTTTTTTCTTTAATTTCAATTATAACTGAATATATATAGTTTAAAAGCCCACATTTTAAGCTTTAAAATGAGCTGTGAATGAATCCTGTGTTTATAGAACACCTTAACTGACCAATTTCTGTAAATTTGACTGAATATTTTTGTAAGAAATTATGTTAGATGAAAATTAACACCGTGGGGTTAGTTACTTTGATGTAAGGAATGTATAAAAAAATTTGAACCTTTTTTTAAAAATGTAGTGTTTTTTAGGCGTCTCATTTCACGTAGAATGATTCAGCTGTAGATTTGCACGTGTTTTTGGCAACTTATTCGTGTTATTAGCAGTGGATTTACAGACGAAAGTGGTCAAACTAGATTCATCACATTTATTTAAGTATTTTAAAGCATAATTATATAAGCGATATACATGCATTTCATCCTGCTTAAATTGAAAACTTCGTTTATTATTTAACTTTATTATTAGTCTATAATTATTAGATTATACGCTACAACTATATCACATAAGTACACGTACAGAGCTTTAGTTGGTTGTACTGGTATAAATCGCAGAGCAAGTATATTGAAGTGGATGCTATTATTTTTAACATATAAATGAAGTAAATGCTTTAAGTTTATCTTTCACACGTAATTTTCAATTCTGTATTTTAATTTTGCTTACCTAGAAATGATCTTGGCAGACAAAAAATTGATGATGATAGAGAAAATTCATCCTCAAAGCAGCCATGATGATAATGTTTTAGCGGGTGGAGCTAGGAAGCAACTTATAAAATTTAATTAGAAAAAAACGATAAGGATTTGAGAAGCGAATTTTTTTGTGTATTATGTAAGAAATGTATTCTTTGATTTGACAATATTTAAAAAATCATGCATAGACCCCATTCACCCGATCCACATGTAAGATGGACCCTTTAAATAAAAAATACACATTAAGTGTATTTAAATATCTTGTGGCAAAAAATAAATCACCCTTCGCTTATAATTTCCTTTTAATGCTGTCAACTAATTCGTAAACCGGAGAGAATCTTTACTGGTCTCCAGACGCTACAGAAATGTCTGGTAGATTTAGATTAATTTTAAGTAAAGTGAATATGAATGTATCCAATTGGTAAAGTGTTTTCGGATAGAAAAACCTTTAATCGGCAATTCAATTTTTTAAGATAAAAGCAGCGTATGCTCAAAAAATAATTTTTAATTATGTTTTTATTAAGTCTCAGAGAGGGGTGTAACAAAAAGGTATGGTCAAAGTTACAGGAAACATTCCTCACATGTAGAGGAAGAAAATATCTTATATAGACATGGGTCCGGAAACGCTTCATTTCCATGTGTATTTCCCATTGAATCCTGGATGGGCTGATGTATCCCTGGAGAATTGTGTATTGTTTCGCAGCCTTCCACAATACGAGCACGAAGACTCAATGCGACGGCGAATCGATGCATGTATCCATGCTAATGGAGGACTTTCTGGACATTTCAAGTAAGAAAGAGTTTCATGTGGTATGCTGGTACGTTCTGTTCCTGTGTGTTTCCCACGAGTAATGTAATTAATGAAGAGTTGTAGAAATTGAATTCTACATGTCCATATAACATATTTTCTTCCTTTACATATAAAGAATGTTTCCTGAAAGTTTGGCCGTACCTTTCTGTTACACCCTTTAGATTAAGGCAACTAAAAATAACTTGAGATAAGATTATAGGTATATGATCATAAATATTGTAGAGAAGATAACAATATAGATTGTATTATAAAATATTTTATTTAAGTGATACTCATATTAAATTTAATCCCAGTCCTACAGAATTGCTAATCACATGGAAGATGCCACAGCAATTAATGTCATTGTTATTAGAGTAATAATAAAAATAATATTATACGTATCTTACTATTAGAAGGTAGAATATATGAATGGGATATTAACCCAAATTAGCTTATCTAAATATATATATATATATATTTAGTGAAAAGGACGCGCACGATTTCAGTTTTATAAATTAGTTCAATTCTAAGTACATAATTCTTTTTTCGTCCAGAAGTATGAGTTAACAGCAAAAGAAAACGGACAAGTTTAATTCATAACAATAAATGAAGTCTATTACCTCCGCTCCCTTCGTCCATAGCCACGTTTTTTCCTCCCTGGCATCTCGAAATCACTTTACCAATCAGATATCTGCTTGTCCTCTTCAGTTTCTCCATAAGATGTGTATATTAAATAATAATATTCGTGTTATCACTCGTTTGTTACTCTTCATTTCAAATGACCGAAGTTAAAGAGAGAGTTAAATTCTACAAACAAACAATCATATTCTGTACCTATTTAAGTTAGTTACATCTCTTATTCAAGTCTAAATCACTCATTTTTTCTCATTGTTTTCTCTTGTGATCAATTGATATATATTCTCACTTCTCCTGGCGTGAAATCTAGTGTCTATTACCTCTCAGTCTTACTAATGTTAAGATTACATCTTCTCTCCCGAATACATGGAACATTTGATTTCCTCCAAATTCAGTTAATTCAAATTAACAGTAAAGGTGTCCGTATTTTTTTCATACCAAAAAGCCTTTGGGTTCTCCGCAAGGTTCGCAGAAGTGCTCTTGCATTCACCCTTCTATTCACTATAAGAATGCTTCATTTTCAGAAACAACATTTCATCATTATAACATAAGATTGTATAACATTATAATAATCTGTAAGCTTTTTTCTACATTTTTTCAACCTCGTTGATCTAAATGCAATATTTCAAAGCCTTATGCGTAACAGTTTGTTTCAATCTTAAAAAAAATCCTTGTAAGCAAGAAACCTTTCTTTAACTCATGGAGATATTTCCTGGCAATTATACGTATATCTACAATTAATTGTAAACAATTTATTCGAGAAAAAGGCGAACTTGAAGTTGTATAGGATATTTTTTAAAGTTTTATTTGCATTACTGTTTACTAAAATTTTTTATAAAATATGAAAATTTCAAATGCTTAATTCTTTAAAATTGAAATTACGCTCCATGCTCAATTTCAAAGGCATTTGGGTCTTAAAATTTTTCAAAACAAATTTAACGTAGTAATGAAATTTTACATTCGTATACTTATATCGAGTACCGCAAAGGCGTCTAAATTAAATTTTAATAATTTATCATTCTAATAAAAAATATTGATCGTTTGCAGCTTGAGGACATAACGAAGCGTATAGTTTGTTGGGTTAATTTTTATCACAGTTTACTCTTATCTCATGACCATACATTAAACATGAGGCAGCTGCAATTGTTATTTAGTCAATCTCGATAAAAAAAAATCACAAGATAAGCCTTTAAAAAAACGACAGTTTCACAATCGACAGGTTAATTAACCACGTTTAAAAACTCCTTCTCAACTTACGGATTATTAACTTTCATTAAGAGGTCAGTGAATCACTGTATTTTTATGTTTTCCGAATTGACCAATATTGGTTTAGTTTCCAACAAAGAATTACGTTTACATCAATTTCAGACTATTGATTTGCTTTGAATTTAAAGTATAAAAACAATCTACTCTCAGGTATAAATTAAGAATTAATAAGTCAAGAGATAAACGTAATTTAATATACAGTCAGCCATGCGTTTCGAATGGAACAAAAAAAAGCACATCTTGTTAGTCATTTATTTTAAATGCTTCTGGTTACAAAAGCGTAGCAATTTACACTGCAATTATAAAAGATATTGAAAAAGTTCTTGATGAGGAACACACCATCGTTATCGAGGAGTTTGGTTCAACTGACGCAATTCCACCAATTTCGTTGACTCTTATAGTGATAGTTATTTTTGAAGAGATCCAAATAAATACAGAGCAAGCCAAAATGATGGACCCGATTTCAGACATTAATTTTGTGATGTCTAATGAACGTTATCATAATGCGAGTCATGTGCTTCGAAAGGTTAACTTTCACAGTTTAGTTTCCACTCAGTGGGGCATTGGAACAACGTTGGATAGTATCTCTGGGGGATCGACCTCTCCTTCGTTGGCCACCTCGTTCCCCCCGACTTGACCCCATGTAATTTCTTCCTGTGGGGGCTTGTAAAGGATCATGTGTACAGTCGGGTGCATAAAGGTTTTTACCTAAGTCAAAATTGTTCGGCTTCCTTACAATACTTCAATCCAATGAGATTACTTTTTCCAGGTATCTAGTCCAGCACGCTTACTATGGAACGATTCCATTAAGTTTTTGCTTAGCATCGGGGGTAGGCAAGTTTTACGTCATGTGCTCAACTATGTTGACAAAAAGATTATTTTGGCTATTCTGATGAGAATTTTTGTTTTATTAATAATAAACTAATCTATTTGGTTAATAGTGTAACATAAATGGTGCACAATATCGATATAATTATATGCGTAATCAAGAGATAAGCTGATGCAGCGCTCCTATGGTGTGATGCGGAAGTGATTTACAGGTGTAAGCAGGGAATAGGGAGTGCCGTTCTCCCTATTCCCTGGGTGTAAGTGGAAGCTATTTTCTTTTGACTACTCGAAAGTTACAAGTCTCATTTTTTGTGTGCATATAAAATAATCAACGACAATTATGCCAAAACCATCCGAAAAATTTTTTAAATTTATTATTTAACTAGATGGATCCCGTCAAAATTTGACGGAGAACACCCTATCTTATTATTAATTTTCATCTCTTTAATTAAAAAATAATAAAATAAAAAATTGTCAGAGCAACAAATAGAATAATCATTATGCACAAAAAATAGAATAATCATTATGCACAAAAAATAGAATAATCAGAGCTTTAATATCTCATTATGCTCAAAGAATAAGAAATTAGTTAATATATAAAATCAAAATAGCTTTAAATTAAATTTCTCTGAAAGTATTAAACTGAGACATAAATTGTCAGCGGATAAAATGATCAGTTTTTAAAGCTCTTTCTAACGATATAACATGTTCAGAGTTTTTCAGTAGTCACAAGGAAACGTCATAAAATGATCAAGGCAGGATTTTCTTTCTGCAAATCTTCAGTTAATTTAATTCAAAACAATGATTGGATATTGTCTCATTACAACAATCCCTGCCTTCTGATGTATTGTCGTAACTTTCTTTGTTGGCTTCAGATGCGCATGTGCAAAGCATTTTTGTAAATAGGATTATATATTTTAATAGCAGAGAATATTACATGATTTGAACCAAAGAGGTTGTTTGTAAAAGTAACGGTGATAATGAATTAGTGCATATTTTATTAAAAACTAAAATATAGAATAAAGCATGACATGACAATTAACATGAAAAGTTTTTTAAAACCTCAAATAAACAGATCAAATTGCACACTAGGATGAAAAAACTTTAATCTGTTTATGGTGTTCTTTACTTACACTGTTTAAAACTTAAACGAAATCCAAAACGCGATAATGAACAAAAAAAAAATGTCTATCCATATCGGATTCGAACTTTGTCATTCGAGGCAGTAGGAAGAGACTTTAACGATATTGTTGTCAGCCGCTATCGCTTATTATTGTCAGGAGGGAGCAGGCGACGAGCACATCACAAGCGTATACCTGCTACCCTATTTTCATTCAGAAGGGACAGGTCCATTCTAATCTGCCTTGACTCTCAGTACAAGTACCTAATTTTGCAACCGATCAACATCCAGAAAGCTCAGCCCCTACGGAGCAGGTAAAAACCTTTTTGCACCCAACTGTACATACCACCACTGCCAACAACATTGGATGACCTGCGTGCCCGCATCACTGCAGCCATTGCTGATATTGACCGCGACAAGCTACGAAAGGTTTGCCAGTAGATAGACTATCGGGTTACGCAAGGAATTCACATAGAACACCTGTGAGGTGATGTGATGTGATGTGATGTGTTTGAAGTAACTTTGAACGTTTACCTTTCGTAGCACATGTCTTACAATACCATATGTTCATTAGATTTCAGAGTAAACTTCTGAAATCGGGTCCATCATTTTGACTTGCCTTGTATACAGGGTGTTTCATAATTGGTGTCCCGTCTTTAGGTCCAAATAACGACTCAAGAGGAACAGATTGGGGGAAAATGAATATTGATTATTTGGTTTTTAATTCCCCTAATTCAGAATAAAAACATTTCGCGTCCCTGGGTGTGAAGGGGTAAATTTTGAAAATTTTAATTTTGTAGGGGTAGGGGTTAGACCCCATGTGTTATTTAGAAAGTTGTAGGGCATCATGTAAAATGTGGGTTTAGCAAAAAACCCGGTGAAAAAATCTCATCCCCTGCCCTTTATCGAATGGGTAAAGTGAAAGGTATGGCTAGCCGATGTGGACAAAAACCATACTTATTAGAAAACAGTAGGGCCTACATTTGGAAAATTAATGAGAATGAATGAGACCATTAGCTTTTCAAGGTAACGACTCATTCATTCTCATTCATTTTCAAATGTACTGTTTTCTAATAAGTAATAAAGTTCTAATAAGTTTCTAATGAGGTTTTTCAATTTTTTGTCTACATTAGCTAGCCATACCTTTCACTTTACCCACCGGGTGTTTTGCTAAACCAACATTTTACATGATGCTCTACAACTTTCTAAATAACACATGGGGTCTAACCCCTACCCCTACAAAATTAAAATTTTCAAAATTTACCCCTTCACCCCTAGGGACACGAAATGTTTTTATTCTGAATTAGGAGGCATTAAAACCAAATAATCAATATTCATTTCCCCCCAATCTGTTCCCCTTGAGTTGTTATTTGGACTTAAAGACGGGACACCAATTATGAAACACCCTGTAGAAGTGCGTTAAAAAGAAAAAAAAATTCTTCCTGTAGATAATTTCCTTTCATGGTCAATATTTCAAAGTTTTATACTGTTTTCTCTTGTAGTTCATCTTTAATTTAAAAATCAAGGAAAACAACGAAATCAGTTTTATGTTTTCCTTTTGTATATGTGCAACTATCCATGAAGAGGATTATTACAATTATAGATATCTCAAAATGTAGAGAAACATGAAAAAGTGTTTTTCGTAAAACTAAAATTTTGATAGTTTAAGAGAAAATTCTCTTTTATAAATTATAATAGAAAATATAAAGTAAAAGATAATAAAATAATTTATAAAAGAACTTTAACTTAAACTATAAATAAAATATATTCCTTAAGATAAATAACACTCCTTTAATTAAAAGAAGACAAATAAATTAAAATAAATAATAGAAAACAATGAAAAAACAATCATTTAGTGAACCACTGCATTAGCCAAAATCATAATCCGGATTGGAACAAAATCAAAATTATTAGTAAAGAAATAAATGATAAAAAAGACTAATAAAAGAAACCATCAACATTATTTCGAATGAAAAAAATTTAGCCAAACCATCTATAGAAATTAATAATAAATGGAAATTACTACTAAAAAAACAAGTTTGTTTGTCTTGGATATTACATGCATATTCAATAGTAAATGTAATATCCAAGCGGCTCGAACCCAGATTCTCCATGAATGATTCTCCAGATTCTCGTAGTTTAGCCACTGATTCTACGCCGATTCTTTGGGCTCTTACCCAGCCGCCTAACAAGACCTGTTTGTGATAGCCGAGAAGCAACCGAAGCAACTGAGACTTCTCAATGCGGAGAAGTAGCGACTCAAAACCTATAAAACTCCCTTATTATGCTACTGTGCTTTCTATCTAGCAGGATAACACCTGCTACACGAAACGACACCTCTGATCGTACTCCATCGACCGCTTGCATCCGCGATCGCACTATTTCGGTCATTGCCCAAGGCTCATGAATATAAGTGAAAATGGGGACAAAGATGGATTTGAAAACAGAGATCTTGATGTAAATTTCATTTCTCTTTCTTTTTGCTATTTCAAATTAAAAATATCACATATATAAAATGCTTGATTTACATACTATTCAAATAGTGTTAAAAATTAATTATTGTACTGTTCCTCAAATTCATTGTTTAATCAAGAATCTATGTACCAAGTTGTTTTGTTTGTCTTGTTATTCATTGGATTATATGAAACCGATTATTTTGTAAGCAAAATTTAAATAACTTTAACCAGATCTAGTCCGTCTAATAAAAAAATGGACTCACCGACATTTCTTTTTGTCTTAAAGTAAAATGTTGACGGTAAGATTAAAAATAAACTGTTAAGACATTTATTTGTAAAGCTATATGGATTAGGTAGCGAATCTGTTGATGACGCATTTGATAATTTAAATAGGCAACAATTAGGCGAAAAGAAAATTTTACTTTTGTGTGTTTACAAAATGAGGATATTTTTACGTATTTAGAAGGGCGACAAATTATTTCTTTAAATACGTGATTTTGACATGCAAGAACTTCTCTAGTTGATTGAACTATTCGAACAGCTAGTTGCTATCAGATTTTAACAATCTCAAAATCAATAAAATATATTTAAAAAATGAAATATTTTATGTACTTTTTGAGTGGTAAACAAGTCAATACTCTTCAGCAGCGTTTGTCAACCTACTTTCCCTGCGACTCAACAAAGTTCTTTGTAACTGTATCGCGACTTAAAATTGGAAATGATTTGGATATTTGTCTGTGTCTGATTTGAATTATTTATAGTATTTATATAGCTTTTTTTATCATTTGGCAATCCAAAGGCCGAGAAACGCTTCTCTAAAGTATGCATTTCTTAAGAAATACGCTATTGCGGGATCAAAGCGCAATCTTTGATATGTTTATTCGTGGTATCTTCATTGCCAAGAAATGGCATTATATAGACATATTTAGACAAATCCATAAACATAACCACAGAACTTTCCAACATAAACCCTGTTCTTCGTTTAAGGTTGGCATGACAATTCCTTCAAACTTACAGGAGACGTCGATATTGCGAATCATTTTTCCTCTTAATGCAAGGAAAAAAAAAAAAGAAAAAAGAAAAAAGAAAAAAAAAGAAAACGCACTCATTACTTATTAAATCCGACATTTAGAACTCCTTTACTTTGCAAAACAGATGGTTGTGATTCCCAATAAAAATCGAAGCTAATAGAAAATTTGATGTGTTTAAAAATTGAGTTCTTCATTCGTTCTATATTCACGTTCGATTCTTACTAATTCATTTCTCCTTTAACAAGCAAATTAAATTGATTCGATTATAAGCTATTTTATTTTTTATGGTCTCGAATTTATTCCCCTATACCATAAACGTGATAAAATCCGATTTTTTTTTTAATATTCATAGACAAGAATGTGCGTTATTTCTAAAGTCACCAGGGAACTCGACACATCTATTAGTGTTTTTGAATTAACTGGACAATATTATCATAGAAAAATTAATTAAAATGTAATTGAAACCATCAAATTTTAACGGGGTTATAATTTAACTACACTCTCCAGAAGTAATAAAAATGTCAAGAGTGAAATCATTTTATGTAGTTGGATAACAGAAATTAATAATTTAGACCGTACATTAATAAAGTATGAAATTACGTGCATTTCATTTAAAAATTTAGTATTTTTTAAAATTACTTTTTTTAAATAACTAATTAGCGCAGAAGAAAAGAAGAATTGCATTTGTCATTTGCTTAAATTTTTGTTTACAACAGTAATTTTTATTGTGTCCTTAATTACCAAGCAAGTTTGTATTTCAAACGTATAATCAACATTTAGGATAATAATGTTTTTGCTTTAAATTCTATTAACGATTTATTTTATCAAAATGTAAAAAATATTTTATATAAGAAACGATTTGTACGCTTAAGTTCATATCTTATTTTTTAGGAAAAAAGTTTTCGGTTAGTACAACCATAAAGTATTAAACAATAAATACAAATAAAAACTTAATATACAAATTATATATAACAAATTATCTCTTCTTTGCTAACTCCATGATAATATTTCCTTCTCTCTTGCGAAATTTATCACTTACTTATCAATCGACATTAAAGGTCGAATATGGCAACCCAGCCCATTCCAAGTGAGCAGTTTATGGAAGGAAATTGCAAAAATGACTAAAATACGGCCCATAAAAATAGAAAATATTTAATCATTCTGCGGTAGTATTTCATTATAATTTTATTTTCGCTTGATGCTTTCAATAACATAATAAATTTAATGAACAACATAATACCTGATTTATTATTTATTTTTATTATAATTCTTTGTCAATTACTATTATTTATATAATATAGTTCTTTTCCGAGATCGCTGGGGCATAGGCTTTCCAGTTATCAAATACGTTGGGTCGCAGCTTCGAATCCCGCCGTGGGCATGGATGTTGTTTAAGTTTATCCCCAAAACAAAACGAACACCTCAAAATTATTTTTTCCCAGTTTCTTAACAGTATAACTGAAATCAACGATTCTTTTCACAATGACAAATTTTTGTTTGTTTTTTTTTTACCTAAAGACTTTACTTTTGATGTGAAAATAAATGCTAATTTATCCTAGCTGAGCTATTATTATGTTGTTTCGGAAAAAAAATCTCTGATAAAGTCACAGAGGTGGGTCCAAAATATGGTAAAGCCCAAGGGGCTCAAAAAAAAAGGGGGGGGGGAAGGGGGCATATGTTAGTGGAAGTATTAATAAACAAATTTCTTTACTGTATGAAACTTATTATTTTGGCTTTCTGTAGGGTTTTTTTTTATATAATAAGGTATCAGTTTATATTCAATGTTGTCAGATTTTTGTACAGTGAATATGCAAATTACGGTAGAAACAATGTGTACTCTGTGGGCTCCCACAGGCATTTTATATCGTATGCAAGATTTGTATATTTAGTGATTTTATCTGTGTATGTCATGGATGAAAATGCCAATTACATACAGGAATTGGACAAAATGACTCGAACTCCAACAAAAGATCACATTCCGCTTATTAGTAAGAAGTAGGGCCCCCCCTTTAACCTAATACTTCTGAAATACATCGAGGAATATACAAATGCAAATCATAAACAACATTAATGTCCATTTTATATCACTCTACAACCAATATGGTTGCTAATGCCTTGATCGAAGCAGGCAGTGGAAATCTTCTTCTAACCGCATTCTCAATAATATTCAGGTCCGGCAACTGGACGCGATGAGCAGTGTGGGTGGAGATCGTCGTCCTGGAAGATTGGATCACCAATGGAAGATCGTCTGGACTATTGAGAAGATTCTCTGAGCTGTTGCGTGGTCCCATTGAGTTCCATGATACGGACCCCCCCCCCCCCTCCAAGCTATACATGAAAGTATCTTCACCATACTTGACAGTAGGTTTAAGGCAGTCCTTGTTGTACCATTCACATGATGATCTCCACACTTATATACGACTTGACTCATCTAACAATATCACATGTTCCATGCTTCCGCCGTCCATTGTTTATGTTCGTTGCACCACTGACGACGCTGTTGCACGTTTCCTGTTTGACAATAGCAGCCTTGCCACGGATGATGTCTTTGTGCAGTGCACTTCGGCGATCATTTTTCACTGATACGGATACATTGATTGCATTCAATTCTGCAGTAACTGTCGTCGCCGTAGTTTTGTTTTCGGGTTACAATTCGATGAAGTGTTCTTCTGCTACTGTCATCCAGCTTCATCTTTCGACCACAGTTGTGTCGCTCTGCAGATATTTTACCCGCCTTTGAGTATTAAGATGTGATCAGGGATGTAGTATACAGGGTGTTTCAAAATTATGTACAATAAATTTAGTGACATATTCTTCAGGTCAAAAGAAGACGAAAATGTTCTATAGCACTTTGTCTGGAAACGATTTGTTTGCGAGTAATCCAATATCATACAGTAGGGAAGCACGGTAGTTAGCGGACGATATTTTAGCAGTTCCAGCGTTTCGACCCAACACTAGGTTGAGTGGTTTGTTCCATTTAAACCTACTTTAGGGTTGTTCCATTAGTTGTGTACGGTTGTTTCCATTACTATAGTTTCACTACTGTACATCCACTAGGAATATCAATTTCAGAACGTTTGCGTGCTTTGACATACGCATTACGATTTACGTAAAAAAAAAGTCATGTACACGTATTCCAGTGCAGAATACACTGACATGCACCTAATGTATGGTTTTGCGGACGGAAATGCTGTGGAAGCAAGAAGACTACCAAGAACGCTTTCCGAATAGACGTTTGCCAAATAACCGAACATTTGCATCTGTCGACAGACATTTGAGGGAGCGTGGTTCCTTTGGCCGTCAAACAGGACAAGGGCGGCCTGTAGCACATTCTCCGGATGAGGAGGATGTGATAATTGACATCATACATGATGAACCACAGACAAGCACCCGTCGTATTTCTTCCAAGGTACACATTCCGCACTCATGTGTTTGGCGCATTCTTCACCGTCAGCTTTTGCATCCATACCACCTGCAACTGGTTTAGGCACTGAACCCAACGGACTATCCACACCGACAACGATTTTGACAATAGATACAACGTCGTCATGCTGCAGACCCTAGTTGTCTCAGCCAGATACTTTTCACGGACGAAGCAACCTTTACCCGGACAGGAATCGTAAATTCTCACAACCAGCACCATTGGGCAGATGCTAACCCGCATGTTACCAGAGCTCGAGCGCATCAAGAGCGTTTCTCCGTGAACATTTGTTGTGGAATTGTCGGAAATAACTTAATTGGCCCTTATGTGTTGCCGCCACGATTGACTGGGCGAACGTATCTTTTGTTTCTGCAGAATGCATTGCCAAAATTACTGGAAGATGTTCCTCTTTTGATAAGATCTAACATGTGGATCATGCATGATGGCGCTCCAGCACATTTCAGCCATGTTGTGTGAGCACACCTTAATGCTGCATACACGAATCGGTGGATAGGTCGAGGTGGACCGGTAGCCTGGCCTGCATGATCACCCGACCTTAATCCCTTGGACTTTTTTCTGCGGGCTCATGTGAAAACGATAGTCTACAGCACAGAAGTTCCTAACATTATGGATCTGCGACGACGAATTGAAAATGCATGCCAAACCGTTCGTAATGCTGGCGACGAACTCTTCCATGACACCAGACGGTCGCTTCGTGCGTGCGAGCTGGTGGCGGGCACTTTGAACAATTCCTGTAATTTGGAGCCACGGGTTTAGTTGGCTGTATCGCGTAAATAAATCGTTTCCAGACAAAGTGCTATAGAACATTTTCGTCTTCTTTTGACCTGAAGAATATATCACTAAATTTATTGTACATAATTTTGAAACACCCTGTATATTGAATGACCTAATAACTCGACGACTCGGGTCACGGACGCCCCCTCTAAGGAGCACCAACAATCATTCCTCTTTGGAAATCTGTTAAGTCCGACATATCAAACTACAACAACAAAAAAGGCCTGTAAACACCAAGAGTACTACTATGTGACGACAATCATGTGTGTTACGTGATTTATAAGGCATTACCATTCATTGTGTGGTTCTCAGGAATGTTCAAATGAACTCTGCCAAAATGCGAGTGTTTGAATTAATTTGTTCAACACCTGTAAGTCACTTGGTGTTGTTTATCTTCAAGTATGAAGTCTGGTCTGTTAACGAGGACTATCTGACGGTTATTATACTTCTGTCAAAAATAACTTGTGTGCTGTATTCTCTAAGACAGTGTCTGGAATATGTTCATAGTATGGAGTTTTACATCCGTATGCTTGAGTATCTTAGCTAGATGTTGCCATACAAAAGTTGAATAAAACGCAATGCCAACTTTGCTATATTTTTGAAAAAACTTTATTAATCGAACCAACATCACTTATTATATTGGCAAAGCTGCTATTGATAAATTTCAATGTAATCGCCCCCCAGGTTTACCACCTTCTGCCACACTTATGGAAGGCGCCGTACACCATCAGCGCGTACATAACGTCCCGAAGCGACCGCCCTATGGCAAGGATAACGACAGTTTTTGTCTCGTAAAGGTTCCCTCTAAGTGGCTCTTTCATTTTGGCGAAGAGAACCTGTACTCAAACGGACTCATATCAAGTAAGTATGGCGTTGTTCTAGGATTTCCATCGCCAGTGGCGCAGAAGACTCCTCACATTGACTAAGGGCAGTTTCTAGAAAGTACCGTCGCTTTCTCCTTAAACCAGGATGAAGGTGGTTTTGAAAGAAATGACAGAGAAATCATGTCTCTTCTTCATCCATGGGTGCAGTATTATCCCACATATGTCGTTAGGGCGCTTATACTAACCTCTGGTACTTTAAGGCTCCGCAGTACCACTGTCTGTACCAATTCATCTGACCTTTCGTTCTCAACTCTTCAACAGCGTAAGGTCATGTGACAGTTGTAGCACCATTATTGCCATTACTTTTTATCCAATCCTTTTATGTGAAATATGGTTACGTGTATGTAAATAGTCTGTCTGCGCAGGACCGGTTTTTTCCATCAGGCGACACCCTAGCCGACCTCTTAGAGGCTCCAGAACAATGGGGAGCTTGTCGATCGGAAGAAACTTTCTTTCATATTTTTAGGCAATTTTAGGCAAAGTCAATAATATTTGACGTACGAGGGTTGTTTCATTTTTTAGAATAATTCCGAAAACTTTATCACAGAACACAATGTTGGAGGAACCATGTATTCCTATTTTTTTTTTTTTTTTTTTTTTTTTATTAAATGCATAACTATTGTTTTCGTCCTTTATCGCCTATCAATTACAACTTCAAAGTCGCTTTGTTAGAGACAGTCGTAACCTTGAAAAGAATTATAGCGTGTTCATTAAGGGCAATTTGATAGGTTTGTATGGCGGTCGGTTGAAATATTAAAGGGGCGGATCTAACACGGGGAATCTAGTTCGACGACCTCTTATTACAAGAAGGATACATTTCCCTAGATAATGGAAAACTTGACATGCGTGTCACATCAAACATGCCCGCCGCTTCTGTATCTGTTTTTCACTGCATAATGGCCATAGCAAGACTGATTTTCTCAAAATATTGTTGAGATAAGGAATATTTGACTATATAATAATATCAGTTTATTATTGCTAAATGAATACTCAGTCGAGAAACATACGAATCATATGACCTTATGTTTGAAATGTTTATAGGGATAAGTTTGAAACATTCGCAGGATAACATCGTTGCTAAGATCAAAAAATTTAGTTTTCTGGATTGAGCGGAAAGAAGTAAACCAAAAACTACTTTATTAAAGTTTATTAGAATAAAAAAACTTGAGTAAATATATCTTTTGATTGCAATGGTGAGAATTATTTCTATTCTTTAAATTGAAATCTTTCAAATGTTTTAAGGCCAACATTGTGAAAGTTAAAAATTTTGCCATTATTTAAAATTTACTGGACCATATAAAGAACTTGGTATTTTAATTAGAATACATTATTTTTAAGAAAGAAGTGAAGCAACCTTATAAAATTGCAGCATCGGCAAGAAGGCAAGCGATCTACCCAAAATTTGACTGATGCGTAGATTATAATCTAAGGACATGCAAATGATTATTAGGTTATTTTTTCTCTTCGCTAAGATAAAAATTAAGTTAAAAGGCGAAGATTTGAATCAATAAAGGAGATTCAAGCTAGACGCTAATCATAAGTCTACAATCAAGATATTAACTGTGAGAAAAAACTTTACCAATTCGAAAATAGAAAATTTGACTAAAAACCAATAATTCTATTGAATTACTTATCCATTAATTTAATTATTTATAAACTTAAAAGTGAGAAAAAATCAATTTAATTAATTTAAAAGAACTCATTCCAACTACCAAATATACTTGCAGGATGTTTTCTATTCGTGGCAAAAGCATTGGGATGTAATTCGGGAATTTGTGGGTAACCGTATAGTATAAACATAGCAATCACGATATGAAATGAAAATTATAGAGCAACATGAAAATGTAAAGGTAATTGTGTAGGAAATATAAAACATATTTAGAACTTTATTAGAAAATAATTATTTGTTTGCCAATGAAATAACGCAAAATTTTAAGTAAGATAAGAGTAAAATTTGCCGAAAACATTTTCTTGAATTATTTAGTAATAAAAACTTCTAAAATAGTCTTTTAGAAACGCTGGCCCACATTTCTCAGATAAGTTATCAATTCCTGCCTTTTAAAATTTGATTACCCATATCACTTATTATTTTCAAAAAACTATTATATCGATTTTATATTTTTAATATATCCTTTTATATGTGCAGGAAGTTTCTACCTTTTTTCTCTTTCCTGTTGGCATATTTGAATGGTGCGTGCAGTCTTTCATTATTTTCATGAAAGTTTAAATTTCTAAATAAAATACATGTATACAGAGAAAACGAGAAAGCGTTTTCGCAATAATTTCGACTTTGAAAAGGTAAAAAAAAATGAAACCAGAGCTTTTGTCAGTTGTTGAGCAACCTTTTAAAGGAAATGCAAATGTATTTATCAAGAAAACCTCTTTAATAAAGTTATAACGAATAATACTGGAAAGAATACTCCAACATTGGGCAATTTAATAAAGGAAAAAAATTCCGCGAACTGAATCGAAAAATTCCTTTCATTTTCCTTGTATTAACGTAAATCGCTTTTGGTAAAACCGATGAAAATGATGAGTAAATATTACTCTTTTCTAGGACATTGTAAATTTTAAAAGGAGTCTCATTAGCTTGTTTAAGGGCTTTTTTACCAATTACACAACTACTTCAATCGAAATAATTAGCGCTAATTTCCCATTTCTTTGCGAGAAATTTCTTCTTTGTTGCTTCCGTATAAGTATCCACATATTTGCACAAATTCCGTTGAAAGTCATAATGCTTCGATAGGAATTTATTTATGTCATACAGTTCAGACAATTTTCTGCCTTTGCTCTTTGTTCTTAGCGAAAGGACAGACACAGTGTCACGACATGTAGAATAAAACTCAATAGCAATGGATTATTTTTCTTCTAAAACGGGCAGAGGGAAAACTATCGAAAAAAATTATCCCTCGATACAATAAATAAACTCAAGGACATCAAGAAAAACAAAACTAGAAGGGGGGAAAAAGCTCAAAAAGAAAAACTGTTTTTTATTTGAAGACTGATAAGGGCAATCTCGTCGTCATTATTGACAAATCGGATTATAGTGAAAGAGCCAATCCTATCTTAGAGAGAGATCCTTTCGTTTCAATTGCGTATGACACTGCCGACACTGATTACAGATGCTAACCTAACCTAACGGCATAACCTTCGATAATACATATCCGGCGTTTCATATCTGGGATGTATTCTGTGGTAAGAGGTTTTTCCTTTTTGTACATACATATACAATCTAAACTTTATGCTTGCTATAAACCTGGACAAAAAAATGCCCAAGGTATTGCAAATAATGGAGAAACTACTTTTTCATAAGAAGAGCTGTACTATCATTTACAATCCATTTGGATCTTTTCATGGGAAGTTTTTTTTTTTTGAACATACCTATAGGTCCCCATGGTAATGGAGATTTTTCAAGTAACGGTTACTAAATTGAATCGAGAATCGCAACACATGTTTAAAAATTTATCTAAACAGAAAAAGGCCTGATCGGAAATTTACTTATAAGTCTTTACGAAAAGTGAACGCCCATGCTAAAATCAAACAGGTAAGTAATAATTCGTTATAACATTCACGTACAATGTAAAAATGCCAAACGTATTTCTGAACGCATAACTCCCCGGACATTGTAAAAAAAAAAAAAAAAACTGGGTGTTAACAGTCGAAGGCCTCTAAGAGTACATTCTTTTCGGTCAAAAACAGGAAAGCATGCTTCAACTTAACTTATGAAATCCGTCATGTTACTGTTGATAAGAAGAAATCTTATTGTAAAGTCCGACAAATCTCGAATCATATTTAAACATGTGGGTGGCATGTTTCAGTGACAACCTTAAGGCAGGTAGAATATCGATCATGATAAAAGAAATATGTCGTGGCAAATCTTAAATCCATTGATCTATATAAAAAAAACAGTGAACCATATATCTGAACCTTGCTGTGACCAGCTTTCACCCGATTGTGCTCACCGTCTTCTTTCCAGACTTGGGCATTTTCAATAGGCTAATTCTCCCTAATAATGCTCCATAAAGGCTCTGTTACTGTCCGATTGGTAACAGTGAAAGTGTTCTTTGTCATAGCTACTGCAGTCTCCAGATCTGAATCCGATCGAGCGTCAGTGGGAAGAGACATGACCATACGCGCTCGAAATCACCAATATCCAATCCGGCGAATCTCTCTGCTGCTCTCATCGATGAATAAGATACAACTAAAGACAGCTCCGGAAACTTCTGGAATCCATTCTTCGAAGAACTTTTAGTAGTAATAACAGCTACAAGACTCTGCTAATACGATGTTAGGTAGCGTGTTTAATAAATTGTTACTCAATGGACTATGTGTGGACATAATTGGAAAACTTGTATTTTACTGCTGGTACGTTTTCTACATTAACGGGTTTTAAAGCTGAATGTAATAATGAGTTGCAGTTTAGCGTTTATCTCTTTTTGGGTTGGTGTAAGCCAATATTATAGAGTATTATTAGGAATTTTGAAACAGGCCATGAATTAGCTTTGTTAATGTTCGAGATAATTTTTAAATTTAGTTTTTTCGAATTTGATGTAATTTTTAGAAATTTTTATGCATGAATGCAAATTATGCTTATTTCTTATTTGTTATTGTTAATTGTTTACTGAGCAGTAAGTAGCCTACGGTTAGTTTGCGCTTTATTTTCTTTATGCGTGTTTCTATTAAGAACCTCAGAATAATTAATAACCTGCAATACTTATTTTAATGAATATTTAAACGAAAAACAAATTTCGACTCTTGTTTAATAGAAGCATTCAAATTCACGCAACACGATATTCACTCTTTGAATGGAATTACATTTTTTCTAAAATTTCTAAAATATGCACGAAGTATTTATCCGCCCTTTATCGCCTGTCACTTCGGTCTGTTCGTTCAGTAATCCATTGAACTCCTTCAAACGCTTTGATGACAGCACGCATATGACACTCAAGTGACGATCAATTCGAACGAAAAATTCTCCCATAATACTAAAAAGAATCGTCGAGGGTTCATTAAGGGCAATTTGGTAGGCTTGCAGGGCGGTCGATTGAAATATTAAAGGGGGCGGATATAACACCAGAAATGTGTCCTTCTTGTAAAAATAGACTGACGACCCCTTCATTATAAGGATAAATTTCACTACACTTAGAACAAGCACGATATGTGTGTGTCCATCAAGCCTGTCCATCTCATTTGTATTTGGTGTTCATAGAATAAGTCTGAAATATTTATAAAGATATATTTGAAAGATTCATAGCAGGATATCTTTGTTGAAATCAATAGCAATTTTAGCAAGATGAATGTAAGAAAGAACAGATCGAATAAACTATTAGTGTTTATTAGTGGGGTAAAAAGAGGAAAACTAAGTCCAATATGTCTTGGGATAATTTATAATGGCGAGAATTATTTCTGGTCCTTAAAACGATTTATTTTTAAACTTGTAAGAGGCTCAACTCAATCTATACTTTTATCTTACGAGGGTAATTCAAAATATAAGTTGCAAAATGGCATAGAAATAAAAGTTGACATAACTATCTCATGAAATTTGGCAATTGTCGCAGCATTTCACGAGTCCCTCAAACCCAGCAGCGAAGAAGGTTTGTGGTTGGTGTCATAGCCAGCTGGTAACCTCCAGACAGACCTCCTCCATATCCTGGAACCAGTGACTACTCAAGTGATTCTTCAGTGGACTGAAGAGGTGAAAGTCGAATGGTGCCAAATCCAGATTGTAGGACGGATGTTCCAGTCGTTCCCAACCTAGGGACCTATGTGGTCCACTGTGATATTGGCAATGTGTGGACAAGCGTTGTCATTCAACAGAAGAACTCCACTTCATCAAGGTTCTGCAATATGCGGCTGCAGGGACAGTGTGACCATGGGGCCGTATATTGCATGGATGAGTAGGATGACTTTACTGTGGCAAAACACGGTGACAATCATCTTCCTTACTGTGGCCGACTGGGTGACTTTAAACTTTTTCGTTTTGGGTCCATCCCAAACTGCCGCGTTTTGTTTCCGGTTCAAACTGGTGAATAATGATTTCGTCACCAGTAACGATGCGATTAAGATACTCATAAATCTTTCTGGCGCACCTCATAAGTTGCTATACTGGCAGGCTCGTTCTGGTGTCTTTGTGTTGGTCAGTGAGCTTACGAGGAACCCATCGTGCACACAGTTTGTGAAACTGCAGGTTGTCATGCACATTGCAGTAAGCTGTTCCATGTGAGCGATCCAACGCTAAAGCCACCTCGTTGATAGTCACATGTCGATTGGCACGGATCATATCTTCCACTTTCTTCATGGAAGTGTCACTGCGACATTCTGTAGAACGACCTGGACGAACGGTATCACTGATGATGGTTCGACCACCATTGAAATGTTCTACCCAGTTGTAAACGGCTTTCCTGGATAAACATTTATTACCGTAAACAGGTAACATTTCCTTGTGCACTTAGCAGATTTGCCTTGCGCCCACAGAAATCGAATTACGGCCCGTTGTTCCCCACGGGTACAATCAGCTACCACACTTGCCATCTTACCTACTTGACACTAGAATGATTCACTGCCGCACAAAAACGTTACTTCGAGCGCCGTATACTTTACACGGTGGTGATGGCACCTATGCCGACACTTGCGTAAAGGATCATTGCAACGACCGATATTCATAGTAACAATTTCACATTGCAACAAATTGAAGATATTTCATTTTGCGAGTTATATTTTGACTTATTTCGTACTAGCAAACCCGCGCCCGGCGTTGCCTGGGCTTTTTAAATCATGAAATAAAAATACAGTATAGGTAAATTTTAAAAAGCATTTATTTAATGTCAAAAAATTAATGGAAGTTTTTGGACTACACCTAAGTCTCGAGTACTTCCTTATAAACGACATTTAATGTTGTTGCATCTTTACTGCAAATGTATAAATTTCTAGGGTCGCTAACTCTAGAACAGGCAACATACAGTTGGCCATGTGAGAAACAATCTTCTTGCAAATTTACTCCAGCTACTTTCAATGTTTGGCCTTG
The DNA here is from genome assembly GCA_023313115.1 of Rhysida immarginata. Classification (NCBI taxonomy): domain Eukaryota; kingdom Metazoa; phylum Arthropoda; class Chilopoda; order Scolopendromorpha; family Scolopendridae; genus Rhysida; species Rhysida immarginata. The sequence continues at coordinate 10,863,943 of JAHWFO010015474.1, forward strand.
AGATTTGTTAATTGTTATGGCAAAGCAAAGTTTAACTGGAAATTGAATGCGTTTGAACTGAAAAGGTAAGTCTGTAGGTATTAAAGGGACTCTTGGAATTAAAACTGTTTCACCAAGACCACTTCCAGTAATAATTGAACCTCCTATCACATTATCTTTTAGTGATTTCACAATTAACCTTGTTCCATTACAAAGTGTTGGAGGATTTAAATTTCTAAGTAACATTATAGGAACACCAATTTTAAGTTGTAATAAATGAAGTGGAAAACCAGAAGGTTGTAATGAGTTTAAAAATTCCACAGGGTAATGTACTGCATTTTCAGTTTGTAAAACTGTGTTGATGGAACAATACTGTTTTACATTTCCTTCAACTTTGTTCATTATTTTTAAGTTTATTAGGTTAGCAGAATCGTTACGTGGTGTTAATATAGTCCTCTCTTGGAACCATCCTAAAGACTTGGACTGAATATTAGAAATATCGGGGTAAATTTTTTCAATCAAAGAATCTAGTGATTCGACATAATTGCACAATGAAGAATCAACTTTTATCCTACCATTTACTTCTGGTTCACTGCCACAACCAATTTTCAACAATTTTGTAGAAAATGCATCTGCCTGTTGATCATTATTTAAAAGGACCCTCATGTTTTTAGTGAGTGAAAGGTGAATAACATGCTCCCAAATAAAAGACTTTTTTAAGCAAGCATTTACTTCGTCAGCAACTGTACCTTTTGTTATAACTGGTAGAGTTTGACGAAAGTCACCTGTGAATAAAAATGTCAAGCCACCCATTATTTGATTGGAGTTTCTAAGATCTTTCAAAGTGCGATGCAAAGCTTCTACAACAACCTTATTTGCCATAGTAGCTTCATCCCAAACTATCAAGGAAGATTGACGAAGTAATTTTGCAGTAGCACTTTGTTTTTTTATTTGGCAGAAAGGAGTGTCCCCTGGTATAATTGTGAGGGGAAGTTTAAAAGTGGAGTGTGCAGTTCGTCCCCCCAGTAACAATGTTGCTGCTATTCCTGAAGATGCAACGGCAATAGCTATCTTATTGAAACTTCTAATTTTGCATAGTATTAAGTGTGTTAAAAAAGTTTTTCCTGTGCCTCCAGGAGCATCTAAAAAGAATAGCTTTCCTTCACCATATTGTACACTTGTAATAACCTTATCGTATGCGAAACGTTCGGTTTCGCTTCGCATGGTTTCTGTTTACACAGCTGTTAGAGGAGAAAAAAGCATGGCAGCCTATCGCAAAAATTGTACGTATTTCATTGAGTTCTTTTGAATTTTTTTGCGTTATATATTTTTTATTTTTTTATTGAATTAGTTTATTGAAATATTTAGTTGTGGAGTTACAGTATAGGTAAATTTTAAAAAACCTTTATTTAATGTCAAAAAATTAATGGAAGTTTTTGGATTACACCTAAGTCTTGAGTAGTTCCTTATAAACGACATTTAATGTTGTTGTATCTTTACTGCAAATGTATAAATTTCTAGGATCGCTAACTCTAGAACAGGCAATATACAGTTGGCCATGTGAGAAACAATGTTCTTGCACATTTACTCAGCTAATAAGATGAAGTAGAATTAGCTTATGTTTGTTTGTTTGCTCAAGAGATGGCGCTAAGCGTTTCGATCGCCGATCACCATATGATGAGCAGCCATGTTGACGCATTTTGAGAGCTATTAACGTAAATAATTTAATATAAAACCAATTTTTATGAATTAATACCTAGCCTACAAAGTTTCTACATAAATCCCCTAACAAACAAAACTTGTTTCATAAAAATCGATGCAGTAGTTTTTAAGGTTATCGAGCACATACACCGGGGAAGTGACTTAGATTTATATTATGTATAGATAGAAGATATTAATTTTAAGGTACCTTCTTTTTGTCTTCGTAATCTACCATTTATCAGTAATTTGTAGGTTTTATTATCATTCTTCGTACTATCATTCTTCGATTTTTTTTAATATTTTTTTTTCAGTTAAATAATGAACTTGATGTGTTTCATTCTTCTTATAATGAATGTAAACGTCTGGTAAAAAATGAGATTGGCAATATTTTGTATGATTTCTTCTGATGTAGAAATAAATTTTTGCTCATAAATTTGGCATCTATGCTCTAATATGGTACGTAAAAATTAAATGAATAACAAATAACAATAACAATAATTGCAACTGTGTAAATTTTTCTCAATCGAATAAGATAATCGAATTGCCGTGTTCTAAGCAGCTGTGAATGGATGAATAATTTTTAAACCGCTTTAAAATTTGTGATCCTAACACGTTTGGGGCCTCCATCTTAAAACTTCATGGTGGATTCGAACTTAGATGTAACTGTACATTTGGTAACGAAAGAATGCTCTACTGATTATGTTACCTATTATTTTATATACGTTGATAATATTTTAACACTTGATATCATTTTAAGTTAGACCTTGAAATTCATGGGGTGAAACTCAGATTTTTATAAGTTGCAGAGCAGCAGGAGGTGCCCGCATCGAAAAAAATATTCCAGCCTCATTTCTCGTATTCTTTTATAGAGTTAACATATGTTAACAAAAACTGATTTTATCATTCTAATTTACTATCGTGTACATCAGAGAAAATAATTTATTACTTCCGATTTTTATGTTTATCTCGGGTTCTCCGTAAGTTTCCGAAGTACAAAAACATACATGTAAACAAATATTTTATCTGATTTGTCTGAAGTGTCAACTTGAATTTACCTCATAAAATATTCACATTTTTAGAAAATTAGAGTAATTTAATCGGTAATTGTAAACTGTCCATTCCCTCGGAAAAAACACGGCTATTAAATTTTTAATGAAAGTCCAAGTTAAATGAACTAATTGCTAATTAAATAATACGACCTAGGGAGTCACGTGAAATTTTGCTTACATACGAATAAATCTCTTGTCCAATGTCACTTCAACTGTATCTTTCAAATCCCTCCTTGAAAAATAATGAATAATCATTAACCTCTCAAAATCATTTCATTCACTGGTTAAATGAGTATAAAAATTAATATTTAATATCCGCTAAATTTTTTTATAATGAACTATGTCAGTATTTTCTGTATTTGTATAGTATAATAATAATGGACAGTATCCATATAATAATAATGGACGTTTTTAATTTCACTGACAGAAATTTCTCATTTAAATTAGTTCTGGAAAACGCAATCGTGTATAAGTGATGGTTATCAAACTCACTCTGCTTTCGTAATTACCGATCCACTGCTATTAATTCAAATAATCTTTTAAGTCTAATCTACATCAAGCGATTTCTTTAGCTATAATTTCTAGTATATTAAAAATTATGAAAATAAATTTAAATTATTTTAAACGAATAAACTGGAATTTATTACCAAAAATGATAAAAAATTAAGGATAATATAACCCTGCATTAATTAATGAATATTCTTTAAATTTTAGAAGAACACATACAAATACTTTAGATTAAATTAATCATATCTGCATGTAATAAAACAAGGAATCATGTCATAAAATTCGCCTATCATTAAACGAAAAACAGTAACATGTATGTGGAAGCGATTATAAAAATGACTTACCAACATTACCTTGGCATTAAAATTTATGAGATAGTTTTCATTTTACACACACGTTAATTTAAAATGTTTTTAATGTTTATTTGCTCCTCACTTTAATCACAATTTATTAAAGCCCTCAGAAAAGGACTGTTGTTTTAAACTTTGAAATTAAAAACGCAAGTAATAATGATAATTAATGTAAACAAGAAAATGAGGTCGTAACATTTACATTATCAATATTTCCATAAAGTCACTGAATAACAGGAATTTATTTAATTCCTTATAGCTTGACGCATTCCTTAAAGCTCAGAATTTACAATAAATTTTAACATTATACAAAAATTATAATCTTTAAATTATGTTGAGGATAAATCTATAATAATTATTCGTCTGAAAAATAAAATCAACATTAAAATATTTTAAAACAATTTATTAATAAAGCAAAATATACAAAAGGAAAGAAACTACTCCCCTCTAAAAATTTATATTATTCCTAAAGTTTATTGTCAAAATTTTGAATTTCAATAAAATTCCAAATTTTAAATGTCAAATTAATGCTTTTAACTTAATAATTATTTAATAAATTATTTTAAAACTTTTCGGTGTTGAGGTTTTTTTTTCCAAGAAACAATTATTACACAAAGATGTTCGTTTTATTATCATTTTAACCTAACCTAACCTAACCTAAACCTAACCTAACCTAACCTAACATATTTGATGCCAATAGTGATAATAAATAAAAAGTTTTAACAAATTTGTCGGAACAAAGTTTTTTGGCTCCTTTTAATTAAAATGTAACTTAAACCTTCTGTGATAGCCAGTTATTTAATCTAACTTTCGGCATCTGCTACAGCACATCTGGACGAGTGACATCATTTTCAGAGGGGCAAGATTACACGTTATGCTGAACGTTAGAATTCAAAATTCACTGGTACGACGGAAAATAGGAAGGATATTAAAGCTTTGTTTCCTTAAATATTCTGAAAGAAACTCCTAGATTTCGTTTGCTCATCCTCCAACTAACCATAGCGAATAATTAGTCAATAAGATCGACATCTGTTTTCTTACTGCTACCTTACGTGCACTAAGCAATGAGCAACACCACTCTAATGGGCTGCGATCCAAAAAATTATTACGAACTGGAAAACTTTTTTTTAATAATTAAAAATGTTCATGAATTTATTTTAAAACAAAATCGGATTAGTGAACTTGCTCTAATTTATTTTCTGTACTATTATTTTTTCGTATTTTTTTCATGCGTATCGACCTCTTCTGCGAGAAAATGAACGCTTGTTGCCAAGAAAAACAATAGCAAAGACATACGGAGGTTGCATATTCCTCGGCTCGGCGCTCAACTTCCCCAACCTAATTTCCTATGAACGGAGATTCAGCATTAATGAGAGCGAAAGAGTGCCGAAGTGGAATCGAAAAACCCCACCCAGGATTTCATCATTAGTTACTGTTATTACTATTATTATTACTGCTAAAACTATACATAACAGATATGAGGACCTTGGAAAGCCTGTCTCTTGACAAAAAGACAAAAGGGTGTATTAAGGAAGCCAAATATTTTATGTCGCTACATTAGATGAAGAAATACTGAAGAAAAAGAGAAAACTATTAATTGAAACAAGTTTTATTTTAAATTATTATGATTAAGAAGCTCACGAAGGGGCATGATTTTTTTTTATCTTTCAACCCCCCCCCCCCCCCCCCCAAAAAAAACAAAAAAAAAAACAACATAAGAAGAAAATATAAAACACATTATTTAAGATTAACACACGCATTCATAATGTAACTCAAAACATATTTTTCTTTTAAAGTTGAAAAATTTATATATTTTGCAATTATAATGTTAATTTTTATTTCAAAAATGCATGGAGATGTTTTTGAGGAATTTTAATTTGTTAGAATTTAAAAAGAACAAGAATCGGTCTTATTTCGTAAGCACGTAAACTAAATTGATTTCTCTCTTTTTTTTTTTTTTTTTTTTTTTTTTTAAAGAAATATTAGCATAAAATAATAAGAAAATGCCATTTTGCAATGTTTTTCGTAGTTAAGATGCGAATGACCTAAAATTATGTGTGTTTGTTTTTAATTTAATCAAGCTTCATAATTTATTTAGTTCTACTGTATTATTTATTTTATACAAAACATCGAAATGTTTGTGAGTAGATGTTTGGATTGTTTGTGTTATGTTCAGTGCCAATCTATGAAGAATTTTATATCAATGAAGATACCTTTATTAAAATACAGGTCGCTTCTGTTTACATTTCATTCTATTGAACTTATCATTGCTTTTGTTAGATAAGCAAGCAATCTTTTTCAAATGAGAAGGAAAACAAGCATTAAACAGTGTTCTAGAATATTCTAACATCGAGTGTTGTTAGTAACGCTTTTTTAAAATTTATTTTCGAATGAATTATTTATTTCGGAGATTTTTCTCTAGAAATTGCAAATTAGTTTCTTTTATTTTAAAGTTTTGAAAATTTGTTCTTATTGATTCAGGAGGTAGGTGGTAACAGGAACGATGACAGACAACAGAAATAAAATTAATTAAAAAAACTTAATTCCGACTGAAATTAAACAAAGTTTACTTGGAGATAAAATTGTGGAGCCGGATCCAGGAGTCGATACGAAGCGCAAGTGTGTGGCACGTGAGGTATCTGCTGGCGAAGAGCGGACAATCGATCGTCTGCTTATTACAGAAAACTTCTCCACCCATTCAATGTGTGGCAAACGGTGCTTCGAGAAAGGGAAAAAAAAGATCAACCTTATCTGAAATTAGGCGACATCACGTCTCCAAAAAAGACTCTTTCTCTCCTGTAATTTTTTTTCCGGAAACTCAAATGAGGATAGAGAGAAAAGATAGGGAGTGGGGAAAAAAACCCTTTGCTTTGAAATTTTTTTTTTATTTTAGCCATAAGGTTTTACTTTTCATAATTCCTATCTCTTACTGATGTTGGATCCTCTTTCTGTATACGATCGGAACGCGTAGTGCACGCGTGCAATAAACTTTTTTTTCTTCCGTGCATAGCTAAAAGGAAAGCAGCAAAATCATTAAGGGTAATTTTCCAGTTGCGATGCAACGGCAGAGGAATCGTCGTGGATGCGTGGGAGGGAAGGTCTCGGAATAGCCCGAGCGACGAGCTCCACTTCAGCACGGCAAATCGATGGCAAGCGACCGATCCTGTCGACGCGGCCCCTTGCGGCCACTCTCGTCTCGCCCTCATATTGCGCGCCCCGTGGGCGTTCACTCGGCTTACAAAGTAAGTTATAACTTTTTAACGGAAAATCTGCTTTCGAATACCTTTCATTTTGCTTGTGATCGAAATGTTTTAAACATTTCATCAGAGGCTATGGGTACTCGGTCGTCGGACGTTCAATGAAACAATGAATCTGCTCGAAAGAGACGATTCGAAGATGGCTTGATTTATGGATTCTAGATGATTTTCTATTATCTTATTCCAACATCAATACCAATGCCTCAGTTCGGAAAGAAAGTATTTTTTGTTTACTTTCATTATTTTCTTCTTCATTTATTGCACTAAATTTTAACATTTCTGTGTAATGTGATACTGTTGTGATAATGACGTAATCGCACAAAACATTCCTTAATAACTGAAAGCTGTATCATAGTAATTCTTTTCGTACAATATCCGGATTAGATAAGCTGAAATTATGAAACAAGAGGTAATATTTACACATCTCTTTAAAAAAGTTTGGAGAGCTATATTATTTAATAGGCATCCTACACTAATTTGTTTCTGTCAGACGAAATTATGAAATACATAAATGTCAGGAAAGATTAATTTCACAACGACAGGGATGAACTTCCCTATTGACCCTGTAGCCAACAACTTCAAAACTTTTCCTGTTGACCCCGAAATAACTATTGTCGAGTAAGTTTAGTTTAGCAATTCAACCGGTAAAGTTTATTTCTTCCTAAGCAAAGTTTATTTTATTATTTATTTTTTAAAAATTATAACTGAAGGTCATAATAGTTAATATAATTAAAACTAATATATACACTAGTAATGCCATCATATTTTTAAAAGCGTTTTTATAAGAGTTTACAGTAAAAAAAAAAAGATAATTATGTCAAAGAATAATAAGGATAATGAGCTGACATAATGTGCAAAAGACATGAAATCATGTTGATGTTCTTCCCTTCTCTATGTAACCAAGTGCAATCTTTCCATTTAGAACTCTTCTGATAAACAATTGTCAACAAAGTACAAGATTTATATTTAAATTATCAGTTCTCTCTCTTTAATAAAAAATTAAATAATGTTATAAATGTTAGTATTCTTGGTTTATTGCGTTTTTTCCAGAGAAGCCAATTTTTGCTGCATATTCCATTAAAATGGAAATTAAAATACAATTAATTTTCGTGAAATGTGTTTGTGTTAATTGTTTAAAGGTTACCAAGAGAGACTGATATTTTGTCGCAACTTTGTTTTACGCTAATTATTGCATGTAAATGTTTATGAAATATTTAAATATATTTAAAAAAAAAACGGAAAGTGGTGGTTTTTATAATATTTAGTAGAATGCATATTTCTCACTCTTTTCAGGCCCCTTTTTCTATTTGTTGATTTGTAATACTAAATTACTATAAAAATGACTTCTACATTTATTATTTCATCCTCATTTAGTTCGCACGTTCATTTATTTTTAAAATTATATATGCTTTGTCTAATATCAAATTAATGCGTATGTTTGGAGTACAGCCCACTTGAAATGAAAACTAATAATGCAGATATCGAAAATCGATCATAATACGAACTGTTTTGCGTAATTTTTGCAATGATTTCCAATATTAATACTAATGACACAGGATGGTAAAAAGGGACGTGACACTTGAATTCGTTTAAAATATTAGCAAGAGAACTATTAGACGCTAGTGTGTTTTGAAAGTATTTGTAAAAAATATTAATAACTGTAAAAAAAAATGAATCTAAACAATAGAGAATAATTATAGTGCTATTCGAAAATGAAAATATTAAAACGGAAACAACTAACGAAGATTGAAGGTGAAAACAAAATTCCTCATTCATTCGAAAATGAAAATCAGAGATGAATAGTGGGCGGATCTACTCAGATTTTAGTCTCTCGTCAATTGTGTTTACTACAGAGAAATCAAATGGAAGGAAATACAGACACGCCTTCGAAGAGAGTCAAAGCTCGATTACAAAGGAAGAAATCATGACTTCGACTAAATTTACAGTGTTATTTGGATTAATTCTCAATATGTGATTCCTCAAAAGACAAAGGGATAAACGTCAATGTAGAGGAATGTATAAAAAGAGAAATCAATCCTGCTCTAATTTTCAATGGCACTCGCAATAATTTATAATGCTCTTGAGAGCTAGCGATTATTACAGGATATAGTATTCGAGTTCCGCCAGGAAGTGTCAGTCAAGTATGGGGGCGTTATTCCCTTTAACAACTCCGGTTCGGAATGATCAGTCTAACAACAGCTTTATAACTGGACGAGTAAATCATAGAGAAACGGAAAAACACGCCAGGCTATAAACAGATGTATATTATTGACAATCAAATGTCATCGACTGCATTTTTTTTAAATATTTATTTGGCAAACTTCTCTTTTCTTTTCGTGGATGCAATTGGTGACGACCACCGATGACATTTTCGTCTATTGACCGTCGATGATCCGCATCCGTTTCTATGAATTGTTGACATTGGCATTTTCGTAAACGATTGCTGTTTATACAGTTATAAAAATATCAGTAATAGAGGGGAGAGCTTCTAACATCTGATATGGTTTCTGCACGACATCCATTTTGTGCAGGCTTTATCAAGTAGGCTGTGATACACTTCATTCCTTATCTACGCGTGTTTGTTCGTGAGTCGTAAAACAGGAGAGCAGAAGGTTTTGTGCTAGTAATAAGGAAAGTGAAAACAAGTGAAAGTGTTACTCGTAACGCACTTCAAAGTCGATGTATAAAAATTGCACGGAAAGAAACTTTCTTTTATAAGCCGCTTTTTTTATGTGTAATCTCTAATTATGAAGGTCTTCGTCACGAACTCCCATATACGCATAATTTTTATTTATTTATTTATTTTCTAAAAAGACACGTTAACACGATTTATAGAATTTATTTCTTAACTTGATTCTGACTATTTTAACTAGTTACTGTGTAAGTTATTAAAAGTTTTAATACTGAAAATAGGTATAGTAGCCCAAGATGGATGAAAAGTTACCATATATTGCCAATAAAATTTTACCATAATCGTATCGATAAAAACTCGTATATAAGCAAATTTAGAGCAGCAAAAGTGAATTTTATAAGTCAACTCTTTCGTAAATGGAGGAGGGGACTATACTTCGCTCATGGCTTGCAACAATGGCACATCTCAAAATTCCACTTTGAGAAAATAGGATTTGTAAATTGATCGTCTATGGATATCCTATGTTAAGGCTCATTTTTTTAAAAGTCTCGCACTTTTCTTAGTTTCAAGATTCATAAAAGTTAATTACGAATTAAATTAAATGAAATCAACACCAGTTAAAAGAAGTTAAAATCACAGAATTTTTTGTTCCTCTATCAAGTTGATGTCTTCAAAATAATTCCGATAATGAGAGAAACATTTTACTCAAGAAAATAATAGCTACTACAATAATGAAAATGGTAATAATTTCAGGCACGTGTGCATCATTTGGGGGCTATCGGCAAAGATTTCTTTGGTATCCTTTTGCCTTACTGTGAAATAGAAGGGAAGCCAGACTTGATTATAAATAAAACCTAAACCTTTATAATCAATCTGGTGGAAACACATTAAACACTTATAACACTAATAGAAAAACGATTAAAGATGATGAGTAAAAGTGATTTAAGGTTTCTCCATATGCGAGTCTCCGAATAAATAAACTCGATTAACGTATGATGTCAAAACGCTTTTGGATACACCACAAGAAGTAAATTTCGTTAATGAATGTGATTATACATCGAGGGACGCGCTGAAGCAATCAAAGACTCATACTGGATATTTATGGAAGGCTTGTTTAATTTAATCAAGATAATATTTTATTCCGCAAAATAATGTTTCCTATTTTAAAAAATGTGTTAGAACAAAATTTCATGTTAGATACGCAAAATTTTTGTTTAATAGTGAAGTGCTTTCTTTGGCTTAGCCGAGAAGACGCTAGGAACGTTTGATGTTGGTCATTCGTCAAGTCGTAGAATAAAATCGTGTGAAACGATTTATGTAAGATTATTCAGCCATGACAGATTACAAATGATCTTTCTAGTCGAGGTCGCTTCACATTAAATAGTCGCGCTTTACAGAGAAGGTTCTTTGACGGATTCGCGGATTTCGTCGTTTTATTTCATAGATGCCATGAGCAAAAATATATTTAAAAAAAAAATAATCTGATTTTGTGATGTTAAGATGAAGACAATGGACAAATTGATAGTAATGGGAGGAAAGGGCAGAGGGAGAAAAAGAAAACTGAAATTTTCGTGAAAATCAAGTAGGACAAGCAGAAATTGGGCGCGGAGCGGCTGACGCCCTTGAGCAAGATCCTGTGATTGGTGCATTGCAGAGAGAGAGCGAGAGAAGTCGAAGGAGGCGATTGTCCTTCAGCGGCGAGGACGACGCTTTTACTCTCTTCGTCCATTCCATTTCCGCAGCCAGACAGGCTACCAATAAAACGAAGGAAAACAAACTATTGTAACCAATTACAAAAATTACGACGCCAAACAACCTCGCAGTGAAAGAGATGGGACAGGCTTTTGAAAATATGAATTGAAGATAACTCCATTAAAAGATTTACATAATCGTTATGTAAAGATATATGTAATTTGTAATGTTTAATAAAACCACCCAACATTATGAACCACTTGTTTCATTTAACCGTAACTTTGGTTCACTGCAAATAATACAGTAATCAGAAAATTTACTTTAAAACTACTTGTTTTTACTGGCAAAGACTATAAAATATAAGGGAGGTATGAATTTACTCGATAATTATACTTTAATATTAGATTATTTGCTTTAATGTAAGATTTTCTCACTTTTATAACAAATAACTTCTAACAATTAAAACTTACTGCTTCTCAAAAAATTTTTATATATGCTAGAAATATGCGTTATAAGTTCTCTTGCTTTATAAAAGTTTGCCAATGTTAAATATTAGAGCTATCTATACCATGTCTAACAAATACTTTATTATTTGCCCCTCCTTCATCTATAAACACTAATTTAATCATCCGTAATTTTCGTTTTTCTATTTTTAAGCAATCTCATACCCCTTTCACGACTAGTTTCCTCAAGTGAGTCTTACCTACCTTATAATAATTGTGTGATAAGGAACACTTGGTTACGAGTGTTGGTCTATTATTGCTACGGATGGCTCAATTGAGAAAGTTTCTCGTGATACTGAGAATGTACGAAATACTACTGAGAAAAGTTGCTAATTTGCAACAATGTTTAACAATTGAAATCGGAAGTTTAAGTGGACACGCGCAGTTCAACATTCGTTGGACAAAATATAGTTACTGGGAACATAAATATGCTGTAACCTAAATTGTGCGTGCTGGTCCTATGTTTATATACGAACGCTTCCCAGTAAGTCACGATTTTGAATTATGTAAGACAGCAAGTACTGAGTATACTGTAAAAATAATGTATTTGTATTACGACCCAGCTATAATTTAACACCTCGATGTATTGGACAAAATTTGAAAATCAGCCTAAGAAGGACTTCTCCTCATAGGGAACTTTTGTTTTTTGTTCATTGGTGCAATACATAGTAAAAATGGGTGTTTTCTTAAATTGTAATATACAATGTGCGTCTGAAAAGTTTCAGGACTGCACGTGCTGTAAAGAAATGGTATCATATACGAACTTGCAAATGCATGCACGGGATAGCCTAACTATCTAGCGATCACGCACATTACTTGTGTGCATCAGGGATATGTGATTCGTGCTGAGACACGCATGTGAGAAGTACACTATCCAATCAAAAGTCATGGGACAACACTGATTTGCATGAAAATGAGACATTCCTTTGCAATTTCACTGTTGGTATTCTTCCCAACACTACATAACAGAGTATGCTATTATGAGATGATGCTTGCGTGAATGCTGTAAAAATGTCTCAAAGAAAAGAGCTTTCAGACTTCCAAAGAGGTACAATTGTTGGGTGCCATCTCGCATGCAGGCAAAACTGTTGGAGCGACGACATTGGACTCTGGATCAATGGCGAATGGTTGAATGTAGTGATGAGTCCCTCTACACCACCTGGCAATCGGATGGACGGGTTTGGGTATGGCGAACGCCCGGCGAGCGTTATCTGCCAAGCTGTGTTGTGCCCACGGTGAAGTCGGCGGAGGTTCGGTGATGGTGTGGGGGTGCTTTTCATGGTAAGGATTGGGTGTATTCGTTTCTGTGGACGGACATCTAAACGCAGAGCGTTACCAAGACATTCTGGACAACGCAGCACTCCCATCTCTCTGGCAGCACTTGGTTATAAATGGCCCTTTTATGTTCAGCATCATAACGCACCTTGCCATAAAGCAAGGGCTATAGGCACATGGTTTAATAAAAAGAGGGTTCGAAAATTTGACTGGCTTGCCCGGAGCCCCGTTCTGAACCCCATCGAACATTTGTGGGACGTGTTGGAACGTCGATTGCGCGCTTGTGCGGAACACCCGAAATCCGTGACCGAACTGTCCAAGACACTTATGGCAGAATGGTGAAAATTACCTGTCGAAACATCAAAAACTTGTGGACAGTATGCCCCAGAGAGTAGAAGCTGTGATAGCAGCAAAAGGTGGACCAACAAGGTACTAAAATATGTATATTTTTGAGTGTTTCTATTAAAGGGACGGTGTCCCATGACTTTTGATAGGGTAATGTATATCGCAGCAATCATTGTCACAGCGTAAAGATGGACCAAAGAGTGAACATTAACTTTTGATTCAAACTGGGTAAACGGCAACAGAACTAACGAAATGTTGAAAACAGCGTATGGCGATGATGCAATGTCCCGATCACGCACTTTCGAGTGGTAATCCCGTTTTCGTGATGGCAGGACAACTGAAGCAGACAACAACGCTTCGGACGGTCAAAATCTGCGCACACGCCATAAATGGTGCAGAAAGTCCGCGATTTAGTGACATCGGGCCGTCGAATGACACTTCGGATGATGTCGGACCAACTCAGTAACGGAAGGGATGCTATGTGACAGCGGAACTTCGACGCGTTTCTCCTGCGGAATACAAATAATATTTCCGCAACTTGTACAGCCGTGCACAGAAGTGCATTACTAAAGGAGGTGATTATTTTGAAGAATATTAAAGGTATGTTGGAGTATCATTCCCGGTTTTCGAGTACTGACTCTAGTCCTGGAACTGTACAGACACACCTTTTATGTCAGGTTTTTTTTAATCTTCTGGTTATTCTAAGTTTATATTTTTATTCCATTTACGAAAACTAGGTATTTAAATTTGTACGCTGAAATGAATTGTTTTTGTTTTTATTGATAATATAATAAGGAGGAGCCGGTATTTTAATGACGGAAGAGAAATAGGTTAAAGTAGATTAAAATCGATTCTTTTGCCAAAAGGGAACCGAACACTTCGCAGAAATAACCCAAGCTATTAAAATAAGGAAGCAATTTTTAACGAAGAATAATGAATTTTAAGATTCATTCTCTAAAATATTCTCATAAGATCAGCGACAAAGAAACGCGTTTTAAGATGTCAAGCTCTACAGCAAAGGAATTCCTTCCGAGAAGTTAGCAATTAAATCAACAAAACTCCTTAATCTCATACGGCTCATTAAATAATGGATATATATGCATTTTCCCTTCCTCTTCCCTTCTAGTGAAAAAACGTTACGTGGACTATTCTATTGTTAAGTAGTTTTTCTTCTGTTGTCGTTCTTATCGTCGGCTTTCCCTGACCTTTAGATTCTGGATTGACGCCCACGCGCGATCCTTCCATCTGATGGGAGGAGTTACATAAGAATGGCAATTTTGCTTGTAATAAAAGGGGAAAGATAAAAAATAAAAAACGTTCTGATCGATGGCAGGATTTAGAAAAACGATCGCCTAATCATGAAGTGAAGGTTCTCCTCGTACGTTTGTAGCAACTTCCTGTGTCCTAGTACAAGATCTCGTCATTTAGTGGTTGAAATTTCTAATAGAAAATTCTAATATTAAAAGAAAGTCTTAATAATTCAGGATTAGATTTTATGTCTGTTTGAAATAACTTTTTCAGGGTCATATTATCAAGCGATTAACTTAGCCTTTATAAGAACAGAAGAAACTGTGCTTTCTTTAAAATAGAAACACAACAAATTAATCTTTGCCTAATTGCTCCATTCTTCCTAAGTTTTATTACTGTAACTTTCTAATAGTTTGCTTATTCTTGGATTTTATTTTAAAGCAATAACTAAAATGCTTGGAAGTAAATGGACCTTAATTTAACCGATCGCCAATAAGTAAGAAAAAGTACTCCGATTTACCTTTTAGCTTAATATTTTAACTTTTGTACATTTATTTTATGTCATTTAATGTAGAAAAGTTCTTGACAATTCTTAAAATAAGAGACTCTAGGCTAACAGTTTCGGATCAGAGCATCCTACGATATGCCCATTATTTCAAGAACAGGTAGATTCTTTACAGTAAGAAATAAATGTCAGCGATTATAAACCTGATTCGCCATAGTTATCAATAATAGAACAAAATACTTAGCACAAAAACAAGGAGCAGTTGGTAAGTTTTTACCGCCAGAATTAAGCCTTGCAGATTTCGACACGACATTCAGCCATAGCATAAACTGGCTTTAAGTTTAGAGAGCTGTTTAACATGAGCTACATGGTTTACTGTAAGGAATCTAATTCTGATATTACCGTATGCCACAAAATACCATGCACTTTTCTAATTCTCTTCAAGAACATCAACCTCTGTATCAATACTTCATCTACACTAGCTTAACAATATTTTCCTTTCCACCCCAGAAGCTGCTATCTTTTCACTTGTTGAACAAATAACCGCTTTTTTTTTTCTTTCTGCTGACAAGGTGTTTCTTGTACAATTCTTCTATGGGATTACAAAATATACGCACCTTCTTATTCATCGTCTGCTATCGTTACTCTTTCTGCAGTCATAATAAAAACACTAACTAAAGGCCATTTCTTTTGCTTTTGAGCCTCTAATATTATGGTGGCTATTGACAACTTTGGTCGTATTCAAAAATTTTATGCTCGCTTCTATATCGCTCTCTGTCAACTTGTTTCTGCGACCCTACCTTTCATATCCAGGGGAGTAGACTCCTCATAGGACATCAATCTTTGATCTTGATATCTATAAAAAAAAATCATCCAAAACGATGTTCTCTTTATCATTAACAATAGCAAAAACTTTCTCTGTACTTATCAAGAAAAGAAAAGTCTATACCAAAAACACATCATGAATTCCAGTTAACTTCGCTTCTCTATAAACTATCAGCTAAAAAAAAAATACTGCGGAGGAATGAACTGAAGAAACCCAGAAAGAAGACTCAAGTACGTATTGGATCCCTCAAATCTAAATACGTACATTTCAGTCTAATTATATATGCATGAAAATGTTGCTGCAATGAAGAAAAAGGAGTTAGGCCAAAAATTATTCTCCCCAGGTTTGTTTTTTTTTCCTGAAACAAGGTGATTAGCCGTGACCACCGAGAGAGAAGGCCTCCGCAATGAAACTGAATAAATTGTTACATCATCATAGATAGTGCAAATTCAGGGGTTATTATTGGTAGAAATACGAATAACAATGCACTATCTATGTGATGCAACAACGTATTCAGTTTCATTGCGGAGGCCTTCTCTCGGTGGTCACGGATTAGCTCCTATCACACTGTCCGTTTTGGATGTTATATGTAGAATATATGTTAAATCCCAGAAACAAAATATTTTTTAATGTTTGCTCATCGATACAGAAAGTGGCTTAGACATACTAAAAAGCCACGTGAGGACTGAGATATCGGTATGCAAGTGAAAGATTAATTGAACGTCGTCGCTGAGCGTGATAACGCAATTTGAATACAAGCTAAGCAGGAGTGCACAAGATGAAGGAGAATGCATGAATTCAAGCGAAGCATGCTCGAAATCTTTGGAAGAAAATGAAAATGCTGGAAAATTAAAGACTGCACAAAGTCACGAGACTATTACTCTTATCAGAAAGATATATCATTCACTGGGTGGACGTTGTTCGCCAAATGCCAGAATTGTGGAGATTATTCAATTTAATCTTCCGTGATAATGGTTGTAAATCATCTCATGTATTAGAAGAGGCAGAATCTACAAACTACTATTTCTTGATGGCGAAGAGTCTTCTAAAAAGAAGACAATTGCAAACATCAATTAGGTCCAATGACGGATTCATTAAAGATAATCGATTAATGATTAGGATTTCTTTAAGTGCTAATAGTAATATTGCTTACAGTGTAACACTTAAGGAATTGTGCTGCGAAGAATCTAGTTTAAGGGCTCCGAAAATTGCAATTCTTCGACTCTGTAATCTATAAAGAATGTCTTAATCTGATTTTCTGAGATCATTTCTAAAATCACTTTAAACGGTAAAATACGATATTTCTACACCAGTGATACACAACCTTTAAGTATAAAGGGCCGCATGCAAGTGGTCACATAAAGCAATCGTGCAGTATGTGCTGTATGTCATTACGCAATAATTGAAAACGGGCCGCGGATGGTGCAGCATTGCTATATAGTATATAGAGACAAATGCACCCCCCCCCCCTCCTCACACACACACAAACACACATGAACACAAGCAGCATTGATCGTCTCCTAAATTTTTAATATTTGATATACGTTTCGTGAAGTTTGGAAGTTGCATTATAATTTAAACATGGTAAGGGTTGCGTGACAATGAAAAGGCACATGAGAATTCAACTCAAGAGTATATTCTTTCTTGACATAAAAAATGAAATTTAAAAATCCAACATTAGAATTCCCAAGTCATGCTAGTGCTTTCTTGTCCTTTTTAAAACCGAGTTGATAAACTTTAATTATTAAACATGAAGGGTTCGTGACATTAAATGAAGCTTTGTGTAATAGCCACAACCCGTTTTAATAAATTTTATTTACATATATTCCACTGATAAAAGTGCGCATGGGCGTTCCCTTGCTTTTTCGGCCTATCACCGCGATCATACAAAGAATTTACTACTGTGTGAATTGTGTTTATCTTTAGCTTATCAATTTGCTGATAACAGATCCTTGCATATTTCGTTTCAACGATAAATTCCTTTTAAAATAAAATATATACTGTTTATTAAAACTAATGCAGAATAAAAATTAACATAACGCAAAATCTCTGGATAACGTGGGACAAGTGGACATTACGTATTTTGACTTTGCATCTGCGTTTAGCACTCAAACTAAAATTCAGAGATTTATCCGACAGTTGTCTGTGCCTCATAGGTTTTTTTTTAACAGACCGAACATTTAGACTTAAATTTCATAATTGTTAGTTTTATCTGAAACGTATTTACGAGGTGTCAACCAAGGTCTCGTTTAAGACGACTCCTATTTTGCATTTTCAACGTAGCCCTCTAAGAGCACAACCAAAGCAAACAACTTATCGTCTGTGATGATGATATCAAAATGCCATAAGGAATAAGCCACTAAAACTGTGTGTGATTCTCTAAAATCAAATTGATAACTTAATACACTGGAGGCTTGCAATGGTATGAGGATCAAGTTCAAAAATTATGCTTTATATCATGCAATCGACAGCATCTGCATCTACCACTTAATCATGTTTATATTAATTCCAGAACAATTATAAAAAAATACAAACTAACGACTTAGGAATCACTTATACTTCTAAATTACTGTTTCAGCTTCATACGTTCAGTAAATTCTCGCATGCTTATTTGCAAAAACTTTTCCCTCTAGGCGCTTTCTTTCAAATTGCATTTAGTTCTGTATGTTTATCAAAACGACTGTCAATAGCGGTTTTACAATAACTTTCCATCGAATGCACTGTCAAAGGGGAAAAAATGGTAAAGTTCAATCACCAAGGAAATAATTATCTTCGTTCGCTAGAGCCATCAATACGTTTCGTGAACAAAGGTGTCAAGGAACAATATTATGATGTAATTTCACGTTCGATTATAGAGACCTATCTATACTAATCTAAAGGGTTGTTGACCTAAGGTGAAATTGTACCTTGGCAACGCAAGAATACGTAAAACCTGATAAATCCCTGCCATTTCGCACAAATTCAATAGGAGCCGCCAACCAAACCACCCATTAAATGAAAGCTTTTCGGGTTTTTTTTTTGGATAAGGTGACCTCTGGTTTTTTTTTAATCTTTGTTTGGAAACGTTAAGCATTCGACCGTAGTCACTATGAACTGACAATTTAATCGTCTTACTATTGACTTTCTCTTGTTCCTTTTGACATGTTAGCATCCCATCGATTTTGTTGGCAACAAATGCCTAGCACAGTCATAAGAAAGTAAAAGGGAATTCATTAAAATTAATGTGAGGAGCAACTTTATGCTGGACTTTTAAAACTTCGTAGGCTATTTCGCGTTAATTTTATATTAATTTTAATTACTAAAAAGGAGCATTATTATTATTTTTTTATTTATATGCTATGGTTTTGTATTATAGAAATAATAATAATAATCTGTCATCTTGTTATTTCGATAGTAAGTTTCTATTTATTATGTGTAAATTACTAGACCAGTAATTTACACATGATAATACGGAATTTACACATGCGGAATAATAAATAAGGAAAAAATAAAGTAAGACAATGCACATTAAAATACCGACAATTTGGAAACTTCAGCGTGTAAGATTGCATCAACAGGCATGGAAGACAGAACTATCGAAATCATTTAAGAATTCCCCTGTTAAATCGACACGAACAGATAAGCGAGCCTTGGTATCATCTTTTGCAGTGTAAGCGGAATTTAGGATGATGCTCCATGACAACTGTCACGTGCAGGGTGCGCAGTAAATTGTGGAAGCTGAAGTTATATAACTGTACGGGACACAGAGGACATACACTTTATTATTAGCAAAAATAATTTATTCAGAATTAAATGAATAATAACAATTTGATGAACGCTAATAAATTGGAACATACTAACACGCAGGTTACCGCTAATTGAATCTGGCCTAATATCTAAAATGTTAAGTTAGCCAAATACATGTACAATTGAATGAGTGAAAGAAGACAATACAATCTCACAACTAGAATGAGAATTTTGAAACTTGAGCCTAATAACAAAATCTAGACTCTGTAACTGTTAAATAGTTGCACTGTATATTGTAAACTATATTAAATTAGCTTTATCTGAAGAAAAAGGATTCTTCTGGAGAAGGGCGTATCGCTTTAACACTTCAAGGACGACGGCGACGCTATGCGTTTGGATTGGGCTACTCCGACAGGAATAACTATAATATTGAAAAAATCAAAACAAAGAAAGTCTATTAATTTTTCCTACCCGAATCCAAAGTAATAATCTAACATTCATTAAGCCTATCTGAATATGAAATACGTACGACTACGCAAACTAATTCGAACTTACGCATAGAGAGAATAAAAGTTAAATATACTATGCATATTATCATTGGTATCTGCTAAGTCAGCTACGCTTAACTCTTTTAATAAAGTCGATGTAGTTAATGCCCACATAAAGACGCGCGTTTAAAATTTTAATTTTAATGAAATTACGCGCGAGAGAGAATTAACTTATGGAGAGGTACGAGCATTGAGAAGGACACTTATTGTATCGTGCTTTTTGCTTACCTTTTAAATATGGCGCGAATGAGCCGAGGTTATCCTGGAAGTAGCCCTGTACGGACCAAGGAGAAATCCAGTCGATCCAAGGTGTGGAGGCGGCGTTGAATTTGTTCAACTCCTCAATAATGGGCTGTAACTCAACCGTAGGCAGTCTCGAACACAGAACAAGCACTCGGCCGAAAAACGGGCTGAAGTTCGTGCACGGTAACGGTGGAATGGCTGGTCGAGATGACTGCTGCAATTCCATGATTCCTTCACACGGCGAAGAGAGTTTGTTGGCTCGTGAATGTTCCTCGAAATGCGTATCTGCGCTGAGTTTCTCTGAAGCTTCCTGAGGCGTAATAGCTGCGACGTTTTCTCTGCTACAGTCTATAGGAAAATCTCCCAAGTCAAATTGTCACAAAAATATGATATGTCCTCGGTTAAACCACTTTTCTCTTACAGCGGCTATCGGAATTGTTCAAAGTCGTGGATTCCGTTCGTGTAGGGAAGTCTTTAGTCTTTTTAGAAGAGATTGGCGCGTTAACTGTTTTCAAGCGCGCACAGTCTGTAGACACGACTTCTTCCATTCGATGCCCGCTCGTATCTCTTTCATCATTTCTCTCTCTTTTGCTCGCTTGAAAATCGCGCTCGTTTTTGCGTTTGTGACGCCCCTTCCGTCTACGCAACTTGTTTTCTGATTTGCTGGTTAATATTTTTAGCCCAGAATTGATCGCTGCTGTTAATAGATGGCGCCTCGCTTTTTCCAACATTGCTTCTAGCTGACGTTCGTCTGCTGG
Source organism: Rhysida immarginata (assembly GCA_023313115.1). Classification (NCBI taxonomy): domain Eukaryota; kingdom Metazoa; phylum Arthropoda; class Chilopoda; order Scolopendromorpha; family Scolopendridae; genus Rhysida; species Rhysida immarginata. The sequence continues at coordinate 10,885,087 of JAHWFO010015474.1, forward strand.
AAGCATTGGAACTTAAACCTGTTACAGACATCGATTTCTGTGACAACAATTATCCTCGAAGCGTGCCCAACGAGAGAGACGAAACTAACAATCCAAGATGGTCAGTCTCTCTCGTTAGCCACGTCCTCGAAGACAATGATGTCAGAAACTAACTATCCAGGATGGCTAATCACAAAGTAAAAAACGGAATCATCGAATCAAGGCGATCTCGAGCTTCGTTGGGTTAACAGAAATTAGTCAGTCAGATATTGTCCTTATTCAGTTTTGATATTTAGTTAATGTTTGGCGTAATAAGAATCAGCTTCTTATTTCTGGAGTACTGCTTTTAAATGAATTTGTCTGTTAGTAATTTATTCACCATAACCAAAATCGGTGACTAATCAAGTAAGATCCTTTCTGCGCATTTTAAATAAAACGAAATCTGGAGAAAATTACAATGAATTCTGAAGTACTCTAAATCAATATGAAAAAATAGATTTTATCTATCTAAATAGAGTGTGAGGAGGGGGATATTAGATATAAGGATAGATATACGAAGTAGAAAAGACGTTTACTTGACTGACCTCACTTAGCTAAGCTTCGGGAAAAAGGCCAACAAAACCGATTTGTCCCGAACCTAAGAAGACGGTACAATGAACGGAATTGCTCCGTTCTTGCCTAATGGGGTTCGCATTACACTGGATCCACGATCTGTACTTTCTATGAGAGAATTCAGGTAGCATAAAAGATCATGGATCAATAATGGCGGCAATTCAGCCTCGCAGACTGTCTGAATACAAAGAAGCACCGTCTACTCGAGATTGACGTACAGTATGTATTGTTTTATTGTGGAACAGCAGTGATAGAGAAAAGATATGGATACATGAGGAAATGGAGATAAGAAGACACCATCGGATTACTATGAAAAATTACTGAATAACAACTGTTTATAATTACTAATGAAATAGTAATAAAATATGTAAATAGCCAAAACTGTGGACACGAGGTTAACAAGAAAGGAAGGAAAGAAACCACTATTACAAGTGTCTCCTTTCTTATTTTTAGTAATGAAATGCTAATACTCTTATACAGCTCTACTTAATAATTTATTAAACCTAATTTAATAATAATTTGCCTTGAATTATTTTATTTCTTCCTAATTTATCGACTTAAGTGCTGCGATTGTAGGTTGATCAATTTTGACCACAAGTTTATTAAATATAAAAGAAAACTATATTTAAAACGGCTTATATAAGTCAATAAGCTGGCTATTATTATACTCTAACGTGAGTTGCGTCATAACTCAGTTTCTATTGTCTCATAGCTATTTTAAGAACGACTGCAAGATCTATTAAATGCTTACAGGAATTATTTGCATTATATATTTATACAGGATTTCATTTTTTCATTCCCGATGAATTTCAGGAAATAATATATCATCGGCAGCCACTCTGCGGTACTCACGCACTAGTATTCTGTGAACTTGTTGCGCGTGTTCCGCGAAATTATAATTATCAGAAAATATCGTATACTTCATTTTAAAGAAGTCACGGATGGTAGGGGAGTGGCAATAGCAGCTGTTGTGTTCGGTGAATTTTTTTTTTTTTTTTAATAAGAAGTATTCCGCGACTTTGTAAAGGTTAAGAAACTGCTATAGACTGATTCTTGAGAGCCTATGTTTTGTCTAAAAAATTCGACCAGTTCCGACAGCAGCGACCAAATCTCATAATAATCTAAAAACAATTTTTTTCGTGCCTGGTTTATTTTTTGAAATACTGCTTTCTGATAGTAAAGCAAATCCAAAGTGCCAGACATGATAATGAAACATGAATTTATAACGTGATTCATGCTCGGCACGGATCGGAATTTTTAGACATATTACAGATACATTATTAGGAGCTTTAGCAAAAAAGCTACTTATAAGAATGCGCCCTTGGTCTGTACGTTTATCCGGCCGTCCGCCGTTTGCACGATAACTTGAAAGCGAATTAACTTTTTCAAATTCTGTTTTCAGAAATACGACCATCAAAATCTTAGCTCCGCCGTATCAACTTTTCAGAATTTTTCGTGGACCCCTTCAAGTCGAATTCACGTGCTAAAACAGTGAGTGTAAAGAATATCAAGATAATGGCATGTCATATAGCAATCGATTTATCAAGAAGGAATACATTGTTACTTTCTGTTCATCTTTTAAGCATTACTGACATCGGCGCGCGCACGTGAAATCGCTTTGTCGACGCACACTTGCTCAAGTGCTCATAATCTGTATTATTAAGTAGCCGAAGAATGGAGCTACTTATTGGTTTTATAATGTCTTAACTGTATACCCCTTCATAATTTCTACATTTTTTGAGGTAGAAGGTTGAAATTCGGAATGTAGCTTACTATGGGCATGCTCATCTGTACTATTTAGTTTGGTTTTGATTGCTGTACTGGGGTCGAAATTTCGGGGGTGGGATTCAGGGAGGGCAACATATCTGTGTGCTATTTAGGTACGTAAAGGCGTGAAATTCGGTATCCAGATTCCTCTAGGCAAGATCTACATTACTATGAAGTTTAGGCCCAATTGTTCCAGGACGGTCGGATTTGCGGGAGTGGCGTCACTTGGTCCTTAGAACTATGGCAACATATGGCATGTTATATATCATACGTTCGGAAATGATGAAAAAGGAAAGAAGATACGAGGTTTTTTACATTTTTCACATATTATGTTCGAGAAAATCAATTTTCTTGATTAAAAAACTTGGGGAGAGGTAAAAAGTGCAAATAAAGGGGTAAAAATAGATGACCGCAGGATCTGCCACTTGCTTTCCCCTACTCGAGGGGGGGGGGGGTTAATTTCTTTTTAATAAATGTATAAATGTATTTCTGCTTCACTGCTAAAGCTCCTCCTTGGAATGTTTACAAGATTTTATTTACCAAAGAGTAATTGGACACTTTCGATTTTAGACCTTTTCTCGAATATCTAGAAAAATAAATTGATTTTCTCGAACGTAATATGTAAAAAATGTAAAAAACCTCGTATTTCCTCATCAATTCCGAACGTATGATATATCACATGCCATATATTGCCATATTCTAAGGACCAAGTGACTGCCACCCCAGCAAGTCGATCCCACTGGAACAATTGGGCCTAAACTTCATAGTAATGTAGATCTTGCCTAGAGGAATCAGGATACTGGATTTGACGCCTTTACGTGCCTAAATAGCACGTAGATATGTTGCCCTCTCTGACTCCCACCCCTGTAATTCCGACCCCCGTATACCAATCAAAACCAAACTAAATAGTGCAGATGGACATGCCCATAATAAGCTACATTCCGAATTTCAACCTTCTACCTCAAAAATATGTAGAAATTATGAAGGGGACGGACTGACATTATAAAACCAATAAGTAGCTCCATTCTAATTCTACTTACGAGGGTCAGTCAAATGAAAATCGGAAATATTTTTTTACAGTTCCTTTATTATAGACAGAGTTGGTACACTATTTTTCAATGTAGTCCCCATCTTTTCGATGCATTTCCGTCACCCAGTCGGGAAGGCAGGATACCTCGGGAAATAAAAATCTTCATATAATGGAGATCTTGATTATAGGAATATACATACCGAATTTCACTCCTTTATATGCATAAATACACCTAGACCTTTTGGTCCCCTCTAATTTTCACCCCCAAAACTCCGACCATAGTGGGCTAATCAAAACCAAACTAAATCGTGAAAGTGCACATGCCCATAGTAAGCTACATTCCGAATTTCAACCTTCTACCTCAAAAAATGTAGAAATGATGAAGGGTGATTCAAATCGTGTATAAAATAAAACCATTAAGTAGCTCCATTTTTCCGCTACTTAATAAGCTTATAGATTATGAGCACTTGAGCAATCGTGCGTCGACACAGCGATTTCATGTGCGCGCGCCGATGTCAATAATGCTTAATAGATGAACAGAAAGTAACAATATATTCCTTCTTGACAAATCGATTGTTATACAAGGTGGCGCAAAATTAATCATCCAATTTTGTTTTTATATAACTTTTTTACTAAATAAAAAAAATGATTTTGAGTGATTGAAATCTTTATTAGGACCTTTACAATTTTTTCTGTTAAGTGGAATAGATGACATCCGTCAAGTGGCTGCCGCCAGTGTTGATACACATTTGTACCCGTTTTATCGCATTTTCCATGACTTTCCGCAAGATTTCCGGTGATAACTGTTCGCATTCCTGTCGAATATTCTCTTTAAGGGCTGCGATTGTCTGAGGCTTGTTGGCATAAACCCGCGACTTCAAGTAGCCCCAAAGAAAGAAGTCTGGGGCGGTTAAATCGGGCGATCTTGCTGGCCATGCCAAATCGCCAAAACGGGAGATTACGCGACCAGGAAACGCATCCTTCACAATATCCATTGTGTCTCGTGCTGTGTGTGCGGTTGCACCGCCTTGTTGAAACCACATGTTCACCAAGCCCCACTCCTCCAATTCCGGCAGTAAGAAGTCGTTTATCATGGCCCTGTAGCGTTCACCAGTAACAGTTTCCGTATTGCCAATGGCGTCCTCAAAAAAAAAAAATAGCGTTCCATTGCTTGTCTGTTTGTATTCTGCAGCTGTCTAGTTCACAAATGTCATGTATGGTTGACGTACGACGCCATTTGCAATAATTGCGCCATCTTCTGATAGAGTGATTAATTTTGCGCCACCCTGTATGACATGCCAGTATCTTTGAATTCTTTACACTCACTGTTTTAGCACGTGAATTTGACTTGAAGGAATCCACGAAAAATTCTAAAAAGTTCATACGGCCGAGCTAAGACTTTGATAGTCATATTTCTGAAAACAGAATTTGAAAAGGTTAATCCGTTTTCAAGTTATCGTGTAAACGGCTGCCGGATGGCCGGACGGATAAACGTACAGACCAAGGGCGCATTCTTATAAGTGATTATAAGGGCGCCTCTCCTAATAAATATATTATAAATCATCAGAATGTTGTGTTGTATCTAATTTTGTTAAATGATTAAAGGGTTTATAGTAAAATAGTAAAAATTAAAAACATAATAAATATTAGGATCTTATTTAAATAAAAAAACTAATATAAATTTTAAATAGTTAAATATAAATCAATAAGATCAACTAAGCAGCAAAGCCTGCCTTGCCTAGGCAACTGGCAAGTTCGGCTTTGTTGCTTCGTTGACGTCATTTAATGTCGCGCCGAAACTTGGGAGCTGTTACGTATATCATCAATTGTCCCTTGACGGATGTTACGCAAATCACTAATTGTCCCATGACCGTGGTGACGTAAATCATCAATTGTCCCTGAAGTGTTGGCCGGATTAACCAGAGGGAGACACGCTGCAAACTCATTACATGATTTAGTATAGGAAAAGAGGAAATGTCCAGTCTCTATTCTTTAACGGTCTCTATTATTTAACCCAGTGCAATACCATTTTAAACATTATTTAGTTAAACATTATTTAGTAAAAATCCTCATATTACATCAAATATTTAAAATCTTTATATTCTGATTGTAAAGTGTTGTCTCTACTGTAGTTTGTCAAGTTTCCTGAAAATGGCATTGCATTGGGTTGAAAACTCTGCATGTTATAAACAAAAATCTTACGAAAAAAAATTCGATTTTTTTTTAAAGAAACCTTTATATCTCCATGAATATAAGTGTTATTCTCATACAAAAGAACACGGAGAAGTAAAAGCAGCCTCATAATCATATGCTACAGCTACAACGCATTTCAAGCATTATTGTTTACAGGGTGATGCCAAACATTATTTTTTGGTTCACTTTGTTGCTGGTCCCCTATTTGCCTTCGGGACAAAACCTTCGCTGAAATATACGTGGTAAAACATAATTTATAATTTTAGAATAATTCGTCAAATAATTTTCTAAATATTCGACAAAACGTCTAAAATCGATAGTGTTCAATTACTTTTTAGTAGATAGTGTAATTATATAATAGGTTATACAGGGTGAGTCAAAATGATGTCCGGCATTTCAAAATTTTACTATGCATTTATTTTATAATATAACTAACCAGATGGCGTTTAAAATGCAAGAAAACTCAAATATCTATTGATTCTCGCATTACAAATGTTCTTTGTGACTCCCTCGAATCACCCGGACAATGTCAAGACGATAGTCAATCTCATCCCAAACTCCTTTCAGCATGTCTGCTGTTACTAGTCCCGTGCTTTTGCGTTTACAAAGACATCCTGTTTCCAGAAATTGATAATACTACTTACGAATGCTTTTGTCAGTAGAGCAATCTTTATAAAATTGCCTACGAAATGTCCGCTGAACTAAAATTATAGAGTTTGTCTTTGGATACTCCAAGACGCAATATGCCTTTTCAGTCACAGCCGCTATCTTTACTTTTATCGCGACGTTAGCCACCACAGCCACCACAGCGAGAAGGATAAAAATATTTGAGTTTTCTTGCATTTTAAACCCGGTCTGGTTAGTTTATGTTATAAAATAAATGTATAGTAAAATTTTGAAATGCCGGACATCATTTTGAATCACCCTGTATTTTCAGTAATAGATAAATTGTGTTATATGACGAAATTTGCAATATTCCTCTCTTATGTACCTTAATAAATTTATGCACGCAGTTAAAGCTCTACACTTTGATTTTCAGAATCAAAAAGTAAGTAATTCTTTAAATATTTGCAAAAACTAAAATACACTACCCTATCAAAAGTCATGGGGCAGCCCTGATTTTAATGAGACATTCCTTTACAATTTCAAAAAATCGTCCATAGAGTCGACGGGAACAACTGTGAGCGCCCTGACTGTTTGCAGGGAACTGCATGTAATGGGTTTTTATGGCAGAGCGGCAGCTCACAGATCTCACATCAGCACCAGCAACGCAGCGAGGAGATTTCAATGGTGCAAAGAGTGACGACATTGGACTCTGGATCAATGACGAATGGTTGAATGGAGTGATTAGTCCCGCTACACCATCTGGCAATCGGATGGACGGGTTTGGGTATGGCGAACGCCCAGCGAACGTTATCTGCCAAGCCGTGTTGTGCCCACGGTGAAGTTCGGCGGGAGGGTCGGTGATGGTGTGGGGGTGTTTTTCATGGTATGGATTGGGTGCAAATGTTTCTGTGGACGGACATCTAAACGCAGAGCGTTACCAAGACATTCTGGACAACGCAGCACTCCCATCTCTCTGGCAGCACTTTGGCAGCACTTCTGGTTATCGTGTTCTGTTTCAGCATGATAACGCACCTTGCCATAAAGCAAGGGCTGTAGGCATATGGTTTGATGAAAGGGGGATTCGAAAACTTGACTAGCCTGCCCGGAGCCCCGATCTGAACCCCATCGAACATCTGTGGGACGTGTTGGAACGTCGATTGCGCGCTTGTGCGGAACGCCCGAAATCCGTGAGCGAACTGTCCAAGACACTTATGGCAGAATGGCGAAAATTACCTGTCGAAACGTATCAAAAACTTTGGACAGTATGCCCCAGAGAGTAGAAGCTATGATAGCAGCAAAAGGTGGACCAACAAGATACTAAAATATGTATATTTTTGAGTGTTTCTATTAAAGTGATGGTGTCCCATGACTTTTGATAGGGTAGTGTATCTTAAGGAGAGTGTGCTAAGGCAAATAATTCTTTGTGGTTATTGTGAAATGTAAAAACTTATTATTTTAAGAACTGAATTTGGTTTCTTCGATTACTTAAATAATTATAGAAATTAGATCTTAATTAAATTTGTATAAGTTTATAATTAATCGTAATTACAAAAAAAATACCCGAAATTGAAAATTATAGTAAAGTAGGAAACAATTCTAGTTTTGTGATTTCTAAATTCATTAATAGGTTTAAAATTATGCAATGTAAAAATACGAGGCTCGTCCAGAAAGTAAGTTCCGTTCGGTAATAAAAACAAAACTACTACATATATATTCAAAATTTTTTCTTTACCAGATTCTATGTACCTTTAACTATTTTTCCACATAGTTTCCAAGTTTATTTAAGCACTTGTCATAGCGCTCAATGTACTTCCCCATGATCACTTCGTAGAAGCTGCCGCCGGTGAAGAAAGTCACGCAGTTTTCACTTGTTCATCGTTGTTGAAATGCATGCTGCCGATGATCTCCTTTAGATCCCGGAACTGGTGGTAGCCACTGGATGCGAAGTCCGGACTGTAAGGCGGGTGGTCAAGTTATTCCCAAACAAAAGATCTGATTAGTTGGGAACAACTTGACCACCCGCCTTACAGTCCGGACCTCGCGTCCAGTGACTACCACCTGTTTCGGGAGCTAAAGGAGTTCATCGGCAGCATGCATTTCAGCGACGAAGAACAGTGAAAAATGCGTGACTGTCTTCACCGGCGGCAGCTTCTACGAAATGATCATGGGGAAGTACATTGAGCGCTATGACAAGTGCTTAAAAAAAACTGGAAACTATGTGGAAAAATAGTTAAAGGTACATAGAATCTGGTAAAGAAAAAATTTTGAATATATATGTAGTAGTTTTGTTTTTATTACCGAACGGAACTTACTTTCTGGACGAGCCTCGTAAAATAAACTCTTTAATTTGTTTTCATTTAAAAAATTAAAATTTTTCAAAAACCTTCAGGAGTGATGTTATGGCCCACACTACCAATTTCTTTTTCTTGCAGTCTATACATTAAAATAATTTAAATGTTTATTAAAATCTTACACTTGGAATGAAATATAATTTTAAAAGATGTTTTCTTTATTTTTAACCACAGGATTTAATTGAGTGAAGAACCATGGGCACGTTTGCAGGCCACGCCTTACCAGGCTCCTTCTTCTTCGTCGCCTCCATATGGTGGACTTGTGCGATTTACTACAATTATGCCAAGGCAAAGAAAACAAACAGTCGATACCGTAGTAGTTTGGCGTTCACGATTGCACGATTCCCTAATGTTCCCATCGAGTCATATATTAAATTGTTTTTCTGTGCTGTCGGTGTGACGGGTGAAACCGTGACTGGACTTGATGGAAATGGGATATTCGTGCACATAGGTAATGGTCAACATATTACCATGTTCTCTTTCTTCGGCCTGCAGGCCATCGTGGAAATTTTCACTTTCTACAAGTTTAGTCTGCCGCCCAACATCGAGTACGCCAGCGCCGTGTTGGCTTTTCTCATGGAAGGGCTCCTGTTTGTCTACCACCTGCACGGTCGGACGGCTTTGGATATCCGCGTCCACATGTTCCTCGTTTACGTCATCTTCTCTGGTGCCATCGCTGTCGTCCTGGAGGGAGTCTATCGCCATAACGTCCTGTTTCCTCTGTTTCGTAGCTATAGCGTGCTCTTGCAGGGAACTTGGTTCTATCAAGTCGGTTTCATCCTGTATCCGCCCTTTCCTGGGATGGAACAATGGGCAGAACACGACCACAAGCAACTGATGATCGTCACTATGATCTTCACGTGGCATTGTGCGGTCAATTTTTTACTCATACTGCTTATTGGAATGCTCGTGACGAGACACGTTCGTTGGACAACTATAGAGAGCAAACACTCCCTACTTCCGACCAAAAACCAAACGAAAGAAAATGGTTTGCTAACACACAGTGATTCCGAGAGCGACGAAATTTGATCAAACGTCGTTAATTAATAAAATAAAATTTCTACACTAAAAAATTGAAAGAAAGGGATATTCAATTTTGATAAAAAATAAGGTATGAATTCTTGGTATTAAATTACTAAGAATTAATTCTCCGCCCCTCTACCCACACATTTTCTTCTCGTTAGAAACAAAGATATACGAGTATTAAAAAATTTTTAAATTTTTTAAAGAATTAACAAAAATTATTAAACTAATTAAGTGCATCATAAGCAGCTTAAATAAATTTCGGCAAAATTTTTTTATATATTTTTGGTAAAAATTTATGGCAAATGACATAAGAATTTCCCTATTAGCAAATTCAAGCAGTAATTTGAAGACAAACTTATACCCTACTCTTTTTTAAGACATTTTAATATTTATAACGGAAATTTTGTTTTTAAAAACAACAAGCAAAAACGCGATATAAAATGTTGGCATGGATATTGGCACGAGCATGAAATAGACATAACTGTATAACATTTGAATTTTTCTCCCAAATGTAAGGTAAACCTGTAAAGTCTCACGGAATCGGATCTTTATTTCGCACTTTGTAAAACTAAATATTATCACAACTAAATTTTACAGCAATTATTTAAGAGGGGATCAGAATTATCCAAAAAAAAAACCACGAGAAAAAGTCATATTATTTGTTCATGTACTTTTTAAAATGGTAAACATGCACAAACTTTTAAATATGAAAATCTTTCACAACGCATGACAAAACGTTCTTCAATGTATAGTTTCATTTCATATTTGAGCGTATCATAACAATAAAAACTTTCCCTGATTAAAAAGCCTGTTATATAAAGTATTGTATTCTACATGTTAAATGTTACAATTAAATTTTAAATATTTTCTTCACTACGTATACTCTTACATTAGGAAAAAAAATCGTGAATTTATGTGTTTTGCCAGGAACTGAAGTATACTTGTATATTATCAACTAAATTAAAAAGGCATTCTCAAAACTGCAAATGAGAAACCAAATTATGTTTCACTCAGGGGTTATTAAAGAACATATCCAATAGCCTAGACATCATTTCTAATAGTTAACTTAAAATTAAGCATAAATATTTAAATCACTTTCGACACAGCAAAACAATATTCCAGGCAAACCAAAAATTCAAGAACGAAAGCGAACCCATCTTTGCCTTAATGTTTTTAATGTTTATATTAGAAAAACGTCTCGATGCCTTAAATCAATATTCGAATATAAAATTCCTTCTCTATTTTGTAACTGTGATGTCAAATTACATACAATGCCTTAAAATCATTAATATTGCACTTAGTCTGAGGAAAAGCTGTCATACTGTATAGTTAGAGTGCATGTGCATTTGTAAATGTGATTTCAGATTTCTGTAATTCCAGAGGTAGTAGTCTATATAAGTATAAGTAAACAGGTTAACATTTAAAAACTATAAAGCGATTAAGTGTCGATTCTAATTTACTGCTAACTGAAACACCTCTATATTATGCCTTCTTTATATGGAGCAAATGCTTAAATGATTATGCATAGATAAGCAATTTTATGTCGAATAATTTTAAAAATAGACTCTCTGTAATGAATTTGCTTATAATATGTTGTCCTTAATAATATTATTTTTACTTACTGATTTCCTTCAGAGCAATCTGTAGAAGGATATCTAGAGCAATTTTAAAACTAAAATTTTACTGCTCTGTTTTATTGAATTTCTTACTGCCAAATATTTATTTTCCGTAATAAATTTCCATGTTAAAATGATATATATTACATACAATAGTCAATAATTAACTCAGGTTGCAAATAAAGCAGTCATCTATAGAATAAATTTATTCTTTTGTTAAGCCAAAGGAGAATATAATGACAATGTTAAAAAGTTTAAATTTTAAAATCTGTTATTTCTTATAGATATATCAACGAATATTGAAGATTTCAATGTGAAAGTTAATAGTGAAAATTGCCTTAATATTGATTTCGCAAAACACTCTAGTTCTCTTTCTTTAAAAAATATTTTTTATGAGATCTTGTTCCTCAGAAATGACTTGCCTTAACTTTATCTAAACCATTTAAACGATTTTTTTAATGGTTTTCAATAAATTACTTGAAGTGGGAGAGGAATTCCGTGATATTTTGCCAATTTATTTGTAAAATGTTTTATTTCTGTTATTAGGAATTAGACAATTACTGTGTAACTGATAAAATGGTGCAAATATTTTTTTTAAAATTCCTTTAATACTGAAAATAAGCCAATGAAACAAAGAAACGCTTTAAAGTGTTGTAATTTATTATAACCTGTCTATATTAAAATAATAGATATTATAAAAATATTAGGGAATACAACTTCGATAAGTAACTTGAAGAATGAAAAAATAATACTTAAGATTATTTATTAAAATGTATACTATGTTTTTCAAAACTTTATTATTATTTATTGTATATGTTTAATCGTTCAATGTATAATGTTAATAGAAATGTTTAATAGAATTTATACAGTTATAAAAAGCATCGCTATTTAAGTGCCTAAAGTAAAAACCCAGTGAAAAAAATAAGAGTTATCGATGTTACTTTCTATGTAAACATTTTATTCATATTATCGTTAAAATAACTTGTTCATTGTAAAATGTAAAAATAAATTTTATAATTGTTTATAAAAAAAAATATGGCAATTATCCATCAGAAAATACCGATTATTATTACACACTACATACTCAAACATTTTTTTCAAAATTATTAATCTATATATATATATAAAAGAAGAAACTGACTGAGTGAGTGATCAACGCACAGCCCAAACCATAAGGCCCAGAAACTTGAAATTTTGCATAGAGGTTCTTTACAAAATGTAAGTGAGCACTAAGAAGGGGGTTTTTGTTTATTCTCTTTTCCTTTCCATTGTAGATTTTTTTTAAATTCAATTTACCTGGAGCTGAATGGGATTTTTGCCAGCTTTAAAAAAGTATGACGTTTGCTTTGTTTAATGAAGAATTTTGCGATTGTTCCGTGAAGCAGCATCAACAATGACTGCATGTGTGTCGCGCGGGAGTACAATGTATCTTTTATTTTTTATCTGAATGGCATTTTTCTAGCGTCAGAAACTATGACGTCGTTGTTTGCTTTGTTTAATGAAGACTTTTGTGAGTATTCCATGAAAAAACATCCACAGTAACTAGAAGACTTTCGCGCGGAAATAAAAGGTATAATATTTTCTAAAAGGGCTTTTCGTGGCGACCAAAACAGTATATAAAGAAGCTGGTTGATTGACTCATCAACGCACAGCAAAATCTACTGAAACCATCAACTCGAAACTCGGTGAGGTCATAGGACGGACAGCGTAGGGGCGTGCTAAGACCGGGTTTCTCGAAATTCGGACCCCCTGCCCACCCAGGGGGACAGAAAGGAATTGCACGTTCGGTCGCTTGTCTCCGCCCCCAATAAACGCATATCTTCGAAATTTTGCAGGAAAGTTTCTAGCTACCGTTCCAAAAAAGTAGTTTCCCCGATTTTCGATATTCGAATTTTAAGGGTGCGAAAGCTGATAAACATCGATTTTCTGGGGTGTTTCACAAAATTTTCTGATATTTTGATGCAACTTCGCGAGGAATAAAGATAAAGCAACGGAATTCGGAGGGAAGGTTCTCGAGGATATTTCCGCTTTGTGAGGAAGCCAGGGGCTTTTTTGATGAAATTTTGCAATTTCTGAATGAGAATATACAGAAAAAGTGAACATAAACCTCCACCTTTCATATCCGGCCCTGCGTCTAACTCACTCAGCTAAAGGGCCGGTGATTGGAGAGGAGTGAAGCAGAATACAATAAAAATATTTTTAAAAAAACTTTGTCTGTTTGTACATGCTAATCTCCAAAACTACTTGACGAATTTTCATGGGGTTTTCACAGGTAAGTTGAGCGTAGCTTGCAGCAACATATAGGCTTACGAAAAAAAAGATATCTTAATTTAAAGTTTTTGGAGTATGCTCAGCTTAGTACAGTTCGTAGAAAAGTCAAAAGATGGCGCTTCATTAAAAGGCGCTCATATAAAACAATAGCGAAGCATTGCCGGGTCTGCTAGTTTGAATATATAAATCTCTCGGTTTTTCTGTATCAGCAAGAGGTATCCGAACGGCATTGCTACGACTGCAGTTACGGAAAGAAACCAGAATCGCTGTCGTAGGAAGCACTCTATCCCAAGCTCAGCTATGAGGTATCCCGGAAAGTCAAGTCGTTAATTATTTTTAATAATTCATATGAGAAATCCTTTTTTCCTCAGCTTTCAATTCATTTCATTCTTCATTATCTGACTTTTCCAAGATAGCTCTGGCAGCACTTCATGGCAGCAATGGTAATAAGGAAGAATGCGCATTTTGAAGAGTCCTTGTAGAAAACAGAAAAAACAATTTCAAATGTTTCTTTATAATTCTGAAATTTCTTGAATCGTCTTTATAAAGTTCAGTCTCTACATAATGAGCAACTCAATTAATACGTATATAAGAATTGATTCTCTATGATCGCATACAAGAGACGTTCTACCGGCAAAAATTCATGGTTCAAACTGGGAATTATTCTAGTACTTAAAGAACTTTATGTAAATAGTTAAAAGAAAAGCCTCACGTATTTGTTTAGAATATGCGAAAATCTCGTATCAACCATATATTATTAATGAAAAACAATTAGTTAGCGCGTTGGCGGTCCGAGCCAAAGGTTCCTGGTTCGATCCCGGGCTGCGGATATTTTCTTTCCTATTTTTCATTATTAATTCAAACAGCTGAGGTAGGCGTTCCATTACAAACCCTCACAGAACAACTAATGATTATTCTTTAAGAATTTACGCCTTAGGAAAGATAGTCCCAGCCGACGAACTGGGTAACTGCTCTAACCAAGCCCTAAGGTCATGAAGATAGCGTAATGCTTCCATGGCCGCAGTGGCGCAATTGGTTAGCGCGTTGGCGGTCCTAGCCAAAGGTTCCTGGTTCGATCCCGGGCTGCGGATATTTTCTTTCCTATTTTTCATTATTAATTCAAACAGCTGAGGTAGGCGTTCCATTACAAACCCTCACAGAACAACTAATGATTATTCATATATTATTTTTTCTTTTCGGGAAAACAATAATCGAAACGATTTCAACTTACAAATTGCATTTACTAAAATGATTAAATTATATCCAGAAATATTTCCAAAGCTTTTACTGAAACACGAATAATTCCGTAAAAGATAGCAAATAATAAGCATCTACGTAAATTCTGTGAGATTACAAATAGTAACCGACGCATTATAGGTTAATGTCCTAATGTCGCAACAGCTCGGAGTGGCAGTGGTTTACTTTCTAAGAAATCATTTGATAGAACCTCTTACTTTCAGCTGCTTTTTTTATTCAGCAGTTCATAGATAAAATACATAAGCAATTTTAACTTAAATTTTAATAAAAGATTTTATTTTAATCTGAGGACTTCCTGACGTCGCACAATGCAAAAATCACACATATCAATACTTATACCGTCGCGCGATGCAGTTAATATGGTATAAGTGAACTGTCCATTTCGTACGAGCTGAGTTCACACGCGGCAGTTGTTATCTAGAAATGTAATGAATACTTAGGATAAAACTCCATGTTTTCTGCATATTTAGCATTTTATTTTAATAAAGTCGGGAGAATACTTCGAAAATACTGGCCTTTTACCAGTGGCGTAACCAAGCGCATATAATTATCATTACTATTCACAGATATTTATATATCAGGAACAGTCAATAAATAACGATGCAAAGGATATGTCACAGTAATTATTTAACGAGAGTCAAAAGTTTTGTTCGCAATTGTTTAGTCGCAGAATGCCATGCTCATAGAAATCCTTTGGCTGCTGTTTGAGCCAATCGTGCACTCACTCCTTGACTTCATCGTCCGTTTGAAATCGTTGTCCCGCGGTGCTTTCTTGAGCTCACTGAAGATGTGGAAGTCATGTGGGGAGACATCTAGACTATAGGGGGTAGCTCAGGAATTCCCACTTGAACTTCTGCAGACATTCCTTTGTTTCATTGGCTGTATGTGGTCCAGCGTTGTCGTGCAACAAGGTGACGCCAATGATATCTATACAACAAGGAGTTGTATAGATATCATTTGGTGACCCCACCAGAAAGTTTACGGGACGTTTCGATTTGATTGCCTTCCTGATCTTCGTTAACGTTTCACGATATTGCTGAGCACTGACCGTAACTCCATGCTCCAGGAATTCGACGAATTCTGGAAAACGGAATGAATGGATACGGCCTTTGCTCGGTTATCATTCTTTGCTCATTCCTTGCCGGACACGTAAAGCCATCTAGCGAGAGAAAGTCGCGCGAATCATTATCGACACACACGCAACCACATTTCAGCCAGGCCCGACTCCATGTTGATGAATGCCATAGTTTTGTGGCAATATCCTCTGCCTCGTTATCTACTCACTGTACCTGGTAAAAATATTTAGTGCCGTAACTCTATACCACTGCATTTGGTTAGTACAACTTTCATAACTTCAGGATAATTCTCTAATATTCTATTTGCTTTTAGAGAATTATCCTTTTTTGCTTTGATAAAGGATAGTCTCTATCCGAAACGTCAGCTTTTTATTTTGATTTTGATTAATTATTTTTGTTTATTATATCTTATTTTTTATTTAATTTGTATTTTTAATTAATAACTATTATTTATTGTATTCCAGGGTTCTTGTGTCTCGTCCTTCTCTTAATATACGAGGCATGTTTTTTAAGTAAGTACCGTTTTGCGATTCCGCCGCCGCAGCGCTACGGTCGGCGTTCCGCGCATGCGCGCTGGTTAACTACATCTCTTGTCTACGCACTGACACCATTACAGTAGTGATGAGCTAAGTCGTGATTTCACGTTCACAGGTATAACTGCGACTGCTACTTTTTGATATCAGTGATTTTTAACTGTGAACGTGAAATCACGACTTATTATTTTCTGCTCCTTAGACAAACAGTGATGATGATTCACTATTCACTACTATTAGTCGTTAAAGCGAACGTGGTGGCGAAGTAAACATTGTTTGATTGGAGTTTATTAAAGAGTATATACGTCTTGATGAAATAAATTAGAGGATATATTATTATCATGATTAATTCACTCCCCTTTAAAATAAATTGCGGTAGTTGTTTACTTGTGAATTTACCCCCTCCCCTCTTTCATCAGCTAAGAAATTTAAATACTCCACTGAGTTTGTTTATTCAAATTTTGAAAATTAAATAATTTAATTCTCGAAAAAATTATGACCCATTTATTACTTATTTAATTTAGCGAACAGGTATTATTTTATTTGACTTTAATAAAATATCAATATTATTTTTAATAATGCCATCCAAGAAATCATGGAGATATTTAGTTGTCGTGAAAATATCACTACAATTAGATATCACATCTATTGTTTATCGATTGCAGATGCAAATAAAATATATACACCAGAAGCCTATACATGCTCTTGCTTAGGTTTTTATGAAACGAAATATTATCGATAAACGACACAGAAATACAGTGAAATAAGCACTAGTACGAAATGCTTCCTCAATTAATCAACGATCGCTAGAAAACCTCCCGCGTATGCTCTCTTTGCTATGCATTCTGATTGGTTAAACGAGTTGTAATTAACGCATGCGTCAGTTTCCTCGATTGACCGTGAAAAAGTGAAAATCACTGGGAACGAAAATCACGTGAATCACGCCCGAAAATCACTGGTAACTAGTAACGAAAACAGGTTCGAGAGTTCCGTTAGTGAAAATCACTGGTAACGGTTTCGAATGTTCGAGAGTAGCAGTGATTACCTGTGAAATATCACTATCAGTGAAAAAGTCACAGGTAGTGAAATCACGCTCATCACTACATTACAGTCTGATTCTTCATTGTATACGTTGTTTACTGAGTGTTTAAGATGCCTCCGACAATCGTGAGTCCCGCCGATTGTGAAGTACGGGCTGTTATACGATTTCTTAGTGCTAAAGGCGTAAAACCGATCGATATTCATCGTGAGATCTGTGAAGTGTACGTATGAGTGATGGAATGGTAAGGAAATGGGTGAGAGCATTTAAAGATGGCCGCACAAATGTGCATGATGAAGAACGGAGTGGGCGTCCTTCGGTCGTTAATGAAGATTTGGTGCAGAAAGTGGACGAAAAGGTGAGAGAAAACAGACGCTTTACAATTTCATCATTGTGCGACTGCTTTCCTCAATATTCTCGTAGTGTTTTGTATCGCATTGTGACCGAGAACTTGAATTACCGGAAATTGTGTTCACGTTGGGTTCCAAAAATGTTGACGGATTTGCACAAAACCCAACGTTTAGGCAGTGCATTGACTTTCCTTGAGCGGTACCACAATGAAGGTGAAGATTTTTTAGACCAAATTGTTACTGGTGACGAAACATGGGTGGCCTACGTCACACCAGAATCGAAACAACAATCCATGGAATGGCGACATTCATCATCACCCAAAAAAGTGAAGTTTAAGCAAACAATTTCTGCCCGGAAAATCATGTGCACAGTTTTTTGGGACAGAAAAGGGGTATTGCTAGTGGAGTTTCTGCCTCGTAATGAGACAATCAATGCAGCGTCTTATTGTGAGACATTGAACAATCTGCGTCGTGCAATCCAGAACAAAAGACGTGGCAAGTTGAGTAAGGGTATCGTTTTGCTGCATGACAATGCCCGTCCACATGTGGCTAATCGGACCAAAGATCTCATCAAATCTTTTAAATGGGAAACTCTAGATCATCCTCCATACAGCCCTGATCTGGCGCCCAGCGACTACCATTTGTTCATGCACTTGAAGAAACACCTGGGTGGTCAGCGTCTTCAAGACGATAACGAAGTCAAAACATTTGTGATACAGTGGTTAACAAGTCAGGCGGCAGAATTTTATGAGGAGGGTATTCAAAAACTGGTGCCACATTATGACAAGTGCCTCAATATTCACGGAAATTATGTAGAAAAGTAGATTAAGCTACAGGCTTTCATGTAAAAATAAAATTATTGTGATATCTTTGCACGTCTTTTTTTAATTCCAAAACGGTACTTACTTAAAAAACATGCCTCGTATATCCGTTCTATTAGCAAACAGTGTGATTAACGATTCCTAATGACGGAAGTTTGTTTTGGTATTAGCGTCCTTTTCAACTGCCATGGTCATTTCAGGACGGCATTATAGGGGCCGCAAATTTTGCCTCGCAAGGGTTCTTTAACGGCAAACGACTACACGGGACCACATCGGCTTTACTTCCCTTCCAAAGGAAGTGCGTGATCTCAGGATTTTCCCCCTGCAAATATCCTCGTCGTCCTGGGCCGGGGTCGAACCCGCGTCCTCGGGCATCAGAGGCGATCACGCAACCACTGAGCCACCGAGACCGACCGATTCCTAATGAATTGTCACCGACGAAGCGAAAACTTCAGACAATCGCGGAGGTCGAAAAAGCCTATGCGAATCCGACAAAAGTCGACAGGTTCGATTGCTTTGCTATGTTCGTGGTTCAAAGTCATTTGAAGATTTTCGAATAGTTGTTGATATATTGCAAGATACTTTCCAGGAGGCTACAAAAGCTCTTGGGCTGCTAGAGGACGATGAAGAATGGCATCGTTGCATGCGTGAAGCAATTGGTTTTCAGATGCTTCAACAACTCAGACATCTATTTAGAATAGTTGTGAACGGTTGTCAGAAGACTATCAGCATCAACTCAACTCAGATGCAACCAATCTTCGAGTGCTGTATCTCACATTAAGAGATTTGGACCAATATCTGACGAACAATAAATGCTGACTCGAGGATTATCCAGAGATGCATCAGTTGGCTGATCAAGAAGTTGAAGCTGATTCAAATCCACTGATATCGCTGGATACATACCTGATATCGCTCGACTGCATACCTTCAAGCAAAATTGCAAGAGTTGGTGGATCAAACATCGCTCTTAAATGAATAACAGTTGATTGTGTACAATCACATATTAAATGCGGTACCCAATGAGACGCCAGAAGGGAGACTATTTTTCTTGGACGGACCTGGTGAAACCAGTAAATCATTTTTGCTAGAAAAAGTGAATGCGACTGTTCGATTTGAAGGCAAGATTGCCCTGGCAACGGCAATAAGTGGAATTGCAGCACTTCAATTAATGGGCAGGCGAAGGGCACATTCAATGTTCAAACTGGGCCTGGATCTAAATGTGACTTCAACCTATAATACTCCCATTCAATCACAAACATGCAGAGTTGCTATGCAAAGCAGCATCCTGGACAATCAGTATGTTTTAGTGATTGTTCATGTCCTTCTAACATTTCGCCAATCTCATTACAACTAACATCACGCAAGTTAAATTTTACGGATATGACAGACGATAGAGTCTTTACAGATAACCATGAATTTTCAAGCTCCAGTAGTCATTTCCAGAAAAAAATTAAAATTATAGGCGCGAAGATCCAACGAAAAATACGTACCGTTTTGGGAAACAACACTTTTTCAAAAATTTATTTTTTACATGAAAAGCATTTCTTGAACCATTTTTCTACATAGTTCCCACCGTTGTTCAGACTTTTGTCGTAGCGGGAAACCAACTTTTCTATGCCCTCTTCATAGAAAGATGCCGCCAGTAAATATTTAAGCGATTTGTGACAATCTCATGAAAAACAGTTTTTTAAATTTGTGGAAACCCCTTACAAAGCATTCTTATTGTGAGCCATCTGTTTTTACGAATTTTCTCATTCACTTTTTCAACCAAATCATCATTGACAAGAGAAGGCCGCCCACTGCGTGCTTCGTCATGAACATTAGTTCGTCCATCATTGAACTGCCTAACCCACTTCCATCAGTCATTACATTTTCCCCATAAATCTCTACAAGTTGACGATGAATATCAGCTGGCTTAACATTCTTTGCGTTCAAACGCCGTATTACAGAACGCATTTCACAGTCCGCGGGATCAGGAATTGTCTTAAACATTTTTCAACGATCACTAACAAATGTAAACACAACACAATCCGGCTGTAATGGCGTCAGTGCAAAGATAATGAACCAAAGAAATGAGTGTGCATACTCGGAACCTAGAGCACTACATCTAGTGCTCTATCGGAACCGCGACAATAGCGCTGTGGTGGCAGTAGAACGAAACGGTACTTACTTTACGGACAAGCCTCGTACAAACCTTATTTTTCTGATAACTACTAGACTACATTTTCCTCCAAGGGAGGACAAGGAAGAAGTAGTATTCTACTTCTTCTACGGCCAGGATCTATGAGACCGCAGTGCTGTACGTATATTGTGTCGGCTCTGTTAAAAATTGCACTGCGAGTTTCTAAATGGAATAGACAAACCAAGACATTTTAGGACTAAGTTCATAGTGGGATTAATGAAAACGTTATCAAGCACAAAAATAACGCAGCAATCAGAATTACATCTTAGAGATCAAGTAGACTGAATTCGTTATCGATTTCCCTAAAATAATCGACATAAAATTAAATACATTAAGTGGAAATTATTTGAAAAATGCAAGACTTAATATAAATGAATACTAGTCATCTCATTTTACCTCTGTCAAAAAATCATTAAGAAATAACTCATTACATAAATTATCTATAAAAAAGTCGATTTTAACCTAGGACAATGGAAGGCACGAACTCATCATAACGGACATCCGGAATACATTATTCTAAAGGACATTATTCCCTCGAACTCGTGGCATCGATCTAATATTATGCGGAAATATGAACAACGGAAATTATTATTTTAGAAACGAGCTTAGAAAGAAAATGTTTATACAGTAATTTAATATTTTTAAACCATTAGGTTCGAAATTAGTTCGATATTATCAATATCGGAAAGTGGTATGTATACATAGAGCAATGAAGCGTCATGGAGAATGTGTGGTCGTGAGAGGAATTACAGGATCCGTTTAGCCCTCCTGAGGATTCCACATTGTTCTGCAGATATGCCTCCTTTGCAGGCAGCTTTTCAAAATTTTTATTTTCATTTCTCCCCTTAAAGGAATAAATAAATATCTAAGCGGTAAAATATTGAATCATTACATTAAAAAATTCTCAATAAACAGGCAAAAAATAAATAAATAAAGCAAATAAAATAAAATAAAATAAAAACCCACCTATAATATAGCTTAAATATGTTAATCAAAGTTTTCGACAAATCAATGAATGAAAATTTATTAATCTCCTAATAGTAATCAGAATAATGTGGGGGAGGCCGTGGCCTGGTGGGCTTCCACTGAGCACACAAGTTCTGTCAAGTTAAGCAAAACCAGGCACGGCAAGTCACTAAATAGGCGACCATCAGTGAGCCCCGATTGGGGGGGGGGGGGGGGGGCCGGCTGCTGCGACCATCATACAGCAGTCGTCATTCCAGGTCCATCCAAGGACCCAACTCGTCGGCCTCTGGCCATACAGGCCCTGGATGGACGTATTGGGATCCAATTGTAATAAAAAATAATAATATTGCTATATCGACTCAAAAAACTGAAATTAAGGAAAGTTCAAATGAGATAGATCTTAACCTGTTGTTTATGTTACCATTAGAAGCAGAGTGCTTTAATCTACCTAAAGCTATAATCGGTAAATTTTAAAGTACACGGTTAATCATGAAAAGCTTGGCTTTTAATCAGATCAGGCTTTTAACCGGTAACTAGTCGTAGGCAAATTCCTTTTATCTGCATGGTCCGTGTATCCCATTGTTTATTATCACACTATCGCCAGATTCAGTCGGAGGAGGGTACTTTATCTAGATCAGCACTAGAGTGCCTTTTGAGTGCTTATAAAGGCACTCTAATCAGCACTAGAGCACTAGATGTAGATCATCTACTCTGTCTCACTGTATGAAAAAAGCTGCAAGGCAGTGTGGGAAAGCACGTCACTAATCTTTCATCCGAGGCCAACGAGAGACAGGCCACGACACTCAAAAGTCACATGATCATCGGGGTCTGGACAACAATTCATCCTTCATTGTCTCCATCCTGGATTTTAACAATTAGTAATTTTTCGTTTGTTGGAAACAATGAAGGATGGATTGTTGCCCTGACCCCCATGATCATGTGACTTTTGAGTGCCCTGGCCTGTCTCTCGTTGGCCTCGTCTTTCACCTCTGCCCCGTAAAGTAGTCTCCGACTGCACACGCGTAGTGCTCAAAAACATGAACACTGTTTCCGTTTCATTTTAACCTCTATGGTTTCAGTTCTTTTTATTGGCTGCGCGTTGATCTGAATGAGATGACAATTGGTAGTGTGGCTTTCCCATACTGCCTTGCAGCTTTTTTCATATACACTGTAGTGAGACAGACTTTAGTGCTCTAATCAGCACGACTCGTAATTGAAACAAAGCAGACGACTCATAATTGAAATGCACTTAAATCTTCACCAAAACGGTCGATTTGAAATGATAAAAGCATTAATTTTACTAAACTGAAATGAGTGTGTTTATTTAGATACATGATAAAAGCCCTAGGGGGCTTTCACAGAGCAAGCCAGTTCTGTAAGTTAAGCGCCGCCTCGCATGGCTAATAACTGGATGGGTGACCCCATTCAGTGAAGAAAGTTCTTACTCCTCCCCCCGTGTTTCGGATGCACATTAAGCCGTCGGTCCCGGATGCAACGACCGCCACCTTGTAGCATTCGTCAAAAGCTGGCAGAAGCTCAAAAATGCATCTTCCCAACCCTTCTGGCTTTCTAGTTCTCGAGTCCGCCTGGCCGTGGGTTCGAATCCCGCCGTGGGCATGGATGTTTGCGTTTGTCCCGGGCTGCATACAGATATAACTTGTGTAAAAGGCGCAAAATGACCATGGTAGTCGACGCCAAAATTCTAGACCAACCCTTCTGGTCAACGTGGGAGATTAGACCAAATAACCCCCCCCCCCCCTGTGGTGGGAGAGGCCTATGTCCTACAGTGGATAAATACAGGCTGAGTATTTATCCTAGTATATTGACTTTTTTTCTGTTTATAAAAAAAAAATTAACAATACTAAATTGGCAAATAAACTTTAATGATTTTTAGTAAGATTGGCATGCGCCCACTTTGTTCATGTGATATCTGCAATTCTTTTAAATTTTTATGTTACGTTATTTTAAGGTTTCTATACGCATAGGCATGCGTATTATTCTCTCCATTTTCCGAGCATGCCCACCGGATGACGGAATTTCATTGTGAGAGATGTGTCATATCTTTTAATCTGTCTGTTCCAAAGTTCGAGTTGCCCTCCTTTAGCCGAAAAGAAACGTCTTTTATCAGTCTCTGGCTCGTCCTTTTGATGAAAATGCCACTTCGGCAGTCAGAGACAAATCGAGACGCCTTTTTGACTGGCTACTGTTCCATTCTAAGCAAAAGTGTATTAAGTCATTTCCTGTTCTAAGTATACAGTACAGGGAAAATTTTGAACACAAGCTAAGGTCGTTTGGAAATGTTGCAAATGTTGTTGTTTCATCTCACTCTTCTCTCATTTTGATGGTTCCATCTAAAGGAAGGACACTGCAATCATATCGAACTTGGGATTTGGTGTGTCTACGAAGAAGAAAAGCAACCAAGCGAAACTAGCGTGCCTGTATATTGTGATATACAAGCAGGCTCTCTGAACGAAACCAGAGTCTGTAAATATACATCTACAAGAAAACGTATGACTCTGAATGAAACGAGGGGTCTGACACTCAACAAAATTATGGCAAAGATTCATGGATCTAGATAATTTGATCAAGATTCAGGGAATTGTTAACGGATTCGAAGATTTCTCAGAATTCCCAGAATCTTCCGTGGATTCACAAATTCACTATGGGATTCAGAGATTCAAGTAAGATTTACTTAAGATTCAACGATTAAACCGAGATTTACTCGAGGAAATTTCGAAATAAACACGCTTATCGACGTTATTTCACTATGACAAAACAAAATATAAATCAATAGAGAAGCCAAGCTTTGGTTTTAGTCTTAACCGTGTTCTCAATAGTGTTTACCCAATATTGCCTCTATTATATAAAGGGTGGCTTACATAAATAATAAATGAGATAAATTTAGTGGATAAGTACCTCAATAATATTTTTTTTAACGAAAGTTCATTTTTAAAATACCAGTCGAACTCGCTGCCAGTCTATCTTTAACAAAAAAAAAATAATAAAACTGCGAAGAATCAAAATATATTTAAATTGATTATCGAGTAGTAAACTGAATTCAATAATTAAAATTTTACTGCTTTATTAAAATTTGAATAAAAAAACAAACCACAAAACAAAAGCAAAGTTAAAATGTCCAATGAGATTATTAAAAAGGTTCATAACAAAACAGATTATTTAAAAGTCATTTCATAAATTAAGAAAAATATTTTTCGTATCAACATTCTTATCCACTAACAAAGGGAATCCCACATAGCCTATCCGCTTTAACAATGGAGTTCTTGCATGGCTATGTATGCTCAAATTTTTTTCGTTTTCGCGGTTTATTTTGAAAGAAACAAAAATTTCGCACTCTCTTATTTTGCAAGCATCTATAGTGGCTTCAGGTGAGTAACATATTTCAATATGGTGGAAATCTGTGACATACATGTTCAAGGGATTCCCTTGTAAGAAAGACTCGACCCTGACAGACTGTCTCGCTTTGAACTATTATTGCTCTCCGATTTAACAATGCTAATGAGAAATTTTTTGCGTGTCTCGTTTTTTACTAGAATCTCGTTCGAGATATCGGCTAGAGAAGTCAGATTCAGGATTCAAAAACATGGAATCCAGAACAGATTCAGTAAGATTTGCAGCAATGATTCATTTTACCTTTGTCAAAGATTCAGTCTTGTCAGACTAGAGTCCCTGTAAGTAAAACGAGTAATGACACTCCATTCTTTCCTATGGAAAGCGAATTCAGCCAATTAAAGCCGTTTATTAAATCACGTGACAACCCACAAAATGGATGCTCTCAGTATTTACAGGTATTCACGAACGTCGTAAAGAATGAATTTTTATGATCTTAAAACTGTAAAAACTGTGATATTAAAAATATCAGATTTCTCACATCATTTATCATTTTACAAGTTCTTATTTTTATTTGAATTGAATTTTTAAAATAAATTTGTAATAAAATATTTAACAAGCCGGCTTGATGGCCAAGAGCGTTAAGGCGCGGGTTCGAATCCAGCCGAGGGCAAGGATGTTTTTGTTTTTCCCTTTTCATTATCATCCTTTCATCATTTTCATCCATACTCTGGAACTAACAATTCCAGTTTCAAATTTAATCAGGTATATACAGATTCTTCCCCTTCAAATTTCAATTAACACAGTTTTAAATTATGTGCTCTCTAGACAGCCAAAATCGAATAAGAAGAAAATATTTAACAGAAGTGCAAATTTAACAATTTGTAATAGCTATTGCTTTCAGAAATTAAATAAATACAGCCTAAGCATTTGTATGGAATTATTGATTATGTAACTGAGCCAAGTGATATTCAAAAAAGAGCAGTTTTTCTCATGGAATTTTTCGGAGGAAATCCATCTCACACTTAAATAAAATATTTTTTTACAATTTTCATTTGGTAATGAATTTCCATACATCTTTAGAAACAGAATTGTTTTCCCTCGTAATTACAAAAATTCAATCAAACTTGCATTTTTCCCATAGGATAACATTATACATGGCTGCCATATACACCCAAAATGGCGGCGTGTCATTACTCGTTTTACTTACAGGAACTCTAGTCAGACCATCAACTGGCGCCATCCATCGAGAGGACATGAAAGCTTCATTGTCTATTCACAGCCTACTATTACCTATATACTGTAGTAGGCTGTGGTCTATTTTTCAGGAAACTGATTAGAAAATCAAAATTTCTTCATTAATAATAATGTGACAACCTTGGATAATACAAGATTGTCTCCCAACAGCAAATAGACCGAAAACGGGGTTAATAAAAATGGAAACAAAAACAAACGGCCAACAGTAAGACTGAAGGAAAGGCTCAGTCATTAAAGAAAGTTTAAAATCTTGAAAAGAAGGATTAAAAGTTTACAATTAGTAAAAAAAACAACAACAAAGGAGTATATAGAAAAAATTATGTTCATCAAATTCAGAGTAAAGTTTATACAGATAATTTAAGGTGACTTTTGAATGTAACGTTAGCTTAAACGATTGGTATTAAGATAAACCTTATAGGGTACTCAACCATTTTACACTGCGACCCAACAAATTTGTTTGTGTTGGTACTGCGACTCATATACATTGTATTATAAAACGTATAGTTCGCAATACAGCAGAATGGAACTGCATTTCGCGACCTATAAAAATTTAGACGCGACCTAAAAGGCTGAGAAACGCTGATCTATACGATAATTGAAAAGTCTATACAAGAATAAAATATCTCGCCGGATAAACATATAGAAAATTTCTTAAAGACAGTATTAGTCAGCACTGTAGTGCAATCGACGGTTAAAGGGTTTTATATTGATCCCTCCCAAGTGGGGATTTTAGCTTACGCTGACGATCTTAAGATCTTCCGTCAAATCAAGTCTGAAGAGGATTCTCATGCTTTGCAGGGTCAGATTGAGAGGTTAAACGTTTGTCTTATTCAAAACAAGTTAAAGATCAACATGGATAAAACTACCGTTATGACCCGTTCTAAAAAAGATAACCCTTTTCACTTTGAGTACCATATTTTAAATAGGTTGGTTGGTTTATTAGAAATTTTGACGTCGACTATATTTTGAATAGAAAAATTACTCGGGTTAATAGTGAAAGATTTGGGAATAATTTTTGATAACGCCGGATCCTTTAATTATCAAATAAGTCCCTATTGACTGAGATTTATATTACACTTGGAGTTCTATTCAGGTTAAACTTTTTTAATAATGTAGATACTTTTAAAACATTATTTAATATGCTACTCATACCAAAACTTTGATACGGGATCGCGATTTGGTTTCTAAAGAAGAATTTCTTAGTTCTACGGCTAGAGAGGAAACTTAACAGGTTTCTCTCAAATTTTTGTTATACTCGAGGCGAAACCGCTATAACCAAAACAAATAATTTGATACCTAACACTACCAATGACATCGATGGTCAAATGTTGGCTTCTATTGAGAGTCTAGCTGGTAAAGCGTTTAAGAGAATTCTGAAACAGGTTATTGCTGGTAATCTTGATGCCCCATTTATTTTAGAAGGTATACCAAGGGCTCTTTTTGATATGGTCTCTCGTTTGTAACCAATTTTTTAGAACCAATTCTAAGTTTCTGGACATCAGATTTAAAATTGCTAATTTTTATAACCGTTGAGCGATCAAACCTATTATTTTTAAGTAATTGCTTTTGATTTTGTTTTTGTCGTTGAACTCTTTGTTAGTTCTATAATGTTTTAGTCTTTATCTTGTGCTTTCTTTTTTCTTAAGGTCTTCTTTTTTTTAGTTTTATATTTGTCTAATTCTATTTTTTTTCTAATACGTTAGTTTCATATGTTCCTTTATTAACCCCGTTTTGGCTTTCGCCTGTTGGAGGGCAACGCGGGGCTCGTTCCCCCTGGTTTGTCCGGTGGGTTATTTCCCCGTTGTTGTCACATTATTAATATTTATGTTTTTTTATATATTTCTATTGCTTCAAGTATGAGGATGAATGGATTGTTTATAGAAAAGACAATGCAAATTTTATGCTCCATAAAACACAATCAATTCCTCCTCTTATTGAAGCAATAAAAATATAGGGTACCAAAAAGTATCTCTAGACATTAAAATGAAAGAAACAAGGATATGCACTGGCAGTTCTTTGAATTCAATAAAGAAAGTATTTTCTAGTGCTTTATGAGAACTGACGAATTAAAAAGTCGTATTACAGCGGCCATCGAGACTGCCTATTCTATGCTTCACAGAATCTAGTTAGAAATCTCTTATCGACTTGATATGTCGCATGCGAATAATGGTGCGCATACTGAAATTTCCAAACCTTGTCAAAAAATAAACAAACTTTGATACTTTCTTTGAACACTAAAAAATCGTAACTGCATATCCTAGTCTGTTTCTTTTTAATGATTTTCTAAAAATGTAATGATATTTTTCGGACACCTGTATATAATCAACATAAACTTAAATAAAGCATAAAATAAACTTCCCAAATTAAGCGCGATATACACACTTTATTGAGTGAAATAAAAATATATAATCAAAATTCTCTATAAGTAATAAATATTCAACAAACAAAACATCCAACACTATTAATTACCATATACCCATTGTTAACAATCATTTTCTTTTCAAGAAATCTAAATTCCAACACCTGCAAACCTCTGAAGATGATCTCATAATTGAAGAGCCATGTAAGGTGGTAATAAATACTACACGTTCCTGTTACGTTGGACCTCTTTTTATTTCATTCACTCTAAGTTCATTAAATTAAAAATTCGTATTCTCTTTTTCATGAAATCTAAATATAAAAAAAAATTCTTATGTTTATTTAACATTTGTTTAGGTAACATACAGGTATTGGACATTGAAACTGAAACACCTGGTAGAAATCCAAAATCTTTATTTAATAAGGTGTTGGGGCACCGTGGGCAGCCAGCACAGCAGTAACACGTCTTGGGAAGGATCGGTAGAGGTCCTGCACAGTTTGCACCCCAAACCATTACTGATCCACCTCCGTGTTTGACTGTGGGTGCCAAGCAGTCTGGGTTGTAGGCATCAGAGGGGCTCCTCCAGACGAATACCCTCCCTGTTGTTTGGAAGACAGTGTAGCTGGACTCGTCCGAGAATATGACGCGTTTGAGGTCATCCAACGTCCAGGTTTTATGCGTCCGGCACCACTGAACCCGCTTGGAGGCATTTGTACTACTGATGAAAGGCTTCGGTATAGCAACCCTGCCATGGGATGTTGGATTTATGCTGGTAACGACGGATTGTCTTCGTGCACACAGGTTCCTGGAGGTATGTATTCATTTCTGCGGTGATTTCTGCTGCGGTGGTTTTCCGCTTTCGTGCAGAAATCCTAAGAACAATCCTGGTCAATGTCCTGACGTCTCTTTCCGACAACTTCCGTTTTCCCCTGCAGTTGCTCCTCCTGGACGTGGTTCGTCCTTCCTGTTCATATGCACACATCACCCTGGATACTGTAGCACGTGAGACATCACAAAGTGTGGCAGTTTTGGACACAGATGCACCTGCTAGACGCGCCCCAACAATCTGCCCTCTTTTGAAGTCGGATATGTCTCCCATTATAGCGCTCTGCACAGACAATTTGAAGCTTACTATCGAACTTTTCTACTGGAGTGACTACCAAGACCTCTGACACGTGATTCATTGATATGCATACGATTAATTACCTAGCAGAAGGTTCTATTCAGCCCTGGGGGTATCCAGTGCTATTTGCGAAGGTGTTTCAGTTTCAATGTCCAATACCTGTATCTTTGACGCTACGCGCTTAAAGGAAGTTGAAGCTGGATAAATACGTAAATCGGTCAAGCTTAATTAAATAAATACAAAACCATTGCGATTGTAACTTGAATTGCAAACAACATACTTAAGTAATAAAACTAGCTGTAGTATTTCTTTCTTGACAACGAAATTAGGTACTTATTTATTTCCGATGGAAATAGAGTTATGAAAAAAAGACAATGCAAAACACCTATACAGTTTTGCCATTACACGCCGTGGCACCGAACTTATCTATATTTGAAATTCGGCAGGAGTTCTTCAACATCAACTAACGATAAAGCGTTAAAAGAAAATCAATTCTGAAAAAAATTCTATAAATGGTTAATACTTCTGGCTATGGTTTATAATCGGCTCGAAGTCAAAAAGACTATGGCTGGATACTCTTTATGTTCACATGTGTCTTCGAATTACCAACCAGTTCTCGATAACCTTTTTCATCTTATTATCAAAAGAGATACCTATCATAACGATATGAACATCTAAAAACAGGAACCAAAAACAATAAAAGTTCTCAAAATAATTAGTATCTTGAATATATAGTGCATGTATCTGTTCCCGCAGAAATGGCAGCAACATTAGACTTTAGCTTTGTAAAATAAAAAATGCTCTGCATGTGCTCGATGATGTTGTTTTACTTGAACGCTAAAGTTTTCTTAAATCGGTCGTATTCAGTTATTCTCCGTCTGCATTATTTGGTAAAATTAATCCGCAGTTTCTTTGGCAGTATATACAAGGCATGTTTTTAAGTAAGTACCGTTTTGCGATTCCGCCGCCGCAGCGCTACGG
>JAHWFO010015474.1:10931267-10973215 GCA_023313115.1 Rhysida immarginata
CCCCCCCCCCCCCCCCGCCAACTCCAACAGAAATTTTTATATTTTTAATCCGTTTCATGACCTGGTGATAGGCCTATGCGAATGTACCATTCCGCCATTAAATTTATTTTTTTAATGAAATTGTTATTTATAACAACTTATCAGTGTTGTCTTGAATAAAACTTTTTAGACGAATGAAAATATTTTCATTTAATGGCAATAATTAGCTTGCATAGGCCTGGAATGTTCATGAATTTTGTATTTTAAGAACTTATGCATTTTCACTTTAAAAAGTAACGATATAAACCTTTTTTTTAATGTTTATTTTCAATAATAAATGAAAAGTAGATCACCAAATTCTCGTGTTGGCCGTTTTTGATCGTCCCTTTGTCTTGACCGATGATGGCTTCTTCTAGCAGCTCCTCTGAAAGCTTTCTAAAATAGATTATAATCTAAAAGTTTTTCAGCTTTCCTCATAGATTATGGTGTGCATTATAGCGAACGGCGTGCATTACTTGTTTATAGATATATGTTTATTTCAATATAAAGATTATGTAAATATTTGTATTTGCATTTTTAAGAAAAATTTACCCAAAGCTTTCTCAACAAAACAGGTTAACAAGTTTAAAAAAAAATTTCAAAATGTGAAGAGGAAAATACCAATTTAATCAGTGGAAAAGTAAAGCAAATGACTTAAAAAGCAACAGACCATAAGGAAAATCTAAGGGTCTCAGAAAAAAAAAAGATGCAAGAAGAATCTTAGAAAATAAGTGAAGAAGTCTTATTAAGAAAATACTTCGCACCCTCTTGGATTTTGATAATCAAATGTTCTGCCCCAATTGATTTATTTTGTACATATCATAAAATAAGGCTTCCGAGTATCCGGCAGAAAATATTGCATGATGGATGACCAGATCTCAGTATAAAGGATTCCAAATAACTCCAGGGAATGTTTGAAGTTATCCTCTCATAGGGGACAACGGGGTAATGACAATCACCTAAATTACAGTAAAATCAAAAATATATACCCTAAGTATACCATTTTTGAAATATTTGAGAGTCCGACATGTGTGTGTGTGTGTAATTTCGAATGAATTAAAGGAAATCTTTCTAATTGTTATGGTTTTGGTGTAAAAAAAGAAATTAAGATAAGGTACATTGATCGGTATTCCTCCGCGTGATGGGTAAGAGTTGTTTGCTAAAACACATTAAAAATCATTGTTTTCATAAAACATGTAAAGAATAATATTGAGCTCAATAGGAATTTACACTGAAAACTTGTTGCACAAATCCATCTACCGTATCTTATCTAGAGTATCTAGAGCAGGCTTGAGGTGCCCACATTCCGCGGAAATGCAGTGGCACCACAGTTCACATTAATCCCGCCTAAAAGTTGCACGGTTGCAGCATATATCAGCATAATTACACTGAAGTGCCAAAAGGGTCACATCGTCATAAGATTGGATGTGACATGGCTATCAAATCTGAAGGCCTAGCATGAAAATGGCAGATGCCAAGGCCTTCGATAAGAGAAGATTTTCTCCCCGGGAAACAGTGGATCGGGCGAGAAAGGAGAAGGCAGAAGAAAGCCAAGTAATTGGAGGATTCAATGCGCAGGTGCGCCTTTGAATCCTCGGGAGAGAAATAAAAGGAGAAGCAAGAGAGAAGAGAACATACCCTAATAAACACTATGGAAGAGAATCAGAGAGAAAAAAGGTGCCGTCCGCCGCCCCCTGCCCGCTGCTCTTAGGAAAAGACGAAATAAAACGAAAACGCACGCCACAGCACCTGAATGGAAATTTAAGAAAAGATACTGGATTGAGGAAAAATAGGAACGATTCGAATTATCAGATGAGTAGACTTTATTTTAATACCATATCTGCAAATAATTCGAAATTACGCATTTCAACGGACAGTCGAGTCTCAGCCCGTTCGAGAAGTGGAATTGATGCAAGAAAGCCCCGTCAAGCAAATCGGTGTATACGTCGGCGGCCACTCATACCATCTACCTCAAAGGATTGGTATTGTGAGATTGATTCCAGGCAAATTTCTCGCAATTCAGAGAAAAGGCCGAGCGTCCATGCAAGTTTAGTGAGTGATAACTTGGATTTCAAAAATATAAACTTTGATTTAATGAACATTTCAAATTATTATCCGCACAAGTTTCATTACTCCAGAACTTATCGTTCCGTGCCCACCCCCCGCCCGGATTGTGGAGGTGCACGCTACAAGTAGAGCGCCAACGTTGTCGGAAGGTATCCAGAGGATTTGATTTCTTCAAATCAACCAAATCGTCAGCCCTCAGTCGATCTGGGACCTCAAGCGACCCCCACCGAGGACACAAGCCCCATAGATTCTCTCCCGTTGGCTATTCAACCCATTGGTCTCGATATTCCCCACGTTTGGTTAACCGGTAATCTTTCGGGGCGCCCTGGGGGTAATCCGAGATTAAGCAAGGGAGATTCTTCTAAATTGCCAGCGGTACCCTGTTCACGCTTCACTTCTACAGCGGTATAGCCGGTACAGCGAGACGTAAGGCCCATTACTAGGGAAACTTGATGAAGGCCACTTCATCTAGTTTCCCTACCCATTACTTCAGCGCATTTACACTCACCGAAGGGATTGCTAGAAAGGCCTCGTTCCGTTAATGTTTTCATTTGGACGGCCTACCCCATGCCTCGTCAACTGATCGGGTCTTTAAGAAATTGGATTGAAGTGTTTGTGTGAAATTAATGAGAGTGTAATTTAACTTATCAAATTCATTTATTCCAATCAAATTCTGATTCAATAAAAAGTTATTTATTTAATATTCTACCTGCTGGTATCCACCCTCCTTGCATTCTGTCACTCATTTTACTCTGCTAGTTATTCATACATGACAAAAAGTCATGGGAGCTTCGTATGCAAATTTTCAGGTGTCGCTTGCATCGCGTAAAGGTGCATAAGTAGGCAGAGTGGATCTGTGATGTCAATTCGATTATTAGCAGTCGTCTGAAATGTCTTGTACGTGATTATGACTACACGACGAGAATTATCAGTTTGAACGCGGAAAGATAGTTGGAGCTAAACGCATAAGACATTCAAATTCTTACCTAGAGTGTGGGCATTCAACATTCCTGGGTCCACAGTGACAAGGGTGCACAGTACTTGCCAGATTTAGTGGGTTTTTTTATCAACCCATCTAGTGGGAAAGCTGTAGGAAAGAACCGCCTAGCTATAAATCTGGATGTTTTTAAGTCTAAAGTGCAGAATACTATACCTTCTCATTTTATTTTTATTTTTGGTATGTATTATCTATGACGGGAGCGGTGTTGCACATAAATTATTTCACTAAAGCATCGACAGGCGACCGAAATTTTTTGTTTTCTCCACCCAATTCCATAATTTCATTTTGTATTAGCATGCCAATGCCAACGATCCGGTCATCGGATTCCGATGCTGCTTGTGATAGTTGTCTTTTTATGTGGCGTTTTTTGAAGGCCCGCAAGTTACTACCTGATTTTTTGTTTTGTGTTGAATTGCCACGCCAAATGCGTTAAATTTCAAAGTTATTCCTGGCAAATCTCTGGACTATTTTGCAGCTCGTGCTGGAGATATTTCTGCACGGTGATCTGGCAACAGTGGTGTACAGAGAGTAACTCATTTCAGGCACTACCTCCCACTATGACAGCGCAGTGGCCAATTGCCAGCTCGTGCTAAACGCTCGTGACAAGCGACATCTGAGCAGAAAGGTCCTTCGTAACAGACACACGTCACTACGTCAATTAACAGCCACATTCATTATGGGGCGTGCTAGAAAATGTCTAAGAGGCCAGTGCAGCAAAATTTGGCACTGATAGGATATGGCAGCAGAAGACCGATAAGAGTGCCTTTACTCACAGCACGCCATCCAATGAGTCGCGATTCAAGATGGTGCAAGCTGATAGTAAGGTTCGAGCGTGGCGCAGACTTTATGAGGCCATGGACCCATATGGTTAGGAAGGCCCTGTGTGTGGTATATCCATCATTGTATGGGGCGTTTTTACATGATAGGGTTTGGGTCCTCCGATCAAATTAGACCTACCCTTGACTGGGAATTTTTATGTCCAGCTTCTTGGTGACCATTTCATGGTCTTCACATACCTTAACAACGATGGGATATTCCAGGAGGACAACATTCACCGGACCAACATTACTCGAATGGTTTGGGGAAGATTCTGAACAATTCCAACGAATGACTTGGCCACCTAGATCGCCAGACATGAACCCCATCGACAGTGCCATAGCAGTGATTCCTTGGATTAGGCGCCTATTTCGCCACACTCGCTACGGCACTACCTAGCGAACATATTTAGGATATTATCGAAGATTCATTTGTGCACATGAGCTTGCCTGCAACACTCACGCAATTATGGGCGGCTATCGAGACCGCATGGCTGAACATTTTATAAACAGCTATTTTAAATCATTTTTTCCTTTTAACATTTTATCTACATTGAATAATTTACCAACGCAGGTTACAAACAATTTGTTTTCTTGCTTTAACAATAGTTGTATTTATTATTGTCATCATTTTGATCGAGGATGATCTCAGTCCGAAACACATCTCTAAAATAAATTAATATTGTTGCAAAGTAAAACCTTTCTCTTTATTTAATCAGAGTTGATTAACGCCTAACTTTTACCGAGTACTTAAATAGCATCGCTTATTAGATACATTCTAACATAGTCAGGTGTTCCATGTGGAATTTCCAGCAGGATATTGCTCCTGTCCGAATTGCCAGCGAGTTATTTGAAGAACATACGGCAGACTTTGCAGTGATTGATTGACCAGACAGTCACCCGATCTCAACCCAATCTAATATCTTTGAGACAAATTAGAACGGGCGGTCTGATATACACTGCCATAATCGACTATCACCGTGCAACATTGGCGGCACTGACCAGTATCCCTGCGGAACTTTTCAGGTACCTTGTGAGATCCATGCTTAAAAGAATCCATACAACTCTGCAGGTACTTAGGTGGGGTTCCTAATAAATTGTGAGCTGAGGGTAGACGATATTTCACAAGATCGTATCCAGGAGGTTGGGAGTCAACCTCAAAACTTCGAAGTCCAAACCTCTGGAACTTTCTCTTCAAATTCTAATTTTCCCTTAATAAATCTTATTTCTCAAATAAATTTAAACTCTGGTAACCTGGAAAACAAGAGTTCAGTTCTCAAAGGTGTTGCCTTCGCCAAATAAAGGGAATTCTGGATGCGTCACTGATATAACATATAAAGAAACCTCTTTTTACCGAATATCCACAAACTGTATTAATGTTTATAAAACGGATTGTTTCTTTTAACTAGAAACAAAAAAGCATGTTATTTATGGTTGCGTTCTTCTTAGAGATCACATTTCCGTCTAATATTATTCTTCCATAATATTTTATTATCTTTATTTATATCTATCGCACACTTTTAAAAATTTATGCGATTGCTACTTTGAAATCTTATGTCTACATTCTGTAACTCAAAGTTCAACCTTACAAGAAATTTCAAACGTTCAGAAGTTTATATACAAGTCATTTATTTTCCTATAAATAGTTTTTCGAAAGCATCAATTTAACATTTTAATTGGAAACTAAAGTATAAAAGTGCTTTCGGAAGGAGTATAAGTGCGGCTTTTCATGTTCAGATCGTTGATTATAAAAACAAAAATGTTGCTAAGTTATGTCTTATGTTTTATAAATTATAATAGGCTGACAGGCATTTTAATCAGACAAGCATAGAAAGCCCAATTCAGAATTAAAAGTTCTTTTAATGTTTGCAGATCATGTGATGCAATAGAAACGAATGAAACCTTGATAGCATTGCTTTTGTGGCATTCGAGAGAATAAATCCATCTACAAATAAAAGCTTGACGAAAAAAAAGGGACATCAGGAAGTGATGTCAGATTAAAAAGGATGGGAACTTCCGATTCATCTTTTCAAAATAATCGAGCTTCTCTTTCAATTCGCATTCACTCTCATTTTATACATGAAGGTAAAAATGTTCAAATTTGTCCAACAGGTAATAACAAAATTAATGTTATTGAATATCTTAATTAATATTAATATATGACTGCTAATAATCATTTAATAAATATAGTTTATTACTAACTTGGCATGTTTTTGCAATGAATATTTAAATACATTTTATTTATATATTCATAATCTAGAACTAGTGATCCTGCCAATGGAAATTTGTGCTAAATCAGCAATTAAGTTAAAATTGTCCTCGCCTTAATATCTTATAATGTTAAAATCTTATAATATCTGATGTAATTTAAAAAAATTTAAATCAGGAATATTATATCTATTTTTTTCAAACAAATAAAGAAGATTATAAAAGTATGAAGCATATGCATGAATACACAGTAGAAGATTTACTTTTTATCTCTTGAAATTATTAATAAAAGTTTTTCTACTGCAAAGGATAAAAATCTATATCTTGCATATGAATATCGTTTTAATGCAGAATTAAGTTTTTAGTTTGCAGTGTGATCTTTATAGCAAAAAGTATATTGAACTGAGCCCCAGTGAAATTTAAAATGCATGAAAATAAAATTAAAGCTATCATAGATCAAAATCATTTTTATGTATAAAGAATCGTATCGGAATTCTTAGTCGGATAAGGTGATAGGTTCATGAAATACCTTGTACTAGTCATCATAATTTAAAAAAGCTCACTAATACGTATATGTCTAGTTTTCCATTGACGTCTACAACGTTTTATTTTAGTTTGTCATCGCGCCTGTTTACTTAATCCTCAAAATGACAAGAGAGGAAGGATCATATGCTCATTTCTCTGATCTTTAAATATAAATTAAAGGAATATTTGAGGGTACTGTAATTAAAACGATTGAAGATGATGCACAAAGAAAAGGAAGCTAACCTCCTAATTTTCCGGGTTTATTAATAAAAGCGTCTAGCTTATAAAACGCCTCACCAGCAGAAAACTAACAAAAATAAAGCTCATTAAACAAGAATGTTTACTTATTATCGATTGTTTATGCTTAATTCGTATGTAGTTTCCAAAAACTAATATCTGAACTTGCTTCTCCTTATTTCTTAATACGAGTTCATCTTTCAAAATCATATGAACGTCATTAAAAGGAACTTTTTCTTTTTTTAAATCAAAATTCGGCTTTAATTATCCAATTCGTTGACTCGTACTTGTACAGTACCTGAATAATGTATATATTGTTAAAGACCAAAAAAAGCTTATCACGTGGTCTTGCAGCGATAAGAAGCCTAAATATTCCGAAGCCCATTGTATCGTATAGATTTTTATCTGATGTCACTCATTTGTTGAGCAACTGCATTAGGAAAGAGGTCGCCATCCCGCTTGAAAATATCTTAATACTGATCAAGAGATTAAAATAAAACTGTAAAATGAAATAACGCATATATTTTAAGTATTTAAATTAACAATCCTGTATATTTGTAATTAAATAAAATGTCTTTTGACTTAATTTAATTATAGTCTTCGATAGCATTCGGCGTAATTAACTTGTTAATGAGTTATTGTTTGCCATGTTATCGTTAATTTGGAATCTTTTATAATATGGTATTTAGCACGTGTATATATTAATAATATTGTCTCATTTCATTATCCAGATGATTTTACTAAATTGAAAATTATATATTTAGGATTGCTCGAAGATAAGACTGCTCGACATTGAAATCAGCCGGGGTAACTCCGTTCGGTCGACTCTCAATCGGTCGACTCGCATTCGGTCGAATCCCAATCGGTCGACTCGCAATCGGTCGACTGTCAATGGGCCGATAGGGTTGGTTTGTCAGCATTACTTCCCCCATTTCATGAATGACCTCACCCGCACCCACCTACCCCTTTCTGGTCTGGAAACGCTTCCGGTTGTGTCGATTGAATGTTTTGCTACGGAGGACTAGTTTTTTCCCGTTTTTTTCCCCGGCTTTTTCCATGGTGGTGATATCCTGTATGAATTTTTTATCCAAGGAATGGCAGTTTTTGGTCTTTTTCTACTTCAAAAGTAAACTGTACTGTGGGGGAAAAAACTGTTTAAATGAATTATAAAAGTATCGATATCGCATATTTTTGTATCGAATATCGTGAAGATATCATCGACATATCTAAACCAACAGTCTGGGAAGTAAAAATTAGAAGTTTTGAGGATAGTCTCGAAACTTTTCAGTTTGAAGTCATCAATAAAAGAATTCCATCCTAATATTCATGCATTCATCGATGCAATTAAACAGAAGCAAATTGATTATGAGATGAAGCTAGCAAGCATTGCTGCCGCTCACAGACTATCAAAAGGTAATGCTAAATATGCCGAACTCAATCGGCGTTATCAATCTTATACTCGTATGTATGAACATTCGCCGCAAACAGTAGAGGATGCCATTGTTCTTTTAAATCGAGTTGCACATAATAATGTTCCTTCATTTTATTAAATATTGAATAAAACTGTTTTACATTGTTATCGGTCTATTTATTTATGTGAGTTTATTTTTACATTTTATTTACTGTTTATTTACTCATCAAGCCAAGTAAGTTACTTACAAAAAATATTCGCCTTAATAAGAGGAGTCTCCACATACCAAGTTTTTTCAGTTTGGTTCGCTTGTAGGAACATTATAGTCATTTCATTTTTAGAAAATTATCTCTAACTAGGCTTAACCATTTATCATAAAAATACGTCAAGGCACAGTTTATGGTACCCTCTAAGTATGTATTAATTTCATTTGATTCTGCTTGTTGCCGTTTCGGAGGAGATAGCTACACAAAATTGGTCTTATACGCACAAAATTTTTCAAAATTTCAACATATCTTTTCGAATCATGGGCTTTCGATTCAGATAAGAAAGGTGGGTGTTGGGGGAGGTTATTCACGAAAGGGGGGAATTAATGCCGACAAACTAACCCTATCGGCCCTTTGAAAGTCGACCGAATGCGAGTCGACCGAATGGGAGTCGACCGATTGCGAGTCGACCGAATGAAAGTCGACCGAATGGAGTATAACCAATCAGCCGGACTCGCAGGCTTATCTTGCAAACGATCCGGATTGTAAGCCGAGACATACGAAAATGAATCCATGTCGAAGCAGACATTCGGAGAGATAAAAGTATAGTGAATAATCTTGAATAACAAGCGCTACGAAAAATATCCACGCGACAATTACAGTATTTGGAAACTGGATACCAAATATTTCAAAGTTGCTAGTCAAAAGATTACAGATGAACAGTACATATTAAGAAAACTTCCTAGTGAACACAGATCCACAAATGAATTGTATTTTTTTCTACAGAATGTTTCAGCAAGTGTTCAAAATGCTGTCTTTGGATCTGTATGCAGTTGCATTCTTTCAAGGACGTTCTGAGATAATGCCAACATAAGATAAACATGCTAAAATGAAAAACCAAAGGAAAAATGCCGCGACTGGATTCGAACCAGGGACCACAAGTATGGTGTTCAAGTTTGACTTATGTTGGAGCATTATCTCGTATTTCGCTTTCTTTATCATGTATTTCGCTGATTGGCTAATTTTTATTATATAAGACTACTGCTTGTTTCCTCTGCTGTATTTCATAGAGTGACTGAAATACGTATTTGCGCATTAAAACAGTTTTTATTGTGGACAAGCATCTCTTCCTTTCCGTCATGCTATTTATCCACAGTTTATGGTTTATTTCAAGACACGATATGCTGCTATTTCTCTCATCGTCGCTTCTGGATGATATAAGAAACTTGGAACATCTAAATACAATTAAATAATTAGTATATAATGTATGAGATAATGATTAGCCATTGTAAATCTAGGTTTAAAATATCATTTTTCATTTCTTTGCTAATAATATCTTATTTTTTCTTTTAAGATTTTAATTTCGTTACGTAATTGATCTTGGATATGAACTTTCCCATAGAGCTCGTTGTCGTGGGTCTATTCATCTTTTCAACGCTCCTTTTCTTCGTCATCGCTCTCGTATGTACGTGCTTCAAAGATCGCAATATTTTCGCCAATTGCTTCCTCTGTTCGTGTTGTCGTCGAAGTTGTCGTTCAAAATCTGCCTTGCCTTCATGGAAACACAGTGACGCCGTCATTCCTTCGCCACCACCGTATACGGTCGGTGGGGCCAACAACTGCCTCTTGGGCTCCGAACCTTATTTTTATGATTTTTACGGCGGGACTGATACGATTAACGGAGATCAAAGATCCAGTTTAAGAAGAAAATCTTCTCAAGTATTCATCGATACAGGTTTAGCCTTATCTTTGTTCGCTGGGTTCGAAAATCCTCTCGGTGAAAGAGAAGGGTCGCTCTACAACGTCCCTTGCCCTTCCTCGAACGAGCAGTTGTTCAACCAGGCGAGTACCAGCAAAGAGGACTTAGAAGACAAAGGTATTGTGAATCCTTTGTTTGCAGAAAATACGTCATCTTATCAAGCTGTTTCTACGAGCAATCCATTTCAAATTCAATTGCCCGCTATTCATGAAGAATCTAATGTCGTTATGGGTTCCACGAGCTTCTAAGTTTATGTGAACTTTATATAAATATGATATTTATAAGCAGCTATGTTTGACTACGATCCAAATTCTAAAAAGTCTACTTTTATCGGATGCTTTTCATTTGTTACAAATGAAAACAAATTTCCCCAAGATATTAGTTGATTAAAAAAATGCTCACTGCATGATTTGTTCAATTCGTAAATCTTAAATCCAATTAAAAACTTGTATTTATAAATATGGCTTAAAATGTTGTAAGTTGATATATACATTACAAGAATGGTGAAGTCATAGAATAAAGATGAACCAAAATAAACGACAAAAATTTATGATTAAAATTTTTGCTTTAATTTCTAAAAAAATATTTATATGCATTTTAGAAAACAAGAGATGGTACTACATTTTAGTTCTTGTGTCCTCCCGCCATTTATAACCGATTACGAGTGTTTCAGATTTCAATCGGAGTGAAACTTCATGACGGTTCCAAAATCTACACGACGCATTATTGACATTATGTCTGATTAATGTCTGTATATAAATTATACGATTATTTTTATAAATGTATTTTGTTGTACTTTAGTTTAAAACGCAACTTTGCTAACTATTTCCCTTATCACTATAGGCATTTTCTTCAGTTAAATGGTTGAACCAATTTAAACTAAATTTAAAATTAAAGACTTTTAAAAGATGAAATGATTTGTCCCCTTTTTAGTCTAATCATATATGCATATGGAGATGTCATTTCAATTATAAAAATCTACCAATTATCTACGAATTATTATTATTATTATTCGTAGGATCTGGGATAGATTGGAAAAAAGTCATTTAGTATCAAGCTGTTTAATTTTTCGATTCTTATAATTTTTATATACAGCTAATCGAGAAAATGGAGATTAAAAATAAAATATACTTCCAAGCAAGCAGCTCAACTGATTCCACCTTAAATCTAATATTACCTTTAGTCCGACTTATTTTACTAAGAATTATTACCATGATGAAATGATTATTCTGCATCACTTTAGAGCAGCAAGTTTGCCTAATAAAGTTCAACTATGTGAAAATGCGAAACGATATTGTATACAACGAGGAACGCTATTGCATTAACTTTATTATTAACTAAAGTAATCTTCATACCTTATAACGTTAGGTTTGGCAAGGAAAACACTGGAAATAACACTGATACCGTCTTTCATCTGTTCTTCAAAAAAATAAATCTCCAATTGTATATTTTAATAAAACGATATTAAATTTTTGAGATGCCATTTTAGCCAAGAAATATTTTGAAAAATTCTTTTATATTTTGGAAAGTAAGGGGTTTAAAAAAATAAAAAATTACGGTTGAATTATGAGAAGCACTACAGGGCTTCTTTTAATTAATACGTAATAATCAAGATGCTAATCTATAAGAATACAGTATAATGCAAACATCGTGAAATGTTAATTTTAGAGGCGATTATTTTTGAAAAATAAAATCAGTACAAACATTTTAAAATCAAATATTTTTTTATTAGTCAATACAAATTTAATTTTAAAACTATAAAAAAGCGCCAACGAAAAATGATCCAGGGAAATGTTAAAATGGAGATGCATTTTTATATTTTAAGGATTATTAAAATTGATATTTTATTGAAATTTTGTAAATGTTGTTA
The DNA here is from genome assembly GCA_023313115.1 of Rhysida immarginata. NCBI lineage: Eukaryota > Metazoa > Arthropoda > Chilopoda > Scolopendromorpha > Scolopendridae > Rhysida > Rhysida immarginata. Next base: position 10,943,384 of record JAHWFO010015474.1, read on the forward strand.
TTTGATATATGTTATTGTTATTTCTGTTGTTACGTTTACCTTCATTTGAAAATTTCGTTTATTGTGGTGATGATGGATCAAATGAAAAATACAGATTTCTAGCAGACTTTCTCGAATTTCCCTTAACCTTATTATACTTAATAAAGCTGTTTCGTTTCATTTTATGTTTGCTTAGATTCTATTAAGAAATTGTTATAATGATTTTAGTGTATTAATCTTACAGTAAATCTTACGTAATATTGATCTCAGTTTATTTGGAAATAAAAAAAATATTCTTTAACTTGTTCTAAAAGAGTTCACTTTTTTTTATAAAGATGAAATGCTAGTAATTGTCAATTCAAATTTAAAATCGGAATAAGCAATTTGCCATTAGTCACACAATCAATATTTAGTTACGTTATCTTACTTTTGGTTTCCGTATGAACATTAATATCCGAATATTATTGATCTAAGGAGTTTAAATGATTAATTTTAAATTTAAATGTGGGTAGTCTCCTTTTAATGGGGAAAATCGTAAAATTAAAATTTAATAAAAAAAAAAAAATAAAGTCACCAATCTTGAAAAACGATGAAGAAACTTGTGAGATGGAAGAAAACTTAAACGATGTAGTCTATTGAAGAGGTTGTTGATAGTAGAAATAAATTTAGTCTATTGAGGATGTAGATGAAGTCTTGTGAAGATAATGTTGATAGTAGAAAACGATAATCTTGAAGGAAGTGTTGGTTTTGAAATACAGATGAAATTTTGAAGAGGGTGATCCAAATATTTGGGATAAAATTTATATAAAACGTTTTCGAGAATATTTCTCATCATCAGTAGGATAAAACATTTTTGAATGGTGAAAACAGTTGAATTACGATCACTTTGAACATTTATTGGATGCATGATTTATTTTCCAGGGAAATAAACTTAGAACATTCAATTTATTTCCATTGAGGTTTATAAACTACTGCAGTTCAAATTATAATTCTTTAATGTCTTGTAAAGAATGTCTTGTTAATGAGTGCTTTGTAAAATCACTCTTTAATGAAAGGCCACATTTTTAATAGCATGCTATTAAAACAAAATGCAATAATTCTTTTACAAAAGCAAAATCGCTTCTTAATTATAGTTTAAAAGAACAAACAAAAAAAATCTAATCCAACAGTTTTAAGAAGAAAAAAAACAGCCATTTTTTTAATAATGGAAGTCAAAGCTATTTATATTGCTTGTTCGTTTTACTTTTCCCATCAAACCTATTGTTTCCTGATGAAGATTTTTAAGAGACAAAAAAAAGACTGAATGAAAGAAGGGAGGCAGGTGAGCACCACTTCAGTCTCGGAGCTTGTCTAATCTGCTGGCTTACGCTTCTTGCAATCTTGTTTCTATCCAACTGAAGGTTACACGCTGTTTGCTCGTCTTTTTTCTCTTCTTCACTTTTTTTTTTTTTTTTTTTTTGCTTTCCTTTTCTTTCTCTTCTTTCTCTGAAGTCTTTAGGTCGTTTGCGAGCAATTCGAGACTCAGCCCCACCTCTTCACAACTTTTTTTTTTCGCTGCCATTGCTCGAAGACTTCAGCGCGAACTTGAACTTGATACAACTACAAGGGAAAATGCTAATGACGTTGCCATTCGTATGACCAAAAACAGAACACGGAATCATCCTAAACAGATGGCGTGGGATCCGAATTAGTGAAACCGGAAAAGATAAACGGCTATTTGAAAAACAAAAACAAAACCTTTGCTAATAAAAAAAATAATTAAAAATTATCTTTTGAATAAGAATTTATTTCTATTTTTGTTTCTTTTTTAGCTTTACTATGAAACCCTGTTTTTTTTTTCTATATCTCGATATGTGAATGCTTTGGATCTTAGTGATCCAACTGAAGCTTTTTCAGAAATTTAAAATTCTTTAAGTTCTTCGAACTCGATTTCAGCTGAGTCCACGTTTCTTTAGAATTTTGATCCACTTAAAATATATAAAAACGAAAATTTTAAAAATGCTGATGTAATCTTAAGAAATAAATGTTTTCAATGATATATACGCAGATGTTTGTTTCCAGGTGAATTAAGTCTGTTTCCAGGTGAATTAATGTTTCTTAATTATCAAGGTCACCTGTTTCCTTTTCTATCAATAAATATAGCAAGAACTTGTAAATTATACTGAAGCGGAAATTAAAAGTCAAACCAAGGACCAGTAGCAAGATGTTTCAGAGCACGGATATATGACAATTTGGTAACATCTTAACAAAGTTTTGCGGTCGGACAAATGCTAAAATATCCATTCCTTTTAAGAGCTTATGAGGATTGTCAATAAAATAGTGGCAACTAAGTAAAATAATTTATTTACCAGGATTATACAATTATTCGCTTAATATAACCTGCCGTGTTCAGTACCGGTTTTCAAATTTGTGGTACCCCTGAATTCCGTTCTTGTGATATTAACGATTGAGCATCATACAACTCGAAGACTCTATCCATTGCCGCTTTTCCCATATCGGTCACCAGTGTGCAACACACCAGTGAATCCCTGATAATATAGTCGCTTACTTTTTAAATGGTAATCCAGAAATCGTCGAAAGTGTCGCGCATTCTTGCGACAGTCTTGTAGACTACCGTCGCCACATGCTTCCCGAAGACCACTTTTATCTCGTATAACTTAAATTTTGATTCGGGGCCGTTGTTATAATCTTGTGAAAATTATTTTGCTATAAATTCTTCTCCAATGCGATTAGAGCATTTATCGTAATATATGAATAATGTTTTATTTACAACGCTTCTATAAAAGATAAGGGAAAAGGACGCATATTCACTGGCAAGACGTTCAAGAAATAAAGAAAGAGAAAAGTTTGTCATTGCTTGAAGGATCAAAAAGACAGGGGACCTCTAATCCAGAGGGAGGGAACCTCTAATCTCCTTGTGGATTAGAGGTTCCCTCCCTTTTTGGTTGTTCCATTCCAGAGTTTTTGCATATTTTTTGATTGCTTGAAGGAGATATGATTAATTGTTGAAAATGATGGAAGCAACCATTCTTTGAAACTGCAGACTCTGCAATTAACTGTTCGATAAATACTGTTTCGAGATAATAAGATACAGTATCAATATCCGAAGAGGGTTGAAGACCACCACTGATAGATGTTAAATCGAATGTAGACTAGAATCTGCTGTCCAAGACAACAATCTATCACAGTCCCTCGTAAAAGACAGCTGACCGCCATGGAAAAAACTGGCGGAAGAATATTCCTAAAGAATACATCCTTCATATTCCCATACGGCTTCGATAGCATTACTTACTAATAGTACGCGAAGAAATTGTATGACGGGGCAAGAGTAGACATATTGCACATTGTTGCAAGCAGAACATGATTGAATAGAAACAAGACAGTGCTGATTTTTCTTTGGCTTAGTGGTTGTTCTCCTGAATATGATGGATTCTTCTGATTTTATTGAACTTGTGATAGGACTGTGTTGTCCTATACTACTATAACCATATACGAGATGTCACTGGACTGTTAGAAAAGGCAATGATCCTTGTTGTAAAGTTGAAGTCCCATATCACTATTTTTCAGAAACAGTTCAAGTAGAAAATTTCCTTTATTCATATGATCGTCAGTGTTCCTATTTGTTTATGCAGGAAATTCAACAGTCACTTTCTTTATGTGTTAAGTTAGAGTGATAAAGAACCCATGGAAGTCACTAAATAGATATCTGTGGACACTTTCCGTAGACCATAGATCCACTGATCGTCATATACTAAATCAAATGAAGATTTAAGACATCAACAAAATATTAACATACCACTTCTTAAGTAGCTGTGCTATAACTCCTGACAGCATGAAATCAGGCATCTGTACGAACAACCAGCCGCCATCTCACCAATGGTGCGTTACATTGCACTGATTGAGATACTGACTGATAGAGGCTTATTTTGAAACTTTTAGATTGCTCATGAAACATGGCATGTTTCTTTTCTGTATATCTAGACGCCATGAAATTATCATTATTTAGTGCCCAGAGAAAATGATGTTAATAAAAACAAGAAGGCGTCTAAACGTGTCAATTTCTCTGAAGCAATCCATCATCATTACATCTCTCTGAAGAAACTGCAAAACGGGCTTGAAATTTATTATAGCCTCAAGCGTATTATGGGGAATCTTATTTGTTCCAGTTTTCGTGTTCGAATGACTTAAATCACAAGAGGGTCTTGATTGCGTTCAGACTGAAGCGGATACGGTAAGGCGAGCAACTGCAATCTAAAATTTTCAGCTTATTGTTTTTTCAGTACAACGGTGTAAAAATTCAAAATTTTCGGATGTGATGAAATACACCAAAATTGGTTAAAATAAAACTTTAACTAGGCCTTAATTGTCATTAACCATTAAAATCAGTGCTCTTGATAAAATAATTTGTAAAACACATCCATTAAAAATTTTCTGAAAAGTACCAATTTTGAGCTGTTATACCACTTACAAGACGAATATTCTAATAAAGTGGGTTTCATAGAGACTGCAACTAATGATACCTAAAAATTAAAAAAGGGCAGGACAAGTTCATTTTCAGTGGTTATGATTAGATATTTCGGATGAATATAGTAACCTATTAAAGCCGCCTAAACAATGATTAGGAGAAAAGAATTTCATGTTGAATGACGAGTAAAAGATGTAGTTTTGACGAGACATTTGTAAAACGCCTTCTTTGAAAATGTAAAACAAAGACTTTCCAAAACGCAATAACGAGTACTATAGATTACGCATATATGATACTATGAAGGTATCTGCAACTGAAAGCTCAAATAGCACCATTCATTATGTGCAAAAGTGGGTTTAATTCTTTCACCTCTCGGTATCTTAGTGGTCATAATGTAAAAAGATGGACCAGACTTTTGACATACAGTTATATTGCAGAACGTAAAAGAAGAAAAATATTTGAAATGGTTGATATAAGAAATAAGGATCGAAAAGATTTGACCTATCATTAAGCAAGTTAGATAAGAGAAATAAAATGGGTGTGATTTCGATGGTCGTAGTTAGGATATTCTAAGGATATTTTTGTATATGTCATTTTCCTTTACTCAAAATTAACAAAAGATGCACAAGAGTTAGATTTTACAGAGATATACTGTTTTCAGTTTTGTAATGATATTTTCTCCATTCGTTGCTGTTTGCATTTATACTATTATTTTAGAGATATTAGGCGTTTTTCACATTCCTTAGGCGAAATTTGTTCATATCCTGATTGCTCGACGATATTATATATAGAAAGCTACAGTATAAACTTTTAAGTATACCGTAGGATCAAAAATAGACTTACAGGATCAAATTTGCTGTGAACAGCTAAAGTAACGCTTTTTTGATAAAATGAAAGAATCCTGCCATCTATTCCTTTTTTGAAATTATGAACTCGTTCCGAGGAAATCTTGAGACTCTAGCCTAAACTAAAGGAGGATGGTGTTTCATTAATCTAGAATCCAGATTTATATGCTGTATATGAACTGGAGTAAGATTATAAAGGACTTACTGTTAGACTATTTTTGCTTTTGATCCACATTTATTCACGCTTATTTTCATATTTCTGTAGTCGCAATGAGTTCTAATTTCTCAACTTTCAAGAGACAGCTGACGTGAAAAACTATCTTTCTCTGTGGAAGTCGTTTTCGATCACTAAAATTTCATGATCTCCCTATTTTTTTTGTAAATATCGTTTTCTTTGTCGTGAGTTATAATGCTATTCACGGTAAAATCTTTGTTTGTCAGATGCGTTGGTTAGATATATGTGTTAATTATGCCAAAATGGTACATTTAACTCATACTTTTCGGAAAGTTCATTGTTTACTGATTCCCGATAAGAAGAATATTCTGCAAATACTTCTCCCTCCTTTCTAAAACGAATTTAATTTACTTATTTCTGAAAATTTGATTCCCCCCTTCAATCAATAGGCATATCATTTTACTTTTTTTCATGATGGTGTACATTCTAAAGAGAAAGTGTGGCTATAATATTTTCCCAGAATTATTCTTTTATAACACATTACATTATGAATTGACTATAAAGCAGAAGTGAAAATTATACAGCGGGAAACTTTGTTTTTGCTTCTTATGTTACCGTCTGCATTTGCCATTTTTGGTTTATATTACTTTTTCAGTTTTCTTCTGTACCATGAATTAACAGTAAAACCACATGTTTTTCTTATTTTCCTAAGAAGTAAATGGTTTTGTTCAAGGACTTTTACCTAACGAAGAAAAGAAGCGTGAAGATGAAAAAGGATGAAAAAGTTCTTAAAGTAGTGTCTCAGTTATCACAATGGCGTCACTTTAGCAATAAGCGCTATAAGCACTTGGTAATTTTTGAAGGCCGGCCAAATAAATTTTCAAATTAAAATCAAAAATTAATAAAAATAATAGAAGTGCAAAATACGAAAATGTAGCATTACTCTTTACACTTAAAAAATGCAATCTAGTTAAATATTACAAAACTCGTCTTTGGCTCTTTGCCAGGCTGGGTATTGTGGTAGTTGAAAGACCCGGATACGGCCCGCGGGCCGCATATTGTACATCCGTGGATGATTACGAAAACTAATTGGTCACCGTAATATATATTTTGCCAAAGGGCTGCAAGAATTCAAGCGATGTATTGTTAGATTTAAACAAAATTCATTCATTTGACGGCATCGCGCTCCTGCTTCGAAATTTATTTGTGCATCCTTTAAACATCCTACTATTAAACTGAATTCATTGCAATGTGAATCCATTTCTACTTAAGAAAAGACCCATTAAGGTAATGGAATTTTCATAGATGTAAAAAAATGCAAACGAGAGAGAAAGGGATGAAATCATAAACAGGATCAGATAGGCAACACTGCGTAAAAGGTAACGGAGGCGGGGAAAAAACAAAACAAGGTTCTAAAGAATACATATTTAAATTTTTTTTCTTTAAAGAAATACATAAACATGATTTGCCATAAATTACCCAAATAATTCAATTACAATTTGAAATTAAACAAAGAAGATCGTGTTATCAAATAATCTTTGGAAAAAAAATTGCTTCGGTTGAAATTTGGGTATTACGGTATAGAGTGATTTGAGAATAATTTGAATGGGACATCATTATAACATTCGAATTTCTTTGAAGACACTTGAAGACAAATCAGAAGAGATTTGTCAAAAGGCATTGCAGCTTCTCCAACCAAAGACTAATCTGTTTAATGGCTTTTTGCGCTTGTTTGGTTCCAACGAAAATTTAGATAGAAAAACAACCTTTCGAGTTCGTCGGCATGCAAAACCAAAATAAAAAAAAGAAAAGAAAAGAAAAAAAGAAAAGAAAAAGAACTGCTAAATGCAAAGATATTACTTGGAAAATATCATTATGGAAAGGATACAACAATTTAGAGAGAATAAAAATCCTTAATCCCGGAGGCGATAGGTTTGTAGGATAAGTGACTAACGTCTCCATTTTTTTTTTCTCCTGTCCTTTCGTTTGTATCATTAGTGTCTACAGACAAAACACCCATTTGTCCTTATCACAAGAGGGTAAAAATCTCCTGAAGTTATAATTTTTTATGACTGTGTGCGACTTTTATTCTTTAAGGGATAAAAGGTATTTCATTGTCATTTTCCAAAAACAGAATAAGCGTTTAAATTGTATTGAAACAGCTCTCATTTTCCGAAGACTGACTACTGCTTGTATGGATTTGTTAAATTATTTTTAAAACTTAAATCAGTTTTAGAAGCAAAGGAAGGGTATAACAGTAAAAAAAAAAAATACAGCAAAATATATATAATTTGGAACTTTTTTTTAAAGAGCTGCGTCTTTATTGTACCTTCTTACGAAACATGTATATCAAATTTGGTGCAGAAAAAAATGGATATATATACATATATTAACATCATACAAAAGATGAAGGAAAGCCCTAAAACGAAACGATTATAATTCCCCTTCCTAACCCACCCCCTAAAAAAATAAAACCACACTGAAAACCTATATCGCTAATAATAGCCTCTTCGCATGCAATGACTGCAAACTGTTTCATCCGCGATCATGACATTTAGGGAGATTTTTTTTATTTATTTTTATTATCTGTTTTTTTTTCTTTTAATTTGAAAGACCATCTTCAAGGACGAGAAAGTGTTCGAAACACAAAACAGTTCACGGAAATCAGAGAAGCTTAGAGCTATGAAGCCCACCAATTGAAAACTTCGAAGAAAGAAAAACTTTAAAACCCCGCCAACACAATTCCCTTTCTAGACCTTTCTCTTGCAGTTTATTGTGCATCCTTTTTAACGCCTTGAAATTTGTATTTTGTTTTTAAAGGACGAAGAAAGGCCGGTCGTTGATTACTCATTTCCTAACAGGACCTGTTCTTTTTTAAACTTTTGTTTTGAGTGGTTGTGCTTATGTTGTGCGCCTGCTGTGTGTTTTTATTTCTCTTTCTCTATCTATCTCACTCATGTAACTTCACCTCCTCTCCCCACCCTTTGAACTGTTTCTTCGTCGAGGATCACGTTCGAAGGAGCGAGAGTGGCAGGAGGAAGCCGGATGGAGCGGCGGTGGGACGGAGTCTGGCTCTCGCCGCCCGAGGGTAATAGGTCGCCAAGCCGGAAGTGAGAGGTGAGAGGAACCGGTCACTGGTCTACCACCGAAACAGAGAGAGAAAGAGAGAGAGAGAGAGAGAGAGACAGAAAGAGAGAAGAAAAGACAACAGCAGCTGTGACTAGGGCGCATCCACCGGCTCGTCTCCGTCCCTCTCTCCTTTTTCTCCGTCCGAGCGACCAAGAACTCTTCTCGCTGTTTATTCAGCAAAACTACCGACAAAAAGCGTTCAAACACTCGACTTGGATTTATGTAGCTCCAGTTAACCATGCGTTGGATCGGTTTCCTAATGTTCGTCTTGTTAAGGACGACTGCATCCTTTCTTCCGCCAAGAAAAGGTAAGATATACTGTGTATTATTATTTCATACTTCTTTTGAAGTATCAGGCAAGGCAGGGTAGCGATTATTTTTTTAAAATTAAAAGTTCAATTACCCAATTACATCAGTAAGTTGAATTCTATGTATTAAACCCGGTCAAGGTTTTTCATTGATAATGAATGACAAATATTATATTAGTTTTTTTGTTTTTTTAAATAGACAATTATGTTTTGGTTTCCTCCCAAAATTCTCATGATAAATGAAATGAGGCATTGACACGGGGAAGGTAATAAGTGCCAAAAAGTAAACGTTTCGGGTGAAGCAAAAAACGATTTACAATCACTTTGTTGCTGATCTTATTACACAAAACACATGTAAATTGACAATATATGCTCACTTTCTCTGTTAGAAATATAAGAACAATTGTAGTCAAAATGTATTAATTCAAGGAAATATCGAATTTTGGCACTTACGACATTTCCCATGTCAATGCCTCAAATGTGAAAATTTAATAACGGAAAAAGCTAAAAACAAATGTTATTATTTTAAATAACGTAAATGTACAGAAAAAAGTATTTGAAGTTATTTCCAAAAAATAAACTCTCATATTTATGTAAATAGATCATAATTGTTCTTTAATCATATAAAAATATCATGATTCAAAAATTATGTTAAGTACACTTAATTTAGACCATATGCGTTGTGTTGTTTTGTTGTGTTCGGATATTCAAATTAGCAGTACTCGAATGTTATTAAATATATATTATGTATAATAATCTTCGCTCTGAAAAATCCAAGTAAGCATTTAACCAAGGCCAAGGTCTCGGCTCATCATCCTTGTCGTCGTCATCATCATCATCATCACCATCATCATCATTAACGTCATTATCTTATTATTAAATACATACTACCAACATTCCGATGATGTGCTGTTGGAATCGATATCTGAGCATCAAATATTTTCTAATGATTTATGTATAAGAAATGAAGGACCAGACACAAAAACCGAAATTGGATATAGAATGGTAAAACCCCGAAAAAAGTTGACATTTCGGATAGAGACCATTCTTTGCCAGACCTAAATTTTGTTGATATGGAGAGTTTATGGTGTTTATTGCTGGGTTTGTTGTTGTTTTCTTAAAGAATTGAGTATAGTCGACGAATATGACAAACATTGCATTTTGTCAGATTAGTATGACTATTTCTGTTTAAATTCACTTGTGATTAAGGAATAATATCATCTTGACTCTGTATCCATCCGTATCCATCCATTAACATGTTCTTGAGGGTCCTACAAAAAGAATATTTTTCTCTCTTTAGGGTTTTACCATTTCGCTTTACTACATCAGATTGATATTAGCTTTAATTTTTATCTATAATTTTATCATTTTAAGATGGAATTCTAAAGGATTGCTATGATTTTGGGATTATGCTATATTAATCAGAAATGTTCATTTGTTCATAAAACATTCCTATCCTAGACCTTTAGTTTCTTCTAAACATAAAAGGTTAATAAATTTTTAAAACATCTCGTTAACAGTGTTGTTATTTACAACGACCATTAAGGATGTATGTTACTTCATGAATTGAAAAACCTCACGAAGAGGTTAAATTCCCGGCCTTTCATTTGCAGATGGTTATCATAATTGTTCTCGATTTATCATCTTTCCATCGGAAGATGCTTTTTTGACACCCAAAATCCCGTTGCCAGGAGAAAAGTGGTCAAATGTGTTTTTCTTTCTTTCAACTCCGTTTCCTACACATCGTGTGTTCCTTATCGAGTTTAGTTCGAGAGGTCACAGCTCCGGTAGCCGACGCCCCCTGGCACTTGTTTTACCGGTTACAGTTCAGTAGTGATCGTTTGTGTCCTCAGTGGTGAAGGGAGTGGAAGGGTCGACGAAGACTTTCACGGTCAACAAATGAAAGAAAAAGAAAAAGGAAAGAACATTTCCTTCCCATTAAGTCCTCATGTGTGTTCAGGTGTTAAAACTTCAACCGATTGTTTACGCAGTATTAAAAAAGAAAAAAGAGAAGAAAATAAAAAAGAAACTCGCGTAGTAAGATTTTTAAACTGTTACAAAACTTAAATGAGCCGAGAGTGTTTCGCTTTATGTAGGCTATTTCCTCCTTCGGGTTCATTGAAAAACGAAATTACACGGAATAAAAAGAATATAAAAAGAAGAAGTCTAAGAACTGTGTCACTAAAGTTTATTTTAAGATTCTGCCACTTGTTGAGTGCTAAAAAAATAATAAGAGCACGAGTTTAATCTATAGTTTTAAATACATTATTAAAATTGTAACCAATGATTACTTTTTTTAAAGTTCAAGCGCGGATTATTTTTTTTTATTAATTTATCTGTCTTACAAGGTAAATGAAATCATCGGGCAATGGCATCTAAACATTTGGTTTGTATTTATGATTCATTTAATCAATAAAGGCAAAAAAAAACGTACAAAATTTTCTCGCAGGGATGAAAAAAATTTGCCAGCTTCTGGAAAAATAAATAAATTTATCCTCATAGTTCAGCCGATAAATATTGATGTTTACGGCCCTTTTTACATTAAATGGTTTTCTTTTTTTATGTTGTGAAAGGTTAACTTAAAGATTCATGTCGTAATTTTTTTTTATTATGAAAGAAAAAAAAAAACCGAACACATAAATTTCATTAGAAAGCAAGTTGATATGGTTCTCACCATTGCCCAAGTAATCGTAACTGTTGATAGTCAATTGATAAAAGAAGACCTTTGTAAAACAGGTAAATTAGGCGTCAAAGCAGGATGATTTTCATAACACATTAAGTGAAGAAGTGAAAAAACTCATTAATTAAAAAAAATATATCAACATCTAATAAAACTCATTATAGGCGAAGTTTATGATGCTTAGAAAGAAGTTACGTAGTTCAAAATAAAATTATATTTAACAATTCAATGCGGATAAAGAATAACATGTACAGAAACGCAAACTCCATAATTATGTAATGCCTGATATCCGAATTTATTATATTATCAAATTATACTACTTTATACAACTGTATTACAGACTACAGAGCTTTGGTTATTTTTGTTGTTGCTGTTGTACATTGTTTAAAAGTTAATTTTACACTTACGTCTCCTTATTGCCTTAATTGATGAAAAATTGTACCTAATCTTTTCTGTTCAAGTTACCGCAGTTCATAAAAACGGAGAAATTGAATTCTTCAATTTTGAACGTTTCTTTGCCCAACAACTATCAAGTAAAAACCAATGAAGTTGTTATTTACCTCCATCCGATTATCTCTTTAGTTTTAATATCAACCCGTTCTTCTCTTGCATGTAACATCACAACCACAGACCGACTCCATTCCTGTTTCTTAGTTAGAATCTAGAAATGATGGGAATTTTTTTTCGTCTGAAAATTCCAAATAACTGGATAGTTCGACTACTTCCAATAAATGGAGTCATATCTGGTAGCTTTCAAATTTTCCAATTTTTAGTAAATTCTTTTGACATTGCTTCGTGAGCTCCAATTATTGTATAAGATTTTTTTGCATGAATTTTCTGGTTTTTATTTTCGATTTGCAAACCCGGTTTTACAAAATTTTTTTGCATGAATTTTCTGCGTGTGCGAAATCCCTAATCAATGTTTCTCTTTTTCAGTATTTTGATTCTTGTGATAAAAATAAAAACTTATTATTTTCAATGACTTTCATTTTATTTCACACCAGTCACCTTTTCAGTGGGATACACAGTGCACTTGGTTGTGTCCTGGGTGGCCAGCTATTGAATTAAGGTCTCTGTAACAATGGTCTTTAATAATTAAGGGTTTTTGTTGATGGTAAAGTTATGCATTTTACGCAAATTCTGGTGAGAAATTAAATTCTTACCATTGTTTTTATTTAAATACAAGAATTTTTTTGGAATAATACTTCTAAAAATATTGTTTAATAAATTATCTTCATTCTCGTCCTTCGTTCTTCCTTATGTACAAAGTATCTCAAAACCTTTAGGGTCAAAACTCTACAGATGTAGAGGACTTGAACCTTATCTCCTATCGCCCCGTTTTGAATGGACCATGTTACCTTATGTTCAGTTACGATGTTTGCCAGAGTTGTTGGACATTGTATTTCTTGTTGTCCGTGAGAGGATGTAGCTTCAACATGACGGTGCGCCTGCTCACTTCGATGTTGATGTTCGCGAGCACCTGGACAGCAGATTTCTTAATCACTGAATTGGAGGGAGAGGTATTGTCCCATTGCCAGCGCGATCACTGGATCTTTCTACTCTGGATTTATCCTATGGGGGCACATCAAAGATTTGTATAAAATTTGATGCGATCTAGGGCTCGAGATGCCTGTTTCCTTGTACAATACACATCAGGGATATTTGAAAGAGTGCGCCGTTATAATGCATGTACTGAGACTGATGATCGCCATTTTGAGCACATGTTCTGAGGTGTCAGTTGTTTATGAATAAAACAAATTGTTTAGTCTGAAAATGCAAGCAGCTTCCAAAAAGGTTCAAGATCTCGTAGTGCCTGAAAGATGCATTTCCGACCATTGGTTCCCATTTTCTAAGAACTCAGCTTGCAATCCTCTATCATCTGAAGAATTTTGACCCTAAAGGTTTCAGACACCCTTTATGTTACATTCAATATATTGTTAGAAAAGTTTATTCTAATTATTTTACATGTTAATACAAATCAGCACACTACTGGTTTCTTTAAAAATGACTTGCATTTCGGATTACAAATTTTACTTGGTGTCTGTAAGAATATAAAGTTTGAAAATACGGATCTTACAGTGTGATCATAAACAAATACCCAGGCTGATTGTAACGATGAGGACGTATCACATCGGTGCGGGTAGGCACACGGGGAAAAGTGAGCCATATTGAACATAACTAGACGTAACCAGAAGTTAATGCAGTGATATATACGTGTACATACGCCACCATTGTAACAATAACACATACATTGTTCGCGAATGGCAGACAGGTTTTATTTTTATCAGATATATCGGAGAAAGTATTGCGAAGAATGTACACTAGGCTTATATGTCTATGAAACTACATGTAAATCATAAGGGGATATTCCAAACCAATGCTTTCAATTGGTGGTCCCTGCTCTCTTACAAAAAGAAGGCATATACAGGGTGACCCAAACTTATCCAGCAGAATTATTTAGGAACATTATATGGTTCAAATGGAACAAAAAATGTCCTATAAACATATGTGAGATATCGACGTTTGTCTATTTTCTTTTATTTAGAGTCTTTTACTAGAAAAAACGTAGGTTTACCTATTTATTCTTAAATGTACTCTTGCTGTTTAGCATATGCCAAACAGGAAGAGAAATCGCCGTACTTGTAACATGTGTGAAAGGTATTTTATTGACCAGTGCATGTATGAAGATGTAACCAGTGCAATGGCGCCGGGGGCAACCATTTTGAAGGGCTTCCTCGACATTGATTTGTTACTTTCTTCTTATTCTTATTCCTTGTATCATTTTAGTTTTGTTTTGTAGCTCAATGTGATGTTCTGTCAGTATGCAGAATAAAAGTGATCTGCACTCTCAAGTGTTTTATTTATTTGCTTTAACAACTCTACAAGAAAATAGACAAACGTCATATCTCACACACGATCGAAACTAGATGTAATATTTATATGACATTTTTTGTTCCATTTGAACCATACAATGTTCCTAAACAATTATGCTGGATAAGTTTAAGTCACCCTGTATACAAAAGTAGTCCCCGCGACTTGAATGACAAATGCTTTAAAAATTATGAAAACGAATATGTAAAACTTAAACCGATGTTTTTCCCTCTTCTTTATGTAAGGAAGTTTCACAATTAGCATTACATCACAATGAATCTGCAAAGCTGAAAGTTATGAAATACTGTTTTAAAAGAGGAAAAAATTGTGATAATAAGCTTGGGAAATATTTTCAAAAATGAGCTTGTGTCCCAAAGATAAGGACTAAATATTTATTTTTATCCAAATATATATCTGGCTTGTCTATATATGTATATGCGATTTAAATCTATTAAAAATTGTACTGCACATAAATGGTGAAAATGCTACTATTGAAACCAAAATATTTGGAAATGAACATTGGTCCTACCATGTTTATATCTATGTAAGCAAAGATACCGAATAAATACAGGCTAGTATTGATTCAATTGAAAAAATATATTGTTCAATATTTTGTCATGTTGTGGATTCCAATAGAAGAGTTAGGCGACTCACTAAGTACGAATGCAACTCGTTTATACACGTATAAATTAACCTATTAAGTCTCACCAGAAATCTATTTTAATATCGTGGAAGGATGCTTTGTCAATGATGAGGATAAAAGCATGCAAGCATATAATTATTAGTCGATTTAGACACGCGAACTATCGTGCTTTATTTAACGTCACTCTTAGAAACAAAATCTATAAGAATAAACCTATTGAAGATTTCATGTATTTACTTTCTTAATGACTGTAATAAATTATGTGAAATTTTTACTAATAACAAAGAATTCTACTAAAAAAAAAGTAGGCTGCTTCTTCATGCCGTCACTACACTGTTAAAACTGTTATTTACTTATAGCGTTATTTACTTATAGCTAAATTTGTTTTAATTTTATCCAAACTTTTGTCCAATCTTTTCAAATGTTCCACTTACGTAAAGATCTGTAACCATCATTAAAACCTGTTACCAAATCAACAGCCGTGATCTTTTTTTTCATATCCCATATTAATATAAAATTTAGCAAAATTTATTTACAAAATATAAAACGCGTTTTATTGTCATTTACTAATTTGAGATTTTATTTATATTTCCATATGTTAATATGGTCATCTCATATATAAAGATAACCAACGAGAATTTTGCCCTATAATAAAAATAGACTAATTTAAAATGAAACTTGAATGAATTGTCCATTTTCATTAATAAAAAATTAGACAATTACGTATAACGCTGTTTGAGAAGGTGAAAAAAATTAGGCTAAACAATTGCAACAATTAATTTGCTCTAACTAAGATTAAGAAAACAATCAATTGGTTATTTGTGTTTAATATCTCTGTAAGCAGTGAAGTCTCTCCCACGAGACTAACCTCATAAGACGGACCATTAAAAAAAAATCGATAAGATATTTATATATACATGTATATCGAATGAACTAATTATATAATTTAAAGCTTCCTTAAAGAAGATGAATATTTTATTCTAATTAATTTTGCACTTTAAAAGAATTGCCAGAAAAATCACGTGACTTTAAAATCGATGCCAGAGTATTAATTTATTAACCCAAATTTACACAGATAATTAAATAATTAATTGCGCTAATTAGAAACGCATAACAAATTACAATTGCTCTCGTGTTTTGAATACGTATTGGTCTTATTGATAATAATCTGAAATAAATTTTAAGAGCAAGTGAAATGTTTCAATGTAATACTTGATAGAATTCGAATGGAATGAAGCTATTCTTTCTCTATTATTTGCTCGCAAGTGGTTGTCAAGACATTTATTGTTTAAACGAGTGAATAGGACGGATCTAACTTAAGAATGAACGGATGTCTAATTTTTATTTATTATAAATGACTCATAACACTAATGAAGAGGAGTAGAAACCTCCCTCCCAACAGCTTTTTTTATTAGGATTTACATTCGTAGAATGAAATTTTATTAACCTCTCTCCCTTCGCAAAGTCACTAGCAAGGTTCATTAAACGAAAGGTACGAAAGGAATCAATAAGGCAAAAAGGAATTCAATTGTTTTAACTCTTCCCCTCTTCATTATGAATCCTGAGTAACATTATGAGTCATTTCCAATTCTTTTGTTAATTGATATGGGTTTTAATTTTAAAAGTTACTCTATTGCGAGTTAATACTCGTAAAATAAGTTTGCAAGTAAACTTCTTCTTATTGTTAATTAAACTTATTTATGAAGGTAATGGGATATTTTTTTAATCAACATGGGTTTTGTATAAGTAGAAAATAATAATGGGTTTTTTATATCTTGTTATCTACCTTTATATTTTTATTGATTTTTAACAGATTGGTATATAATTTATCTATCTATTTGTATAAAGATTTTTACTCTTTCTAGTTATGATTTCATTAAATTAAAACTTATTGAAGTTGAAAACTAAATGACAAATTGGCACGAATACACAATAATAATTGTTACGTATAATTAGAAAGGATGTATTAAAAATTACTTTTACAAATTTTGAGGGTGGGTTCCTCACATCAAAACAGGAGACATAGTCCAATTCGAAAATGCTTAGATTTTAAGGTATTAATGAAAGTTTACACTATATCTCACTTCAGAAACTCGTAACAAATGTTCAAAATATATTCCGCGTGCTTCTACTCATGCATGCACTCTTTGGATCATTGACTAACGCACGCGTTCAAATACTCCCAGACGGTGCCGAATGGTTCGTAGGCTTCCATGGCACGTTGATGAAGTGTCTCTGCATTAGGAATGTCGGCTGCATAAACCAATTGTTTTAGGTGGCCCCACAGGTAAATATCCAGAGTATTGAGGTCGGAGGAACGCGCCGGCCATGGAACTGGTCCTCCCCTAACCTATTCATCTGCCATGGGAGATATCAGCCAGTGCATCTTGAACAATGAGACTGAAATATGCTGGAGGCTCATAATGCATAAACCACGTTCTGTAGCAAGCCTGGAAGACTGTTTTGGAGAAAGTCAGACAAGACGTGCGGGGAGAACATATGGACCTATCAGACAGTCACCTACAATTCCAGCCCACACTTTATTCTTAAACCTGATGATGGTGTCTAGTCTGAATTGTAACGTGAGGATTTTCATCCGCCCACAAATGTTGGTTGTGAAAATTTGTTATTCCATCTCTTCCAAAGGTTGCCAAGACTAATGAGACAAACAACGGATTGGCATTTTGTGCAACAAACCATCGGCTAAAGTTCTTCCGTGGTGGTTGAGAGGCAGGCAAAAGACCCTGTACACGGTGCAGATGGTACAAATACAGGAGTTGCTCGTGAAGTACTTCCTTGCGGTATTATGCCATGTGTCACATATTTGGACCACTTATCATGTGCTGATATCTTCATCGTCTTCAACACCCTGTAGAATGTGTTCTTTCCGGTCAGGCGTACGAGCGAGTTTTGGTCTTCCTCGATTCATAGTTAGTGGTACTAAGGATCCTGTCTCAGTCAGTAACGCGACGATAAACAGCGACAAAAGTAGTATGACTGGGCTTCCTTCGGCCTGGAAACTCCATCCGATAGAGCCGTCCAGTCTCGCCTACATTACCATCCCGCGAAGCCGTATATAAAAGTCATATCTGCCTCTTACGAAATGGATATCCTGCCATGATTAAAAGTAACACCTTTCAGTTAACTTACAATTACAACAGTGAAACGTTCAAGACAGACTAACCACAATGTACACAAATGACAAATGTATAACAAGTCTCCATGGCAACATCTGGTTGGTTACAAACTTCCGCTGATTGATTGTACTTCAAACGTTGAACGTAATACCTCAAAATCTAAGGATTCTCGGACATTTGTTTGTATGGACTAAGTTTCTTGTTTTTGTGTGAGGAACCCGCCGTCCAAGTTTATAAATGTATTTTTGATACACCCTGTATAATATTGTAGTTGGCGTCACAAGGAATATGCCTCATCATGAATTTTACTGTAGCGCTTTACTGACAAGTTTTGCCAGTGCTCGTGATTGATCGCATGATTAGTCTGTTAAGCTAATTTTTCGACTTTACCACAAAGCACAGAAATTTTTTTATTGCATTGTTGTTTTTTAAGAATAATATTTAAATAATAAAAGTACTTGGAAGACATATCGAGAAATTTTTAAGCAAACTGAAGCGTTTAGAAGGATTTTATCATAGGTTTACGTACTGATAATTCGTCTCTAGTTCGTATCCTGGCAATCAGAACGTGATGCAACAACCGTCGTTAGAATTTGGAGACAGTGGATATATGAAAGAAATGTGAGTCGTCATAGACGGAATGGAGCACTAGTATGCCTAGATCGACGTAGAAAGGCCGCAAGCACAGCCTCCCCCACGAGCTACAACTAGCGACATCCTGTGAAGTGTACAGAGACGCTCCAAAATCAACGCAGACAGTTTCTCGGAGATTGGCTTAAAGACAATTGCGGTCAAGCCGTCCTCTGCAAATAATGCCTCTGAATAGCGAGCCGTCGACGTTAACGATTGTAGGGGTGTCAAACTAGAGTTACCGGATACAATTTAATATTTAGTAAAGAATCTTGCTTTTGTCTCAGCAATGTTGATCGCAGAAGTGACATGGGAACCGAAGTGATCCTGCTACTATCGTTGAGAACGTGGACTCATCATGCGGGACCATCCGCGTCAAAACTGATCACCTCTGGTACGCATAACGAGATAAAACAAGATAATGGGCTTTACTAGCACCTCATTAAGGCGGTAAGTCAATACAGCCCCATCGCGTTATTGGTATCTTCACCTCCTCAGAACTTAGATCTTTGTTCATGTGTCTAGTTTATTTCTAGTATTCCTTCATGGTGTAGCATTTTCTCTTGGATCCAGTGTATAAAAAAAGTCCCTTTTCTCTTCATGTTGTCCACTCTCCATGTTAAATATCTAACACGTTGTTCAGTTACGATCATTAGGAGCGAAAAACTGACGAAAATTATGTCGGGACATAAGGGTCCTCCTAGTAACATAACAAAAAACATCATTAAAGATTTAGAAAAAAATATATATAAAAAAAGAAAATGCTTTATAAGCCTTTTAATATTATACCATATAAAGTTGTTTATTTTTAATATCTTACCGCTTATATGAACTTCTAGAATAAAATCATAATTTTTCCCGCTCTATTTGGAGGAGGCCTGTGAAATATATTTTTTGTCAGTTGTTGCAAAGGCAAATCCGAGTTGGAGGAAGTAACTTCAATGGACCAAAGTGGAAAATGCTGATAAAGCCTGTTCGTGAGCATTTAACAACTCAATTTTTCTACGGTTCTGTGCTCATCTGGTCGAAAGTGCCTTACGTCATAATTCCGACAGGATTCCTTCACGGTCTGTAACCATCACGCTCACTGAAAATCGTGCTATATTCGGGTAGGTTTAAATGCATTTAAAGATGAACATTCTCTTTTAAAGTCTGTGGAAAAAGGTAATTTGTCTATGACGTACAGAAAAGATGGTATTACGGAAGAGTTACGATCTTAAATTATGTCCGCAGAATTCATTTTCCTAGGAGCTCCTTTTAATTCAGTAATTTTCAGAGGACGCGTTCTCAAGGGAAAGAACACATGCAGATTTTTGCCAATTAAAAGGAAATTATAATATATTTAAGAATTAAATCTATAGAAAGTAGTATATTTCAATTACATAATAAATTTGATCAATAAATGTGGTTATTCCCAAACTGAAATACTGTTCATAAAAATAGCCGTTTTTAAAATGATCATAGGTTTATTTGTAACATATGTATGATTTCATTCGTTATTCTTTTGTTTTGTTTTATTTATAGCGTTGATTGTGGAGGATCTTTGTACGAATGGAGCCATGCGACCGATTGTCCAGTTGTCTCCGTCGCGGATGTTTCCTTCAGCGGTGACTCTATCGTTCGGACATTCGCCTTTCCAGTGGAGAAGCATTTTTTTTGATTGCACATTGACGTTCAAAATCCCTCAAGAGGATCCCAATGTGGCTCTTGGCTTAAGTTTTTCGCATCTTCAAATGAGATTAGGAATTCCCATAGAGTGCCCTGATTACATTGAAGTGAGTTTGAGCGTAACGATATTTTAATTAATAATGCCAGATTTTTTTTTCCAAGGAAGAAATAAATAATGTTCATACATGAAAAGTTAAAACAATAAAGTAATTGATTGTTTAAATTTTGATGTTAAATATAAAATTTTATATGTAAAACAAACATACAGATTGGGTTCATAAACTCATAAACGTATCCGACAGTTAAGTTGATTACATCTACTCACTCTTTCCCTATTACATTTATTTTGTAATTATCTTATTAATAATCATATTGTCAGTTGATACCAGGTCATATTTATAAGCGTATCTACTGTATAATATAATATTATATTCTGTCAAGCGAAAGAAAAACTGGCTCTGTTCAATTGGATTTCCAATTTCAATTGTTAGATATTGCTTAATTTCTATTGCAATGACGTCTAAAATTTAATTTAGGAATAATTATGAATTTAAACAGCCACGTCTAGTTTTTCTTCTTTCTGCGAATTTTTTCTAAACAGCAATCATGATGTTTTAAACAGCAATCTTAAGTTGTGGCTATTATAGCTCTATAATTTAACGTATGATAAAATAAAGATAAATCATGTTCTTGATAGACACGATAACGATTTTTTTTTTAATTTTTTCCTGACAAAAACAGGTTGTCTTTTTTTTTATACCTTAGTGAGCTTCTAATATGTTGTGCAAATCCAATTAACGATTGCATGAGACCATGCCCTGTCTTTTAATCTCCGTCTAAAATTTTTCATAAAGATCGGTTCGATGGTTTCAAAAGCCATTAGATTAGCCACATTAAATTATGAATTCTTAATAAGAATCGTGATCTTCAGAAAATACCTTGCACATGATTGTTTAATACTTTGCGTAAAGGAATCTCTTCTGCGAGTTTTGGAACGTAATGTGTTTGAGACTAAGTTGATCATTTTGGCTAGTAAATAAAAACATATTTTAAGCATAAACAAAAAGTATTTTGAAACATTTTTTAGATTTATTTCCTTACTTGTAACCAAATAGGTAGCTTGTTTCTTTATCGTTAAATTCTTTTCTTCCTTGTATATGAGTTACATTATACAGTTACGAGTAGCAATTTTCACTTATGAGCAAAAGTGAGTAATAGCCCATACTCTATTTGGTTCCGCTTTAAACAAAAAAAATACAATTATATTACATATCGTGGATAAGATAAATATTTTGTGGAATAAAGTGTAATTTTTAAGTAGATAATAAGACTATAATGCTTGTACTACACTCATTTATGTTTCATTATGGTAGCACGTTTAATTCTTCAAAGTCCGCTTCCTCAAGAAAGTAATTGCTTATTATAAGCACTGTTAAGTATAATGATATACTAAAATCATTGTAATAATCCATAATTTGTGGATTTTCTCGCAACTGAATTATGGAAAATACCTTTCCTTCTTCGTTTATGAAAGGCACGTTAAAACCATTGAGGAATTAATTTCTCAGACCAAATTTACATCAATTATCTCTTTCGGCAGTGAGAGAGAACAGCGTTTCTTTGGGAGGTATCATGCCGTGTTTTGTTCTATTATCGCATCAGTTGTCAAGTTCAGAGAGCCTGCCGAGTAAGGTCCGATTCACCTTC
Source organism: Rhysida immarginata (assembly GCA_023313115.1). Taxonomy (NCBI): domain Eukaryota; kingdom Metazoa; phylum Arthropoda; class Chilopoda; order Scolopendromorpha; family Scolopendridae; genus Rhysida; species Rhysida immarginata. Next base: position 10,965,621 of record JAHWFO010015474.1, read on the forward strand.
GAGGCAAATCATGAGCACGAAACGTTAACTAATGCGCTGCCTTGAACACTCAGTTTCCTGTTGTTGCACGGGACGGAGAGGAAAAGTCGGCGAAAAAAAGGGTGGGAAAGAGAGTCCTTTCCGAAATCCTGGTAACAAAAATAGAACTGATGCTGAAAACTGAAAAGGAATTTTTAAAGCATGAAACCCAAGTATCACTAAAAAAATGTTTCGGGTCTGCTTGATTTTAAGATCATCTATCTTCATCTACGTATTCACGAATCACTGCTTTCTAAACGTTTTCAGTGTTAAAAATTAATATTTTTAACGTCGGAAAATAAAATAAAACTCCCAAAGTACTCCAAATAAAATATCAGACATTTTAAGTTCATTTACTGTATGAAATTGTGTATTCTTATACAATGTGAGTGTAGTTAGTTCTTCAGCTAAATATGATAATCCATTTTTCATTCCAACGATTAATGTTTAAAACGTGATTTATTTATACCATATTGGAATTGTATACTCAGCTTTCTAAAATTCATTTCTAAATTTCTAAAATTTAAAAGGCAGTTTACATCATCAGAATTAATATATTCATCGATGTCCTGATGAAATATATACAGCCCACCTCCCCCAACCCGAGGAATTTGTAGCTACGTACTAATACAGACAATGAATTTTCCAGTAGTATATTTCCTGAAGAAATGAACTCACGTCAGTTAAAATTGTATCCTGAAGTAAAATTTAGCATATTTGTGCAAACAATTACTTAAGAGAACAAGATAGTCCAAACATGGGATGCTCCGCATGGGAGTCGCTAATCTATTGGCTTGTGGACTGAGGTTTTCCAATCAAACATATTTACTTGGGTTTCCCATAGACTACCATGAACCTAATTATGAGAATAAGATTATTAGCGACTTTTCTGTGAACAGGGTTTTCTGTTTACCGACAAAATTTTTCACACCATTATATCCTATATAATGTTTTGTTTTGTTTATTTTCTCTTCTTGTTGGTTTTATTAATCGCGAATGTATATAGCCTATGTATAAGAATAAATGCTTTACATATTTAACTAATTACTGAAGTTATTCTATTATTTTAGGTAACTGATAGGTCGCATGCCTTGCGACTATGCGGTGATATGAGTGGACCCCAAAATCAAATCCCTCACTTTGATTCTAACAGTACGTCCATTACAATGCACGTGTTCTCGCGGTCTTCGGCATCTTGGCAAGATGATGCACCTTCCTTTCGATTTAAAGTCACCATCTTCGCCTATTTGCGAGGTTAGAGATTTCCGTTGTCTGTTTTAATATCACACACTTCTCATTTTAGAAAATCCATGTTTAATGTGTCATTTTGGATTTAAGCAGTTTTTGCAATGACTCAAAAAATTTTAAGTATTATAAAAATTTTCATAAAAGCTTGAAATAGAATATGACATACTAATTCAATACTTCAATTTTAAAAAAAATTATGTTTTATCTAAATCTAATAATATTATGAATGTTTAAATAATTTTATTAATTTTAAAAACTTCAACAAACTACTTAATAAAAAAAAACTAAATCAAGAGAAATCACAAAATGAGAGTTTAAGATTTTCAAAATGAATTAAAATTTCTTAATACACCAATTTAACATTAATGGCCTAATAAGAATTTTGACATAATTTTGAAATAATTTTTGAAAAGGTTAAATTTACAATTTTCAGTTTTGGATTGAAAACATAACTTAATTTGTAACCAGGAATTTCTTGGGTAGATCTAATGATGGAAGAAATCCTTGGAAGCCAATCTCCTCAAACGTTTAGGCAATGGCGTAAAAACGTTCAAGACCAACTGGCTCGTTTGAAAACTTACAATACCAAAAATTATGTTGTTTTCGCCAATGTCATTGATAAATTAATACATGCACAAGAAAATAAAAGCTGTCATTATATAAAACTTGTGAGAAACAAGAAAAATATCTAGCTAGATCTTTCTCGACAATGTCGATCGTTAATTTTACAACCAACAAATTCAGTAACAAAATAAAACATTAATTAATATCAAACATATAACCAATCCTCTCTCAGATCGAATGAAGGACCAATTATTTAACGTGTGATCAACTCTTGAAACAATCATGATTTTCACAAAAAAAAAGTAGGATAGTTTGTTTATAAATTTCTTTGGATAATTATTCCGAATTAATTTAATATAAAGGTAGTCCAAATATTGTATTAAGTATATGAAAGAACATAAATTTCTCGCTCTCTGTATATTTTGTTTAATCGTATCAGATTTATATTGACAGGGGATAGCTGAATCAAAGGCCGGGATATTATTTCCTGCTGCATCTTATAAATTTTAAAGTAGAATTTATCTTTTTCTCTAATTAAAAATCCAAAAAATTGCTAGTAACAATTTGTTACTATCATTAATTGGTTAATTAAACATAAATTTGAAAACATCATGACTTTTCAAATAATTGATAACATCCTTAATAATTAAAAAAATATCATCCAGACTACAATGTCTTTAGAAATAGTTGAGGACTGAATAATTTCGTTTTCGAATTGGTTTAAATAAATATCAGATATGATAAGTGAGATGGGACTATATGTCCAAATTTTTATTAGGCCATTATATTAGGCCATTAATGTTAAATTGTTATTAGGCCAAAATTTAAAAATTATTGGTATATTAAGAAATTTTTAATTCATTTTGAAATCTTATTAAACACTCATTTTGTAATTTTTCTTGATTTAGTTTTTTTTTTTTTTATTAATTAATTTGTTGAACTTTTTAAAATTCATGAAATTATTCAATTAATTCTACGTATCATTGTAAATAATTTTTGGATTTTTTTAGCAGTTTATTTTTATTGTAACTCTCCTTGCCCGCCTTTAAATTTAATATAATTTGATTAAATATATTAATTTTATAAGATACTTTATAATAAAATTAGCTATGCTTTTAAACAAATTTAAGGGTTAACTATTGTAGACTAAATCTAGACCAGCACTATTTTAATGAATGAATGTAGATATAAGATGAGGAATGTACTATAAATACATTTTTCTTCCCTTTATTTTGCAGTATTGAAACAGTCCGAATGCCTAGGAAGAGGCGGAGTCTTCTGTGGCAGCAAGAAGCGGTGTTTTCCTCTCGCTCTCGTCTGCAACGGTTTCATCCACTGCGACGATCTCACCGATATTACGCAGTTGCAAAAGAACTGTAGCAACAGCTATGGTAAACAATTTTGACATAGAATGCATAAAAAATATGAATTATTTTAAACATTGTCGAAGATAGAGTAAATGAGTAATTACTTCATATTAATAAGAGAATGAAAAAAAAAAAATGATCACTCCCATTCTCTCTGAGATCAGTGATTCTGTGGTCGAAATCTAAGGCATCATGATGGCCATTGTCGCCCGAAATCAATTGCTGAAATCTGGCAGAGGATAGAAATTTTTGGCCTTAATTCCGAAAGAAAATTAAATCCTAATTGCAAATTTCCGTAAATTGTTTCGTGTTTGATTTTCCCTGCGAATCAGAATATTCAGAAATGACCAGAAATTTAACCACTTTCAGTTCCTTATAACTTTAGAACTTTTAAAGATCAAGCTGGGTTAAAGATTAAGCTGTTAAAGGTTATAGGTTTAAAACGTTCTTCAATATCTTAAGTTTTGTTATTATCAAAATATTAATTTTTCCCCAACAAATAAGAAAATTTAAAAAAATATAGTTTCCTCCAAGCACCTGCATGTTGAAGTCTTTTCTTGGATACATTCATGACATTAATACTGCATGGGGATACGGCCGCTCTCCTTAACTATTCTTTGCTTCGGTTCATTAAAATCCCTAGATTTTGTAAAGTAGGCCTGTGGCTTAACTCTCCGTACAGATAAAAGCCTAAAGGAGCCTGACGGTGAGGACGGGTGAGCGCAGTGCCCAAGTAACGGGACCAACACGTCCTAGCCATTTTCTTGCCAGGTACGGAAATTCGAACCACTAAGGCGAAGTGAGTTTGTACATCATCTTGCTGAAAGAAGGTAAATACAACATCTACGAAGTTCCGAAATCAAGATACGTCTCGCCTGTTACAGTTGACTTATCGAAACAAAATGACTTGGCGACTTAACGCACACGAAACAAAATCTTTGGAGAATCTCATTCAGGTTCCATCATTTCTGACCTGCATTTATTCACCCTACCATTTACAAAATTTCCCTTGAACAGCAGTAAGATACTTAAATATTATCATTCATTTCACACTGCAGATGTATCTTGGATGGGCGAAATCCTAAAATCCATATAATGATTATATTTTCGTAATTTTGCAAATTACAGCTTTAAAGTTATCAGTTTGGAAACCGAAAAACTCTTATACTCTTTTTGCAGTGCGTGTTTGAAGTTTTGGCGTAATTGGTCAATTAATGCTTTAAAAAATAGCAATACAGTTACTATTTCTTCTTTTGAATAATATAATTTTTTAAAAATGTTAAGCAGCTTATAAAAATTTTAATAAACATTCCGAATATGAAATTTTATTTGCTCGTTATTAATTAGTGCCTTTAATTTCCATTTTTAGGTCGATCCAATCGTAATTCGGTGGAGACCAAGTTGGCACCCATAACGATTACGGTCGTGGCTTCGGCCATCTTCCTTCTCGTGTTTCTTCTGGTCGTCATTCTGCTGTGGATGCGGAAGAAATACGTGGCTCGACGATGTCGGACGTCTTCTAGCCAAGATTTAACAGATGAAACGGCGGTAGGCCCTGTAATAGATCCCATGGTTTACGTGATCAATCCGTCACAAATGACAAGCGGCGAATCTCCCGGGGGATCGCAAGAGATTCGCTATCCGTCATCAGCGCCGCCACCTCATCTGCTGTTGACGCCGACGCCTTCCTATAGTTTCGTGCACGCCAACGAAGCGCCTCCAACTTACGAATCATTATTTGGTTTCACTGGCATGTCGGCGAAACAATAGTAATTCTATCATGTAAAAAATCAAAAACAGGACTTGCAAATGTGCATGCATAAACTCTGAACTCGACTACAAAGACTCACCTCAACGGATTAATTGGTCGAACAACGTGATGCATCCTCTAGACAATAAAGAGTACAATCTCATCCGGTATCATCACAAAATGCACTTTAAACAACAAAAATAAAAAACCCAACAAAAATGGTGTTTTAACAGTTCTATCGCACAGACAGTTTTGAACGTTTATTTCTTTTCATAATGCATCATGCATATTTTTTTCATTCATTAATGAAAGAAATCAAGACAAACACACAAAGATCTCTTAAAACTGTATGCACTATTTTACTTGCAACAGTCTTTCATGACATTTTGAAACAGTTCACACGGGCGAAACAAACGTTTAAAAGAAACTTGAATTGTTTTCTCTTCAGGCGATCGTTCTTTTGTGTTTAATTTAAGGTGGAGAGGTCTACCGTTGTGATTATTCCAGAATTTAAATTACTATTTTTATATTTGCTTTTATATTCGAGTTTGCATTTTATAGAATTTTATTTAAAATATACTGTTTATACAACATGTCATTTTCTCCGAACTCTAAGAGTATTTTTTATAATTTTACTCCCAAGATGTTATTTGAATGAGCTAATTTTCAGGTATCAAAAATACGTCATACGACAATTTGTAATAATTAAAATGATGATCTAGTTTTCATGGCATTGCAAGTCAGTGATATTTATATTTATTTATTTTTTCATGAAAGTGGCTGTTTTGTCATGTAAATAAAAAATTTTATTTGAATTGAAATATAATTAAGATATTTTTTTTTCTTTTTCTAATTTTCCATTTGTTGCTCAGTTCAGTTGTCTTGATTTGTAATTAAAATTCTGATATTTCGATTATATTAATGAAAAAAAAATTTAACGATAAAAGGCTTTGATAACTACTTCAAGTATTTTATGCATTGCTATTAACAATGAATTATATTTTCATATAAGAAAAAATATGAGTTCTTATACAGGATGTCCGAAAAGTCCCGCACAATAGGAGAATCACAGCTTTTTTTCAATATGTCCTCCGTTGATATGCAGATACGAAATTTCAGGTTGTTTAAAACCCAGAGCCATAATGATTGTCTATGGCATAGATTCTATGGCATGACATTCGTCCTTAATCCTGGTGCGTACGTGGGCCACATCGCGAATCTTCACACTGTTCACCCGTAACTTCAGATGCCCCAGAATTAAAAGTCGATCTGGTTCAAATCTGGCGACCATTCTACAGGTCCTCTGCGACCAATCCGGTGTTCAGGAAAGGTTTCATCCAGCCAGACAGAACTGAACAAAAATATCAGGTTGTTGCAAAAGTTTTTTCCGGATTTTTATTCCAACACAAAAACGATTGAACTTGAATGACAGATTCAGCTCATGCAGATGCCGGGCAATGGTTGAAAAGTGAACCTTGAACTGTTCTGTTAAAAAGTTCCCTCGTTGTTACATTGTGATCTTCATCAATTGCTTGGCGTAGATCACCATCTGAAATCATGATTGGCCGACCAGAGAGGTGCATCTTGAAGAGTGCTATCTCCGCGTCTGAACCCGCGATACCATTCTTCTATTGTACGTAAACTAACAGTATCATCATCTAAACGTTGGCAAATGTTTCGGTGACATTGCGCAGCACTGATCTTTCCAGAATACTCGTAGAAGATTATTGCTCGAATATGCTCGCTTTGAAAGGTCCATTTCAGACCGTTGATGGCACTCACAGATGTATAGTCAGAAAGTTGATTCCTGGATGTAATATAGCAAAGATATTCAGGAATCGAATGCAATAATTTGTTTGAAAACATATGAACACCCCCCTCGGAAAATGAGCCCTTCTTGGGCACGGGTTCTAGAACCGGAAGAAAGTTTTGCAACAACCTGATATTAGAATTTCGCCTATAGTGCGGGACTTTTCGGACACCTTGTACTTTTATATCAATGAATTACACATTCATAGAATAAAGATGGCGTAAGAAATTTTAAATTCTTAATGCCTTATAAAATTACGTATATGATTAGTAGACAACATGTTTAGATACTAGCAGACTGAAATTGGACACGAGAAATTAACTCTCTGCAATAAGAAACACTTGAAAAACTTAAAATTTATTGAAAAATAGGTTTAATAAAACAATAAATTCTGATAAAGAATAAACTAAGGCATTGTCTGTAAAAGAAAGAAACACCGCTAAGCATAAAAAAGAGCATCAGCGATATGAAACGAGTCTTGCCGTTGAGAATGAAAGCATAGATTTCATTAAGGTTAGATGACCTTTCCTTCCTTTAAAATAAATTCTATCTCAAAAATGTAGACACTAAAAACCCTTGTACCTAAAAATAATCATCTAAAAACAAGGACATATTTGTATTATTTCAATACGTTCTATGGAAACCATTAAACCCACAAGGAAGAAAAAAAAAGAAGTTATTTTTCCTACGGATTTTCCAAACTGACTCCCGCCACTTTTAATGATTGTTGATCGTCATAGCAAATGCCAGCCGAAAAGGAAACTGGATTCGTCTGAAAGAAAATGGAAAATCAGTGGTTTTTTTTTTTTTTTTTTTTTTTTTTTTTTTTTTTTTTTTT
>JAHWFO010015474.1:10973315-11013481 GCA_023313115.1 Rhysida immarginata
TTTTTTTTTTTTTTTTTTTTTTTTTTTTTTTTTTTTTTTTTTTTTTGCACAGCCAGTGAGGATAGCAACGTCAATTACGAGGCCATGCATATTCTTCATACATATTCTAATTCCATTACAAAGCTGCGCAGTAGAATGATAGGAGAGTCTACAATGTTGAGGCAATCAGGAAATTCTTGAGAATTAAGAAACTAGACTGGAAATCGTGTCGTGTTCAAAGTTCTTATCCACTGATTTGTACACTTTGCTCGTGCCAAAAGCTGTTCAATTTCTTGACACTTCATTTTTTGGAGCTAGTATTCGTCTCTCGCGTAACCATTAAAAACATTGACGTTGTTGCTAATTTCTGTACTTTTGTTCAATGTCTTGAAATATCCCTCCTGGATTTTGAAAAAATCAGGTGGAAATTTTGATCGATTTTTCCGTTGGCAAGTCTTCAAGATTTTGTCTGAAAAAAAATCTTCACTTGTGAATCATTTTGGAACAGTACACTCATGTTTGTTGTGAATCTCATAATTGACGAATTATGACAAAGTGTAGACTTCTTTACGCAAGCATTAATTTCATCTTAAAATAATGGCAAAAAAATGAAAATTAAGTTAGAAACCTTTTCAGGAATATGTAAAAGCATCTTGCAAAGTTTGACGTCTGTCGGTTTCGGCCTTGTAGAGATCATCGCGAACGTGCACACCTCGTTTAATATGCAGTTGGTTTCAGGTTGTAAAGATCATCGCGAATATAGACACAGACATTTATAACTTCAACCTCTCAAATAAAAAGTTCAAAATAACTTTATTCTTTTGATGGTCTGTATAACTTCATATCAAGCCACATATCTCAAAGTAATTCCAAAGTTTTCTTCAAAAAAATCGAAATGTTTTCGTAAGTTTTTTGTTTACAAGATGCAGGAAATTTGACAACAAAGACATTAAAGACAACACCCTGCAATCAGAATAACAAAATACTGAATATTTGATGAAATATGAGCATTTTTACTAAATAATGTTTAATGCGCATGCGCAAGCGTTAACGAAATGACTTTGGCATAATTTGCTTGAAAACCCTGCATGTTATAAACAAAAAACTTACGAAAACATTTCGATTTTTTTAAAAGAAACCTTTATATCTCCTTGAATATGTGCTATTCTCATAAAAATGAACACATATAAGTAAAAGAAGCCTCTCTATCGTATGCTACAGCTACAACGCATTTCAAGCATTATTTTTTACAGGGTGATCCCAAACATTATTTTTTGTTCACTTTGTTGATAATCCCCTATTTGCCTTCGGGACAAAACTTTCACTGAAATAATATGAGGCGTAACTTGCTCGTTACACCCCTGAAGTTTCAGGATAATTCCTCAAGTATTTTTCTACATATTCGACAAAACGTCTAAAATCGAAAGTGTCCGATCACTTTTGGGTAGATAGTGTATCTGCTTTATTGTCATTTTTAAGCAGTGAAAATTGTCAAAGATCGCCATATCAGATTATAAGCTCACAATAATATAAGCATTCTTCCATAAAATCAATTTATCGAAAGATGAAATTGTCCCCGTCACGGATTCTCGACTCAGCCTAAAGTATTGTGCAATACGAGAGCGTATTAATCATATTCGTTAGAAACATTCGTTAAAAAAGCGCTTTGAAATAAGATTAAGAATGTGATTTATATCTAAATATATTTACTTTCTAATGTAGGAAGTGCAAAGACGATATATCATGTTAAGCGGAAATATCCCAGTTTTTTATTCGTATTAGCTTCACCAATCACGCCTGTCATAGAATGGGTCGTTGAGGACAACCGATCTTTTCAGCGAACCGTTCACGATCACCACTAACGCCCATGATTTAAGGACTGTAATGATCCATCTGTAGAAATTTATCTGTAATATATCGATATTATTGAATAAATTTATAGAACTCATGAAATAATAAATTTGTAAATATAGTAGTTATGTCATGAAGTTCTATCACGTCCAATAAAACCATTGTCTGCACTCTCATGCCATGTTTCTTTTCGTTCTTCAATTGCGCAATCAGAGTTAGCCTCGCACGAGAAAGATGGCTTAGGCCCATATTCATTTCTCCATATTGTTGGCTTGTGAGGTCAGCTGGACTCCTTGAGGTAATTACTTGATCGTTATTAAAATGCTTAATTTCTCAGAGTGTGAAACCATATTCTGTGTCTACCAGTTGTTGTACCACTAGTTTTTTCCATGACAGGTCTAGCAAGCCGATGGTGGATTTCAACCTGCTCAAAGAAAATATGAGAGACCTCGGATACTAATCGGAATAAAACTCAGGACGACATGGAAACGGAAAATGGAACATGAATAAATCGTTTTATACTGCTTCTTGCATTGTTCTTGCTGTGTCTTAGTTCTTATCTATCTCCTGCAGGAGGCGTTTCCGATGATGTTTTCCTATGGTTCAACGCGATGTTCTCTGCCACCCCTCAAAGTTTGTACGTGAAATTCTGAGACATCCTGTATAGGGATATTCAATATTTTAGAGTCATTACGCGACAAATACACAATTTTTTAATGCCCTGAAATAGAGATAACCTCTCCAAGTTATTTTTTATGCTTCACGAATGCTCAATAGACTCGTGGTGATGTGGCAGTGTTTTGCGTTTGGGTTAGCATCGAATTATGTGTAATGACGAAACTATCAATAAGGTATAAATTGATAGGTACCGTATAGACGCGCTTTGACCGGCATGCCGTATATTATCGAGGATGACCAGGGGGCCGTAAAACCCCGTTTTATACGGCATGCCGGAAAATTCGAGACAGAAAATTGAGTTTACCCCTCACTAGTAGGCGCTTGTTGTTTCTTCAGTTTGACAATGACGGATGATTTAAATTCTGGGGCAATTACCAGTAACCCTTCTACTGATATAAATGACGACAACAGGACAGACTGTGAAATTAGTGATACTGATCGTTCAGATGACGAATAACTTTTCCTGTTTTTATTTTCATTTTCTTGTTTTGTCTGGTGGTATTTGGATTGCTTGCATATGTCAAGCGTGTTCTCATTGTATTTAGCATTTGTTTTCTTATTTTCAGAATGTTCCTTCTGTTTGACTAAATTTGTAATATTTGTAAGCTGCATATCAACGCAGCTAATATTATATATGCCCATAAACTTTTAATATAATCATCCTACGTTCGACCTAAACAAGAATAAACTTCGTAATTTAACGTTACTTTGCAACGCAACACTTTGTTTATAAACACAATGTAATTAAGAATTATCGAAAAAATATTCACATTTTGCGGCCGTCTTCACTTTTTTCCGGCATGCCGGTTTAGGAACCAGAAAAAGGAAACAGGAAATTTGGTGAACCTCAGATTTTCCGGCATGCCGGTAAAAGCGCGTCTATACGGTATAAATTTTTAATATTACAAACAAGTTTTTACGTTTTTGTAATCCATGTAAATACAATGCAAAAGAAGTGCTGAATTCTATTTTGTAGGTTTCTTGACTTAAACCGCAGTCATAATCACCTACACATCTAATTGCCTCTAAGTAATCGCACCATATTCATTATTTCGGCACTCTTCACATTTGGTTGGTTTCTATTCAACTTGCTATGTGTCTTTTCTAGATTTACAAATGTGCAAAACAATCTCTTTTGTACACGGAGATACTGCTCCACATTATATGCACACAATCTTTTCACTCTATCAATCAAAATTTTTACAAACACTTTCCTACCGCACTTGAAATCTTATGTTTCTAGAATTTTTACACTCATTTCTCTAAATCGGAGATCAAAATTAACGGTTGTCCATCAGGAAGAAAAAATATCTCAGGGATGTCCTATAGCGGAGAGCTACAAATTCTAATCCCATAAATGTCAAATACAAATTCTAAGTATGGTTATGTGTGTACCAGAAATTATTATATAAGAATCTGATCTTGCTTTTCATTTGCAGTTGGGAATCTTTTTCGAATACAACGTGGTCCGGCGAAGCCGTCATTAACGTTATGGGATTCCTTGGGTGTCGCTTACCATCTCCACTTGTTAGCAACTCAAAAAAAATAATTAGAAAAAAAGTATTCTGTTGCCAGCTTAGCTTGATCGACTTCCTCGCTGATTGGCTTTGTCCTGACTCACCTTACTAACTAATTTTTGCATTCAGCTCTTTCGAAGCTGCTTTACCATTCTGATGCTTGTGGTCAATGTAATAATTCAATTTTGTTGTTTTATACTTGTGCTTGCAAAGATATATAAGAAGGTCATTACCGCCTAATTTACGCAAAATTTGGTTTCCTAAATAAAGACAAGCAATCCAATGGGATAATAGTCAACAAACATTTTCGGTCATTCAACTCCCTTAAGCCGATTCTTCTATAGACGCAAAAGACACAATAATTTTACGTCAGACTAATCCAAAGATAATTTTAATAATATAAGTTTAAAAGAAAGAGAAGGGAATAAGTCGATTAGTAAAGAATTTATTTTTTTTTAAAGTTCTTTGCTATGTATTGCAATCTATATAAAGAGTGGATATTCGTTTCATAGGATACATAATTTAAATGTGACAAATTCTTTCAAAATCTCATTTAGCTTTAAAAAGTGTCATATTTAGTTATTTCATGACACGGCTGTATTACTGAAGCAAACCGAAACACATTCTAAAAAAGATTAGCGAACGGCATTATTCAATTAGCACGGCGAGAAAAATACATACATCGTCAAGGAAAGAATTATTTAAAATCATAAGGTTATTTTTATTATTGTTTTCCTTACTTTTAAAAAATACGCTCATAGTATTGTCTTTTCTGCCCTTGAGAAGAAAATGATTCACATGAACACCAAGAAGTATCAAATTCTACGCAATGTAAACTGTTATCTTCGCTCTCAAGGCAAGATAAAGAAAACGAGAGCCGATAAAGTAGTAATTATAATTTGAAGAATTTCTTTCTATTCTTGAGTAATTATCGATCTAATAGATGTTTGCATTGACTGGCAGGCATTCGATCGTCTGCCGTATTATCCTCGCACCTTAATCGTGCGCTTCCTTATGGCATCACGTGTTGTGTTCACGAAGGTCGTCATCGCCCATTATAACGTTTTCTCCATTTGCTATTTTAATCAGATGTCGTTTATGTCTCCTCCTGCCCCTTACACAGGAATTAAATTTGTCATTTATAATAGCAAAGTGTACTTGGTGGCAAGGCCGGTCCTTCTCGTAACTTATGGACCACTGAAGGACGCGATTGCGGGGTCAGAAGACGTAAGAAAGTTACGGAAAATTTCATTTTCTTTCACGCCAGAACGTCTGCCGCGCTCGCCACGATGAGACACTGGGTGTATTGCATTATACTAATTGTAGTTTTTAACAGAGTGTTTTATTGCAGAAAAGGTAAGAAATCATTGTTAAATTCACTATACCCAGCTAATTGTTATTAGAGTAAATCTAAAATTTGTTATTAAATAAAATCCCGAAATGAACTCAAAATTATTTCCTCTACAGTAATATTACTCTCTCTCTCTTTGGTTTTAAAAAAAACTTGTATCCTTGTGGAGAATCAAGAAGGCTATCGACAATGCCATCTATAAACTGCTATCTTCGTTAAATTCTTTTCATTGCTTTCAAAATAGGAAACTTTTGAAGAAGGTTTTAATCTAGCTTGGCCAAATGATTTTTGAAATGCAGAATTTTTCACCTCATAGTTTTGATCAAGTTTTGCTTTTAGCTAAACTAATGAGCCACCTTATTGCCTTTCCATATAATTGCACGAATATGATTAGTGTTTCTAAAAATTCGTTGATTTGGTGACATATTCTATGCACCAATTTCGTCCATACGGAGAATTTCGTCATATTGAAGCTTGTCCATATTAACTTCTCATTAATTCAGGGAAAAGTTTAAGCATATAATTCTATAACGTCCATTTTACAATACAATGGCTTATTAATATATTTAGATATAATCGATTTTCATCCTTTCGGACATCATCAGTATATCCGGTTGAAATGTTTTAATTTTCTTACAATGGGACGTGCATAAACCATGAAACTTGTACGTCTTGTCCATAAAGGTTATGCTCTTCGTAGTTATTCATGCAAATTGATTTCATTTGATTACTACAGAAATTTGTCCTCCATTCAACTGACAGCCCAATGTAACTAATAGTGAACTACCTTGAGACAGAAATAGATTCTTACCAGTGGCGTATCAAAATTTAACGGGCCATAGTTCGAACTTTGACAGCTGGGCCCCTTGACCCATCCCAATATACTCCTAACATCCGGGCCATGGTTCGACGGAACCACTTAGAACCATGGTAGCTACTCCCCCGATCTTACATTAAAAGACTGAAAACTGCTCTAAATGAATATATTAGTGTTTCATCATTAAAAATGAAATTAAACTTAATACAGAAAGCAAAAATAGATTGACTAATTAATTTCTAATTTTCATTTGACTGAAGAATTTCCTTGTTCTGATCATTTTCCTGTTCATTACTGAACCCGCTTAGTCTTTTTTTTTTTCCTTAATAAATTTAAAACGATTTAATAAACTCCTAACAACTAAATAAATTAAACCAGAAACCATACTGTACAACATTAATCTCTGAAAAGTAGGTAAACTTCAACAAAATTTTTCCATTAAAAAAATTTCCAAGAGATAAAACCGACTATTTTATAATGGAAAAATTTTGTTGAAGTTTACCTACTTTTCAGAGATCAATGTTGTAATCATGATTTATAATTTTACAAAGTTACTTTATACATGAAACCAAAAACGGATGAAGATAGGAAGTAGGTTTATCCTTTCTTGATGAAACTTATACATTTTTAATGATACATTTAATTTATCTTTGAATTATAAATAAATGTTTCTAGGAAGTTTGATTATTAACACTGGTCGGGATCAAAATCCTCCCTGTAAAAAAAATGGTTTATTCTTATAGATTTCACACTACTAATTCCAAATATGGCAATTAAATTGCTATTTCACGTACCATTTTGGGGGGGGGGGGGTTGCTGTTAAAATGAAAATAGTGAAAATAGTTCTGAAAGCGTGGTATTAGGTTTTGTTTATTATTATTAATATCACCATCTTGCGCTTTACATTTAAAAAGCTGTCCACCCTATTCTGAAAATCTGATTACTGCCGGACTCTTCTATGGAAGACGCCAAAAGCGCAATACAAGAGACAAAAGACAATAAAATGAGGTTTCATGAGACATTTCATTGATTTGTTAATAAGATGGTGTAAAATAATATTTTTTTTCATGATTTCATTTTCATATGTAAATGAATATATTAGTCTTTTAATTGATAAAATATTTTTTATTAATATAAAACTCTTTCTCACTTAAAAATGGTATGTGATGGTGCAATTTGGATGTCTTATTTAGATTTAGGAATGTTAAAGCTATATAGTTCACATATTTTTTTTTTTTTTTTTTTTTTTTTTTGCCGATCAGTGTGATTTTTCCCTTCCTTTATTCCGGTTAATTAAACTAAAGTCCTAATGCTTATTTAAGTATTATTTAAACCAGGGATGACGTTAACAGTGTCATACACAATCATATATGCATATTATGAGAGGCAACATTTCATTTTCAAATTGCTAATGATTTTTGTTTTGAGCTAATATTTACTTTATCTCTGAACATATTCTTGAAATTAGGGAAATTTCTTTATTACGGCGAATATAACATTTCTTGGAAAACTAAACTTTATAAAAAAGGGGAATAACCGCCAATTTTATCGTATGTTTAGAATTATAAACAGCATTGCCCAATTATGACACATTTTCCTCTATAAGGAAAATGCCTCGGCAGCGATTAAGAAATCAGTTACAGTGGAATCCTTAACATTGAAAAAGGACGAAAAAGGGAGAAAAATTTCAGTCATTATAATAAGGAAAAGGCAAAGTTATTATAATTATATGATGAGAAAATATTAATTCAAAAATCTTAAACACCCACTATACATATATTATATTAAGATAACGACTTAAAGATTAAAATACTTTTGTTTGTAAATATGTCTAGTTTTGTAATGCAAGTAGGTCTGCGTATGACGCAAAATGACAGATAAAAGAAGCTTTTCTTTTCTTTTTTTTTTTTTTTGAGAAATAAGTTTCAGAAATTTTATAAAAGATCATGTTGAATATGGCTGCCACTAACACTAACATGACTTTATACATAATTGTCGGTGATAAAAAGCAAAAATAAAAAATACAAATTATTTTAACTCATGTTAAAGCAAAGAATACTCTAAGAAACGAAACAATAAATAAGGATATAAAAATATATCTCTCGAAGGCATTCACAACTAATAAACATGGTCATGATTCTATTTTTCTTCACTAGTTATTTACATGACAGATATGTGTCAAAACTCTTCGTTTGTGGATTTGCGATTAAGTTTTCAACAGGATTCCTCCTACAGTGTCCGTCTCTCAAAAGGAATATATCCGAGAGGCTTCAACTGTTGCCTCAACGTGTCGTCGGATGCCGCAGTAGAAGCAGAAATCACAGCCGTAAAACTGCGCATGGAATTTTTCAGTAGGAAATGTTTGGAGTCCTTAGTGGTAAGAATAATTAGCAAGTTGTAGTTGCTTTGTAATAATTACTTGAGAAGGTTATTTTTTTTTTAATTGTTACTGCTAAGGAAGATTTTTTTATACTCAAAATCATTCGGTAAAATCATCAGAATAAATTCGTTATATGGATTAATGGGTTTCTCTGTCTTCTGTTGTTTGATGTTCATCCACAGTTTCTGGCTCCTCATTTTTCGGTTTATCGGTAAAATCTGTTTAAGAAAAAAGAATATTACAACTTTTGATTCCTTTTTTATCCCTTTCCAATAGGCATTGTGCAGGCTTATATTGTTTTAATCACAACTATTTACATACATCGATTTCCATATAAAATAAATAAAAATTTTATTTCAATGAATTTGAAAGCCCTTTATCGATTAAAAAGAAGCAACATCTCGTAAAAAAAAAAGGCAGTAGTTAATACTGTATATCAACGTTTTAAAAATTTTAAGTTTGAATTTAATTCCAAAACTGGTGGAAAATCATTTTTCACCTGGCTGTTATTGAGCCCATATTCATAGCACGTTGTCACGATTGCTCCGAAAAGAAAGCTTGCTTGAACAATTTGATGATAGCAACAGTAGATTGTGACCATGTTTACGCCAGATGCGGACTTGAAGATAATCGGCGACTTGGGCAAAATTCGTGTCTCGAAAATTTAACCAAAGAACATAAATGGAAAGAAATGACAGTAGCGTCGGAACCTTTGATGTTACTGGCAGCGCTTTCCCTCCATTTTGATGGTGGCTCCCTCGGACGGGGCATTGGCAACATTACAAATTTTTTACATACAAATTAGTTACGTGAATTCAGAAAATAACTTTTTAGGATATAATAATGTAGAAATAAAAAAAAATAAAATTATACAAATAAAATACATTATCATCTCCATATTTTAGCAAATTTTTAGAATTATTTTTATTGTTAGATTTAAAAAAAAAAAAATCAAGTATATGAACTGTATATAATTTATATGGAGAGAAATTTTTTCATAATTTTTCAGTGGAATTTTTAAATATAATCTCAAGAACAGATGATAAATCTACCTTTATCTGTTCTTGATAATATAATACAACATAACATTCACAATATACCGTGTGTTTCAAAAGTTCCCGAACGCAGGAGATGACTTTCCCTGCACAGCACTTTGAGGTGAACACTTTGAGCTAATGGTGTAACCTACGTGTACCGTTTCCTTTGGGAATGTAAAAATAAAATAAACACATTTGAGAAACTCTGCCACTATGTAAAACTGATTTTATGTAATTTATTTCAGCACATGGTTTATTTTAGTGGTTGGCCAAACATTACTCCTGCTGTCATAGGTTAGGCTTTCCCTACATACAGAAGGGGCAATTCGGGAACTTTTGAAACACATGGTATAAGCAATGTATATAAATTACAACAAAAAGGAAAAATTAAAGATTAATTTGTAAACAAATGTTAGAAAAAAACATGCGGAAATGCTCTAAAAAGTAAAAAGAAAAAAATTGACAATCCTATGTTTTCTCTGTAACGAATGTTATAAATTTTAAGTTAAAAAATCGTTCACAAACTATTATATACGTAGAAGTGAAAATTTATCTAAGTGTGAAATTTTTAACAATTTTCTATTTTTTCGCAATTTTGTTATGCTTAAATCTCGATTTATAAGCTTCAATGAATGAAATATTTACTGAATATTCTTTGATATAAAAAATAAATTATTTCAGTAAAAAATGTTGCTCATTCCTAATGAAAAAATTTTAAAATATAGTACATTAGCTGTAGAATTTTTTATTTTATTTATGTAAAATGCCAAAACATGGCAATTTTAGCATTAAAAACTGAGAGCTTCTGATAATGATACCAAGATGCTGTGTGAGACCGCCACTGTTTTCATGACGTAAAAATGATGTCATAGGCGCACCCGTTTTTTTCTCTTTCCATTTACGTTCTTTGATTTAACCATTCAGCTCTATTAAGACACCAGTCCATCAGAAGAGCATGGCGGCTGCGGAAAGCACATATTTTCCGATATCTAAGACATGACGGAAAAAGACCTTATTATTGCTACAGCTTTTCCTCTACGATAGCAATTCCTAAACTTTCAGTTGCAGAGCACTTTTCAGAAGAGGTGCATATAATTTTCAGTTATACATGTACTAAATCAAATGAGAGTAATGATGATGGAAGATAAGTTTTTAAGTACTTGGGAATGTTAAACATAATCTCGTATCTCCATGTGCTTGAGCCTCAATTCGACGTCCCAAGCAACAGAGTTCACGTAATTCTGTGATCCTATCTCTCTCAACACGACGAACTCCTCGAAGTATCATCGGTTCTTGTTGTGCTATAACAACCTTCAAAGTTCCGCTGATCCGAACTATATGACGAAAGAAAATGTGGTTTCAAGGTCCTGTGTTCACCCTTTTATCTCTAAATAAATCTAATGTGACCGTTGCAATTAAAATGATTTGCATGCGCTTAGAATAGCCAAAAGATAATTCGCTAAAGCGTTTTAAGTGGTTCATATTATCATTAAAGCATTTTGGTTTTCATTTTCTCGTTGTATTTTATATTTCAACAAAAAAAAAATAAAAAAAGATCAAATCTTTTCGCTTTCGTAGTGGTCATTTACATATCCTGCAAATCCTTTATGAAACGGATAATATATAGGCCACCCCTGTCATTCACTTTCTATTGATTGTACACATCTATTGCTTACCTATTCATTACCAAGCAGTACAGTCATATTCAAAAGTCTAAGTCCACCCCTAAAATCGGTAGTTTTACAACAGAGCCTGTTTGTGTTGATGTTTTACCTTTTTTCATGGGTTGATAGATCGTTTTTAAGGAATTACAAAAAGTTTCAGCCAAGAATTTAAGTCGGTTCATTAATAATTGATAAAAACCTAAAAAAAAACCCAGCATGTTCATAAGTATAAGCCCACCCCTAAACATAATGAATTCTCCCTATTCTGATAAAATGCAAATGATATAAACAGAAGTTAACCACATACTGAACAGTAGTGTCCATTCCTGGCATTTATTTTGTCAAACAACTATGCCTAGAGGATCATAACTAGATGAAACTGAATTGCGTAAGATTTGGCATATAAATGGAAAAGGTAAACCGCAACGCCAAATTGCAGCCGAAATAGGACGGTCAAAATGTGCAGTGCAAAATGTATTAGCTCGCGGAATTGATGAACAAGTTAAACCTCGACCAGGAAGACCTCATTCTTTGTCATCACGAATGAAATGTCGGATTTGTGTTCTTTCAACCAAGGAGAAAATGACAGCGAGGAATATCAGGTCTGCGCTGGATATTCCACAGTCGACATCAAATATCACACGTGTTCTCAATAATGCTGAATATATCAAATATTGCAAGATAAAAAGAGCACCACCTCTTAACCAACGACACAAGGCTGCCAGGCTTGCATTTGGAAAGAAAGCCATGTCTTGGGACCATCAATGGTTTCCAGTGATTTTCTCGGACAAGAAAAAATTTAATCTTGATGGGCCAGATGGTACAGAAAATTACTGGCATGATTTGAGAGCAGAAAAGCTCGGGAGGAGGTTCGGTGATGAATTGGGGTGTTTTTTTCAGCGCAGAGCAAAACGGACTGTATGTTTGTCAGTGGCAGTATGAACTCTGCAGATATGGTGAAGTATTGGGGGGTAAAAACTTCATCTTCCAGCAAGATAACACCCCCTGCCACACATCAAGAGCCATGAAGCAGTGGTTTACAGAAAACAACATCGCATTTCTGTAGTGGCCAGCTTGCTCCCCGGTCTTGAACCCCGTAGAAAACCTGTGGGGAATTCTTACCAGGGTTGTATATAGACAGGGAAGGCAGTTTGCAACAATTGCTGAATCCTGGAAGAAAATCTAATGCGATGTTTTGTTAAAATTGGTTGAATCAATGCCAAATCGAATTTTTTCTGTTATTTCTAAAATGGAGGTACAACAAAGTATGTGCCAACAAAATGGAGGTACAACAAAGAATAATCCCATTTCTTTGAGGGTGTAAACATTATACTTAAGAACAGCTGCTATGTTCAGTTTTCATGTATTGTTAAGCAATAAAGCTGTATTTTTTGGCTGAAGTATTATCCATTTTAGTGGATAAAAGGGGCTTAAAAAAAGGCCATTTTACCCATTAAAAAATGTAAATATAATTCACAGTAGTCATTGTTGCATAAAGCACAACTTCAGGGGTGAACTTATACTTTTGAGAATGACTGTATGTGGTCCATTTTGCTGATGATATTAAAGTAAAGGTAAATTTACCTACCTTCTCTTTGATTAGGAAATTGTGTCAAAATTTCTATCTATTAACATATCAGTTTCCAACAAAATTATGATAGGAGAAGATGCTTAAAATGTTTTATTGACGATTCGAATATGTTGACTTTCTTCGACATAAAGTAAATGAAAGAATGTAATATTTCGCCGTCTTTAAGAATGAACATTTTTAATAAGATTGTGTTTTTTTTTCTAATATTATGAGAACGATAATTTTTTCAGTTATTCCTTAAATTTATTTTTATATTGCAGATTATTACAGACCGAGACCAAGTGGATTTCTGTCATGAAGGCGATTTAACGAAACGTGATCCTAATCAAGCATCTTATGTCGTTGAGACAAAGGAGAAAATGATATTATGTTTCCAGTCTAAATTAAAAGAAATTGACTTAGAAGAAGATAATTATATCACCGATTACGAGTTTTTTGATTATCTTTCTTATGGATTTGTTGTGAAGCTACTGGTTTTCTCATACGGTAAATTTCACTTACGAAATTATAAACATGTCACTTATCCCATTCGCTAAGGTACTTCTGAATTTTAAGCTTTGATAACAATTAAGCACTTTCTATCCATCTCTTTGCCTATTTTTTCCTTTCGTTATTTGTAGCGACTGTTTTATATGAGTATACATAGCATATGCATATTTTTTATCCTAAGAAAATGATGTTAAATTCTGTAAGAACTCTCTCGGTGGATTCCTGTGTACTGAAAACTCACGTCGATGTTTCCCAAAAAATATATATTGTGATGGTGAAGAAGACTGTCCACTTGGCGAGGATGAGAACCGTTCGCATTGCTATCACTCGGTTATGGAAGGTAAAGGAAAATATATGTTTGAATCTCTTCAAATATTTGCGATAATATTTAGTAATAAGGGAAACAGAAAATTATTAATTTTAAGAAATGTTTATGTAGAATCAATAATTAATATGTATAAATTTATATTTTAAAATAAAATATTTTTTACAATTTATTTAGAACAATTTCAAGTGCTTTCAAAACAATGAAGCAAATGCATTATTTTTTTAATACTTATTTTTATTGACTTAATTTGTCTTCTATGTCGCTTTAATAGATAGTTTGAACTTTTATAAATTGGGTTCAATTTAATTAATTAGAACTTCCTTTTCTGAAGATCTTCATAACGAGCACTAACGTCTCCTCAAAGTTCATTCTTTAATGAACTCTTTCTTCCAATATCGATTCTGAGCTAAGTGCTCACGTAAAATGAATTTCCACGCAAAAAGAAAACGAAGAAGCAACTTCTTAATATCCGCTTTGGCTTTTGATGTCGTTATTGATGAAACGTTATTGATCAATGTCAATCTTGAAAGAGGTGAGAGGGAAAGTCAAAAGAAGTAGCTTAAATGGTCTATGTTCGTATGCAAAGTGTAACGGTTATCGAGATATCGACCTTTTTAGTGTTAATGTTTAATTTTAATGTACGGGCAGATGTCGTCGGTGGCATGATCCGCATTTTCTATCGACTAAATGGAGTTGCTTATTTGAACTTTTCTGAAAGGCAGTGACTACGTACAGTGCAACCTTGTACGCCTTCCGTTCACTACAAAGGAAGTGCCAAGCTGTACCGCCATCTACCAACAGAATCAGATGCCAAACTAACTCAAATATCGAAAAAGCAACATGGCGGATTCCCATCGCATAGTGGAGAAATGGAACGATTTAAACAGTTTTATCTTAGCTTCGAGCAGCTAATATGGGATAGAATGAATATTGTTAATTGCGTCGATCATCTGCAAATCAAGAAAAGCTACATTTCCTTCCAATTTACTACATCTATATATCGGTCACTACGCGTAGATACCCTCTATCCTCAAGCATTCTCTTCTCCTGTTAACTCGAGTTAGCTCTGATCGCTTCGATATCTAAATTTTAACTCTACTGCAATTTATTTCATGTAATCACGAATAGATGAAGGAGGTTCTTCCGTTTCTGATGTAATTTTAGTGAAAATTATTCAGGGCCCCTATCAATGTTTTGAGCTGCAGATAACATCCTTGGTTTTTTTTATTTTTTATTCTAAATAATGGATTTATAATTATTATTATAACTATTCATGTAGTCAAAAGGTAATAGATTCATTATTATTATAAAAATTCTTATTTTTTTTATAAATATTCATTTATTGAATAATAGTTTTTTACAAGTCATTTTATAGTTAAAATTAAGAACGTTACGATTTCTTCAAATAAAATTTAAAATATTAAAAAATACTTCCAAATAATACTTCCATATTTTATAATTTTTATTTAGTTTCATACTTCCAAATATAAATGCCAAATAAATTATTATAGTAAAAATAAAAATAAAATAAGTTATTACAAAATCCACTTAATATTCACTGGACTCCGAATCCACATTCTTCGGTAGCTCTCCCTATATTCGTGTGCACAGTTCAGCCACTTTCATTTTGCTTTCTTCTAAAACAAGATAAACGCTGTTAACAGAGAAAAATTGGAATGAACTTCAATAATTTCGAACTTAGGAAACTTAGAGAAATTTTTATGAAATGGACGGCCTAGAGCGTAGGATTTTTCAGTTGTCGCATCCATCAAGTTGTTATGCTTATTGCGAACAGGAGAAAATATAAAAGTCGAAATTGACCAGCCTATAAATTTAACAAATTAATCATTAACTGCACACAGGTTATTTTTTAGGAAAATATTGATTCTAATGAAAATTATAAGAGAGAAAGCATTTAAATGTCTTTAAGGCTGAATAAGTGGTTAAATGAAATTTAGTTAATTTTTATTTCCCATTTATTGTACGGCATACTTGAAATTTATCCATGTGAATTTTTTTATTGTTTTGTATCGCATTAAAACAAGCCAATAGTATAGCTAACTGTAATAATAATGAAATATTAAGTCATAAAATTGTTGACACTTCTTTTAACATTTTTATTTTTTCATGCTAATAAAGTTTATCAATAAATAATCCAGTCATCTTTTATATTTATAGATGCAAAAGATGCTTCTACTAAAGAACGAGAAGCTCCCTTGCAACACTTTCTCTTCATTATCATCTTCCTCATCTTGGTGGTCGTGACAGGATGTTTATGGTACTTCTTGCCAAAACTTAACCGCTTCCGCAGATCGAACATTGTGTCCGACGATATCCATGAATCAGTAAGCTCCTTTCGAGATAGCAGATTGCTCATGAGTCGCTTGAATGCTCATGAATCTTCTAGAGATGGGCCAACGAATATCACCGTAGTGTCGGTTGGAAATGTGCAAAATTCTTCATTGCCTCCGCCATCTTTCGACAGCATCGATTTTCTAGTCGAGCAGCCGCCTCCTTCTTATGACTCTTTATTTGGGAGCAGAGGAGGGAAAACAGAAGAAGCCAAACCTGATTCATGACAAAAAATGTTTTTAAGTCATTGAGTAAATAGTTAGATTTTGGAGTTGTTTTGATGTTCGACTTTTATTATGAAATCAGACATCCGTTTATGAATTAAGAGTAAACTCAAAAAAAATTGTTTTCGATCCTAGAATATGGTTACAAGTAAGAAGACAGCTGAAAATAGTGTCGCATAATAATTAATCGCCATCAAAAGTATGCGTAAAAAAGCAATTCTATCTCTTGCAAAAGGAAATCCTCAAGATTTGATGCATTTTGTTAATTGATAATAGTAAAATGTTTTCATATTTTCCCCTATAAACTGTTCAGTTACAGCGATCGTTCTTTTCCTAAAAACTGGTTCGCTCTCCTTAATAAAGAATGTAAAAAATTATGTATATTTTTATTTGTATAGTATGAACGAGCTATTCTTCATTGCACATTCGGTTTTACAAAGATTAAAATAATATTATTTAAAAATGTTCCAGTAAAATATACTATCATTAAAATATACGAACCACTTTACTGCAAAAGTATCATTCATTTTCGTTCTTGTACATAAGTGATGAACAAATGTTGAAATTATGCCTGTTTTTTTATAAAAACTGTAAATACTAGAAGATAGCATGCTAGTGAAAAGTGTATAATATTTAAAATTTTACATGTTAAAGGAATACAATTTCGTTGTGTAAAGATTTATGAAGTCCATTTCAGCAATAAACGATTACTGTTGACAAAATGTCCTTCAGATTCATGAAAATAATTTTTTTGCTAAATACATGTTGCTAAATAATTATAACTCACAGGGTGAGCACAAAGTCTTTACCTGATAAAGAAAATTAATTTAAAAAATCTATGTCAGATAGATACGATTTTTTTGTATTGTTATTTCCATCGATTTAAAGGTTTTAAAAGTGCTGGTACTGTAGGTGGCGTTAACATCGGTCATATTGAAAATGGCATCTATGAGAAAGAAAGCTCAATACATTCTGTAATTTCATGAGAATAAATCACCGATTAGCGAGCAGAGGCGATTTAGAAATGAGTACGGACGCGACCCTCCTAATGTTAACAGGATCAAACGTCGCCACATTGGGTATTATTAGTTCGTGAATTCCTCTATTCAATGTTTCTCCGGAAGATGGTTTGGAAAAAATGGTTCTACATCATGGCCTCCACACGTTCTCCGGACATAATACCCTAGACTTTTTCCTGTTGGGATATGTTCAGGGGGTCATTCCATGTCAGTTCAGCCACACCATGACACCCAACATCTCAGGTTTTGATGAAATGTGGCATGATTGTTCTATGCATTGATGTAAGTAACTATACAAAATTGTTTTGCTCTACCTCTAACGGTTTAGATTTTACAGCCTCCCAAAGTTTAAAGTGTACTAATGATGTGAAGAAAACACCTTTTTGAGATGAAGATTATAATACAAAAACACCATAAGTATCTATCTGACAGTTTTTATTATTAATTTTCTTTATCAGGTAAAGACTTTATGCTCACCTGTACTATACATAAATAATCACAATATTTATAATTACGATGAGATTTTTTTGATAAAGTGAAGAAAAAAAAGCATAACTATAGTTTACACGACATGACCAAAGGAGTTGGGACACCCCTGTGAACACCTGGGTGTTTCTCCTGGACTGGACTGGGCCCGCTCATCAAGATGGACGGAAACCTCAATGCTGATGGCTACAGGACCATTCTGGATAACGGGGCACTTCCAGCGCTGTGGGAACACTTCGGTGACGGGCCGTTCCTCTTCCAGCACGACAATGCGCCTTGCCACAAAGCAAGATCCATATCCGACTGCTTTGACGAGATGCGGGTTGAAAAACTGGATTGGCCCGCCCAGAGTCCTAATCTCAACCCCATCGAACATCTTTGGGACGAATTGGAACGACGTGTGAGATGCAGGATGGTTCGCCCTACACATGTCCAGGAACTGACCACGACACTCCTCGAGGAATGGAGGTCAATACCTGTGGACACATATCGTAAACTTGTGGACAGTATGTCATGTAGGGTGGAGGCAGTGATAGCAGCTCGGGGTAGTCCTACACACTACTGATAGAAGCTTTTTGCGGCTTTACGGCAGAGCAACAGGTGTCCCATCTCCTTTGATCATGTAGTGTATAAGATGAATGAATTTAAATAATGTTGAAAAAATTAAGTAACGCTGCCATTTTTCTCGTAAAAATTAGAGTGTTTATAAAAATGCGCTCCAATTTATCAAAAATTTCCAAATAATATTTTCTCTCTCTTACAATTTGTTATTGTTTGAACATCCGCTATATGTTTTCTAGCTTACGATCAAAAGGGATGTTAAGATACTCTCATTTGTCAAAATATCCTATCACCTCGTTCATATCGTCTTATTTACTTTTTTACATTTATATAAAGTGTTTCTGATGATGAAATACAGGGAAGAAAGAAAAATTACAGCGCAAATAAGAAAATGGCTTTTCTCTAGTCACTCGACCTTTTAAAATTCGATTATTAAATCTAAAAATAATATTGAAATAAAGAGATGTTTGAATTTCCGGAAATATTTTATCACTTTCATTTCCTAACCTTTTGTGTAGCATTGATTAAATGTAAAGTTCGTTTGCTCATTTTATAGTTTATTTTTGGTTCCGAAACTTTGAGAGCCAGTCACAGGATTTGTCTTCATTCAGTGGCTGCATTCACTTCAAATCTAACTTCAAGGATGAGGTAATTTGCAATAGACTAAATGAACGTTTGACAAACGTTTTTTTATGGTTTTATGTAATTTTAAAAACTGCCTAAAACTTACACATATTAGAGAAATTTAGTTTATACTAAATATAATCTAAGAAAATAATCTCACTCTATTAACATCAGAGAAAATGCTTGTATCATTATTTTTCATTTACGTAAAATGGTTAGTGCCGAAAATTTAAATATATTTTAAAATATATTTGTTTTTGAAAATAATCGTAAAAATTGTGCATTTAAGTTTTATTGAAACATTTCTGTCTATGATCAACGCAAAACAGCTGTATAAGTTTTAATGCAAACCAATTGTATAGTTATAGATGAAAATTAGTCTCGAGTCCAGCTACACTATGATATCGGTGATGAAACCGCATCATGAAACTGTGGTCGTGACAGTTTCTTCAAAAGATCCAGTGAGCACGCAATTGAGCCGAAGCTCAAAATATGTCCCTGTACTAGTGGTCTTAATTGTATGATACTACTTGCCAGAAACTAGATTCAGCATTTTCATTAAGAATTACAAGTTATATCTTTTTTTTTTTAAACCAAACCAATCTGCTTTCAATTCTAGCCCCGCACTTCCAGCGGTTCAGAGGTTCAAACACGAGCTCGAATGCTGCCTTGGTCCGCCAGTCTTGCGTAGATTCAGAGGAATAACTATCGGTAAAACTAATATTAGAATTTAAACCCCAATAGGCAAAAACAGCACTACCCAAGTGAGATCTCGGTTGCTTAATGCCAAAAGCAACATCTGATCATGAAAAGCAAAAATCCCAAATTCATTAGAAGGGGGTTCGCAAGAACTAGCTAATGGATATTGATTAGTTCAAGAATATGAGTGCGCATTTTTCATGGTATTGTCGTATGCTTCAATCATCAGTTAAGCTTTCAAATAAAACTCTTATCCTTTGGATTCTGTGTAGCTTTCGTGCACCCTTAGTTCGTTTTAAATCATAGCATTCCATAGATTTTGAGGGAAACCATTTTTCAAAATTTGCATCAAAACCCCTTCCAATTTATAAAACGTCGACCTGGTTGTGAACCAGCTTTGGTTCTGCTATTAAGGCATTTCTTAAGCAACCTGGTATGTCGACGACAGCAACCTCCTCCGTCACAAGAAAGTAGAATCCTCAGTGAGAGTGTTTGGTGCGGGCGACTCAAGTTTTTGGAAATTAATCTCCTCGTAAGTGGGAATTTAATTTTCAGTCGTAATACGTGATTTCACATTAAGCAAGCGGTATAAAATAAGCTCTACAAATATTTAGAAATATTTTTTTTCCAAATATAGATAGATAAAGAAAAATTCACCTAAACAAACGGATGTAACTCGTAATTCAATTTAAACTTTAAAAAAATTTCAAATCAGTCAAAAAAAATAAAAGAATTCTTTCTGTTTAATATCTACTTCCTCATTTCCTTCCTTCTTTAATTAAAGAGAAGGAAGGGAAGAAAGACCAATTAAAGCGGTGTAATTATTTGGCGTTTATGTTGAAATAGCGTTTTTTTTTGAGCGTAGATTCTTCCTGGGATTCATTCTTCTGCTCTTCTGCCTGGCCCACGAGAACCTAGCAACGGATGAAACGTTCAAGACATGCGGCTCCGCGTGCGACTGCAGCTCCTGCGAAGACCCTCCAAACTGCGACGACCAGTGCAAGGTATGCATCAATGCCTGCATCGACACCTGCTTCTCCACTCATTGTCCAAATAATTGTGTTTCGCTCAGAGGATCTGCGAAGACCACTTGCAATATAGAACGGTTTGTCTGCAGAACCGAAACCTGTTACGATCCTGACATCTGGAAATATGCAATGCCGACATAAATGTTTTGAACAACTTCTTCTCAACAATTATATGAAATTGCATTTATTCATGTATAAATAAAGAAATAAACCAAGCATTGGCGATTTGTTATCACGAATAAACACATATCTAAACGTTTAAAGAGAAAAAACAAATCAATAAAAATAATAAATAAAATAATGGTCTATTAATATAACTTGGTTTCCTATTTTTCTTTCATTTATAATACTTTCAAATTTTTACTGAAAGTATAGGAAATCCTGACTTCCGTCAAATTGTATACCAGAACTATTAATCTTCGCATTATCGTATACGAGGTTAACCGTCCGTTTGATTCTTTAAAGCATGTGGCGGTTTCTAGTTTAATTTTTCTCTAGAAAGCAAAATGAAAACAATAAAATCAAATACAGCAAAAAGAAAACTCGAGCATAAGCTACGGAATGATTTTTAAAAAAGAAATGAAGCTATAAAACTTTTATAGATTTCTCAATGCTACAATATCTTCATATACAGAATGTTTAACTACTCGGAACAACTATTCCGCGATTAATTACATGACATCTTTGTCATCTCAGATAATTAATACTTAAAAAAGGTCAATTAAGGGAATCCCATAGAATTATTATAATCATAATAAAAAGCGAAATACGTCACTATTCTTTTTCTGAATGGTCTTTTCGATTAAAAGAAAAAACGCTGTTCAATTCCCATTTAATTTTTACGTCTCTTATATAATCAGGAAACAAGGAACTTTGTTCATTCCTATATAGGTTTATTTATTGCTTAACTTACACAAAGGGGAGATACATTTCTAGAATAATAAAAAAATGGATAATATTTTTTGGAAAGATCTGGATCTGTTGTAATCATTGCCCAATGCTCCAAATATAGGTGTTTTTTTTTATTATCTTAACATATGAAATGAACAATATAATATTTTATGCTGTCCTATAAAATTATTTCTGTTGAATAGAGGAAACTTTATTGTTTAAATGTCAATATATTAGATAAATACAATAATGATCTATATCGAATGTTATAGAAATACAAATGCCTTTTCAGATGTAATATTTTCCTACAATTTTCGAACAGGTATCTAAGAAGTCTCGATTCTTGATTTTATATGCAAGGTGAAAAAATATTAGTACACGCTCCCTTTTTTTTTCTTTAGAATATATTACATCAATGAAATTTTCCATCTTTCTATTTTCACTATAAATTTTTATGAAATATTCTACATTTTGATTCCTGAAAAAATTTATGAAAAATATACAGTTGCAATCATACGTATCTTTATACACTGACCTCCCACTTTATTAAGTACACCTCACAAAATATGCAAATTGAGTGACTGCCTGAATGTCACATGATTACACATCACGGTATATGTATCCTGAAGCAACATTTCTACTGTTATTTAAGCGTGAAACCAAAGCAAATATGGGGGAAATCAGTGTTCTGACTAACTTCGGGCGAGGCCTGGTGGCGACATTGCAGAAACGGCCACTCTCCTAATTTTTCACGTACCACAGTTTCAAGGGTTTATAGAGAGTGAGTCAAGGAACAAAAAACACGTATCCATCGTGACTCCTGTGGTCGGAAAACCTTGTTGATGAAAGATGCCAGAAGAGAATGTCAAGATTTGTGCGCGAAAACAGAAACGCAAAAATCGCACAAATTACTGCTCATTACAACTCAGGTAGCCAGAAAACAATATCAGAAGAGACAGCTCGAATGGGTCACCAAAGCCGAAGACCATCTCGGGTACCAATGCTGTCAGAGAAGAACAAGAAAACGTACCTCCTGAGGATTGGAAAACGGTTGCCTGGTCAGATAAATCTAGGTTCGTGCAGTATCATGTTGACTGAAGGCTCGGAATACGGCGAAAACAACATGAAACCATATCTGGTGCAGAATTTGCAAGGTGGTGGAGGCAGAGAAATGGTTGGGAGAATGTTTTCTTGGCAAAAAATGAGTCCTCTAATATCTGTAGACGATAATTGTTGAAGATCAAGTTCACAGATGGCTCCTTCCAGCAGGATAATGCAACAGAATCACTATGGATTGGTTCCATTACAGTGAGTACTCCTTGATGCAGTGGCCAGCTCAGACCTCAGATCTCATCTTTGGGATAAGCTGGAAAGGACCGTTCGCTCCTTGCCTACACCTCTATCGAATCTCCGGGAATTGGGTGAAGTTATCCATGCCCAAACTAATACACGCGGTTTTGAGGGATAATGGAGATTCAACACGCTACTAGACAAGTGTATCTAATAAAGTGGCAGCTCAGTGTATGAATTTATTGTAAAAAAAAATTCCAGTCTTAATCAGTAAAAACAAAGTTAAATATCAAAAATGAGCAATAAAAATATACTACATTTTGCCTCTCTAAATATTATTAGCACATGCTGAATAATGCACATAAAATATTATCAGTAATTTATGAGAGGTATTATCGTTATTCTCAGCCAGTTGTGATACCTGGATGACAACCCGGGGAGACAACCGAGATGCCAAAATTGACTGTTACGACTGTTACCCACCCATCCCTCCTCTAAGGTTACGACACGAAATCTAAAGAGTGTATAATTAAAATAGAAAACTTTTAATTAATAATAATCCATCAAATCATATTGCTTTGTCTCCTTGTGACAAAGCTTCTGTTATCGTGACGAACTAGATAACTTCCTTAAATCCGAACCAGAATTGTTTGAATAAACGTATGCTGTCCTTCCTTTAAGCACTCGCCTCCCCTGTGATTGCCTGAATAAGCCATATCAGTTATATTGGAGAATAATATTTCCCAGAATAAAATTAGAACTATCTCTTGATTTATTGTTAACATAAAAATTAATTGGGCTCCTGATTACAGATAATGGCGGGTTTTTGAAAGGCTGTTGAATTGAATTAGTTTTTTCATTAAATAACACAAATTGTTTCAATAAATCCCAAAGTGTTTCGAACGATATACATACGAATATTTTTTTTTTTTTTTACTTTTTTTTTTATTATACTCCGAGTGGCATCCATAGCATCATTTTGCCTCTATCATCTCTAATAATCTCGGACTCCTTCCCCATAAGATAACTTTCTTTAATTCCTAAAATCTAAGAAATATTCTTCTGTGATTTGAATAATAATCAAAAAAATGAAAAGCTTTCTAGAGGTAAACGTAAATTGCTGCCTCAAGAGCCATGTAAACAACGTTAAATCGGTTTTTTTAAACAGGTAAATTTTAAGCTGCACCATCTGTGGGCTTGACTAATCGATGTATTGATGTACTGAATAGGGAAATGGCATATGTCACGGTAAGATTATATTATTCACAGACTAAACTTATCATTTTTACATCGTTAAATAAAAGCTTGCATCTGATCGCCATATCTACATTATGAAATTTATTGCTTATAAATAAAGGGAAAAGCTTTATAAAAATTATGAAACTTTCCTTAGTCCCTTCTCCAAATAGGTAAACCCAACCATACAGATTAGTCTCATTTAATGCTTATTTTCAAACGTCACGGTAAAAATAAATTACCGCTTCCTGTGTTATAACGCTGTATTGTTGAATTCAGAGAACCATTCGTCATTTAATACATATCGAGTGAACGGGCAAAATGAGGTAAAATTTTGATACAACGTTAATTTAGCTCATTTGAAAGTTATTTTTTTCTACTATTAAAATTAAGGTTTGAAAGTTTTCCTTTTAGCTGGTAAATATCTCATCTTTCAATTTTTTTCCCTCGATAAAACCTATTCTCTCGGAATTTTGATACGTTGTGAAAAGTTGTAACCTTGCTTAATTCTATATCAATTCTAATTAACTTTATTTTCTATGCTAATTTATGTAGCACCATCAAAAAATAGTGTCAGCGTAATCATTTCTAAGAATAAACAACATCAGTAAATTCAGAATCCCTCTCCAAACAACTAATGTGAATTTCATTGATGGAATATATATATATTATATTGCTTATATATTCGTTTGATAATAAGATATGTCTGTTAAGGGGTTGTTCATAAATTACGTCACGCTAATTTCTATTATTTTTAACCTCATCCCCCCCTCCTTCTCAACTTTATCACAGTCTTGTGAGATCCTCCCTAATATTATGGTACATTCAAGGCAACCCATCCATTCGATTTACACTGACATGAATTAGTTTACAATGATTGATTTGGTTTACGTTGGCCTGAAATGGTTTACAGTGGTTTGGTTTGCTTTGATTTAAAATGACCTGGTCTTTAGTGGCCTAATTTATGAATTGCATTGTTTTATACTGTTTTATTAAGTAGCGGAAGAATGAAACTAGTTATTAGTTTTACAATGTACGTTTATCCATCTGTCTGTCCCCTTCATATATTCTATATTTTTGACATAGAAGGTTGAAATTTAGAATGTAGCTTACTATGGGCTTATTCTACTTCATTATTTACTCTGGTTTAGTATCGGAATTATGGAGATAGGAGTTATAGGGGATCATCTGATCAATATGATAAATAGGTATGTAAAAGAATAAAATTCGGTATGCAGATTCCTCTAGGCAAGACCTGCAATATCATGAAGTTTGGGACAAGTTGTCCCAATGGGATCGTATTTGTGGGACGTTTTCAAATGACAGCATACGGGATGTGATATTGTGAGAATCAGGGCCATTAAAAACACATTCAAAACACTTAAACAACCGGGCCCTTAGGATGGGTTCCAATCACATGAGTTCGTGCTCGATGATACGGGGTTATAAATGAACACGCAATTTTTAGTCATAAGATGAGCAATAATAATTTATTATAAAGAAAAAAATAAGATCTTTGTAAATTACATTAATAATACGAGAAATCAATCAAAATGGTCAAACGAAAGATAAGTGAGAAGGAGTGTGTTTTTACCCTGTCTTCTAGGTGGGGTCTAATGATTGTCTGGTGATTTGGCTCCGCGTCTTCTGTAGGAGCTCCGCGTTTCTATCTCCTCAGAAGTACCAATGGAATACAATTATGATAATAATCGCATTTTATTTCATTCACGGGATAAACCGATTTTACTAAATAACAGGACTGTGTGAAAGGGTTTCACTCTTTTCTAAGTCCTTTTAATAATACTGATATTAAAGTGATAAGAAACTGAGTACATCATAGTCTTTGAAATTCAGGACTGTCTTCCAAATCAATGTTAAAGTCGATAACAATTAAGAATAGTCGGAAAATCTCTAATCTTCATTAACTGTGATTACTGCGCGTTTGTAAAAAGTGGGGTGTGGGTATTAAAAACAGGGTCCTTTCGATCGGAAATGATGAGAAACGAAAAAAAAGACCTCTTTTATATTTTCGAAATACTAGATTTGAGAGAACCAAATTTTGAAAAAGAAAAATGGGGCTTAAAAATAGATGAACTTAGGGTTTTCGCTATTTTTCTATACCCTCCTCCGGGGAGGAGGTTAACTTCTTGTTATTTTATTCGTATTGTTCACCACATGAATATACGTGTTATCTTATCATCAGACTATGAGCGTAATATATGCATCTAAAGGAAATCTTGGATTCTGGCTGGAGACGACCAAATCAATCTATATATATATATTCGCCTATTGGCCTAACAGCTATGTCTCGATTAGTTTTCTCAATTTTCACAAACGAAAGCTAGTTTTCCTGGATGATGCAAACTGTTCCGTTTGGGAGAACATGTTGCAAAATGCTCCTGATGTACTGCAATATCCTTTTGACGTAATTTTTACAATTTGTAGAAAATAATGAGACTCGCGAATATTCACCAATCTATCATTACCTCCATATTGCTAGTGACTCCACATATTCCACATCCATTTCATAGCCAACAATTTCAACAAAATGCCGGACGCTTGAATTCTCGCATTCAATGTTTACCTTATCGAGAAATTTGTCTTGTCAATGTGGATGAAATCAACTCCGCAAGCTCATGTTCAAATGCCTTTCTTCTCACTGCTATCTAAATCATATCGCTGAGAATGCTTAAATGCGTAAAGAATTGCCTTTTCATAACTCGAGTTTTCATTGAGCTCACCATCAACAAATATTACAATAGGTTTTAAAACGTACCGAATAGTCGTTTATACCAAACACTGCTAATTTATACAATAGTGAGCCTTAATTTGAATTAAAATAAAATTCACTTTCTGCATGAATACATTGCAGTTCAAAATGATTTCGCAAATCAAATTATGGAGAACTTTAGCATTTTGATGTAAATTCCTCATAGTTAAAACATTTTCATTTAGACTTTAAAAGTTAGATAATTGCAGGATGTTTTATTGAACGTCTTTGTAATTTCAATGTCTTTCTGCGCTTATGTGTATAGTGATGTTATATATTTTCTGACCCCCCACCCACTCATTATGCGTACGAAGCTTCTAATTTAAAAAGCATATATGTTTTCTCGGAAAATTCGCGTAATTACATTTCTGAAGTCTTTACATTAAATTAAACAGAATCATTTTGCTTTATTTTCAGGTTTTTTACAGGTGTCATTGTGCTCCTCGTCTTCGTGTGTTGTTTTATTAGCGTATTTGCCGGAATAGACGAAGCTCTTAAGGAGTGCGGTGAAAAGTGCGCCGAGGCCTCATGCAATTCGTGCGAAAATCCTCCCGACTGCTCCGATGAATGTCTGAAATGCACCAACAACTGTATCGATATCTGCTTTTCCAACAACTGTCCATACACTTGCGACAGCCTCAAAGGTGACGAGAAGACTAACTGTAGAACAGAGTGGTTTGTGTGCCGAACCGAGACATGCTTCGACTGCGACACTTGGAAGTACGCCTATACTTGCTGAGTCCATCAAATTGATCGCTGTATTATCACTATCTGCAGTTTAATATTGAAATTTTATTAAAAGCAAGCGATACTCTAAAAATCTTAAAAAATTAAGAAAAAAAAATTATCATTTGAAAAAAAAATCCAATTAAAGTTTTTGTCTGAATTAAAATGTTTATAATTAAGTTATGAAGGCATGATATCTCTTGTAAAACCGAATAAAATTAAAATTATATAAATTCTTTATTTCACGTTATCTTTCTTCTCTGTATGAAGCACACAATCTTAATTTCTCCATCTTCTAAAGAAATTTAATTTGAGATTTAATTGAAACTATTGAAACATCAATAGTAAGAAAAAATATTTAAAAATACGTTAATCTATATTAAGCGATCTAAGCTACTTTACAGGATAAAATAAACAAAAAAGTTGTCACAGTTTCATGAAAATTGGAATAATTCATTGCAATTTTATAAAAAAAAACAAACGAAATAGCTAAATGATCCAGCATTTTGAATTGCTCTATCTTTTTTCTTCTTGAAAATCAACATTAGACAATGTTGGAAAAAAAAAATTGTTGCATTTCCTTAGAAAAATTATTGATCTTTAGCAAGAACCAAAGCCTCTTGTTGGCTTTGCAAGAACTGAGATCATTAAACAAAGTATATTACAATGGAATAGTAATGTCCAGATATTCAAGTTGTGAAAATAAAACATTTATACTAATAGTTGCATTTTTGCGTACTTCTACATTAAAAAAAAAAAAAAAAAAAGTGAAAATTTAGTTTTCAGTTGCGACAAATTCTCCTAGTATAATTTTTTTTTAAACTGCAATCTTGATAAATAAATTTAAAGTAACAGAATGCTCTTAATTCAATGCTTGATATGAAGTTTTTAGCGAATAACTTTCATTGACATAGCTTAATACAGCAAAAGCTAAAAATTTAGTTTTCATTTTTCCAACAATGATTAGAGGAAAGTAGAATTCTCAAAAAAAAAAAATTCTTAAGTTGTAAAGAAAATTAGTAAAGTATAATCACCCCTCCCCCAACCAATGTAGTTTAGTTAAGGATGCATATAATTTTCCTTATAGCTAAAACACTCAATGTTCAGAATTCATTAAAGGAAACGGCAGCATAAAATAGATTCGGAACAGTTATTAGCGTACTTCAAACATGGAAACAATTTAATGGTAGATAAAAACAAAATTGGTAGAAATTCGATTAAATAGGTAATCAAAATCAAGTAGATAATAGACCCTCCCCCTTTTTCTTTAAATAGAGTAGTTTATTTTTTTTTTTATTCTCTCATAACAAACACTGAAAATTAAACTTGTTCGTGTAATAATTACGCTTAACAGACACGGATTTACTGATGGAAAAGAAAAAAAAAAAGCCATTAGTCTTAATAAAAATTTAATTTTCATAAAATTTAAGAACAAAATTTACAATTTTATACTTTCAAATCTTACAATTGTCATTTTCATTAATGAATAAATTCATAGCTTATATAATTTAAAAATAGGAATATATTTAAGAGCGTATACAGAAAAATTTAAAAATTAAAAATCTACAAGTAAAATGATTGCTTCGTTCTACAAAATATACAGAAAATCTGTCCTGACTAAATAGTTTTACTGCGGGTCACAAACAAATTTGAAGATACAGGAACATTTATTTTGTGAGCATTGTGATTGCAAATGACTTTCGACAGACGTCTACACTCTTCGCAAGCTTCTATGGAAGGAACAGTTATTTCTTCGCCGTTATTTACAGACCGATCTGGCACCTTGAAAATGTAGCATCGACGTAAAGCCTCCATGTCCATCATCCCCATGTATCGCAGTGCTGGCGCCGACTGAGTTGTCGAAGGTGGCGACCCATGAGAGCTACTCGACGGATTGCTGGCATTAGGAGCAGACCAAGTGGATGTTGTAGTTGCTTGTTCAGCGAAACGATTGCAATCTTCAGAACTTCCATCCACGAAATATCTCGGTTGGGCATGAAACGAACCCGAAATTTCAAAGCTATCCCTACGATGTCCTCGAATAAAAAGACAGATACGATATACAAGATAGAGTGCGGCAGCACTAGAGAAAATCGCACCCAGAATGGCCAAATAGAAATACGATGGAATTTTTGGTGGAATCAAATTTCTAGAAGTAGTGGTCGTAATTTGAGTTGTTGTAACTGGAACTAAAAAAAAAAATCTAAGTTTCAATATATAAATATAACATTTTTTGAAACAAGTTTTACATTTCAAATCGATAATATTAGAATGTATTCAGTAGCAGTTCCCAATATGAAGTCCAGAAGATCCTTGCAAATAGTTGTGTATGACAAACCCCCTTCAAGGATCTCCCAACATCATAACATTGGGAACCATCGAGTTCCTTAAATAAAATTACCTTTTTTCGTAATTGTGAGAAGAAAACCTTCGGACTGATGCATCTGATCACATTTCAGAGAAAAGCAGCTAGAAACCAAGCGAACGCGTACAGGATCTCTTAGGTTGTGCAGTTTTTCTAATGCAGGAACTGTTGGCTGACAAACAGGACCAGTTGAAATGTTGATGTTCTTTATCTATATAGCATCCATGTATAAAATGAAGTTACATTAATTTCAGGAGACTAATGATTTGGGTCTTTAAGTCCATATCTTGATTATGCAGATTCTATTCTGAATTAGTTACCTAAAAGTAACATCACAATACATATATTAAGCTTAAATAATTTATTCTTTTATGCAAATAAGTTTTCTTTCCTCTTCCGAAAATGTTTAATGTAGCTATTTTGTTATTCGACAGATTCCTAGTCTTTATCCAAAAATCGAGCAGAATGAAGCAAGGTAAAATTGGGCGATATCTGAAAACTTACACAAACTTAAGACAGTTTCAAGAATATTTAAATAATTCGTTTATTATTAATTTTTAGGTAATTTAGAATGACTCCATATAACATTAAAATAACCACGAAATCTGATGAAGTATTCTGAAAAATTTTTAAATAATCAGCACATTAGATCTGCCGCAGACTGGCAACTTATTCAAACAACTTTTTTAATTGTTAAAATAGAATGCATAGTGTTGTATAGATATCCGCGCACTGATGCTCCATGTTTTTCACACGGGCAATTAAATGTAGCATGCTCAAGAATCGGTATCCCGGAAAATTTGTTTGTCTACGCCCCGGACGGACAAAAAAAAAAAAAAAAAAAAAAAAAAAAAGTCA
This sequence comes from Rhysida immarginata, assembly GCA_023313115.1. Taxonomy (NCBI): domain Eukaryota; kingdom Metazoa; phylum Arthropoda; class Chilopoda; order Scolopendromorpha; family Scolopendridae; genus Rhysida; species Rhysida immarginata. The sequence goes on from JAHWFO010015474.1 coordinate 11,004,127, forward strand.
AGCTTTGTAGTGAAAGCTTGGATATAAATATAAATTGTCTGGTCAGCGCACTCGAATCTCTGCTGAGAGGTCTGGGGTTCGAGACCCAACACCAGAAACCATTACACTTTATATACACGAAACAATTGAAGGTGTTTAAGTGAAACAAATTAACACTATTCCCTCCGCTAAGCCCGGGCAACGCCGGGTACGCCAGCTAGTATTCCAGGTACACAAAAACACAGTGGACAAAAAAAAACTCGCCACTGAAATTTTTTAAGTCCAATGGAAATGGTCCACAAAGGGGGTGAACGATTCTAGAAGAACGCTACCATTAATTAAGGCAGGCGTCAACGTTAAATGGAATGGATCGATTTCTAGACGAGGTGAACATAATCTTATATATACACAAATTATTCACTTTTTAGATCATTGTCTCTTTTGTTGAATATCTATTGACTAATCGCTTCTTGCCAGAACTCTCGGCGCCTTTCGATTTGAACGATTTTGATAATGCAGAGAAAGATGAAAGTCTTAACAAAGTTCTATTTTGTACAAGTTTTAAAACAACCACTCTAAATGCAGCTTCTACGAAATCCATTTTAATACTAAAGCTGTACAACTATTTCATCGTCCAATGCGCGCATACCAGAAGAGAAGAGCAACAAAGTTATCAAATCGTTTAATCACTTTCCATAAACGTTGTCAATGCGCGACAGACCTCAAAAAATTGTCCTAATATCAGTTACATTAACGGGTTTAAAGATTTATAATTTTTTGTAATTAATAAATTGTGGGAAATTAAGCTACAGTTTTTACTAATAGTTGAATTCGTTTGTATACTATAACTGCATACTTTATAATTACAATATATGCTGCATACTTCAATAAATCCTTAGAATTTGTTCATGCAGGTTCAAATATTACATTGGAAATATTACATTTTAAAATTTGTTCGGACAGTTTTTGAATCTTAACTTTTTAAATCTTAAAGTTGTTTATCCACTTTGTCGATCCCTCCTTCTCTTCATTGTATGGAAATTTGAATGAATGAATGATAAAAATGCCCAAACTCTTACCTCCACATAATCTTGACATGGGTCATTCATTGGAAGAGAAATCCAAGGGAAGTTGAGCTCAAGGCGTGAAGAAGAGTCATCCGTGGTGAGTGTCACAAAGCAATTTGTGCCTTCTCGGTAGCCTATTAGACTAAGGGTCATTGGAGTGTAGTCTTCGACCAACAATTCATTGTTACGGCTTTGGCATAACTCTAAAAAGCTATCTGAAATACATAAACAAGAGCAAGCTAAAATTAGCAAAAAATATTAATCATATGTTGGTTATTTATTTTCTATAACTGTAGTTAAAATTTACGATGTTGTTCAATGCAGTCTAAAATAAAACTTTTTTAAAAAACAATTCTAAACTAAAAGTTAATCCGCAAGAAATATTCAAAATAATATTGAATATATTATTCTTTTTCTATAATTAACCTGGTAACGTAATAAGAAAATTAAGAATTTATTAATACACTTACAAATTTTATCCTCCTTCACGTAATTAAAACATAGGAGCATTAACGTTATAGAAATTCTAACCCAAAACATAATTTTCTGTAAGAATGGGAGTGTTAATTCTGGAACATCGGCATGAAACTTCAAAGACGCACTACGTTATTTTGCTCTTAAACATTACCTCTTTACGAATTTCCGGTTTGCTGGCAGAAACCATTGAGCAACAAGAGGTATCAATAAGGTAAAGGTTCGTTTTTTTTAATTTTTTTGCTATTATTAATTAGTTATTATTATTAATCTCAGAATTTTATTGAGCACTTGTATATCTTAAACTGCTGTTAATTTAATAATAATTTGATAAATTTGAGATTCATCAAAATCAAAAAGGCAATTCAAAAAATAAATAGGTGAAGTGCTTTTAGATCACAGACAATGTATTCTTTAGTTGTAAATGAAAAAAAGAAATTGAAATGTGTTTTAATTATCTGTTGCAGACATATAAATGTTATTCCTTCTCAAAAAATATTTCTATGGTTTTCCTACCTCCTCATAACATTCCAAATGCAGTTTTGCTAATAAATTAATTTGAAATTGTTTGATAGGTTTTTCAATTTAATGGTTTATGTTTAAATTTACCGTAAAGTTTTTATTAAACCCATGCACTTGTCGTTTTTGATTAAATATTTCATGCGTTGTAAAAAAAAAAAATAACATAAAAGATTTCAAGCTTTTGAACGCATAAATAGGATTACCTCAAAGTTTTCTATACCTTCATTGAAAAAACAAAAGGATTATTGATGAAGATTTTTATTTATACCTAGCAATTAGCTTTCTAACATCGTTAAACGCTGTGTCCAAAAGAGCGTTACTATTTCATCAGATGCCTCCATCGACAGAAATAACGTTACTCAACAATATTTTCTGCGCTATTATTCATATATTAGGACCATTTTATACAATACGTGTTTAAAAAAATGGTTGTTCTTCAATAATGGCTGTAATTGGTTATAGGGTCGTATTTGTATACTATAATGTTTGGGGGAAAATGACTGCAAAGTATTATCTCAATTAGTGTTCTATTCTGATATAATAAGGCTTTTGATTCTGTTAACTACAAACGCCTATTATTAAAGCTCTACCGTTTAGTCATAGCCGATTATTTATGTTATTGGCTTTCTTCGATGTTAGCTAGCAGAACTTTTTGTTTATATGGTAAATGCTATAATTCCGAAATATCGGTCGCATTACTTTGGTGTCCCGCAAGGGTCACTTCTTGGGCCTATTCTTTTCAGTTTGTTTTTAATCGACGTTGACATAATTATTCAAGATTCTAGCATTCAACTTTTGCAATATTCCGATGATATCAAAACTTATTCTGTGATTACCTCTACTCATGATGATACACTCAGGAGCACCGATTTTCGTACACTTTGAAATTATGCGAAACAGGCAGCGGAGAATTCCAAAAGTATTGTACTTATATTTGTTCGCATTATTGACAATAAAATTTACACTCGTGTTTCAAACCTTATTTAGTTAGGTTTTTTAGGAATATAATATACCTTTTTCTTACATGTTATACAGAGCAGCTATTATAACGCCATTATAACGCTATTTCATACGCCACCTGATTATTTAATATTCAGCGTCTAATTGTCTTCCCTTTGGTTTCAATTACTTCAAGGAGATCGCTTTGTCATGTTAGCTAAAAGATTAGCAATTTTTGGCTTGCATTTCTGATGCAAGCCGCTTCAAATATTGCACTCATCAAGGGTTTCTTCTGAACATTTGCCAATAATTTTCAGTAATATTTAAATCAGGAGATTTAGAAGGCCATGTTAGAATATCAACACCCTGATCTTTAAAGTTGTTAAATGATGCTCGGGAGATGTGGATACTCGCGTTATTCTGCTGAAAGAAAACTTTCTGTCCATTAAAACAATTTTCCTGAATTGCTTTCATCCAAGGCAATACTTTCTCATTGAATTGCTTAATGTATAGTGCTGAGTTTTGGCGGCCAGTGATTTCAGAAAGCAAGTAATCACCATTTGAACAAATCACTGCGAAGAACATGACAGAGCCTCCACTGAACTATCTCTTCTTTCTATTTTGAATAGGTTTTGTGTCACTAGGATGTGACCAGGACATTTCATTGTCAGGTCCATCTAACCAGAACTTTTTTTCATCACTGAAATATGTTCTTAACCAAGGATGAGATGAGGCAATCCATTCCCGGCAACAGCGAACACGTTCTGTGGCCTGCATTTTAATCAGAGGAATTTCTTTGCTATCTTTCCATAAGTAAAGGTTTGGAAACAAAGTTGCCTTCGGATTGTCCAGATAGAACTAGGAAGTGTGCCTTCTTCTTTCACAGCTTTTGCAATAATCCTTAGATTCTTTTCTTTAAGTCGCGCATAAGCCACTTTCAAATTCTTCACATCACGTTTAGTGAGAATTTTATTCGGTGGATTGTAGTTTTTCTTTCTGTTATAATCATTCTTAACCATGTATTGAATGGTAGACCTCGATTTTCCGACAAGTTTTGCAATTTCGCCGATGGAAAGGCCTTCAGAATGCCTCTGTTTCACAAGAGCAATAACTGCAGCATCATTTTTCATCTTTGAAAAGTTTCACTGTTAAGTCTGTAGACAGAATGTATTTATTAACAGTAGAATGAAAATTTATTATGCAAATTCGCATATGCATAACTTTTTAAAGGAGATGTATGAAAATCGCTGCTCTGTGTAATATAAGAAAAAGGTGTATTATATAGCTTCGGTTAAAATATTCCTAAGAAAAACGAAATAAATAATGTTTGAAACACTAGTGTAAATTTTATTAAGTAGCGGAAGAATGGAGCTACTTATTGTTTTCACAATGTCCGTCTGTCTGTCCGCATTTTTTAAGATAGAAGGTTGAAATTCCGAATGTAGCTTACTATGGGCATGTGCACCTTCACTATTTAGTTTGGTTTTGATTGGCTTACTGAGGTCGGAGTTTCGGGGCGGAAATTAGAGGGGACCAAAAGGTCTACGCGTATTTATGCATATAAAGGAGATAAATTCGGTATACAGGTTCCTCTAAGCAAGATCAACATCACTGTAAAGTTTGGGCCGAATTGTCCCAATAGGGTCGGAATTGTGGGGGTGGCAATCACTTGGCCTTTAGAACTTTATGGCAACATATAGGGTGTGATGTATCTTTCGTTCGAAAATGATGAGAAAGGAAAGAAGATAGGGTTCTTTTATATTTTCTAAATACAAGGTTCGAGAAAATCAATTTCCGATCGAATGATATATGACATGCCATATGTTGCCATAGCTCTAAAGACCAAGTGATTGCCGCCCCCACAATTCCGACACCATTGGGACAATTTGGCCCAAACGTCATAGTAATGTTGATCTTGCTTAGAAGAATCTGCATGTCGATTTTCACTCCTTTATATGCATAAATACGCGTAGGCCTTTTGGTCCCCTCTAATTTCCCGTCCCTGAAACTCCGACCCCAGTAGGCCAATCAAAACCAAACTAAATAGTGAAGGTGCACGTCCCCATAGTAAGCTATATTCCGAATTTCAATCTTCTACCTCAAAAAAATGCGGAAAGTATGAAGGGGACGGACGGACATACAGTCGGTCATTGTGAATTCGAACAAATATAATTAGAATACTTTTGAAATTTTCCGCGCTGCCTATTTTGCATAATTTCAAAGTGTATGAAAATCGGTGCTCCTGAGTGTATATTATTGCAACGCTCCATTAATAATTTTATTAATTGAATAGACAACAGTGGATTCAGTGTGAATCTATTCAAACATACATTTGTGACGTTATCACGTGTTAAGTAATATATTCGTTTTATAATAAAATTGATCACAGGAATAATAGAAGGTATTATTCAATTTCCTTTTGCGAATATCGTAATATAAGTGTTTTTGTCGTAGTGGCATATCAAGTGGAGATAATGTAAGATTATAAATTTGGATAATTATCGGACGGCACACGATTGTGAAATAACAGGAGGGGTGGAGCAATGACAGGAAGAGACGTTCTTTTTGAGTTTAAATAAATATTGTTAATACTGGTCATTGGAATCCCCCAATAAATAGATATATTGATTTTTTTGATGGATTGTTTGTAACACGGATTTTAAATAGTGTTTGGAATCGTTAGTGATTTTGTGGTTTATTCACTTTTGAACTTGTGAGTTGTGGAGAGGGAAGGAGACCGGATGCGGGCAAAGCTATAAAAAGGAGAGAAACCGAAACTTCTCATGAGTCATGCTTGAGAGTTGGTAGAGGTAGGCTGCGCGCCTTCTCCTCTCGTATGGAATAACGGCAATTATGGAAATTGACTAGAAATAGCATTTGCGAAAAAAGCTGCTGTGCAACTTCCACAGTTAGCCAAGTAGCTAGGCTGATATCTAAAAATTCAATTTATGGAGTGAGCAGGCTCATCAAAAGGAAATAAGTGGAAGGGATGATGTGGGTTAAGCAAGCAGGTAGTTGAGGGGAGGCGGAACGCTCTCTCCGCGACTGATTGAAGGAGGAGGGTCAAGCGAGATGCGCCACGGCGGCTACGTAACCTCCGTAGTCGTTAATGCGATCTGGTGGCTCTTTCCTCCCGAGATCAATGCTTGTACTGGCTCATAATATTGGAACATAATATAGAGACTCCCGATTGGACATTTGATGTTATGATAAAGAGACTCCCGATTGGACATTTAACGTTATGATAAAGAGACTCCCGAAATAGTGCTTTTTTAAAAGGAAACTTAAGAGAAACATACCCTGAGTAACATTGAAATGGAATATGTATGCAATTGATATTCTTCAGAGTCGTTAGTTATGATTGGAATCAAAATATGGAAATTGGAATCCCGACATTCTTTGGAGCAATTGTGAACGAGCAACGAGATATTCTTCAAGTGAGCAACGTGATGTTCTTCAAGCGACAGGCATAATTAGGAACCCGACATTGAGAGAAGAAGGCAACTGCATATGTGAGATCTTCTGTTGAACTTAGTGGGGACACTTTGAGACTTCCGGTGGACTCACTCACTAATCGATCCGGATTTTCTTCAGATGTGTTTTTGTGCTTCAGAGTGCTAAGTGATATAGTTTATGGCCTGTTTAACACAGAAGTGTTTTTGTGCATTAAAGTGGATTAAAAGTGCTTGACAAGTCTGCAGGTGTTTGAACTATACGTAATTGTAAGTAAAACCGAAATTTGATATATTGATCTAATAGAGTGTCATGACAAAGGTACGATAAAGAAATAGATTTGAGAGAACTTTATCAAAATAGAATTTTGAGTAGAACTATCTCTTTCCTCAGAGCAATTGATTTATTGACATTTATTGAATTTTGCATGTTATCTTAGATATAAGTACTTGGGAATTTTAACATTAACTTTCTTCTTTCGTGTTAAGATCTATCTACCTTCTTTTCATTTAGATTTAAGACTTCATTTAATTTTGTATCTCATTGGTTTGTTAACTTTGAATAAAAAAACATCTCAGGGAAGTCCTTTTGCAGGAATTGTAGATAGGCAGCTCCTGTGAGCCTCTGCGGAAGGATGAACGGTCCAATGATACAATCCCCTATTACACCTGCCCACAGATAGATGGAAAATCGGTCCTGATGACGTGTTCCTCTGATGGCGTTAGGATTAGCATAAGACCACTCATGATAGTTGTGGAAATTAAAGATCCCATCGCGAGTGAAGCAGGCTTCGTCAGTGAACAGAATGAACGTCAGAAACAGAGGACACCTAATGCACTGTCGCAGCAATCACCTACAGAATCGTCGTCGTGGAGGATAATCTGTGCACGTAGGCCTTGCACCCTCTGGATATGGTATGGGTAGAGACCATTTTCGTGCAAAACTCTCCAAGCAGTGTTCCGACTTACACCCTCTGCGATGGCGATCCGTCTTGTGCTGGTGGTGGATCCTCTTCCACCCGCTGCAGTATGGCCTGTTCCCGTGCAGCAGCCCCAACGGTTCGCGGACGTCCTTCGCGGGGGGTGATGTTAAATGTACCAGTGTCACGTAAAAGCTGGTAAAGACGGATGAACATCTCTGTAAATGCGCCGGGTCTGGTGCATTCCCATTTGCCTGACCGTACGTGAAATGCATATCCGCCAACTCGGCATTGCTGTAACCTGTTGCAGCCATGTAGTCTCACTCAAACACGGTCCAGGCAACGAATCAGCCAACAGGCAACGAATTTGACAGGCAACCAATTTGAAAGGTCAAATTTGACAGGCAACGAATCACCCAGGTCTACTTCCTTCCATTTACATGAACAGGACATTCCATTTACACGGCAAGGGGAAGAGGTTTAGTTTCTTTACGTATCAAACTGAGGATATACAGTCAAAGAATGGAACGCAGGTCTAAACAAGTAAGTGGCCCCGACATCACCCAACCTCTGTCAGGTCTCTGCCCACGTTCATCATATTGGAAGATTGAAAAAGCATGATTCATCATTCCAAAGAACAGCGTTCCAGTCATCTGAAGTCCAGCGACTATGGGGAAACGGTGCTTTACATTTTATCTTAATAACCTAGACTCTCTGCGGATAATTATTGTACAAGTAAACCACAAGAAATACTTTCTATTATTAGCAGCGAAGTAAACGGCAAAGAAGAATGTTTCTTCATAGTTGTACTCTTCCGTTATGTTCTGTCAATTTGTGCGGCCTTCCTTCACATTTTAATTTATTATATGCTGAAAAGCATATATTGGTTTCGCTCTGTTTGTGTGTCTGTCTGTCTGTCTGTCTGTCCGTCCGTCCGTCCGTCTGTATGTCCGACGATTACTCGAGAACGCTTTAACTTTTTCAAATTCTGCTTTCGCTCTTCGATAGAGACACTTCCTGAGCTCACCTGATTAGTTTGTGATTGAAATCGCTCTAACAGTCACGTGACTATTGAGACCCAACCCCCCCATTAAATTTTTTTTAAGGCATGTAATATGTCATTCGAACGGGAATGACGAGCACAAGACGAATATGACATTCTTTTCGATTTTCGAAATGCTACGTCCGAGAAAATGACCCCCAAAAAGTACTTCAATGACCCCTTATTACGAGCTTTAGCCAAAGCTATGTATAAGAATACAAGCTTAATCAGTACCTTTATGTGCCCGGCCAGCCATCGTTTGCACGAAAACGTGAAAAATGGAAGAACTTAACTGCGATATATCAATGAGCTTGCACGAAGAACTTTTGATGAGCTCTCGTGGACCCCTTCAAGCACGTGCACTAATGTTAAGAATATAAACTTAGGGCATGTAATATATCAATCGAATCCTACTGACGAGTCATAAGTGAATACATTTGGCAGCTTGGAGCACGTGCCAGTTTTGAAGATTTCTTGATGCACGTGCTCATTTCATTTTAAAATTCAGTGCTGTTAGGCCTATTGTTAAATGTGTTGATTAATGTTAGGGCGATTGTTAAAAATGGCTAATCAATGTTAGGCCTATTGTTAAAATGGCTAATTAATGTTACGCCTATAGTTAAAAATGGCTAAATAATGTTAGGCCTATAGTTAAAAAGACTAATTAATGTTAGGCCTATTGTTAAAAATGGCTAATTAATGTTAGGCCTATTGTGAAAAATGGTTAATTTATGTTAGGCCTACAGTTAAAATGACTAAATAATGTTAGGCCTACAGTCAAAATGGCTAATTAATCTTAGGCCTATTGTTAAAAATGGCTAATTAATGTTAGGCCTATAGTCAAAGATGGCTAATTAATGTTAGGCCTATAGTCAAAGATGGCTAATTAATGTTAGGCCTATAGTCAAAAATGGCTAATTAATGTTAGGCCTACAGTTAAAATGACTATATAATGTTAGG
>JAHWFO010015474.1:11013881-11027491 GCA_023313115.1 Rhysida immarginata
CCTCCGTATTTTCTACGAAAGTTCACGTCGTACGACATATCTGCGTAAAAGCTATGAAAGAACATCTCAGCGCATCTCAATAATTTTACCTCCCCCTCGGAGCAACTACATGCGCGTTTGCTAATGTTCGAATATATTTAATAATGTAATAAACGCACAAAAAGCATCATAATTTTATTAATTTTTTAATTAAATATTCTCTGACATACAAAATGCAAGCGAAAATGTGTGAAATTAAAAAATCAGTAAAAATGTTTTAATCTTAAGTTGAAACCGTGAATTCATTTCCCATTAATTACAAATGATCGCTTAAAACAACAACAATGAAAAACATTTTATTTTATGAGGTAATGCATAATACTGCCATCAACTGAAAGTATAAGCAACTTTAAAATGCTAAACCCTATGCAATGTAAGAAAAGATGGGCATATCAATTGTTAACATTCTCACAATAAAAATTAAACAATGCACAAGAATTAAAACGGGGCACGTTCATTTTTTCTTAATTACACAAAGTATAGCAACTCAAGCGGCCTCAAGCTTGACTAAATGTTTGAGTAACTCAAACTGGACATTTTTGTGTTTGCCAAATAATTAGAAGTCTTTTTATTAGAATGGATATGATTGCTACAAAACACAGTTGGTAGTCTTCTGAATACGTTTTGCATATTATCATTAATTAAGTTGCAGTCTGAGGGTTTTCAGAAGAAATAGCTCCTCGTAATGTGGTTGAGGAAATAGCAGAGAGCAGCGAGACCAACGGCAATCCTAGCGATACTGCTACCACAACGTGCTCCTGGAAAGAAAATGAGTAAAATTAAATTATAATGAAGTATGAAAGCGATTATTTATCAATTTCTATATTTGACATCTATCTGATTTAAACTGTTATTTTCATAACAGATTTGACCTGAATAACAGTATATTTGTTCCAAGATCTAAACATAATTCTTAGCTCTAAATCTGCAACAGATACCTCACAGTCTTCCCACAAGCTTGCTATCAAATTTTAATCTTCCAGAATGTTTTATTCCGAGGACTCGTGCATTTATTAGAGATTCTAATGGTTACATCTATTTTATAAATCGATGAGCAATATTCGTATTGTTATCTTATAAATGATGAATATAATCTTAACAACAACATTATAAACAAATGATGTAAACAAATTACTGCGGTTTTGATCAAAAAAGTAACCTTAATAGGGGGATAAAAGATATATAGCAAATAGCAACTATAGATGAACTAAGAAAAATAGCAATAGTTGATGTTCTAAGTTGCAAAAAAAAAACGAAGCAGTTAAATCCCTGAATATTAATCAACCTTTTGACTGATATATTTTATTAAACTGTATTAAATTCAGGTGAATGAGTAAATAAGTTATTTTTATTTGTTCACTGTTTTAAGCAAAAGTTGGTCAACTGCATCAGATTTTACAAATTTACAAATTTTTGACCATTTTCCGTCCCTGGATTTTTTAGCAGCCATACCTAAACAATGATCGGATTTGGCTGATTTTCAAACTCGAGATAATCTTCAGCTATCGACGGGCAGACAGAAATAGACTCGACCATTAGGAAAAACACTTAAAACAATTGAGAGGTTCAGCGCAACAGCGGTCTAAGCCACTTCTTTATAAAATGGAGAAACAGCAACTTTAAGTTTTTCAATTGTTGTTTTTCAATTATGGAGAGAAAGCAATAGAGGCTTCAAAACAAACTTTATAATGTTAATTGATATCTTTTTACTTCATAGGATGATAGTTCCCATCAAAAGCTACACATGGCATCAGTATTTAAATTTTCGACTCAGAGATGGATAAACCACTGTTGCACTGACCCCTTCAATTGCAATCTCAACTGCATATGGTAACAATAAGGAGCAAACAATATAAGTTAAGTACGGTTATTTGCATTATTATTGATACAAATATACAGGGTGTACAAAAAGTCTGGTAACATGGCAGATATCTCAAAGCTGCCTGGTAGGCAAGATCTGATGAGTGTGGTTTATAGGTAATAGGGGGGGGGGGGAGGGAATTCATTACCGCACTCAAATTTGACTTTGACCCCCAAATTTAAGGTCATCCACTTGCTAACTCGAAAACTATTAAAGATAGAGAAAATTTCCAATTGCTACCCTGTACAGCAACAGCACATTAGTCTAAACACAATTTTTAATCACACCGTTCCCCATGAAAGATTTTGAGAAAATGGGCGAGAAAGAGTCACTCAAGGCCAATCACTTAATGAGCCTTCCCAACGGTGTGCTTCACTGCAATTCAAATGTGTTAGAAACCTCATCCAACCTGGCCAGCCAACCTGACCTTGAGTGATTCAGGTAGTTTTCGAGTTAACAAATGGATGACCTTAAATTTGGGGGTCAAGGCCAAATTTGAGTGCGGCAATGAATTCCCCACCCCCCTATTACCTATAAACCACACTCATCAGATCTCGCCTACCTGACAGCTTTGAGATATGTGCCATGTTACCAGACTTTTTGGACACCCTGTATGTATACAGGGTGAATACAAAAGTCTGAACCCCCTTTTATTTTGTGAACCGAAGCAGATATGTCAATTTTGATGAATCCAATGAATAGGAAGTTGTGGGTGGCCTATCCCATGGTGCACTTTTCATCATCCCAAATATACAAATTAGAACACATTCAAAATTTATCTCAAAAACCGTAAGGGATAGAGAAAAAAACCCAATTGCAAACTTGTTCAGCATAAAAAAAAAAAACAAAACAAAAAAAACTCATCCAAATCGGACCAACCAATCACCCACAATCACGTGGTGAACTGTTTGTAGCTTACAAACAGTCACACTGCACAAGGAAAACTGAATGTTGATATTTCCACCATGTAAAGCATGCAAATCAAAAAATTAACATAAATTACCATACACACATTCACTTTCATGCGGAAAAGCAAATAAAAGGCATGTTTCAGCACACAGAAGACAGAACAATTCCAGGATGGCAAGCTACACTGTTCCGGAAATGGTCAACATGACCTTCTGCTTCGGAGAGGCAAGGAGAAACCTACATGCTGCAGTTAGGTTGTATCGAGACAGATATCCTAACGAACGCCATCCATCTCGTCAAACAATGCGTCACATTATTCAAAGATTCGAGGCTACAGGGAACGAGGACGACCAAGGCACAAGGCGACGAGAATACAACAACACTAGTTCTGGCTGCATTTGCTGCAAATCCCCACACAAGCAGCAGAGCAATTGCTGCAGATGTTGGGTGCCATCAGAAAACTGTTCTCAACATTCTACACGCACATCATTTTCACCCATACCATATTCATTGTCACCAGGATTTACTGCTATTGGATTATGTTGCTAGGGCCGCCTTCTGCAACTGGTTACTTACCTGCCTGGATGACAATCCAAACTTCATTCATGAGGTGTTATGGACAGATGAAGCCCAGTTCACCAGGGATGGAGTTATCAACAGGCACAACCATCATCATTGGACAGACGAAAACCCACGATGTCTGTGAGAAGCAACTCATCAAGTGAACTGGAGAATCAATGTGTGGTGTGGATTGTACAATGACACTGTGGTTGGGCCGTATTTTTACAATGGAACACTGACTGCAGAACGCTACCGGGCTGAAATTCTCAACGTGGTAGTCACAGACTTCATTGACAATTTGCCATTGGCCTCGTACCAGCGCACGTGGTTTCAGCATGATGGAGCTCCTCCACATTACGGGTTGGTCGTTCGCGAGCGTCTAAGTGAGATGTTTGGACAACAATGGATTGGCCGAGGAGGACCAGTTCGTTGGCCACCCCGCTCCCCTGATTTTACACCACTTATGGGGATACCTGAAGGACAAGGTTTATGCTACGCAGCCCGCCTCACTGGAGGATCTGTTCAACGAATCCAGGAAGCGTGCCGAGGAGTGACACCAGCCATGCTTGCCGATGTTTTGGCGTCAGTTAGGTTCCGTGCCCAATTGTGTTATGGTGCCCACGGTCGTCACATCGAGCATTTTGTTGATAAATTTTTTTTAAACTGTTTGAAGTAACTTGTTTGTGCAATGTGACTGTTTGTAAGCTACAAACAGTTCACCACGTGATTGTGGGTGATTGGTTGGTCCGATTTGGATGATTTTTTTTGTTTTGTTTTTTTATGCTGAACAAGTTTGCAATTGGGTTTTTTTCTCTATCCCTTACGATTTTTGAGATATATTTTGAATGTGTCCTAGTTTGCATATTTGGGATGACGAAAAGTGCACCATGGGATAGGCCACCCACAACTTCCTATTCATTGGATTCAACAAAATTGACATATCTGCTTCGGTTCAAAAAATAAAAGGGGGGTTCAGATTTTTGTATTTACCCTGTATACTGTATATACAGGATGAGCCAAAAGTCTGTTACCCCCATACAAGTTCAAAAGGAGTGGAGATACAACAAATCTGTTGCAGGAAACATTTAGGAAGTTATGTAGGGGCTAAACAATGATAGTGTCAAATTTGACTTTTGACCTAGCATTTTGCACCTTGCAACTTTGTAACTTACAGGTAGAGAAAAATTTCCAATTGTAAAGTTGTAGAGCTCAAAACGCTGATTTTAACAAAAAAAAAGTGATTAAAAATAAAAACCAGCGAGGTTAACCATTTTCTGTGGTCAGACGAGGGCCAGTAGTTAACAAACATAACCTTCATTACTGGGCAGATGTGAACCCCCGATGGCTGCGAGATGCAACACGTTAGCAGACCTGGAGAATAAATGTGTTATGTGGACTATGGAATGGCATCTTGGTGAGACCTGTTTTCTACAACGGTTGCCTTACAGGAGTAAGATACCCAGAAATGATTTTGGATGGCTTCGTCTCAGACTTTTCAGATAACTTGCCTTTAGTGCAGTACTACCGCATGTGGTTCCAGCATGATGAGGCACCTCTACATTTTGCAGCCATTGCACGTCAATGACTGGATGACATGCTTCCACATCGATGGATTGGCCGAGGAGGTTCATTGGGCGTCACGTTCGCCTGATTTGACACCACTTGATTTTTTTCCTTTGGGGATAAGCAAGGACAAGGTGTAGGCATTGCTTATGGTATTATTTTCCTTATAATTTTCCTTTGTAAGGTTTTTTATTTTTAATATCTTTATTTTTTTGTTAAAATCAGCGTTTTGAGCTCTACAACTCTACAATTGGAAATTTTTCTCTATCTGTAACGGTTACAAAGTTGCAAGGAGCAAAATTCGAGGTCAAAGGTCAATTTTGACACCACCATTGTTTAGCCCCTACCTAATTTCCTACATGTTCCAATGTTTGGAAATTGTAAGGGGAGAACAGACTTTATACTCACCCTATATATATGAAAATGGATGTGAGTATTTATGTATACGGGGTGTTCGGAAAATGTAGATAATAAGTACCTAGCGTCATAACAAACAAAGTTCCTTACGCAGATGTTCAAAATTTAAATTTTAAAGGTTTTCTAAAAAGTAGCGGAAAACGTTACTTAATCTGAACAATTGCCGCCGTTTTCTCGTGGCAGATCACTGTTCATTATGTGAAGAGCTGGTGCAGAAAGTTCATAAATAACCGAGGCCGTGACTACCGAAAGAGAAGGCATCACCACTGAAACTTAATACATTGTTACATCATCATCATTAGGGCAAATTATGGGTAGAAATACGAATAACAATGCCCTAATGATGAGCAATGAGCATTTGAGCAATAATACTTTCATGATAATGTAATTATAGAGCGTTCTGTTGCCTTCGCAATACAACATTAGTTCCAAGAATTATTAACAATGAGCAGCAAAGCAGACGACGATAGCAGACGATATAATGAGGGCATTCTTTCTTGAGGAGGCAAAGAAGATACACGTGACTCTCTTCAGCTATAAGAGGCATTCAGACAATTGCTTTGAAATATCGCGAAACATTACAGTGGCCAGTTTATTAGGAACACCCATGATTATGCAAATCCGTTGGCATAGCAATTACTATGTATCAGGTGGTTACGTGACAGTCGGTACCAATATAAAGCGAGAACACACTTGTCAATTGCAGGTGGTTTGACCATGGGGAAAACAAAGAATCTGAACGACTTCAAGCGTGAGATGATAGTCAGTGCCCGGCGAGTTGGACTGAGTATTTCCGAAACCGCACGTCTTCTAGTCTTTTCCCGAACAACCATTTCAAGGGTTTACCAGGATTGGGTACACCAAAAAACAACCAGCCAGAGACAAGCATGTGGTCGCAAACGACTCGTCAACTAACCGTGGAGTACAACACTGGACCGCAGAATAACATCTCTGAACGCACTGCATGCCGTACATTGACAAGGATGGGCTACAACAGCCGACGGCCACTCCGGGTACCTTTTGATCTCCACCCAAAACCGCAAAAAATGTCTCCAATTTTCCCGTGATCACCAACCCTGGACCGTCGATGACTGGAAGAAGGTCTGCTGGTTGGAAGAATCCCGTTTCCTATTGCACCACTTAGATGACCGACGCAGAATTTGGAGACAACAGTATAAAGCGGTGGATTTCTCCTTTCTGGTTTCCACTGTTCGGGCTGGTGGAGGCTCTGCATTGTTCTGGGGAATGTTTTACTGGCATACTCTTGGTCCGTTGATACCTGTAGAACAACGCCTTAATGGTCAGGGCTACCTGAATATTGTTACCGACCACATTCATCCCTTCATGTTTCCCCCGTCGAAAGGTACTTTCAGCAGGACAATGCCCCGTGTCACCAGACTCCTATTGTCATGGAATGGTTCCTGGAGCACGATAATGAATTCAACTTACTCCTCTGGCCACCACAGTCCCCGGATTTGAAACCAATCGAACATCTTTGGGATGAACTGGAACGGATTATTCGATGCATGGATCCACCACCATCCAATAAGCACCAATTGGGAGTAGCTGTTGCATCCGCATGAACAAACATCAAGGAACAATGCTTCCAGCGGCTAAATGAATCCATGCCACGGCGAATTCGTGCTGTTATAGCTGCTAGGGGTGGCGCAACAAAGTTATTAGGTGAGTGTTCCTAATAAACTGGCCACTCAGTGTAGATTTCATTGCTCAGTGAGAGTATGCCTTACGGCATGGTCTCCTTGATCTTCCGATTTTAACCTTATGGAATTTTATATATGGGTACATCTAAAATCTATTGTTTATTCCATTCCTGTTCGTGATATTGAGGATCTTCAATAAAAAATGAAAGACAGATGCCAACTAATTAGGGGCACACCGGGAATTTTAGAGCGTGTGAAATTCCGACAGCTTGGAGGTCATTTGAACATTTGCTATGAATGTTTGCATTTATTCCTCGCATTTACATTGTTACTCATTTAACCCGACTGAAAATGAATGCTTGTTAATCTAGCGAATTAAGGCTGTGTCTAAATTCCGACCGATGTAGACCACAACTGACCAATGAGCATTTGAGCATTTGGGCAATGAGCATGATCAATACCTTCATGATTGATCATGATTGTGATTGCTGCTTTTCTGTATTGTCAATAAGCATTGTTTTAAATAAAGAACCTGTATTTAAGAAGACCAGGCACGAAGAATTGCTTATATATCACGCGATTTGATCAGTTGCGGTCGCAATAGCCTAAACATAGCCTAAGAAACACGTATATACCTAAACTCTGTAACGGAACACTTTAGGACACATCTTTATATTAACTTTTTTCCTTACTTTATGCAGAAACCGACGACTATAACCTGCTCAGTACTTTTGTTACTCCTTGTATAGAATTATAATAATGTAGCAAGTTATTTATTTTATTTATTTTTGTAATTTTATTTATTTAATTTATTTATTTACCAGTGATTGAGTCTCTTCAATGTTTTGCGGGGGAGCTATCTATCCACTAAGGGGCAACCTTTTCGTTAGTTCTAATTAACTGCAATTTTTAATGAAACAACGTGTTTTAACAAAATGTGAGTGTATTATGTCAGAAGCCTGTTCAAAAACCTTTCGTTTGGTATGTAAAGAGAAAAAAGGGTGTTGACATGAGAAATAATATATACGATTTATTTAGTCGTGCTAATGAATGCTTCGAAATATATTTGAAGTTTTTGCTTACTTCTTAATTACACTGGCCAACAAAATTTAAGTTTTTTCTTGGCACAAAATGAAAGTGGGTGATTTTTGGTAGTATTTTTTCTGCTGATTACGAATATAATTTTTAAATTTCTCTAGCCCGCACAGGTTTCTTGTTTTACAATGAAACATTTTTAAATCATTCAGTGTGTGGGGCCTGGTAAATTTCCTTGCGGCCCCAAAATATGGATACTTTAACATTGTAGCCGCTTCTCTTCACACCCATTACTTTAACATAGAATTTTTGATGTGCATAACTTGGAAACTTGACGTGATAGAAAAAATCTACAAGCAGATTCGGATTCTACCTACAAATTACTACTAAGAACATTATCTGTGGTCGTTGGGCCAAAAAGTGTGTTGACTAGTGTTATCTACAACAAACGTCTCAATAAGTAATCTTTGACATTCCTAAAATTTAAACTTTCACTAAACATATCCGTCCATTATAAAATTATTCAGTCAATTTATGTTGCATGAGATAAGTTACATGAATGATTTTAAAGAGTACAACAACGACATAATTACCTGTAACAATGATATCATACTTGATTTCGTCTGCAGTTCTACATTCTGGATCTAAAGAATCCAATGTAAGAAATAAATATTTCAAATAATAGAAAGAAGTGACATTCAATGAAAGAACTGAGAATTTTTTTTAAAAAAAGCAAAAAGGCATATAAAGTTTCTTACCGGGGCAGAGCGTTAAAGCCGGATTTGGTGATGTACTTATTCCAGTGGTAACTCGGATATAAAATGGCGCGCAATCACGAGAACTGCACGGCCTACCATAATAAATAAGTACAAGTGGACCTAAAAATAAGAGCAGAAATTTTAGAATCCTTTATAAATTACAAAACTGCATGTAGATGAAATTTGAAAAACAAATGGACATACCGTTATTCGGTATCTCATAACATTTAGACCTAGTTGGATAGGTAAAAATAGAACTGTCCCGAGAGTAGCATACGGTAAGAGGAAATGATGTCGCTTTGACCTATAAAACAGTATGGCATACAATAAAAATAACAAGTTTACAATTTGGATTGCAATGAAATATGTTCCATGAAATAAGAACCAAATAAAACCCACCTTTTGACTGTAAATCTAAACTATATGAGCGTAGATAACGCCATAGCTTACAGACGTTTTTATATTCTAGGCAAATGAATTAAAAATTTGGGCGTCAGTGAAATGAAGGGTATTATTTGGATACCTTATACAGAAGGTTGTTAGGGATCTATGGTAACAATTAGCATATTTAAATATGAGCTAACACGTGGAGTATTGTTAGAGCAGGTATTGAACACGTAGTTAATATACGAACAGCGAGCTAAAAACAAGTGAGTTAGCCACCGAAAATTGACAGGTATTGGAAGGGCTACATAACAGCTCTTTCCGACGTCAAATTCAGCTATTATGAAATTATGAAAGCATGCAAGAAGCGAGGCTTTATAGTTCCAAGAAAGGGTTATTACGTGTACAGAATAACATTGGCAAAACCAGAAGCGGCGTCATTCCTGGGGGTAAAAAGCAGACCAATCCAAGACCATCCAATAGTCGTATTCCTGATGTCCGGAAAGTTCGGGCTCTAATAACTGGATATACCCAACCAACACAACGGGCCATTGCACAGAAGATAGGAACATCTATGTACATGTAAACAATTATCAATCGTGATTTACAACTGTAGAAGCGACACAAGAGCCACGCCAAGTTCAAGAGCGACGAACCAACTGTCTTAAACTATATGAACAATACCTGGCAGAAGAAAAGTAGAAATACGTGGTCACCTTAGATGAGGCATATGTTTATTTAAGCGACTGCAACAAAAGCCGAGCCATTTTTTACCGTTAAGGACTTCAGAAAATGGCACTGTGAATGCAAGGAAACATTTTCAAAAGGTTTCTTGATCGTGGTGGGATACAGCTACAACGGCAAGTTAACTTTACACAGAGTTGAGTCAAAGTCCAAAGTCAACGCCATGTACTATCAGACTGACGTTCTAACTCCCATATTTACCAGTTTGTACGGTACAGAGGTAAACAAGGTAAGGCTATACAGAGATAAGGCGTCGAGTCACACGGCCGCATCAACCCGCCTGTTCCTGGAACGCATGCGAGAATATACCAGAATCCGCTCCATTCCATTCAGCGACATACCCATCAAGTCGTTGGACGCATCGTCTCTATGGATTTTTGTGGCTTTGGCATATTTAAGCTGCCCCTCGGAAAGAGAAGACCGCGAACAGTGGAGGGTCTTTGGAAAGGGTGTCAACAGGAGTGGTTTTTCAGGGTGTCAACCTGATTGAAGACACTCAAAGGGGTTTTTCATCTTCTCTGGCTCTCTGTAACTTGTTACCATAGATCCCTAAAAATCTTCTGTACACGTTTAAAAAAGCAAAATCACTCTGGGTCCATAAATAGACCATTTGCGAAATATTAAAAATTTTATATTAAGAACCATCCCGGCCCGTCCTATCCATTTCTTCCGTTTCTCCTCTCACAGTGCTCTGCAAGCTAATTAACAGCAAATTAGAGCAAAAATTATTAACAGCAAAGGAGACAGTGTTGATCAAACGTTAATTTAAAGCTGGTTCAACTCCATTTTTTGTGCTAATATTAATTTTCATTTTATGAGAAGCATTAGCATCACATCGAAACATACGAGCATTTTCATTAAACCTCATGCATACGTTGGTTTTCTGCATTAAATGATCCTTTCACTGGACTGCAGAACGGACAACGTGAAGTACGGAAAGAGGCGTTACGTTTTTTTTTTCTGAAATTTATATGAAAAAGATATTCGATGGAGAAAACTTTCCGCGAGCTACGCAGAATCAGTCTTGCCATAATCAGTCTTTGAAAAGTCTAATGTAAAAAAGGCGTTAGTATATCGATGATGAAGAACTTCATTACGGGAATGAAGAGCATGCGGATATGAACTGCATGTATGGTAAGTTTAACAGCAACGCTTTCAAGAAGCTTTCCCCCTCAAATGCAGTCAGACGCATATTCACAAGAGTACGGCAACGCAATAGTTTTGGTACAATATCAACAGAGATCTCATTGGGTTGTTGTCTGATCTCATTTCTTCCCTCAAAATCTAAACATGGTGAACGGAACTAAAATTTTGTTTGTAGATACACCTCATTGTCTATTACTTATATACCAAATTTGATGAAAATCGGAGATTGGCATTTCGAGACTGTTCCTTGTAAGCATAAATAATAGATTCCTTAGAATGGATTCCAGGACATTTTGGAAATGGAAAAACGTTATGGGGGCAAACGGAATAAGCAACAATGCTTCTTGACTAGCTTTTGATCTTTAAGAGGGCTGAAACAAAATACAGCAGAAAAATCTACATTTGTACTTTTTAATTAAGATAGTCCTTTACCGTGAACGGATATAACTTTGAACAGTGGAATAGAACTTTGAACGTCTTTTCGCAAAAAGTAATTCCATTTATATTCGTGGCATTTTTTAAAAATTACACGAATGAAAAGTTGAAAGTTTATATTTTGTAAATAAAAAAAATAAGATTTTTAAAAAATGCGACGAGCATAAAGATGTTCAAAGTTAATCCACGGTTCAAAGTTATGTCCGTTCACGGTACTAGTTTATTTATGTATTGTAAATAAATATATTACAATAAGTTTTCAGTGTGTGTCATTCAAAATCCGAATGTGATAGAGAATTGCTAAAAACATATCTGAATTCAGCACAAAATAAAATTAGATTCACATAGTTTCGTTTTTTGTGACAACAAGATTAGAAAAATTTTGTTACCAAGATTGGTACAAACCATCTATGAGAAACAATTGAGGAAAGTGATGAAAAACGGGCCCCCCTCAAGTTCTGCTCTGTAAGATGCTCTGATATAGCAATGAAAGACTGAGGTAGTAGTTTACGTAGCTGCCTACTGGAGGACCAACGCCCAAGCTGTTTACTCAATCTGTTGTTTTTCAATGGCGACAAAATTTATTTTTTTTTTTTTTTTGTATTTTTCGGAACTTTGTATGCTCCTCAGTTTCACGTGTTTTGTGCCAGGTTTTTGAAGGCAAGTGATTTTTATTGTTATATCTACTTATTCCTTATTATAATAGCTATATATTGGTGTAAATTTGTAGTTAACATGCATAGTTACTGAAAAATATTAATTCAAAAAATACATGAGGTGGTGTCACGGAAATCAAATTCCAGCTCTATTTCCGATGACACTGGCATTAGCTTTCGCTCTCGATTCTTCTATCGCTCGAAGAGGAGAGCGGAGCAACGTCAGCCGTTTCGTCAAAACCATCATCAACACGCCTCAACCAATGGGAGAGCGGATCGAGAGCGACGAGGCAATTTCATAAAAATCGAGTGGAAGAGGGAAAAAACGGTCGAGCGAGGAGCGTTCTGCAGAGCTGAAACGAAGGAATGGGTGGAGATCGACTAAGGAACTTTGCGCCATCGTGAGTGCCTCAAATAGCGGAAAGCAACGCGAAGAATACGTGGAAAACCCGCCAGTTATTGCGACTGCGAGGACGGCGACGAGTGAGCCATGCAGGCAAGCTCCGAAGGCGGAAATTTCGTCAAAACGGCAACGAAGTAACGGAGCCAGCTGTGCGCCGAGTTCGAGTGCCCGAGAGACGCCCTTAATCCATTGGACGGACGATAACGGTTGCTACGACAAATATTGTGAGTACGCTCTTTTCTGTAGGCACTAATGCCCAGCTAATCCAGTTGTGTTTTGGAGATTTGTATTGGAGAGAGCTTTGCTCTGACATGTTAATTAGAGGAGTGTGGCTAGCGGGGTTATCGGCGTACGTTCGCCAAGAGCTGGGTTTCACTTGGATTCAGCCGGTCGTTCCTAAGACCCACACGTGGTCGCAATTTCTTCTGTGAATTTATTAGTGAATTTAGTGTTCATTAGAAATTGCAAAAGAGTCATATGACGAGTTGTTCTTGTGTTTTATTTCAGTGTGTGTTGAGCATTGAAAACTTCCCATGTGATGTGTTATACTTATGTATAATTTACTATTTAGGACTATCCACGGACATTGACTTCCCATATTATATTTGTGTATTACTCTGATATTTATTTACTCCTTAAGAACTGCTCAAGTATTAGACCTCACCCATTACTAGTGGCTAACGTTTTACGGACTTTTCTATTGGACTACTGGGCTTAGTCAACGCCTCCTAAAGATAAGGCCTGAGCGCGAAAACGTCAGACATTGTTACATCATCATCCGAAGATACGTTTTATTGCATTTCAGGGCTTATTATTGGTAGTATGACGTTTCCGCGCTCAGGCCTTATCTTTAGGAGGCGTTGGCTTAGTCCCTGTTCATGTAAAAAAAATAATGCGACGTTATATTTATACTAGTCAGTGAATGCAAATAATTTTCCGGTCCTATTGTTAAGAACATTGTTTATTTAAACGTCTCAAAATCTTTGTCACTTATACTCTGTCCAACGAAAGTTGGAGTGGGGGGGGGGGGGGGGGGGG
>JAHWFO010015474.1:11027591-11037798 GCA_023313115.1 Rhysida immarginata
GGGCGTGTCCAGTTAAACTTCCTATTTCAATTGTTATACATTGTTGCCAAAGTAGAATCGACAATGTCTAACAATTGAAATAGGAAGTTTAACTGGACACGCCCACTCCAACTTTCGTTGTATAGAGTATAGTTGTGAAGTTCTTGTATTTAACCAAGAGTTAATATTTATTACATGTAAGCCCTTTTTTTTAGGTCAGATTACCATTTCCCTGACTTAGTCCTTAGCAGGCCTTATTTAGCGCCTCGCTTGTGCGAATAAGATTTTGTCATTAGTGAATTTCATTGACATATTGATTTGTGTTTATCTAATGTCATTCAATTTCACGCATTTAAAAAGTTTTGCCTGAATAATTTGAGTTATGTTTGTAAGTATTTGCTGAGTAAAGCAAAGTCTTTACGTATTGCCTTTGTTATTATTGCTGCAATTATTAGTAGTAAGACTTTCTTTGAGATTTAATAATTATATGCTACATGAGATATTTTGGTTAAGCTATCTCGACTTGAGTGTAGCTAGGTTAATCTTAGCCGTAAGGGCATTTATGTTGAATATCTCATTTATTGATTCAATTACTTACCTCGTTTGTTAATGTTATTTGTTAATGTGACCCAACCACTGTTACGTGCCTTTTTCTACTCCATTGCGCAAATCATAGATTTCTGCTAAATACACGTTACAGGTGGTCCTAAGCTGGACCGCCACGCTATCCCTAAAGCGAGCCCCCATACTTTTACGCTTGCTTATTTTCAACTTCTTAGAATTCTGTTGTAGGATCCAAGATTTAAAGTTGAAGTAATTGAACACTTGATATTTCATTAAAAAATTAAGAATTTGCTATCTATGATTGTTGTTATAGAAAATAAATGCTCTCTTTCATTCAGTATTTATTTTCTCCTTTTAATACCTCATTTTATGAAATAAAATGGCCCGGTTTTGGAGCACTTTTTTGTAATGGTAAAAGAGTAATGTTTTGGAAATCTTTTTTTTTTTTAAATTATGCATGTTGTGGCGTTTTTAATAGTGCGACCTATAAAGTAGCTTAAATCGGTAGGTGTTCCAAATTTTTTCAGTGCTTTTTACTTTGTAGTTTTGCCCGTAAATGTCAAAAACAAAATGGGGGCCCGTCTTTGGTCACTTGCCTCTATAGTTTTTAATAAATTTAGAAGTTAAATGATTAAATATTTGAATAAAATTATTATAACAATAAAATATAAATAACCAACGATGATAATAAACATATTTAATAATTAAAATAACGAAAAATTCAAATAATAAAATTACCTCAATTTTGAGATCAGTACTGAGGTTGAAATTATTGGCAAAAAAGGAGTGGTAGCGGACGGTGTTGTTGGCAATGCGGGCTGTGAAGCGGAACGCATGTTCTTTATTGGCGTAATAACAATCCGGATCATAGATGTTCGATCCCACTAATAATACAATCATAAAATATAATAAAAATCATCGAATAAAATAGTAAAAAGTGAAATTCTATCGTATTTATTATAATAATAATGTAACAATAATAATTAAAAGCAACAGATTCAATAAGCACCGTTAATAGCCTGCTCAAACAGTATCGGTGGTCCTCAATTCCAACAAAACCGAGACCATAGCCCAATTGCTGGCAGTTTGTACCCTGGCCTTATCTCACACATGTCTAAGATTTTCAGAAAATGTTCCTTAAATCACTGTGAGTGCAAGCATATTGAACAACTGTGTGACTTTTAAATATTAAAAAATTTCACAGTCTCCAAAACACTGAGAGACTCTGATTTATAGACTGGTTTCCCAATAACATTTCGCTTTTTCTTTCACTTTAATCAAAAATTCTTAAATACAAATGATTTAACCAATTAATGCTCCTAAGATATTCTTT
The DNA here is from genome assembly GCA_023313115.1 of Rhysida immarginata. Taxonomy (NCBI): domain Eukaryota; kingdom Metazoa; phylum Arthropoda; class Chilopoda; order Scolopendromorpha; family Scolopendridae; genus Rhysida; species Rhysida immarginata. The sequence goes on from JAHWFO010015474.1 coordinate 11,029,468, forward strand.
TATTGGTGAAAAACAGAGAGAATTTGTATTAGAACTGCAGTAAAAATGCTATGTAGATGCATTCATAAGTGTTTTAACTGCAGCTTTCCAATCTTATACAGTTTACAGTGATTATGTAGAGATCCAATAAGATTCTCAGTCAAAATGACATCGATAATGTTATTGAATGTAAATCGAGGACAAGAGTTTAATTTTGAGGAATAGATTTAATCTACATAAAGGGTACAGCTTTGCAAGTCTGACGATATATTTTTTCTAGCTTTTAATTTCGTCTTATATTTTCTGATGTGTATAATAAGGTGTGGTGGAAGTTGTTAAGTTGTTAATTTTTTTTAGCTAAGATAACAGTGCAAGATGACGTAAAAGCTTCAGGAAGGCTGAAGTCTCCCGAAGAGATGCACATTCAAGGCAATTCAATGGCACCATATGTACAGAGACAACTCATAAATAAATACCCTGATTGTATTTTTCAGAGTAAACAGCCGACAAATTCCAGGTGCTCTGATCGTCCTGTGCTCCAAATGGCATCCTAAATCATAATGTAAAATTCATCATGTGTCGACGGTTGATTGCAGTTGGTTCGTCGTGTAACAGAAACAATCCAAATAGTTTGCAATTCAGAGCAGCCTATAGAAAATGCCTTATTGCTAAAATTGAACCATCAAAAAATGCCAACTGTACGGGAGGAGAAATGGAAATTCTTTTGGTACCCATTTCTGTTGACTGGACGTCTTCAAAATGATTTGGCTCCGCTACATGAAAACTGAGCCAAGAACGATCCATCTGAGAAAATGACACGATGGCAACAGCTCAAAGGGTGGTCCATCATCTCAGTTGCTCATTTAAGAGGGTTGTTCAAGAATTTTTGCCTCCTAGTCCGTAGCTATTTTTATTTGTTAACCGATTTTCAAAATTCTTTTTGTATCTGATACTTACATTTGTCCTCTATGTAATGCACTATTCACTTTTTGACAGTCCCCATCCCTTTCCACGCATTGCGCCAACGCGTGACTAGTTGGGTAAACCCGTCGGAGAGGAATTCTGGGGTTGTTGTCGACACGAGGATTGAATGGCAGCTTTGGACCCTCTTCTGCAGCACGATAACGCCCGCCTGCACACGATCGCCACACATCAGAGGCATTACAGCGCCTACAGTTCAAAGATGAAAAACCGCAGTTCAAAAATGAAAGACTTTGCACCTTGCGACTTTCACCACTTCCCAAAGAAGAAAGAGCACCTAAGGGGCATGAGTTGCGTTCTGACGATAAGATGAAAGATGCCATTCAATCCTCGTGTCGACAACAACCCCGGAACTCCTTTCCGACGGGTTCACCCGACTAGTCACGCGTTGGCGAAATGCGTGGAAAGGGATGGGGACTATGGCGAAAAGTGAATAGTGCATTAAATAGAGGACAAATGTAAGTATCAGATACAAAAAGAATTCTGAAAATCGGTTAACAAATAAAAAAAAAAATTGCGGACCAGGAGGGAAAAATTCTTGAACAACTCTCGTATTTTTGCAGTTTCGACAGCTGTGAGAAATGGTTTCCGCCTAGCAGCTCTCCCCCGATAGCATGGCTGGTGAATACACACGTGTTAGTACTTCTACTTGTGCTCGCCAGATTTACAGCTTTGCTATGGGATTTCATTCCACCATTCGTTTTGCGGCACCCAGTTGACGTGTTGATACAGATCGATCTGAAAGTGACCTAACAGTTTCCTTCTTCGTCATTTTGAACTGTAAAATCGCTCGATTGATGGTGGATAGCAGAATCTTTAATCTCTAGCATTATTAGCTCTGGATTATGCCACCTTCCTATTGCTCAATAATAAGCATTCTTTGGAAATCACTCAATTCTTCTGCACCGCAGTTCTTGATGTTGTGAGTATGACATCTCACACAAGATATAGAGTTATCACCCTGGAATACACAAATAGAACACAGAATATAGCATCGCCTAAAGAAAATTCAAGCTTACTTGCAAAATCGTCATGATTATCGGACAATAAGGGAAAAGGGCTGGCCACATAAAGGCTTATTTTTTAAACAAGTTATATTTGTTAGACTCTTTAACAGTGTCCAGTAGTCATTTACGCCCTCTAATCTGGCTATTTCTATATCCAAGCTTCCAGCTAGGTTCGAAGTCGTCTCAAATTCAGCTGTTTTTATAAAGCTGAATTTCAGTAGTAAAGTGAAAAGACAGTTCTAATTTTGAAGTTACCTTGAATTATTTGTGTAAGATTATATCTTGGTAAGTTTAATCTGACGCATCATATATAACACAAATATGAGGTTTGAATCCTCTGCTAATACATACCTGTTTGAAGACGTTCAAAAACTTTTTGTGCAGTCAGAAACTGATAAGTGCCACTGTCCAGGGATCCGACATAATCCTTTCTGTCCGTGAGATAAATTTCCTGGTCATTACTTTGACCCGCTAAAAGGAATCTTACTTCTAAAGTAAAATATGATAAATTCATATGAGTAAAACACAGAATTTAATTTTATCTAACTAAAATAGGAAATAATATGAAAGTCCGGACATGTTGGTTAACTAAAAAATATTCAAAAAGAAATGAAGCCTGACCAGGATTATCGCGACGAAAAAGTTCCATCTGCCATCTTAACTCCTCTACCCTGGGAGTATTGCGGCCTCTCAAAATAAGCAATACAACCTGAAAATGAAGGATACACAATATAAAAAAATACTAGTCCTGTCTATTTAAATCGTTCATCTTTTACACGGATTAGGTTAATTAATTTATAAAAATTAATATCGGAGGGCTTATTTCATCCATTTCAAATTCTAAGCTTTATTTCTCGTTGTAAAAATTGTAACATCGCGAAGGAATGAAATGAAATTATAACACGTTACTGACATAGATATGAAAAATATCACTATATTCTATAGCCTCTTTGATATACCTCTAATGCGTATACGGCCATCACCGAACTGTGACTCCATAAACACGACTCGTAACTTGTTGCCATTCCACACTTCACTGTCTGTGGTTACGAGCTCATTGTAACCTGAGGCGTCAATGACTCAGAATGAAGTGCTTGTAGTCGAATCGTGGAGGATGCTGAGCTTGATGAAGCTGAACTGTTCATCACTGCCATGCGGAAGAGATATCTGTTATCTTGTAGTGTTGTCGCATTTCGTGGTCCACTGCCATATTTTCGATGCATCCAGTTCTCTTCAGTCTGCTGCTTTCATATTCGCATCAATGTCATGACATTATGTTCAGTACTAATAGCAATATCGCGGTACGATAATCCACCTTCATGCAGGCCAATCATTTGGCCCTGTTCGAATTCTGTCGTTTGTTATATTGCGTCCATTGTCGTCAACAGTTATACGGTGACTCCTGGAAAAACGTTTCCAGCTCGCTGATCACGATATACTGCTTGCGTGGCTCCTCAACAGTCTTCAATTTTTAAGCTTCACTCGATAGTTTAAAGGGCACACTTGGATGCAGTCATGCGCGAGCACTTGCAATTCTAATTCTTTGCATGCCATATCTTTCTTTCCCTATCTTGTATATGTCTTCATGGTATTGCAAATTTCACAAACAGTGCTGGATAAAAATAAATAATTTTTTTCCTTTGCAAGATTCTTTTCTATTTTTTTAAATTTTATTCATTTTATTCAGCTTTTTAGTCACTTTCCATATGAGCAACATTGCAGTCTGAACGACACTGAAGCCATTCTGAAAATGGTATTAATAGTAGAGCCGCGTACATATACAGGGTGCGGCAGGTATTTGAGAACACGTGAGTATAAGGTAATAGTCAATACGTCATACAATTTAACAATTCCAAAACGAGGCAGATAAACATGGCAGCTCTAAAGATAACCCAGAAAATGAAGTGACATGCAGGACACTCCGACTCCGAGAGTGCTGTATTCCTGAAAGTCGCCCGTTCGTTCGTTTTCAAAGTTCGGGGAGAACTGGACGAGAGGAAACGACATTGTCGGCGCTCAGACCGTATCAGGACTCCGGAATTCATCCGTTCTGTCTAAGCTGCAATCGACGAGGACCCTGGGAAGTCCTTAAGGGCACTCGGGAGGGTGCTGCAGGATAATGAAGCGACCATTCGATGTGTGGTGCATAAAGACCCCCCTCCGTTACAAGTTGTATGTGTTGCGGAGGAGACAATTCATGTCCGAGACAACCAAGAAGAACAAGCTCAACAATTCATGGCCAAGCGCCTTCTCAACAAGCTGCAGTATCCGGAGGAACCTTCACGACCACATCCCTCCCAACATGTGGCCTCCCAGGTCTCCACTGATCTCTATCCTTTGGACTGTTATGTCTGGGACGTCGTTGAGAGGGAGTCCAACAAGCATCCACACAACACCGTTGTAGCTCTCAGGCCAGCTATTGTGGGGGCAATGGCAGAAATCCTGAAGACCCACCTCATTGCTGCCTGCCAGCGGTTCCGACAGCGTCTGGAGGCTGTCTTTGCGGCGGACGGTGGTTTTATTGAATAACAATGTGTATTTTGTAGTCCTTTGTACAAAAATGAAAATTGTATTAAAGGCTCTGGGTATCTTAAGTGTCTGCTCCTTTTACCTGAGGACGTCGTTTTGTTCTCAAATACCTGCCGCACCCTGTAAGTTCCCACAATCAAATTTAAACAGTATAAATCAGACATTAAATAATTTCTCTAATAATTCTTAAAGTGTTTTAAGAAGAAGTGAACTTACTTTGCCTGGAGTGGAAGTGTTTCTCCTGTTTTCTTCGGAAAACTTGTCGTTATAAAAAATTTTTTTAAGTTCCTGAATCATTTCTAAATTATCCCCAGTACCATAAAACTGAGCTACAAAGAAGAAAAGCAACATTAAAAAATGATAAGGAAAGCATTTTTGCAAGATTCCAGCTCACAGCGAACCTTGAAAATGTTCATCTTATCATTAAAATTTTTGTAGTAAGATCACAACAAATGTTTAAGTTTTTAAAGCATATTCGACGAAGTTTTGAAGTATGTTATCTTGACTACAATTAAAATTGTATTCCACGGGAACTATTTAAACAAATCATATTTTTTGAATTAACGTCTCCTGATTTGCAAAAATACACACATGTGTCCAACCATCCAACGCTGCATTTGAATCTAGCTTCTGACTCGGATCGATTCATCGGTAGAATTTGATTAAAGATTTGCGCATTATTTGTATAAAGTCCCATATGGCTAGCGCGGGGAGCCACATCTAACAAATTTCCAATTTCTCTGCAATAGAAGAGAGAAAGAAAACGTTACTTGATATAAACTGAAATCCACATTGATATATTAAAAAAAGACAAAAAAAATTACCCCAAAAGAAAGGCAATATCTTGCATAGAAGCGGGGTCCTGTAGAAAGGCAGTGTCCATTACAGCGTACAAATCAACAACTGGTACGACTTCTATAGAAACGAAGACCAATTTTTAATTCTTTATATAGTTGTTTCTTGAGTTAAATTATTGTTAATCGTTTATGAAGTAAATAGTTTATTGTAAACTTAAATTGATAGTTTAAAGTAAGTTATAAAAAATTATTTATTTGCCGAGAAAATGTTAAATCATCCATAGGTTTTAAAATTATTTATTTAAATGTTATTGGTTTAATTGGTTTAATTCTTAGCCACTTTCCATATTTTCATTAGATATGGCCTAGAATAAAAGTTACATTAAACATGACTCCTATAAGCTTTAATTAGAAGTTGTTAAAATTTCATTTTTAAAAAATTTGTTCATCGATTACACAGCCTAACAAAAAAATCGGTTTTTAAAAACTTTTTTAACATTAAGAATTTTTTTGTGTGCTGAATCCCTATCTGACCGCGGTTTTTTTCAGTCACCCACAGATTTCTAATATTTCAATGAAATATTTTAAACTATCAGAGTCTGGGGCCTGATAAATTTCCTTTGGCCCAGAAATTGAAAACTTGTAGCAGATTCTCTTCACACCCATTACTTTAACAACTGCAGTCTCTATGTGCAGAACTTGGAAACGTGACGTGATAAAAAAATCTAAAACGGATTCGGATTCACCATACAAAAAAAAAAACACAAGAATAAGGCAAATTCATTCATAAAGTTTTTTCAGAGCATAATATCTATTTATACACTGAGCAGCCAATTTATTATGTCCACCTCCTCAGTTTATCGTTGGGCCCCTTTTGTCTTGAATACAGAGTCGACGATTCTTCTTGGCATGGACTCCACAAGATGTTGATAGGTGATTTCTGAAATCTGAGACCATGCTTAATGAATAACATTTTCCAGTCGCGTGATATTTGATGGCTGTGGATCCAGATTTGTGACGGCTTTTTCAATTTCATTTCACAAATGCTCACTATTGAGATCTGAAGCTTGTAAGGGCCACCCAAACAAAGTAAACCATCCTTCATGTACCTGATACCACTTCTGTATAGCATGAGCAGTATGGTAGGACTCATTATCTTGTTGAAAGTACTTGGTACAAGAGTAGAAATTCAGGATAAACCATCAACATGACAGGATAAACTTGGTCAGCAACTATACCATAGATTTTATGCGATTCAGAGATCATTTGAGAGGATTCTTGATGAAGATGTGCTGAAATGTGCTGCACTTGTTGCCCTCCTGTTGTCTTTTACAATTCTAGGCATTCTCCGTTCTGCTCGAGCATTTACTACTCGATGACGACCAGAAGTTGCACGATGAAGCCTAATTTTTTGGCTCATAGTCCAATCTTTAACAACAACTGCTCTTGAACATTTTACCAAAGCGGCGATATCGCTGATACTCGCTCCATGGCTCCAAGCTCCTAAAATAATCTTACTTTCAAAGTCTGTCATATGGCGTTGTTGAGAGTTCTCACACTGTAAGGTGAAATGGAAGAGTTCACTTTATCGCGCTCAGTAGGTAGCGACGTTATAGAGATAGGTAGGGTACTTTATACCCTCATGCGCTATCTGTGAGCTGCTTTTTTTCACTCAAGCCTGCTCGCAATTGCTCGTTGCAGCCTATTGTTGTAGTGCCACGATTTAAGAAAATTACAGAATTTTAAAAAGATTTTCCCTACCTATTGAGCGCGATAAAGTGAACTCTTTCATTTCACCTTACAGTGTGAGAACTCTACCTATATCTTCATAAATAAATCACTTCTACTACTCTCCTAAGTACTAAGCTTACTTTTTTAAACCAGTCTCACGGTCAAGCAACATCATGTCACCACAGCCATTTTGCTTCAAACTGTGAGGTGGTCAACTCAGTGTACATGGAATCCAGTTGATATAAAATTTTGTCTCTTAACCGAGGATGGTGAAAATTGAAATTAGTTTTAATAAATAATTTTTTTTCTATAGGTCAATAAGTGACCATTCTTTTTATTTTATATTTTCATTTTAGTTGAGGTATACAGTTTTTACATTTTTGTATGTTTTACACTCACTCTTTCAGATCTTAAACATGGATAATATCTAATGTCTCTTTAGATTTCGAAAAAGAAACTTTTTCAGGGAAATGAAAATAATTCGAGAAAGAGTCCATTTCTTTAAAGTCCATCCTCTTTATATGAAAAAATATTTTTTTCTATTTCTCTTTTACCTTTTCGGTGGTGATGATGTTAAATAGCCAATGAATTTGAAATTTATTTATTTATTTAAAATGGTAAGCAACAGGCCAAGTGCCCAGTAACAGCTTACAGCTGAACAATTACATTGAAAGAGAGAAAATAAAGTAAAATAAAATTATAGATTATAAAAAAATGAAAATAATAATATCAAAAAAAAATTGTAATCAAAGAAAAATAATTAAGATTTACAGAATGAGTGAAATATTTTCTATAACAATTTTTTTGAAATGGTTATAATTCATTGCATTGATATCAATCAGAGTGGATATAATATTACATAATTTAAACATTCTATAGAATGGTAAATTAATAACAATTTTTTTCTTTAGTAAAGGTAAACAAAAAATCTCATTGTTTCGGGAATTGAGCTTAGGTACACGAAATTTAGAAGAGTAAATGATATTGTGATAAAGCTTAAATAAATAGCAAACATCAAATATAAGCCTTCTCTTAGATAATTTGTCACATGTAAAATATTTTAGAAGATAAGTAATTTAACCCAGTGGTGGTCATCCTACTAAAACTTTACCTGTCTTCCAAGCTTGTTAGCAAAGGGACAAGCACAAAAATTAATAACCACAGCGGGATTCGAATCCGCGGTTCGCTAGTCTCGAGAGATAACATTAAAGAAAAATTTAAGATAAAGCTTATTATTATTGATCTAAGGAGTTTAAATAATTAATTTTAAATTTAAATGTGGGTAGTCTCCTTTTAATGGGGAAAAT
>JAHWFO010015474.1:11038198-11147019 GCA_023313115.1 Rhysida immarginata
ATTTTCCCCATTAAAAGGAGACTACCCACATTTAAATTTAAAATTAAAGCTTATTATTATTATAACATTAAAAACTCGACAAAAATGCCTCATATTATAAAGAATCTGAAGTAGGAAAATAAATATAAGGTAGATAAAATAGAAACCCATTAGGAAAAAGATTTGATAAAATAAAAAAGAAGTAAAGCAAAGAAGAAATAAATTTAAGGAAAAAAAAGGAAGTGAATTATTTAAAACTATACACTTGTCTAGTAATTTAAATCTTTTCCATTGCTTAATTTAATATCTTTAATAGCATATCCTGATTCGAACCCATTTCGTATGGTTTTCACTTTCTATTTCATTTATTAAATTAATGAAACTGTAAAAAGGTCTTACTTACAGACAATTTACCAATTTTCAGTTTTTATACGGTGTGTATATTCTTTTAGATATTTTTTAAAATTTTGTAGTATAGAATGATTCTAAAATCACTTGCTGTACTTAAAAATCTATATAAGCCAGGCTAACTTCCATTCTACAGAGGTTGAGTCAAAAGTAGTGGCCGACTCGGGAGGGGGGGGGGGGTTAGAGTTTGACGAATTCTGGGCGAAGCCATTTACCACAAGGGTATATCGCAGTTTATTAAGAGAAAAGAATGAGAAGAAACGTCAGTACGAATTTGAATGCCATAGACATTTGTGCCACCTGCGTTAGCCAGTGTAAAAATATGGCAGAAAAATTGGTGATACGCGGGCTCCTTCGTCACTATTGGAAAAAGGGGGCCAGTGCGCGAGCAGCAATCGCCGAGATCTGCAGGGTGGAAGGTCAGGGTATGAGATCTGCAGGGTGGAAGGTCAGGGTATGAGATCTGCAGGGTGGAAGGTCAGGGTATGACCAATGAACGGACAGCATGACGGTGGTTCTCCCGATTTTCGTCTGGAGACATGGGCCTGGAAGATGCGCCAAGGAGCGGAAGACCCAAAGAAGTGGATGACGCAGCCCTACGGCAACAAGTGGAAGCCAACCCAGGCAGCACCACCCGTGGACTAACGGCGGACATCGGGACGTCACAATCGAGTGTGGTTCGATATCTGCACGCCATGGGAAAATCAACAGGAGCTGCCGAGTTGTGCCCCACGAGCTGACGCCCGCGCAAGCACAACAACGGGTGAAGGTGTGTCGTCAACTGCTGGAAAAAAAATCGAGGTTCTGCCACATCCAGCATACAGCCCCGATCTGGCACCTTCCGACTACCATCTCTTCCGGTCCATGGCGCACTTCCTGCATGGACGGCGGTTCGCCAATGTCAGTGAGGTTGAAGACGCCGTGCGTGACTTTTTCGCCCAGAAACCGGAGGAGTGCTTTCGCGAGGGCATCCGCCAACTAGCTGATCGTTGGATGAAAACCATCGAGCATGATGGACTCTACTTTGAAGATTAGCAATGAGTGGTTCCTGTCTGGTGTTCATTTAAAAGTTTGCACGGTGATCGGCCGCTACTTTTGACTCAACCTCTAATGTTAACCCGCGACTAAAGAGATCTAACCTCCATTCTAATGTTAACCCACGCTTTATATTTCTAAGAGATCTAAATTTCTATCAAATATTTTAATTATTTTTTTAAATTCGGATTGGAGCTCTTAGATTTTATTTTCTGTTAAATTTTGTGTGAATGCCACATAACCACCTTATGAGCAGTTATTAAGAAACAAGCCTCGGTGAAAATCATGAAGTCATAAAAGAACTCTGACTTCGATGAAAAAACCTACTCCCAACTTATTGTTACACTATTCCCCGAAAGAATTGAAATATCTTTTAAAGAAGTTTACTTACTTGGTCCATCAATAACGTCTTCGCACTGACTTTGTTGGTTCGCAACTTGATTAAAAATGAAAAATAATAAAAATGTTTTAATTTAAAGCGATAATTCTAAAATTCATTTTCAGTGATTGAACAGCAAAAAAAATGACAGCTTATAAAAATTATACCCACAATTGTCTGTGTAATTTCTAGTCAGAATATCGAAAAGTAACGACACTTTATCCCGGGCAGTATTCAGCATTTTTGTGCCAGTGACACCTTGATAAGCTCCAATAACTATCAATTTGGCCATATTCTCTTTAAAACCGTTGCTGTTTGCTCCATCTATCTCATCTTTCAGCATTTTCATCCGATTGCAGGCACGTAATTCACCACCAACGCCCTGGTTATAATACATTCTCAAAAGATGGCTCAATTTGATATTATTATATTGTGAAGTAGCATCATCTTTGCCTAATCTAGTTGCAATGAAATAGCCTATGAAATGAATATAGAAAAATACATAATAAATATATCAATATCCATCAGCTAAAATATTATAAAAGTATCTATTCCATGATAAGCATACCTGATAAAAAAATTAGACCCCCCGTAAGAAGTATTATAGCTTTTGGTCCAGTACTTTTTTTTTTATGGCCATGTCAAAATGGAACTTTAATTATAAAGACCCTGTACATTGCTTTGCATTTCCCTACGTTCAGGTTAAGTCTCCAGCAATTAAACCATTTTTCAAAACTCTTCAAGGCATTTTTATTGTTGAGTGATAATGAGGGATGGCTGGCGCGCCTAAGTCATAATAGCAGTGTCATCCGCATAAAAGTACAGTTTTCACTTTTCCGGTTTCGGAAAGTCATGCACAAAATAGCTAAAGAGGACAGACCCTAAGATAGAACCCTCTGGAACGCCGGTCTTTACTGTGAGGGGAGAGGAAAGATTCTTGGTAACTCCTGTTGGTAAGAAAAGAATGGACCATCGATATAAAATCAAGAGGGAAATCATCTCTGGTCATTTTGTAGAGTAGCCCTTTATGCCATACTTGATCAATAGCTTTGCTGACGTCCAGAAAGACTAAACCACAGATCTGATAAGGTTTAGGGTAGTGCTCAAGTCTTCAGCGAGCCTCCCTATCTGCATCTGGCAGGAGTAGTTTGCATGAAAGCACTACAGTAGTGTAGAACCTGGAGAGGAACGTTTTCTCCAGAACTTTAGAAATTGATAGCAGCAGGCTAATAGGCCTGTAGCTTACGGGTACAGCTGGGTTTTGCTCCTGTTTTGGGATAGTGAGCACAGTGGATTGCTTCCAGAGCGTCAGGAAGTAAGAAAACTTCCAGCAATCATTAATTAGGGACGTGATGTCTTCAGTAACGTTCCTCGGGAGATTCTTTAGGGCAACCTTGTCTTTTCCAGGAGCCTTCTTTTTCAGTCTCCATATGATAGTGTTGATCTCACCAGTCTCAATTCGGATCTGCGACAGACGTTGAGGGCCTTCATAGATACTGGTAATGCTATCTTCCACACGCTGGATCACGATTTCACTTTCGGGATTGTTGTTGTTGGGAGTTACAGACTGGATCTCCAGCGAGTCTGCAATAACTTGAGCTTTGTCAGGATCGCTTTGGACATAATCGCCATCTGGGGTGAGAAGTGGAGGAAACGTAGCGTTTTTCTTCATCTGCAAGGCTCGAACCATGCTCCAGATAGAGTTATCACGGGTCGACAGGTTTTTAAGCCGATCATTCCACCTGGTGTCGCGAAGATCTTTGACTTCTTCATTAACCCTACGCACAAGCCTGCTGTACTTTGTTTTGAGCCATGGTTCTCGAAAGCGCTGCCACAGCCTACGGACCCTGTTTCTTTCTGCGATTAGCCGTTTGATACCTGGGATGAGCTCAAGGTAATTAGGGGGGGGGGGGGTTTTGCCCTCGGAGGGGTAGGCGCTAGCATTAACTACACTGATGATAGGCTTTGTAATGATATCAACACTCTAGTCGATGTCATCCGTGCTGCATGCAACGTTGAGACCGGAGTCTTCGCCCTTGAGTATGTCTTTGTAGAGCTTCCAGTCATGCTGATGTTTAACTTCTTCCCTGAAGTTAATGCTAACATTATCGAAGATCAAGGCTTATGGTCGGAGGGAAGATCATCGATTGTAAAGATGTTGAACGGTTTATAGAAGTCTTTCATAAGAGAAATGTCCAAAACATCACTAGTAGGGGAGTGGTTACAAAAGTAATACTTATTTCACATGGGATAATTTAAACCGATCCAGCCCATGCTGGCCCAGTTATTTTGTTTTATTACATCTGAATGCAAACTGAGCCAATGCGAGCTGGACCGCGCCACATCCTTCGAAAGTGAGCCAGCACTGCAAGCTATCACAACCGTGACAAGGCGTCTGGCCCGGTCAACCTATCCCACAATGCAATGCGAACGCGCGATCTCGGTACTCGCACACTAGAGGAGAGAGCTGAGCCGGAAGCGTCTGATGAGAAAAGCATGCTCAGCAACTACTTCCGGAGAAACGAGAGCCGCGCTTTATTTTTCACGTGTGAAAAGCGATTTCTGGAGAACCGTGCTGGAGTGAGCTTAACTAGAGCTCGATCCAGCGCGGCTGGCCCGCGCCAAATTATCCAATGTGAAATAAGTATAATTGTCCTCCGCCGGTCCCGCAGCAATGGCATCATCCTGGGTTTGTAAATATCTCTAGAGAGTCGCGCCATTGCAATTGACTGCTTTAGAGTTCCAGCTTGGATGCTTGGCATTCAGGTCGCCAGCAAGAATTACTGGGATATCACCAGCGAAAAGCTCGTCGAGATCACTGAAGACAAGGTTGTGCTTGGGTGAGTTGTAGAGTGCAACCAGTTTCACTTCGCCAAGAGAGATACCATTGATAATAAGTGAGGCCGTTTCCATACCTGTGTAGAAATTGCAAATTACCTCTTGGTATTGTATGCTTTTACGAATGATTGCAGCTCCGCCAGAAGGGGTTCTTGTCGTGCTTGCAGCTACCCTGTCTCTCCGGTAAATACTATATCCAGGTAGCTTGAGATGGGTTTCACAGAAGAAGGCCACATCGACTTCTTGTTTTAATAAAAAATTGTGATCGTTGAGTGAGAAGTCCTTAGTGCTGTTTCTATCAATAAAATTAGTAGAGACCTTACAACACAATAATGGGATAACAGAGTTTCCGACTAGTTTCGCCATTTATTCCCGGCTTTATCAAGGATACACACTAGAGGTTACATGCCCTTATATACAGAGATATGGTACAAAGTAAGCAAATGACTGGATAAAGATATAACGAATAGTATACAAAGTATGATATTGACATTGTTCAGAAATAACGGGAATGGCTAGAGAAGGTACCAATAATGAAACTCCACACGCTTACGAGGGATTCTTCGAGCCTTCCATGTAAATGCTTTGATACTTTGTGATACTGGTTGTCCATCTTGCTATTTGTTTGTCGTAAGAAGTCCACTCATCTGTGGGAATCGTCTTCCTAGCACAGAAAACTAGTGACAAATACTTCCAAGTTGCTTGTACATCTCTTGTAAGTCGTTGATCTTGATGCCGTCCTCATTTGGTTTTGAAACTACTGCAGCAAAGGTTTTTCCCTGGGTCACTTTCGCACTTGGGAGTCTTCTTACTTGAGGATATTTTGGACACTTTGAATAACTGGAAGTGTCTTGACCTCCACATCTGACACATTTTGGAGGATCCTGCCCCTTAATTTTGTGACAATCTCTTGACTGGTGGCCGCCTGCACATTTATTGCAATGAAGATCTTCAGTTCATCCCATGGATGTGTGCCCGAAACCAGGATATGACGGCTAGGTCAGACTTTATATAGTGCCTGCAGTGCTATCAGCAATCAACACTGACCAATTAATAGAATTGTGAAATTCCTATTCAATGTCCCCATTGGCTTATAGCTTTGAACGGCCTTGGTTGGCAGGTTGGAGTTTGAATAGTCATGACTAATGGTATCGATATATTCGACTAATCGTTGTTTTGAACTATTCGATTACTAGTCAAGTATCAAGGGGAGGAATAAAGAGATATTAATAAATACTTTATGCTATACTTTATATGTATATATACATTGTTATATATTGTTAAACATTTATTTCTGGGTTTTTTCGATAGTAGTTTGAAGCAGATTGAAGTAGTTATATGGTAGTTTTGCATAAAGTTGAAGCATATATTTTGTATATATTTATTTACAGAGAAAATGTGAGAAGATTCGTTAAGAAACGCCATTATTCGAACTATACGAGTTTAACGAATAATTGATATTTATTACTTCTAATCTACTTTATTAAGATTTTATTTACCGTCTAAAGTTCCGTAAAGCTCAGCTTCTGTTGCATAAGAAGGTAACATCCGAAGCGTAAATCGATTTGGACAATATGTAGAATTCCACCAACCTCCAGGCCCGACCATCAAGTTGAATGGTTTATCTCTTACATCTGCTGCCTTTGCGAGAGAAACTAGAGATAAAAAAATTATAAATTAAGTATGTTTAGAAACTTAAAATATCTTAGTGCTTTAGAACTTTAATGTTTATACCTAAGACAGCAAATCGAGCGTCAAAGCTCCTTCCTATATCGTTAAGAACTTGAGTATCATCTACTAGAAATTGTATGTCTACGCGTTGCTCCTGAGTGGAGGCGACCAAGATCCCAGCCAGGACGGAGGCAGCTGAGACAGTGCCATAAGGCGTTTGAATAACCCCTCCCTCTAGTGGCCAACGAGAATTATAGTTGTCGTAAATCCTAAAATACATATCGAAAAAGAATCATCTCATGGGACGTCTTGCTTAAACTATCTGAACATGATAAAATCAGTTTGTAAAACTCTTACCCTGGCTGCGCCTGTCTTTTGCTTCTGTGTTGTTGCGTAATCCAGGGCGGAGGAGTAATCTCAGCTTGCCCCAACTCTTCCTGACGTGCAGTAGTATTTAAAGTATGGGAAAGCATCCAATGCAAGCCACACTATAAGCGAAAAACAATATTATGCGAATTTTTGCAATTTCTGTTGAATAATGTCTTTCTAAAGTGCAATAAAAAGGGGACAGGCAGTCTGTTTAAACTAACTTTAGAGGGTTTTAGGGCCCCGAAAAATGAAGGTCTATGGCGTTATTTGTGTAAGAATAAAAGAGTAAAAACGCCTACAATGCGAGGTCGAGGACGGTGTCGTCACATAAAGGTTTAATTTTAGGGTTAATCTCTCGAGTTCCAAATTGAAAGAATATAGAGTATGGGTTAGGGATCTATGGTAACAAATTAGGTAACAAATTTCAGAGGACCAGAAAAGGCGGAAAACCCCTTTCGCCACCATCGAGGTTTTCATTCTGGTTGCCATGCACCGCAGTAGGCTGAAAAGCAGAACACCAATATCAATTCGTAACCACACCTGTTGATACGCTTTCCAATGACCCTCCACTGTTCACCGTCGTCTTTTTCCGTGGGCCCGTTTAGGTAGGCCAAAACCACAAAAATTCATAGGCGATGCATCCACACAGAGCATGCAATGTGTGCGGCCATTTTTAGCAAGAGCAGTATCCCACAGGACCATCCGGAGAAGTCTGAATGCAAGTGAACTACAAGCACGTCATTGCCAGATTGCCATTGACACCAATACATCATCAAGTACGTTTTCTGTGCTGTAGAGAACGTGAGGATTGGCGCATTGCATTCTTGGATGAATCAAGGTTCACTCTCGGTCGCACTGATAGACGCATTAGGACATGGCGTCACAGAGGTATGCATAGCCATTTGGCACATAGAGATCGGACACCTGGAATTATGGAATGGGCAGCCGTTGGTTACGACTCCAGAATTTGTTTGGTTTTGTGCAGGGTACAATGATAGCCCACTGATATGTCCTTAAGATCCTTCGGTCCCATTTTCTATCATTTCTCCAACGCAAATTAAATAACATATTGCAGCAGGACAGTACTCGTCCACATAATGCAGCTACTGTTCAACAGGATTTACTTGGTACGGAAACCCTACCTTAGCCTACGAGGTCACCAGATTTTTCGCCAATAGAGCACAAGTGGAACCATCTGGGCAGGTGTCTGCGCCGGCGTCCGCGACCTGCAACGATCTTTGCTGATCTCCGGGTGCAGTGGAAGAATAATGGCGGAATGTACCTCATGTCATCATACGGCACCTGTACGACACAATGCACAATCGAATTGCCTCCTGTCTGAAGGCCTTTCCTCATGCTAACCGCTTTTTGTCAAGTGTGGGTGCCTGATTTGTACATCACAACTTTTTACAATGTATTTTTCATGCAAAAATAGCTTTCATTAAGTTTCCTTGTCTCATACAGGGTGTTTCACTTTCTCTGTCCAGTAATATACAGGGTGAGTCAAAAGTCTATTACCCTCTTCCTGTCTTGGATGTCAATGTAGTTACGCAAATTCCAATGCAGGGAATGTATAGAAACTTGAGGGTGCTCTATCTGATGGAGCACCTTTCATCATCTCAAATAGGGAAATTAGGACACATTCAAATTCTATCTCGGAAACCGTAAGAGATACACAAAAAATTCCAATTGCACATTTGTTCAACAGCAAATTCCAAACAAAAACAAAAAAAAGTTCACCAAAATCCGATGAGCGGATCACCCACAATCCTCAATGCAAGCTCTGCAACATTAAAACTTTGATTCCTGGCAAGATTGAGGGAAGGGATGAGTGGCCATAGGAGGAAACAAGAGCAACAGAGTCCAAAGATTCTGGGTTCAAGTCTCGGAAGTAACCACTGAGTGTTTTTTTTTTCTTCTGAATACCATTTGCCAAGCATGCAAGTTATTTCATGCACCATCCTCATTCTGTTATGGAAAGTTTTACCATAAAGTCACCAGTTTCCTGTGCAATTGGTATTAAAAGGCATGTTGAAGCTGAGAAAAAATCAGACCAAAGCAAGATGGCACAGTACACTAACTAGGAAATGATCCTCTGCTTTGGTGAGGCGAGGCAAAATTATCATGCAACAACCAGGCATCGTTGAAATGTCGTGCGGAATTATGCTATGGTGCAAGTGTACATCACATTGAACACTAACTGGATTGTTGGAAAGACTTACTTTGTATCAGATGACTGTTTGCAAGCAACGAACAGTAGAAAATCCAAGTGTCCTGTTGCAGAGCTTGCAATGAAAATTGTGGGTGATCCACTCATCGGATTTTGGTGAACTTTTTTTTTGTTTTGTTTGGAATTTGCTGTTGAACAAATGTGCAATTGGAATTTTTTGTGTATCTCTATTCATTCCCTGCATTGGAATTTACGTAACTACATTGGTATCCAAGATAAGAAGGGAGAACAAACTTTTGACTCACCCTGTATATCGCCGTTAATCGCTGGTTTCAACTTGGCCATTCGGACCAGTGGAATATGGCTTACCTGGAGAGAAGGGCATAAGTGCCTACAATTTCAAGAAACAGTCTGTTGCGATCGAACGGCGACACCGGAGAATAAAATTTTAGAAAGAGCCACCACAGGAAAAACCAGTCTTAAGTGGTACAAATAAATTTGTGACTTCAGGTTGTCATCAATATCGGACGAGACTATGAACCGGGTTTGCGAAACTTTCCAACGCAGCCCACGGTTACGACATCTGAAAAGTCAAGATATTTATCTGCCCAAATGACTGTATGGAGAATTGTCCCCCAGCGTCTATGAATGAAGGCTATGCTGCGCCGCGAATATCTCACTGATACACTGGCTGACAAAAAAAGTGAAGCACCCAGAAGGAGTAGGCCAATATTATCCTATTTCGGTACGCAATGCATACCATTGATGTACGAGTAACGATTAGATTCACAAGGATCTGTAATGTTTAGAAAGCTCACCAGAGTGCATTCGTGAGGTCACCGCCATGTTATTGATAAGTTGTTACCAATCAACTGCTGTGAGTCCGACAATTACGCAAGATGTTCAGAGAGGATTACTGTACTGTACAAAGCACCCGCGATGCCTCGCAGACGAGCTAGACATCCTATTCACCAATTGACAGCATTTTACAGGGGTCGCATTGTGGGAGACCATGAGGCTGGTTGGTCGTATCGTGCAATTGCCAGGCATGTGGGCCATTCAGATGTCACAGTGGCCCGATGTTGGAATCAGTGGGTACATGAGGGCACCCATGCACGTCGTGCAGGTTCGGGTCGACCAACAAACACCACCTCAAAGAAGAACTGTCGTATGGTGCTCCAAGCATTAAGGAATCCCATGGCATCGGCACCCGCCATCCGCGAACATGTACTGGAGACTCTACAACACCCTGTGAGTTCCCGCACAGTGTCTCGAACGACTCGCATCCGCCGGATTGGGGTCCTACCGCCGGATGCGTCGGTTGCCATTAACACCACAAAACCAGCGCCTGCGTTTAGAGTGGCGCCTTGCCCGGGAGGCATGGACAGAGGACGAATGGCGTCGCATCGTGTTTAGTGATGAGTCCCGCTTCTCCATGACCTCCATGTTTGCGTATGGTGGCGTCGAGGCAGAGGGCACAACCAACGCCTCCTATAAAGAAAGCCTCGGCACTAAAACGTCATACATTGTTACATCATCATAAGTCGACCAAATTTAGGGCTTATTGTTGGTAGAAATCACGGTCTATAGATATTCATGGTCATCGAGCTCCATTGTTAAAATGAAGCTAAAGTTTCTAGCTCCCAATAGGGCGGGAACTCTATTGAAAAGTGGCGCTGCATGTACATTCGGCCCAAAAACGCCTGCAGCGCCGCCCTATCGACAGACAGAAAATTTACTTTCATTTTCAGTTTCAATGAAAAACCTCTATCGCAGGTCACGGTCGGCCCTGATTCGATCTATGCGGCACCTGGCGCGATCTGTTTTCTTTAGCTTCTCGAAACAATGGAAAATGGCCGAAGCTCGATGACCATGAATATCTATAGACCGTGGTAGAAATCCGACTAACAAAGGACGAAATATGATGATGTAACAATGCATGACGTTTCAATGCGGAGGCTTTCTTTATAGGAGGCGTTGGCACAACCTCCCATATTGTAGAGAGACACACACAGGCGTAACCCCTGGCATCATGTTGTGGGGAGTCATCGGATATGCGTTCAGGTCACCTCTAATAGTGCTTCGGCAGACTTTGACAGCACAGCGATACGTCACAGCAGTGTGGGATCAACAAGATAACGCACGCTCACATTATAGCACGCGCGTCTATGGACCTTCATTTTGAGGTCCTTCCTGGCCAGGAAGATCCCCGGACCTCTCCATCATTGAACACGTGTGGGATGACATTGGAAGGCGACTCCGTCCCAGTACCAACCTGCGAGATCTGGAGGGACAGCTGCAACAACTCTGGACTGACTTGCCTCAGGAGAGGATCCGAAGGCTGTTTGTCATCATTCCGAACCGCATAAGGTTGGTTGGTTGGTTTATTAGAATTTTTGGCGTCGACTACTAAGGTCATTTTGCGCCTTTTACACAAGTTATATCTGTACGCAGCCCGGGACAAACACAAACATCCATGCCCACGGCGGGATTCGAACCCACGACCAGGCGGACTCGAGAACTAGAAAGCCTACGCCCTAGCCCTCTCAGCCACCTGGCCGGCGAACCGCATAAGGGCATGCATTGGGGCCAGAGGGGGTGCCACACCCTACTGACCTGGCGCCAACACTCCACCTGTACTGCCAACGGCGTTGTCTGTTTCATCCCATATTGTAATCAGTATAATAAAGTCACATATTCTTTCATCATATGTCGTTTCATTCACTTTCAACTACTCCTTCCGGGTGCTTCATTTTTTTTGTCAGCCAGTGTATTTCAGATATCTCATGGATATCTCACCGTAACACGAGAAAACCACTCAGAACGTCGTTTTAGTCTGAAAAGAACAGGATGATTTTTTGAATCGGTGAGTACTGTTTTGAATCTTTTGCCCTGAATTGCAATAACACAAGGAGGACGGCTAAGCAATCATTTCTTAATTAAAAGCGTCGGTGTTCGATAACAATTTATTCTTTCATTTTGGATTAATAAAATATTTAGACTAACTAGAAGATGTTTTACAACTTGATAATTGGAATTAGGTCTCTATCTTCAATAGGAAAAAAAATTAGAGGTCAAATGATATTGTACGAGGATGGGGATAATAATAAAGGGTGTGTGTTAATGCACCATATTAAAGACCTGATTATACAGCCAGTTCCAAAATGTTAAGACCACCCAGCACTTTCATCTCCTTGCTAAACATTTTATTTTTCTTTTTGGAAAGTACAAGGTTTAACAGGCATTTCGATTTAAGATTACAATAGTAGTATAATACAAGCACTGCCATAGAACAAATTAGCATTAACACATGTCAAAACAAAAGAAAGTTATACGGCATCAAAGCTTGGAACATTGTGTCACAAAGTTAGGACCACTGTCAAAATGTTAAGTCCATCACTGATTAATATTTTGTTACGTCACCCTTTGCTTTGATAACTGCTGGAATACGGTGAGGCATGCTGGCAACAAGGTTTGTACATAATTCAAGACTGATATTAGACCATTCCTCAATCAAAACGTCCTCCCAAATCTTGTTTAGTGCGAGGTTTCCTTATCTGAACACGTTTTTTTCATTTGTGATCATGTATTCTCAATGGGTGACAAATCGGGACTGTTGGCAGGCCACGGAAGGACTTGAATGTCTCTTTCTTCAAGCCAGCATTTGGTAGAAGTAGCGGTATGACATGTTGCTCTATCTTGTTGAAAAATAAAGGCCGACGACGTGGATACAGTTTTGCAATAGATAGCAAAAGTGAGGTTTCTAGAAAATCATGGTACTTTTCACCATTCACAGTCCAGTTAACAATCTGTAAAGAACCAGTGCCAACACCAGACATGCATTCCCAAACCATTAGCTTAGCTGGAAACTTTGAGCTGCGTCGAATGCAATCGGGCAAGTATTCTTCACCCTTCCGTCTAATCACTTTGCGACCAACACTTCCAAAACAAACCTCAAAAATTGATTCATCACTAAATATTATGGTGTTCCACTTCTGAACAGACCAGTCCTGACGCTCCTTTGCCCATGCCAGTCAATTTGCTTTTTGTTTTTCATTCAGAAGTGGTTTTGATTTTGCGTTGCAGGATTTATAACACATCTTGCAAGGCGCCGTCGACACATTGTTGCCAATGACTTCACACTAATCTGCTGCTATTTCAGGAACAGGTGCATGTCGTTTTCTGATGACAATTCGCCTCAGAGCAGTGTCATCCCGTTTTGTTGTGGATGGAGGCCGTCCGGTTGACTTCTTCGGAGCAATAGTTCCACTTTCATTATAACGTTTAATGGTGCTTATCACACCTGTTTTACTGATATGTAACTCCTTAGCTATTTGTCTGCTGTTGTGTCCTTTTTAATGACTTTTAATTATAACACTCCTGATTTCCAAACTTAGAGTCTTTGTCTTCCCCATTGTGTGACACTTTTACATGAAATCACACAAACGAAAGCATGTGCAAATAAGATTACATGCCTCTTTATTCTCCGTTTACCCTTTTTCAGTTAAATCAATGAAATGTCAGTGATGGACTTAACATTTTGACAGATCCTAACTTTGTGAAACACTGTTCCAAGCTTTGATGTCGTATAACTTTCTTTTGTTTTGACATCTGTTAATGCTAATTTGTTGTAAGATAGTGCTTGTGTACTACTATCGTAATCCTAACTCAAAATGGTTGTTAAACCTTGTATTTTGCAGAAACAAAAATAAAATGTTTAATGGGGAGCTGAAAATGCTGGGTGGCCTTAACATTTTGAAACTGACTGTAAAAAGTTCTCACCGTACTCTAGTATCCTTTGAACAAAGGAAATGGTGGAACACTTCGTGGACACACTATATTTTTAAAGAAAAACAATTCTATACTCTGTCCAACTTTTATCGGTCACTAACATTCTCCCGCAATTTCTACGTTAAAATAGATGTTTATAAAGAAATGTTCGTACTTTTTCCTTTTCAGATAGAAAGTTCACAGGATATGAAGTGAAATCCTTATTGCTAACTTTATTTATAATCTTCATTTGTAAGTCTTGGACTATTTTCATTTGGTTGTCCTGTAACCAAGGATCGTAGACTGGATAATAATGGTCATCTGTTCTCCAAACTTGTTTTGTAATTCCATCAACACGGTATCTATTTTTTGAAATAAAGTGTAGATATTTTAGATTCGAATAATACAGGCATAAGATTGGTTCGTTCTGAGCTCATCATCAAAAATTGTGTATTGTTTCTGATTTGCAATGAATTAAAAGAAATTAAAGATTTTTTTATAAAATAAACAACGTAGTGTTGTTATTTTGTTGATCCTTTATATTACACTGGGCAACAAATTTTCAGAAAGTTCATACTTCCGAGATGAAACTATTCATTTCTTAATGCACACGACTAAGAAAAAGCTGAATTGGCTACGGTTTCTTTGTAATGTGTAAAGGAGGAATAATGCTTTTGTGTGGTTTTGCCAATGGTGGGTGCTATACATTCGTTTTTCCAGGCTTAAAAGATGCTCTCGGAGGCCAGTCTTTCTTGATGTAGTGCAAATCGATTGCTCTGCTGTCCCATAGAGAAAGAAAAACAGCAGTACTTTGTACATCACTGCTGCAAACACATCAACAGAAACACTACCTTTCAGATCAGCACAGATCTGCCAGCCTTACTTAATCCTCTCCAATGGAGTCTATGCATGATTTAAAAAAAAAACTGTCAAATTAAAGAACATGTCTCTTAGATAATATACAAAAATTTTCGCTTCTCAAATACTTGTCATTTTTTTTCTAATTAATTTTTATAAGTTGGCCACGCAATCACTCCATGTGACTTCACAAATCAGTTAATACATTCATGGCAGCTCTGAAGATGAGTTTTCTCCATCATCATCAATTTTTGTCTGCCAAGATCATTTCATAATTGAAATACTGAATTGAAAAATACGTGTGAAAGGTAAACTTAAAGCATTTACTTCATTTATTTGTTAAAAATAATAGCATCCACTTCAATACTTGCACTGCGATTTCTACCATTATAACCAGCTGAGATGCCTTGTCCGTGTGTTTGTGATATAGTAATAACGTATAGCCTAATAATAATAATAATTTTTAATAATAAACGAAGCTTCACAGTTTATGCAGAATGAAATGCATGTATAAATTTACTATATCGCTTATAGACGAAAATTGTCTAATAGATTTATCACATGTATTTTACAGCGTATCCAAAAAGTCTGGTAACATGACAGATATCGCAAAGCTGCCAGATTGGTGAGATCTGATGAGTGTGGTTTACAGGTAATAGGGGGATGGGGAATTCATTGCCGCACCCAAATTTGACTTTGACCCCCACATTAGTCTAAAAACAATTTTTAATCACACTTTTCCCTTTGAAAGATTTTCAGAAAATGGGCGAGAAAGAGTCACTCAAGGAAAGAAAATTCCCAACGGTGAATGCAATTCAAATGTGTTAGAAACCTCAGCCAACCGGGCCAGCACAACCTGACCTTGAGTGACTCTTTCTCGCCCATTTACTCAAAATCTTTCAATGGGAAGGGTGTGGTTAAAAATTGTTTTTAGAATAATGTGGTGTTCCTCTACAGGGTAGCAATTGTAAATGTTTCTCTATCTTTAATAGTTTTCGAGTTAGCAAATGGATGACCTTAACTTTGGGGGTCAAAGTCAAATTTGAGAGCGGCAATGAATTCCTCACCCCCCCCCCCCTATTACCAATAAACCACACTCACCAGATCTCGCCTACCTGGCACCTTTGAGATATCTGCCATGTTACCAGACTTTTTGGATACTCTGTAAAATACATGTGATAAATCTATTAGACAATTTTCGTCTGTAAATTCACTGCTAGTAATAAGAATAAGTGCACATTTTCTGCTGCAAACTCGTTAAAAGAGAAAGACAGGCCTGGCAGGATTGAAAAATCACATCATCGGAATCTGAGCAACAATCCAACTTTCACTATATTCATTTTGGAGTGTTTTTCGTTTGTTGGAAACAATGCCCAGCCTTTCTCGGTTTGCCAACGTAGCCAACGAGAAGGACACGGCCCGGCGCGGAAAAGCAACACCTTCTAGAAAGAAAGCCAAACAACTGAAACGTTATGCATTATTACATCATCATATTTCGACCATTGTTAATCATATTTCTACCAATAATAAGCCCTAAATTTCTACCAATAATAAGTCCTAACCTAACCTAACCTAAATTTGGTCTTTGGAAAGGGATGGGGACTATGTCGAAAAGTGAATAGTGCATTACATAGAGGATGTTATAAGATACAAAAAGAATTTTGAAAATCGGGTAACAAATAAAAAAGTTACAGCCATGGAGGCATTACTTTTCAAAACTCCCTCGTAAATGATTGGTAACTAATCCTTTTCACTGGGTACATCATCCAGTGTTTTTCACTGACTATTATCGTGCACTTGAAGTTTCACTTGCAGTTTTTTTTTTGGGATATCCAAGGAATCCTACTTGTAGAGTTCCTTGCAGAGTTCCTGCCTCAACTGTCAACGCCACTACCTATTGTGAAACTTTGACTAAACTGCGGCGTGTTATTCGGGATAAGCGACCAGAAAGAGGAAATGATGTTCGACTTCTTCATGACAATGCACACCCGCATATGGTCAACGTCGTCAAAGCAAAACTGGTCCGTTTCGGTTAGGAGGTTCTGAACCATCCAGCCTACTAACGCCCTCGGACTACCACCTCTTTGGACCCATGAAAAGACTTCTCAGTGGCAGGGGTTTGAGACTGACGAAGAACTCAAACCTGCCGTGCGCCATTGGCTGTATTCACAACCGACGGAGTTCTATGAGCGGAGTATTCTGAAACTGGTGTAGCGTTGGGATAAATGCCTAAATCGTCAAGGTTCCTATGTGGAAAAATAGATAAAGAGTGTAGTTTCAGCTGCACTTAGTTGTTTACCTGTATGTTTTGAAGTTTTCTTTGAAAACAATAAATAATGCTACTTTCTGATATCTTCTCGTACATCATACTGTCACAAAGCATTGTGAGCAGCGGTGAGCGCGTTCATAGTTTTCTCCAAAATAAAGCGTCTGCTTCCAGCGTGCAGCCTCAGGCGCCATCTATTGCCAGCGATAGTTCTATTAATAACGTTAATATTATTAATAATGATTCTTCGCGTAAGAAAGGCAATAGATGGCGGGGCAAAAAGTCCACTTGTAGGTGCGATGTTAGTTCGCGGAAAAAGCGGTGTTTAGCGAGAGAGAGGGGGCGTGGCTGGAGATCGAGGGGAGTGCACGAGTCAGCCGACCGGGTAGGACATGGAGTTCGAGCTCCTGATGAATACTCGAGGACAGTGAACTTGATGGCAAGCGAGTGTTCCGTCGAGCTAGAGGTTTCCTCGTTGCGGAACAGTAGAAGAGTGGTCAACAAGTCTAGTGCCAGGAACAGCATTCCTCGTACCGAGGGAAACCTGCATTCAACAGGAGTTTCATCACAAGGCGTGCGAGTGAGTGCGACTAATGTTATTTCTCGTTGTATAGTAGTGGAAGCAGCAGAGTTCGACCGGCCGGCGCGAGCACCCTTCGTAGAAACGAACGTCGAAGAGACAGAAGCTCGTCCGGGGTTCGACTTGAATGCTGACACAGACTTCCAGCTAACTATAGAGGAATCCTCTTGGTATTGTTCACTAGCGGCTACTTTTCGGCATCATTTCTTCTGGCGGCTATACGTCACTCCACAGCCCTTCGTCGAGGTCAATCTGGTCTTGGTCGTCGGCCTACCTATTCCCTCGTTACAACGTCCGGCAGCGTGGGACAGCGGAGCTTTGGACCCGGAGTCAGGTGTATGGTTCCTGATAGCCCCGTGGGGCTTAGAGGCATATCTCATTCAAGATTTGGGCGCCTTCTTTGATTATCAGAGGTAAGCTGACTCTTGTGTATGATTCTGTTACTCTCTCTCTCACGCCACTTATAAGATATTCCGCCGCGTCCTCTCACGCTGCGTTATTTTGTTTGACACAAAGGCTTATGCATTTTGTTAAGTCATCTTCTTTTCTTTTCGTTGCAGGTCCAGCATCAGCTGGCCTCTCACCAAACGCAGTGCGTAGCTGCTTACTTTTGGAGTTTTTGGGACGTTCCCTAATGCGACTTGCAGAACATTAGAGCTAAAGTCAGGAATACTTTTGTGACGTCATTCTTCTCATACAGTCGACGGTTTGCGCACTAAGTGCGTCCTGTGCCGTTTTATTTATTGCGGCTCTCATAACTTTCATCTCACGTATTTGTGGATGTTAAGCCGTCTTTTGCGGCTCTTGTTATTTAATTAGTCAGTGTTTAGTCACTAGAATTTTTGTGAATCGTCCTTCTAGGACGTAATTTCAGATCTTGTAAAAGGAGCGCTTAAAGCTCCTTCACGTGAGCAATTCCTCGTGTTAGAGGATGCTCTCGGAATTCCTCCTGGAGTTCTTCATTTTTGCAAAATGCTAAAACGCATTTACATTATTTTTCATTATTTATTTTTGTATTGTTGTTGGTGTGAATAAAATTAATATGTCTACAATGCTGTTATTTACTTTGCTAGCTTTCACATAATTTTCCACTGCGCTATAAGTTTACACGTGACACATACTAGTTCTTGTCGAAAACCAGAACGGAAAATTCGAGCTATGAGTGGCACTAACATTTATAGACTGAGGAATCAATGAATTAATATTGTTGAGAACGGTGGTATAAGACTAAATCAGGTTAAGTGAGAAAAATTTGTCCCGGTCTCTGTGATAATTATTGATAAATGCCAGATGAAGGAGCTGAAGACTGTTTCCAGATTTGAGATTCAGATGATGAATAATAGGGCCTTTTACCAAAAGGAGCGGTGATAATCGTCTGGAGGAACTAATGCAAAACCAAATTTCTGAACATAGACCTAGTAAACATTTGTCCAAAGTTTTACCATATTTTTTAAAAATAAATTTTCGATTGCATAGACCAAGAGTATGGCATATAATTTGTGAGGAATCATGTCTGAATTGATGGGATAATGTACGATTGGCGGAGGAAAGATTGAAATTGAAATCGCCCATAAAGATAAAGATGATTTTAAATCGTGTACAGTGTTAAATGATATTATTATTCCCCAAATTACTTTAAGTGTGATCAGATATTTGCAGGTCAGACAAATCTAATGCTAACCGACAGGTTGCAGGAAAATGAAAGAGACATAAGATTGGGTAATTATAAAAATAATTTAGCTGAAAAACTGCAGGGGGGAAAAACATTCCAAATTTAGAAAAATATACGAATCATAACAAAAAACGAATTTAAATAAATATAGAAATAGGTTAGCAAAACCATCAGCCGAAGGCCTTATTTGAAGACCTCGGTTGTAAAACCTGGTAAGCGCCAGAAGTGTGTTCGGGATGTTACCATGCAAAATTGGTGATTCCCCCGCCTCTGTTGGTAACTTTTTGAAGTATTATTATTGATGAAAACGATCCTTTTAGGGAGTGTCATCTAGCATTCAAAACCGATTGTGATGGCCCTTACCAGATTTTACAATCGAGGGCTTCATTTATGGTCCATCCAACCAACGAAAATCTCGACGTAACAAATTAAATTTCTAATTTCAGTTATTGGACATTGTTGTAATAAAAGTAAATAGTGCTTAACAATTGAAATCGAACATTTAATTGTATATGCCCTGTTTTTCTTTCGTTGGACAATATAGTCAACAATTTAAACATTAGATAAAAAAAATTAACAAAACACACCGAAACTATAAAGGATCAACAATATAACAATAACGCATTGTTCGATTAAAAAATTCTTTATTTCCTTTAATTTATTGCAAATAAAAAAATAAAACAAATTGTGATGAAGAGTTCGGAAGGAATTCGAAAACATTATATTTTAATTCTAAGGCGCGTCCAGAAATTATAAAGCCAAACACATTACTCAGAAAAACCAACGATACAATAAACACATGATATTGCGCATTTAATTAAATGAATAGTAATGTCTAATGATCAAGTAGACAAAAAACAAACAAAATCAGAACAACTGGTAAATAATAAATAATGTAAAAACACGATCTGACCATTTCACATGTCTAATAAATATACAGCCACTATGTTTTTTGTGGTTTAATATCCAGTGAAGTTTCCGTTTTTTTGGATAACTTTAAATATGCGCTCTGGCAAAGTTGTAACAGGCTTTGGAGGTAAGTCACATAAAGTTCTTCCCATGCATCTACTATGGCAGTCTTCAATTCCATTGGCATACACAGAGCGTGATAATCATCCCCAAACATTCACCATTGGGTTTAAATCTGGAGATAATGCAGGCCATTCAATGACAGGAACACCTTTATTGAGAAACCACTTCCATGTGCTTTTAGTGTTATGTACAGGAGCATTCCATTTCTTCTGCAGAATCGAGCAAGTAATCTTCTAACAGATCTTTGTATGCACTAGCATTCATTCGTTCACTAATGAAGGCAATATTCGAGATATCCGAAAGCTCCCCACACCATAACACCTCCACCTCCACTTTGATGTTTTGAATAACACTAGACCTCTTATCTAAGGTCGTGCCAATAAAACTGCCATATATCTGGACCGTCAAGATTGAATTTTTTTTCCTCGCTCCAGATTACATTCTATCAATTTTCGTCCCATGATATCTTTTCTTTTATCCAAAGAAGCCGTTATGGTAATTTTTTAGAACAGGCTGCGGCTTTCTCCTCTGGTGCTGGAGGATGTTACTCTTATGAATGACAGTTGCAATTGTGGATTTGCATACAGGAATGTCATCTCTTGATGCAAGAGTACGTAGAGACACTGAATTTGGCTCACTTCTCGAATTATTGCTCTGTTTTGGCGGATGGTTAGTTTTTCAGCTTGTTCAGTTGACTTCTTTTGGCCATAATTTTCTCTTAACCTTAAGTAGTTATCCACCACTTAACAATGGATCTTGCAGATTGTCCAGATTCATGCAGATCAATAATGCGCCCCTTTTCCATGTTACTTAATGGGATTCCTCGCGGCATTCTTGACTTTCAATACAGCAGCTCATCCTGAATAGTTGTAACTTGTTACCATTACTTTTTTCAGTTTGTATGCTTTATGGAAATGAATGCAAATGTGAAAGATTAAAATTAACAATTTAGGGAGAGTCAATTAAAAGAAAAAGATAAGTGGCTATATATTTATTGGACATGTGAAATGGTCTGATTTTGCTTCTTTATTGTTTACGATTTAGCAGTCATTCGGATTTTGTTTATTTTTTGTCTGAATGATTATTAGACATTACTTTACATTTAATTAAATGCGCAATATCATGTGTTTAGTGTATCGTTGGTTTTTATGAGTAATGTGTTTGGCTTTATAATTTCTGGACGCACCTTAAATCATGATCATTGTCATCACTTTCTTTTGATGAAAAATCAAGATGATGTAAGAAATTAATCCTCCGAGGAGGGAAGTAGCGGAAGCCCTGGCGTCATCTATTTTTACCCTTTTGTCTGCACTTTTTATCCACCCAATTTTTTAAATCAAAAATGATTTTCTCGAACGTAGTATTTAGAAAATATAAAAGAGCTCCATTTTCTTTCGTTTCTCATCATTTCCGATCGAATGACATATCACATGATATGTGTTGCCATAATTCTAAAGACCAAGTGACTGCCACCCGCTATAACTCCCATCCCACTGGAATATTTTGGCCTAAACTTCATAGTAATGTAGATCTTGTCTAGAGGATCTTGCCTGGACAAATCTGCATATCGAATTTCACTCCTGTACATTCCTAAATACCACGTAGATCTTTTGTCTCCTCTAATTCATCCCCGAAACTCCAACCCCAGTGCACTAATTAAAACCAAACTAAATAGTGAAGTAGGACATGCCTATGGTAGGTAGGCTACATTCCGAATTTCAAACTTCTACATCAAAAAAAGTAGAAAATATGAAGGGGACAGACGGACGGACACTGAAACCAATAAGCGCCCCGTTCTTCAGCTACTTAATAATTTCTAGCTTATAAAGATTTTAGTAAAAAGAAGTTATAAAGAAAAAATAAATAAAAGAATAAAGTACCATAAGATACTTCATTTCACGTCAGCAATATAGATCAGAATGAAACCTTCAGAAAAAATAATCCTAAACTTTATAAAGTACCATAAGATGATCATTATTTTCAGTTTTAATCCGATTCATAATAATATTTTACTTAGGAAGAGGTACACTGCTTTGCAATGAAATTGCCCCACCCACAAGTAGTTATCCGAATGAGCCAAAAGTACATCTGAACACACCTTTATTACGTTATGGAGCCAAGACGTGCACTCGTTTGTACAGGGTGTCCCAACGGAAAGCAGCATCAGTAGGTTGTGGCACCACCTCTAGCGGCGATGCATTATTCCAGCCAAAGATGTAGGTGATCATACAGGTGGCGAATGTCATCTTGGGGTACTCTGCTCAGGCCTGGTGAACCTGCTGTGTCAGTTCATAGAGATTGCGGGGTGATCGTAAACGACGTTCCACCATGTCTCACACGTGGTCAATTGGCAATAGGTCTGAAGACCTCGCGGACCATGGCAGGCAGTTAAAATCATGCAGACATGTCATGCTCATGTTGGCCCTGTGCGGTCTGGCGTTATCCTGCTGAAAGACTGCGCCGGGTATGGTGTGCAGAAAGAGCAGTAATACGGGCTGCAGAATCTCTGACGTACCGTGCTGCTGGAAGGGTGCCTTGGATGGTGACTAAAGGCGTTCTGGTATCGTAGCCGATGGCACCCCGACCATGATCCCGGGGGTTGGTCCACGATGGCGATACCAGATGCATTGTTCATTGGCACGTTCCAATGGTGCGCCACACCCGTCCGCATCTGTCGTCGGAGTCCAAACAAAAGCGGGATTCGTCGCTGAAGACCACCGGGCGCCATTCCATTGCAGTCGTATCGCGCGGTGCTCAGGTGTCAAAGGAAGACACAACAATGGACGCCTCGCAGACATGGTCGCGGCGTGTAACCTGCGTGCTATTGCAACACCTCCTAAAAAGAAAGCCTGTGCACTGAAAATTCATACATTGTTGCATCATCATAAAAAGGCATTGTTAATCGTATTTCTACCAATAATAAGCTCTAAATTGACTTCTTATGATCATGTAACAATGTATGAATTTTCAGTACACAGGCTTTCTTTCTAGGAGGTGTTGGCTATTGTCGCTATTGACACTGGAGCAGTACCGGGAATAGTGATGTTGTCGCGCAGTTGCCGCAGGGTGATGGTTCTGTCCGCTAGCGCTATTCGCAGTATCAGCCTATCGGTACGAGTTGACTTGCTTCTCCGGGCCTCAGAGCCTTCCTCTCGCCATTGCCTCCAACTTCGGCCTACCGTCCGTGCGACACATGGACAGCAATTTGTCTGGTTGACTATCCAGCCTCGGAGAGGCCAATAATCCGACCTCATTCAAAGTCCATTAATTGCGTGAACGGTTGTCGTCGTCGTCGCGGCATTGAGACCGTTGTGCAGATTACAGTACTGTACGTTCACGAGGCAGTTGCTTCCTCCCTAATGCATGGAATGTCTCGCACAAGTGTCAACTGAGGAGCCTATACAGGCACCCGGACACCCCGTATCAACCCAAATTGTCACGTCCCGTGAGCATGCATCTAATCGTTTACTAGTCGGAGGTAGACGAACCCCCCCCCCCTCTCCACTAAATATGGATAAGGTCGGATAACTCCTTGTTGGTGGAGCAATTTCATTGCAAAGCAGTGTATTTTATTATTATGCCTGCTTTCATAAAAGGAATAGAAATCGTCGTTTCAATGAAATAAACCAGATGACTATGACCAATGACAGATGAACTGTGCGTGACCATTTACACTTCCGATTTCAATTGGTAAATATTGTTGCAAAATAAAATTAACAATCGAAATGACTAAGTTAATCGGATACGCCCAGTTCATCTTTCGTTGGACAGTAAAATCCATATGACACCAAAATATGGTAAAATGAAGAATATAAACGAGTCATCACTTGCACTGATTGCACAAAATTTGCAAAAAGTTCACGAGTTTCATTCAGAAAAGTCGTAGGAACTATTTTAAACACACAATAACTTACCTATTCAACATGTATGAAGCTACTGATTTTGAGTCCATAGCTGGGTATTGCTGTTCAATCCTTTCGATTATTGCCAGAAGATTATCGAGACTCTGAGCCGGTCGTTTAAAAGTAGGTAGGAAAAGCTCTGAATCATTATAGCAACTTCCTAAATGTTTATGCTGTGTAGAGAAAAAGGACTGGCAACTGTAACCTGTCGAAAACGAATACATATTAATAAAGTCATCCCAAATGTAAGAGAAAAAGTTCTTTCCATTAATGTCATTTGCCATTCTTGGTTAAAAAGTTGTGTCAATTATGTTTAGCTGTGTACGTACCCGTGGAATACAAAGAGTACATCTAATAATTTTTTGCTTTTCATCATCACTTACTTCAATAAAGATTTAAATTTTACAAATCATATTAAGAACCTTCTCAGTGTAGCTCATAGGCAACCTGGATTTGTAATTCGTAACTCATATCAATTTAATAATGTAATTTTAGAGTTTTATTTATTTTATAGAGAAATTGTTCCTAAACACAATGGATTATAAAATGGGTGGCAATATTTTTATTTTTACTGTAATAGAATGTTTTCGTTTAAATCGATGAACAATTTCTGTTTTTTGCCTTTTCTTTAAATCCAAACACACCACACTTTCATTGTCTCTATCTCTTAAATGGTTGGATCAATTGAATAAACACCATGAATAAACATATCTCAAATGTTGTGTAAATCTGAAATACCATTAAAAATAAGAGTTTCTTTTACACATTTCAAAGTTGACTTCCGTATTCGAAAATGGCATCGGTTTTTATAGAAATGGAATACTCATAAAAACCCCTCACATAAACGTACAATAATTCTTCCATTTTTTTTTATTTTTTTTTTTTAGAATTCATTGTAATCCAATACGTCCATCCAGAGCCTGTATGGCCTGAGGCCGACGAGTTGGGTCTCTGGATGGACCTGGATTAACGACTGCTGTATGATGGTCACAGCAGCTGGGGGGGGGGGGTGAAGATCCTGAGTCACTGATGAGTCGCCCATCTAGTGACTAGCCGTGCCTGATGGTGCTTAACTTCACTGAAGTTGTGTGTCAGTGAAAGCCCACCAGTCCACGGCCTTCCCTATTTTTTAGAAGTTGGCTATTGGTTCACTTTAGGTGAGACGCCCTATACAGGGTGATTCAGAAAGGTAGGTCAAGAATGAAATATCATGTACAGTTTGTAGCGGGGAACAAAATTTTTCCTATAAACATGGGTCCGGAAATGCATCCTTACAGACAGGGCCGGCTCTAGCAATTTTGCCGCCCCGTGTAGAATGCAATTTTGTCCTTGCCGCCCCTAAAAGTTTGCCGCCCTGTGCAAGTGCACCATTTGCACCTATGGTAGAGCCGGCCCTGCTTACAGAGATAATACAACTTGTACAAGGTAGGAATGGCATTACAGTAGGTGTTCAAAATGCCGACCCTGAGCCTCGATGCAGGTGTTTAGTAGTGTTTGAAACGCCCGGCGATGTGGGTGATCACGGTTTGGAAAACGCTGTTGGTAAATCCTTTCCGCTTCAGTAGCATTAGCCTGTGCCTCGCCGTAGACGAGATGCATGTCCACCAGCTCCACATTAGTCAAGCGATCCATTGTACAGTCGGCAGCAAAAGTACTTAGCCACTTCCATTAATTTTCCAAAATTAAACATTAATTTTACCTTTAACAATTCCGGTAAAAAAGTTTTTCTTGGTGTGTATTGATTGATACGGGTATGATCATTTTGGTGCACTAGAATTGTTACTTTTTACCGGAATTGGTAAAGGGAAAATTAATGTTTAATTTTGGAAAATTAATGGAAGGTGGCTAAGTACTTTTGCTGCCGACTGTACGACAATGAAGTTACATGTTGCGTTTCCTCTCTTTTAAAGGAGAGAACACGAACAATTTACATGTTTAGATCCTAATTTACATGGATCCTACCATTGCCGTCCGGGTAACGCACATCCATTCCTACCTCATACAAGTTGCATTATCTCTGTAAGGATGCATTTCCCCGCTACAAATTGTACATGGTATTTCATTCTTGGCCTACCTTTCTGAATCACCCTGTATATTGCACTAGTCAGATCTCAACTTGAATACGCATCTATCATATGGAGTCCCTATGCTACCAAATATATCAAACTTGTAGAAGCTTTTAAAGCTAATTCCTAAAGAATTTATTTTATAGAATTTTTCCATATTTCCCTGCTTTTGTTTCCTATGATTCATTGCTTCAGTTATTTCAATAAATAGTCTTTCACATAGATGGATCTATCAGTTGGTCGTCTTTTTATATAAAATATTATATATTCCAATATAAAAGAAAAAAAATAATTATTTTTATGTTCCCAATATTTCATCGAATAGGTTTCGCAATTAATTTATTATTCCAGTTAACACTGACTCCCGTAAAAAATTCGTCAATACTCAATGTTGTCTTTATACAATGAATTACATCCTCTATATCGATATACATGGTGCATCTAAACCCCTGTCACAAACTTCTGGTGGTGATTCCCCACAGCGAGATGAAAACAAAAATTCATATAAACATGGTTCGGATAACGAACCGTTTATGAGATATCCGCATTTAAAAGTGAAGTTTCAGCAGCTGGTTTTGTACTCTGTGAATGGCAAGTGACAAGCGGAGAAGCTATAAAAAATGTCAAAGTTTCAGCAGCGAGGTGGTGATTCCCCCTGGATGGTTAGGTACACATGAAGTTATTAGAAGGCATACCTGTTATAACCAACAAATGGGACGTTATTTCAAGAATTTGTTTTAGCTTTAAGGAAAAAAATAATCCCATATTTTGAAGACATAAAGTAAAAGCAACGAACCATCTTGCTTAAGTACGACAATCGGCAGACAAATGAGATTTCTGGTAAACTTCAGATGAAATTTCAGATGAAAAAGTAATAAGTTATTATCGCTGTCGATTAATACTAAGGAATCTTATTAAAAGACACATCTTTTAGAACTAGCTTAGAAAACAAAATTGAAATTTTTCTACAGATGCAACATTCTCATCTTTAAATGAATTACGACGAGTTCTTTGTTGCAGAACTATCATACAGAGAAGAATAAAGCTTCCACAAAGATTCCAATTTTATCCAAAGATGTTTATGCACTAAGAATATACTGTAAATTACTTTAACTTGGTTATATGAAGAAGCAAAGAACAAACAAAATTACTGCTTTTACTTTATGAAGACTTCTCTTTTGAGAGCTAACGACTGACGGTAAACAATGAAGAAACAAATCAGTTTACTAACATATATCTTTAAATATAATTGGTGCAGCTTGCATGTATGTCATAATTTAAGAAAAACTTAAATCGCAAAATGACAACATATCAATGCAATTGCAATAATTGACAAGAGTTTTAAGGAATCTCTAGTTAGTGCCAAAATGTGTTGAAATTTAATAAGATTTATTAAGAATGCCCTATGCATATTTAAGCTTTTAAAGCTAATCCGTGCATTTTAAATGTATAAAAGCTGTCATTATTTTAATGCGAACAAGGGATTTATATATTTATGCCGACTATTGTGCCAGTGTAATATTGTCTACTGTGCATTTGAAAATTCTAACAAAAGACCAAATTGCTTCGCCTAATGATAATATATATTTTATATCTCTAAATATGCATAGATAATGCAATCCTCTGCAATCGAAAGTTTTGTTTAAACTGTTAAAGTGCCGTTAACTTCTTAATATGAAGCAATCAAAAGTAACTCAAAAGATGAATGTTTGGTGCGCTTTTTCCAAATTCTACCGGCATTTTTCTTTTGTTGTATTTTCACTCAATTTGAAGTTAATTTTGAAATAAAAAAAACATAAAACATCACTATATTATCCAATTTACTGAGTCATATAAAAATATGACTATTTTTAGAATTTCTGTTTATCATTATTTTAACATCAGTCGGTTACGTTTATTATTTTTCTTTCTTATCAACTTGCACAAAGTAATGTTAACATTGTCATCTTCAGATTCGCTAGGAATAACCAATCCATAAAAAATGTTTGAAATATTTTTAAAAACTTACCTTCGATAAATAAAACGAAAACCAAAATGGAGCTCAATCTTAAAATCATGTTTTTTTTTTGTTGATTTTTTTTTTCTAAATATATCTAGGTAGAAATGAAAATCAGTAGCTATTAATAATGAATTAAATATGTAAGTAACGTAAAAGCATTTAAAATCATAGTTGAATTGGCTAATTAAAATATGGAAGCATTTAATAATTTTTAAAAGAAAAACTGCAAAGAACTGTCTTGTTTTGTATCCCTAATCATATAATTAATTTTAAAAAATGTTTTTCTCAACAACCAACTATTAAAAGCATGCTAATTATAAAAGTAAATTTTTTGAAAATCTAATGCGCAATAACGTCTTTCGTAATGATTCATTACAATCATTCAGCGAACTATTTAAATCGTTTGTTTTCTAAAACTTTAACATTCTAAAAGCAAATAAGAGTATACATGCTTACCTAAGTGTTCCTGTAATTACTATATTCCTTAATAAAAGAAACAAAAAAATAAAATATTTAGACAAGTTCAGTAATTCTATCGTTGGCGGGTAAAACCACCTCTCATTGCGCTATTGCACCTGGAATAGTCTTCAGAATGATAACGAGTGCACTTTGTCACGGGCTGGGCGGTATCTCCAAAGCGATGTCGTATCTGTCAAGGTGTATTGCATAGGGCCATAAAAATCTCTTATCTTTCTTAAATAAAGAAAACAGTGCGTAACAGTGATTTTAAAATTAAAACATGATTATAATGTAGGAAAAAAATTTTTAAAATGCATTTGGGTAAAGGGACCGTTTTTGAAAAAGGATCAAGAAAGGGGATAGTTCATTGTTATCAACACTTGATTTTAAACATCTAAAATGACAGGAGATAAACATTTAAATAGATAAAGTGCCATTTTTTTTCATTTATTTTGCTTAAAATGTTTAAGATCTATCTCAAAAGGGAAAATTTCAAAGTGAACTCCCTAAATTTTATTCATTTTTTTCCTGCCGCATTATTTAATTTCTTTTACAGTCAAAGTGAAATTTTTATAAATTATTTTTTTAATTATCGGTCATAACTTATTTATCAAGTATAGTCAAAAAGTTCCTGGAATTGTAAATATAGGATACTGACAACGCTTATCAAATCACCTTCAAAGCAGGCCCTCGCGCACATAAACACACCGGTATACACTCATGCAGTCTTGTTCCATCAATTTTGACTATTTTGGAAGTATCAACAGAAGACTTCTTTTGAAATCTTCCAGTTTTAAGATTTTAAGTTTCTTGACGTGCTTTAAGCCTGTATACCATTAAGTGGGATTCCGGGACTACCAGACCCACCCCCCTCTCTCTTACTAAGCAGTTGTATATGTTATTAATTTAAATTAAGGACGTTTCCAATTATTTTTAAATAGTTGTCACTTGTTGTTGACTTGGAAGAAAGTTTTAATTTATCTAAGAGATATTTTTCAGATTATCATTAAATATGTTATTCAGTTATAATGTTTAAATGAATTTAGGAGTTATGAAGCATCTACCTTTTGATGAACAGTTAGTTATTATTAGAAATCTTTTAACTTTTAAAATTAATTATAAATTATGCTTCATGAATTAAATTTATTAATGTTTTATGGAAGAGCTGTTAATGTTTAATACCTTCTTAAACAATTTAACCATTCAACTATTTTCTAAAAAAGATATTAGAAGTTTATGAAATCGAAAGTGTAATTCTACCCCAAGCTTAGTCAGTGTTGGGAAAGAGTTAGTTTCACTGATGAAATCATTTGTTTTGCCAAGAGCTGGATTGCAAGGACCACACAGGCATCAAGTCTCTAGACACAACATAGTCCCACACAGAATTGCAAGTCTATGAATCATTTTAGCATCACCTGATTCAAGAGTGATCGATAGGTGGAGTTTTTCCCTAATTTAACCAATTAGCAGAATTGTTATAGAATTCCTTAGAATCATCTCATTTTTCATTCTTGTGAAGAAAGATTGTAGAGTCGAGAAGGACAGACATCCTCAGGAGGAGAAAGCCCTGTAGATGCGGAGAAATACTGTCATCTAAGTTACAGTCGCGTCAAGAAATATTAACTGTTAAGAATAATAATCTTATATTATAGCTGGTGAACGGCTGTCACTTTATTATAATAGTTACAGTCATGAGATAAAGAATATTGTTATTATTAATCATTTTTGATGAGGAGATAGTTAAACGCGGAGCCCCCATCGGAGACCAGCCACCACCCTACATGAACAAACGTTAGACGATCCGGAGACGATTAAAGGAGCTACAGTGAAGCTCGGGTAACAAAACACTCATTCATTCACTCATTTTCTCTCTGAGCCATCTTAATAGTTGATTTGAAGGTTATGATAGTAGAAATTATGTTATATCTGAAATTGTCCTTGTTTCATAATTTTTCTCTCCTTTGAATAAATTGTTTGTTATTGTTATTATAAACATACAATTGTATCCTTACTTGATCCATATGTTTAGATTTCTAAGACTCGAGGAGAAACACCACGAGCACGAATCTGTGTAGGAGATATCCCGCTCTTGTCGTAGAGAGCGGAGGGGCGTACCAAAGGGACCTTAAATTGGCATTATTTAATTTTCTTTCAAATTATCTTTACAGGGCCCCAGGTCGCTACAATTACTTGCCAATCAAGCGTCGCACCTCTAGAGTCCATCAGGTTGACTGCAGCTGGGCTTGAAAAAAAGTGAGGCACAATTCCGTGATTTCAGAACCCCCATTGCGGCTTCTCAATCCAACCAGCGCAACGCTCTTCAAATTAAATAGCCCTTTAGAATGTACAATCACTTTTTTAGGCAATACAAGTGGATTATCTAACGCTGTTAGTACTCTACATCGTCATTGCCATCACTTCACTGTCAACACCTTCTTCATATCCAGGAAACTGCAGCATCCGCGATAATTGTAGCATTGTATTCTTCATTCCAGTGCTGAAAAACTCATTTTTTATTCTTCTATGGATAAATCTGTTTAAAATACAGAGGATTGTTAGGGATCAATGGTAACGAGTTACAGAGGGCCAGAAAAGATGGAAAAGCCCTTTCGCCAATATGGGAGGATGCTCAATCTGGTAGCCATGCATTGTTGCTATTGCCTTGCATCGCAATTTCCACTGCAGAAGGCTGGAACGCCGAACATCAATTCGTAACCACTGCTGTTGACATGCTTTCCAAACACCCTTCACTCTTTGCGGTCATCTCTTTTCGAGGACCCGTTTAAGTAGCCCAAAGTCACAAAAATCCATAGGCGATTCGTCCAGAGACTTGACGAGTATGCTGGTGAATGGAATGGAGCGGATTCCAGTAACAGGCGGGTTGACGCGGCGGTGTTATTCAACGCCTTGTGTTGGTCCAGATACACCGCGTTTTCCTCTGTACCATACAAGCCGGGAATGTCACGGTTAAATATGGGGGGTTAGAACATTCGTCTGATAGTACATAGCGTTGACTTTGGTCTTTGACTCAACTCTGTGTAAAGTCTGCTTGCCGTTGTAGCTGTATCCCGCCACGATCATGAAGCCTTTTTAAAATGTTTCCTGGCATTCACGATACCATTTTCTGAATCCTTAGAACCCCTTGAGCGGTAAAAAATGGCTTGGCTCTTTTGTAGTCACTTAAATAAACATACGCCTCATCCATTGTGACAACGTATTTCCATCGCCAAGTATCGTCCATATAGTTTATGGCAATTAGTCCGTCGCTCTTGAACATGTCGCGGCAACAACCTATGAACGTGGTTCTTGTGTCGCTTTTCCAGTTGTAAATCACGGTTGATAATTGTGTTTACCGTTACAGAGATGTCCCTACCTTCTGTCCAATAACCCGTTGTGTTACATCCGGTTACGAGAACCCGAACATTCCGGACGACGTCAGGTATACGGCTAGTGGATGGTCTCAGATTGGCCTGCTTTTTACCCACAGAAATGGCGCCGCTTCTGGTCTTGCCAATGTTGTTTAGTATACTTGATATCCCATTCTTGGAAATACGACGCCTAGCTTCTCTCACGCTTTCATAATTTCGGAATAGCTGAATTTGACATCGGAAAGGGCTATTATGTACCCTTTCCAATACCCGACAGCATCCGGTCTTTTAGATCCCAGTTGGTTTTCAAATTTGAATTGTGTCCTTCTCTGACTTTTCCTATCTTCTTAAAAAGCATGCGTATGCAATATTATCATTGGAATCACCAAACATTGGTGAGTCAATAAAGTCTGCATCGAGCCTTTTGGGGGTTTCATTTTTAATATTTTTTTTCTTTAGAGAATTAATGTTTTTAGCTGAAATTTACATTAGAATTTCCATGTATTACGAATATTAGGTGATTGCCTAAAGAAAATAAAAACAAAATAAAAGATCTTCCTTCCAGCTAATAGGTTAAATGGTGTTCCCTTCAGCCTTTTTTCCCTTTGTAACAAATAATATAATACTAGGTTGTTTCATAATTATTGGCTGATTCCTCTAGGGTCATGAATTTTATTAACATTAGAAACAAAATTTCTATGATAGTAATTAAAATTTAAAAACGGTGAAAAGTTTTATTTAAATATTAAAAAAACTCAGGCTAATTTACAGAAATGGTTACTAGACATTCATCATAGAACTACCAAACGCTTCTCAAAAGTGGATGGTGCAGTCCACGTGCTGAATAAATAATTTTAGTCAGATCGAAAGTGTTTATGATGTGATGAACCAATGTTATGTCATATCTTTCCACAAAATTAAACATGACTAAATTAAAATGAATAAAGCCAGCTGCGTATGCCTGCATCGTTCCCGCGTCGATCGGGCATAGTCAAAATTTCGAGTCAGTCACTGGTGGCTCCAAAATGAGCTTTGTGACGGGCTTTGACTGGTCGCGACCGGTCGGACTTTTTAGACACACCAATGTGCCAAAAAAAAGAAACCTATTTGCCTCCACTTCTTATCACCGGATGGACAGGCCTTCTATAATCTAGTGGGCCATGTCTTGGCCTAACGCTCCCATTATTAAACCGAAACTAAAACTCAGATTTGAAAAATCAAAATAGTTTATGACGTAAAATTGTCAGTGACGTCATAAACGATGCTGCCATCTGGTGTAGTGGGATAAAGCACATATGCGCAGAAAAATCTGCGCATTACATCAAAATCGCCTGATTGTCATATCTCGTTAGTATTAAGGATCTCTGGTTTTATCCAGTAGGTAACAGCTGCTGCATGACGGCATATCAATTTACATTTTTATTACAGGCATTCGACGTAAAACGCTCTCTGGTGGCGAAATGCGTAACTAATTCCATGAGACTGGAAAAATGAAAAGACATAGAGATAGATAAATATACCCAGAGGTAGAAACTATAGTAGAAACTCAGTGGCGCCACAAGTCCTTTGTTCACCAGGCAGCGCTGCGAACCAGTCCAGTCTTGCATAGCAGATGACTGTATTGTTTTAGTATACAACTGAAGTTATTTTTCAGTAAATGTTGCGTTTAAAAGTTTATTATTCCAAATTATAAAAATGTCAGTTTCTGTAAGGTGTGGAAAATTAGTTTGCCATTAAAAAAAAGTGATGTCAACATACATTTAATTCAATTCATATTAGCAATTGAGTGAAAACTTGCAAAAGGTTATAAGCTTCATATTGGAATAATTTATACGAAAAAATTTTAAAAAAAGTTTCTAGACTACATTACAAACCCCTAAAATTAAATTAATACAGAAGAATCACAAAATACGAATTTTTCAATCAGATATTTTATATTTTCGTTTTACATATTTTAAGTTATCATTTGAAACTTCTTTTGTTTTCATTTTTACAAAGTGAACTAATCTCATCTTTATTTATTATATTTACATGTTATATAGGTATATTTGTCCAAAGTAGAAAAGAAGACGATTGATAAGAAGACTGGAATTTGTTTTATTTTTGTCTAGTTTTTACAGAAAATATGAGAAGTTGTGCAGTAGCATAG
This sequence comes from Rhysida immarginata, assembly GCA_023313115.1. Classification (NCBI taxonomy): domain Eukaryota; kingdom Metazoa; phylum Arthropoda; class Chilopoda; order Scolopendromorpha; family Scolopendridae; genus Rhysida; species Rhysida immarginata. The sequence goes on from JAHWFO010015474.1 coordinate 11,072,169, forward strand.
CTATTAGAGCTTACCGTTGTTTCGGTTATGGAGATTAAAAGAGATAATTACAGTAGGCCTAAATTACAGTTCGTAGAGATTAGTATCTGCGCTGCTAATAGCTCTCTAGAACCGGACCTGGACTGCACGCTCCGCCATTTTGAAAGACTCGAGAAGTATGAAGTTGCACCATAGCCTAATAATGAGAAGTCTGTCCACTCTCGTTTTCAAATGTTGTCTAAATTCCCTAGTGGCGAACTAACTCTAAGTCAAATCCATTGTTTACTACTGCAATCATAACGAAGACAAAATGTCGTTTATTAAATTGGAGAAATTTTTATGAAGAAATTTAATTTCAAGTCCTTTACACTAAACGTTTTTCTATTTTTTTCTTTTCGAAAAGAAAAAAAAAAACCAAGAAAATAAAACAACCGTGAGTTATATGAATTAAGGTTGTTATAACGGAACTCTTATTCAAAATAGTTTGAAATAAAAAGGATTTTGCCATATTAGAAAATTTGATGAATGGTTTTCATTGGATTCCCTAAATTAGATGAAATAAAATCTTTTTTAAAAAATTATAGGGCCTCTAAAGTTTCTTTTATTCTTGCTGTTATGAATAGAAAATTGCATACATACCTTTTTTTTTTTGCAGTCAGATAAAATGCGATGAAGAAAATCGTAAAAAGCTTTTGATAACGACCTGTCATTAACAAAACTCAATAGCAAAACAGTACCTGAATAGATCCAGAAAAGAAAAAGAGATAGCTGAACGCTTGGCGCGCTGCTGTCGTTATTATTGTTGTAGGACGTCGATCTGGCAACAGCTATAACAATGAAACCGACCCGGAGTGAACAGACTTCTCATTATTAGGCTATGGTTGCACCCCCCTGATTCCAGAAATCAGCTTTCCAATCGCCTGTTGTTCAGGTACGATGGGAGTTAGTTTAAATGGTGATTTATTTGCAGATCTGTCATAACTCTGACTGTGCAACTCTATGTGGTTAGTATTGGTCTATAGAATCACCAGATGCAGTTTATAATTCAGCAGCAATAAAAATTGCAGATGAAGAACAGAATTTTAGGTTAAATTTCTTAAAGGGTTCTTTTCTCAAATTTCATCGGTTTGTGCAACTTTCTTAAATGTTTTTTGCTGTAGTTGCATCATTCCGTTTCTCTTCATGATGTTACTTACAGTTGATTTTTGTATATCTATTTAGCTGCTCCATATTATGGAAATGTTACAGAGATGACATCATAAGGCAGTCCATGCTGGAAAATTTACATTTAGGCAACTTATTTTAAATATCAATACAGTGTTCTCTCCAGAAATTTTATTAGGTGGACAAAAATTAAAAAAATACAAAACATTATACAATATTATAAAAGTTTTCACTTATTTATATATTATTTTATTTATTTAAGAAAGCCACCAAAACAAGTTGGATAGCATACCCCTTCAAAAATTACTAGGATGAACACTGCAATGTGAGAGAAAATGAAAGATACAATCATCTGAAATCAGAAAATAATATAATCATATACAGAAATGCTGATGTCATTAAAATATAAACAAAATAATAGTGTTTTTACTTTTATTGAACGAAGACTTTACAACAACCAATAACATTTTTACTTAACAACTCTATTAAAATGATAAAACATCATTCAAAACCAGGAAGGCCAAAATCTTCAGGTTTAAAATCTTCTAAAGATTTTAAAACTAGTGTAGCATCCTTGGTTAAAGTTTGATCTAGATTAGGATCAGGAACCATAATCACTTGCATTCCTGCACTCACTGCTGCCTCTACACCATTGGGAGCATCTTCGAATACTAAAACCTAAAATATGAGAACAATAAATTTGAAAAGAATAGTACTCTTCAAGATAGTTATCATATTGAACAGCATGATTTTATGAAATACATAAGGAATATCCCATAAAATTACACTATACATCAGTTAAAACAGGTAAACCTTTATTTAGCATGAAAGCCACCTGGTACAGCCAGTGAAGGGTAGAAATTTTTCCAACACAAATAGGTACTTTTATGTTCAATGGGTAAAGTATCCAACAAAATATATAAATGAAAACTGTCCTTCCAAAAGACTGCAGAAGACGGACTTTCAGTTGTGGCGTACCTTTAAGTATTTTTAAATACTAGGGTTATTTTTAATGTAAGCAGTGATGGCACTAAGCAAAATCAGCGTGGCGCAGCGCCATGCTGCCCCTTGCCCCACCACGCTGCCCCTCGACCCCGCCACGCTGCCCCTCGGCCCACCCACGCTCCCTCTCGGCGCTGCACAAACGCAAGAAACTGAATCCAATAAATGCCAACAATGTGCGACTTAATTGATCATTGTGGAGCTTATCATTGTGGCATGAGTGATTTAATTAAACTACTTAGTACATTCATTTAAAATATTAACTAACGGCATCAGTTTAGTTGGTAACCGTGACAAGCTGTTCATCGCGTTACTCCTTGTGCTTTTTTTATCCTCCGTGCTGACAAGTTGAGCCTTTTGTATTCGTGTGCGGTGGTTTCCTGTGGTCGCGTTACTGTCAAAACAAACCGCTTCGTCCGCGAGAAGAAGTATTCCTCAATAAGCTTTCACGTTTAAATTAGCATTAATAAAATGTTGAGGGATAATACAGATCAACTGTATAAAGTAAAAAGTTTAAAAATCTTAATGCAATCATTATTCGCAATTTTATCCTGCAAGAATAGTGCATAAATTGTTAAAAAATATACTTTAAGAACTATTGAGGAATGTACCACCAGATGACGTCTTATTGTGGCATCACAAAGTAAGGAAGAGATTAGCCTAGAAGAAATTAGAAAGCCTTAACGTGCCCTAACCGCATACAGATTCCGAAGTTAGCATTATGCCTTAAAAATATGAATGTAGGTCATTGAAATGCATGTACTTTTATTTAAAGTAAGAATTTAGCTGCATTCAGTGCCCCATTGCCTTCGAGCACGCCATGCTGCCCTTAGTTTCTGTAGCCATCACTGTGTAAGGTGCGTTTTGTAATAAAAACAAAACAACTATATATTTTTTCAAAATTTTTTCTTTACCAGATTCTATATACCTTTAACTATTTTTCCAAGTTTATTTAAACACTTGTCTCAAGCTTCTGCATGCCCACTTCATAGAAGTCTGCAGCTAGTACGGAAAGCCACGCAGTTTTCACTTTACTGTTGCTGAAATGCAGGCTGCTGATGAACTCCTTCATATACCGGAACAGGTGGTAAACACTGGACACGAGAGCCGGGCTGTAAGGAGAATGGCAAATTGTTCCCAACCAAAAGATCTGATTAGAGATTGCATTTGAGTACATGTATATGGCCTTGCTGCAATACTACAGATCCATCACATTAGGTCCTTACACATTGGCAAATGAATGTCCACTGCTGTCATGTGTCTTGCTGTCAAAAACCGAATAACCAGCCACATTTCGCAATTGGCAGCAACCTCTTAAATATTTCAATGGCACAACGCAAAGCATAAACACCGACACCACAGCCATAAATTGTATTTGCCTATCCACAACAGATGCTGCGAGGCTGTGTGCATATGTTCTACTACGAGCATGCGAGATTTCCAAAGATATTCACGAATGGACCTTACTTAAAAAATAACCCTCGTAAATATAATATTAAAAACTGGATTTTAGCTTTTATCTAACAAACCACAGAGGCTTCCTCGTATATGGCTCTCAAAGACTAATCACAGTTCTTGATAATTATTTAATTTATCAATTAATTGACTTTTTTCCCCCCAGTAATATCTATTTTACAGTGAAACCAACAGGCTGCGAAAAGTTTCTGCTACAAAATACTTCACACATGCAAAGAAAACATTAAATATGTATACTGAAGTAAATGGCAGTGAAAGTAAATGAATGTGAAATATAGTCTTTGCAGGCCACAAAAAAGTCAGTTTTAACAGAGGTCCATATTACATTATGTGAAAATGGGTTGAATAGGTAAACTGCTTACTGCCATGGCAAATATCACATTTAAAACACTTGGTTTTATCAGGAAGCATTCTAGAAAACATGCCCATCCCATCAGCACTGAAGATATCACGTGGGCTTAAGATGACAACAAGGCAATAAGTGCATTTCATATCATGTGTCAACAAATCACTAAAAACAGCCACTGACTCTATGCAAAGATGACACGTCTTGAACCTTTCCAGCTAGCCTATGCTACACTGAAACTCGTCACGTTTGACAATTCCGTGTGCTTGTTCACAAAGGAGTGGTCCACTAAAAGAAACATTTTGTGAATGGGCATGCGTAGGTCAGTTTATTTTTCATACAAGAAGGGAAGTACTGTTGGAGGCATAAACTGCCACTACATCTGTTTACCCAGGCTCTACCTCAAACAGATTTTGGAAAATAAAGCAGCAGATTCGGCCAGTCAAGATTGAACACAACTTATCAGCGAATGATAGTCTGTTTTAACCAAGGTGTTTTGGGGCTCAACGGACTGAATACTTGTTCCTTATTAATCGGATGTCTGTTTTAAGCGAATCTGTATCATCAGTTAGCTGTAGTACAGAAAACCTAGACCTATCGACCAGGCCAAAAAAATTGATCAATTTAAACTAGGGGTGTCTATCCAGGAAAGCAATAAGTAGCCCAACATTTTTATAAAATTCAGGTTCAGGGTGGGTCTATAAATGTTCTAAAAACTTTTGAACCACTTATCCGATTGAGCTCATATTCGCACCATATGTTCATTAGGTTCAGAGCAAAGTTTACATGTGCCTAAAGGGGGGATGTGGGGGGAATATGTTTCTATATATGAAATAGACTTGGTTATGTTTGTTTGCTTACTCAAAAGATGGCACCAGGGAAACAGGCCGAGCAACGCTGGGCATATCATCTAGTTAAATCATAAAATAATTAGATCCTTGAAAACACACTGAGAATTGCAACCACATCCATTAAACCAGATATTGATGCATTAATTTATAATACACAATTTCATATATTGCATATGTGGCCCAAGCTGATTTTTCTCTTTTCAAAGTGGCCCAGGTATGCCAAAAGGTTGGACATGCCCATTTTAAACTGAGAGCCTTATTATCTGAGTCTGTTCTAACAGAATTTTACTGTATCTATTTTAAAATAGTTCAACATGAGAAGAACTTTAATGTGATAAAGTAGCTTACCTCTTCATTTGCAGGTTTTTCTGGAAACCTTGCAGCACATATAAGAAATGCATCTGGAGCTGGTTTGCCATGCTTCACCTCTGGATCAGAGCTAGTCAATACATAATGGTTAAATAACTTGAAAAAGTCTTGATGATTTTTGGTCTTCAACTCAAAATTATGTGTATCTGATCCAGTTGCTAAAGCCATTGGAATATTATGCTTGCTTAAATGTTTGACTAGTCTTTCAGCACCTGAATTTTAAAAAACTAGATGCAATTAACATTTAATGATAGTTTTAAATATAACTTTCCGGTTTGTTTGTTTGTTTGTTTTTTTGTTGTTGTTTTTTTTTCCAACATTTTATAACATTAATTTAAATCAAAAGCATTTAAAAATATTTTTCAAGAAAAATTAATATAGTAGTACCAGTTTAATACGATTTTCTGCATAATATATGCTTTTTTCTCAGCCCCTTAACTGCCCCGCCCCCCCAACAATCTACTTCGTTTAATACAATCGTTTTCTCACGATTATGCTCCTAGCTACCGTGCATACATACTTTGAGTTCGTTCATGCCATGGTGACTACAGTGTCGCAGGCAGAGTGCATCTCCATGTTTCCACCTCACATACACCTTCAGGTGTTTGTTCCAAATCATTTGATCCATCGTTCCTCGTCAAAAATATCCAAAATTGAACATGAAAACGCTCTCACTAAATGCTTATTTCCACTAGATTGTCATTTATTTCCCTTTATTGTAATGTACAGGGTTAGCAAGAAATAAGCTTCCCTTTTCAGAGAGCTATAGAATGCATTCTATTGGTCCAAATGAGCTAAAAGTTAAAGTACAGATAATTCAAATGATGCACTTGACATTTATTAAATAAAAAATTCTCGTACAAAAATCCGGTGATAGGTAGTGAAATGACATATTAAAGTAGCATTACAACTGCTCAATATGTGCTCCTTCAAGTTCAACAACGTGCTCTAACCGCAGAACCATAAAACAATTTTACCAGTATTACTTTTTCAGGCAACGTAGGCATGATGTGCAGAGCAGTAACTAATGCTCGTGCAGAATCCACAGTTTTTTATCTGAAGAATAATCCTAATACATATGCGCTGTAATGCGCATGATGTTTTACACTTTCCATATATGCAAAAAAATACAATTTGTGTTAGAGCGCCATCTATTGGTGAATATTTGTACTAAAATTCTTTATTTAATAAATGTCATGTGCATCATTTGAATTATCTGTAGTTCAAATTTTATCTCATTTGGACCAATAGAACACATTCTACAGCCCTCTGAAGTAGGAAACTTATTTCTTGCTAACCCTGTATATAAAACAAGGACTTATGTATAAAATAATAAAAAATAAATAATAAAAAATGATAGAGTAGTATGAATTTTGCATATATTAGATCTTCTCGCTTAGCATGGTTTCCCGTTTATTACGTTATTTTCATACAGTCCCTTCAGAATCATATTAACCAGGTATTACTGTAATTTGTCATACACATAACACTGCTTGTGATAAATGAAAAATTATTAGACAGAAATCCTTCATTACAATGTTTTATTAAAGTGTAGCCCCTCCCTCTCACTTATACAAAATATTTCTGATGGAAGAGGAAAATAGTAATGTTAGGAAAATACCTAACCTAACCTCATGCTGGGTGGTGCAAAAAAGTGTTAGAAAATTTTTGTTAAGGAAAGAGGTTATAGATTCTTGTTATCATATTTATGAATAACAGATATCCTGAAATTTAATGCAGAAGGTTTTCAAAGTGATTTCCATCTGCTGCATTCAGCCTTGAACTGAATTCCTTGGTGACTCACTGAAGAACATCACTTTCGTGGTGAGGCTGGTCATCCTGAGTGGCCCTTCCTGGCATCATGTACTGATCCGGTCGTTTCAGAACATTTTACCAACCTGTAAAAAGCATGGAATTACGGTATGGTACATAAACCTGCATCAAAAGATGCTTCAGTTTTGTCATCACAATTTGGTTTCAGTTCTGTACTGTAATCCCACCGTGCAATGGTCATTTCTGAATGTTCTATAGAATGTTCAGAACTGCAATAGAACAGTATCATGAGGAAAATCACTTACAGCATACGATTAAACCACAGTATACAAAAACTTTCTAACAGCTTTTGCCCCACCCGCTACAAGCATCTAATACTAAAATTCTCTTATCTGTCCGTCCGTCCCGTCCGAGGCCAACAACAAAAGTTATAACAATCCGTCCGAAGCCAGGGATTGTTGTGGTTTAAGACAATACTCAGTTATTGTTATTAATTAAATAAATAAACTGAAAAATGTTTTATGCAGATGAACAGTATATTGTTGCAGAATATTAAGTTTTGAAAACCATTGATGCTCCACTTTCATTTCTCTACTCTTCAACCTGTACAGTTGACACCAGTCATGTGACGAGTGGATTCTGGTACATATTAATTTATGTCAATTATAATAAAAATACTGCCATATGATATATTAATTTCTATCTTCAGAATCAAAAAGAATACACTGATTGATAGAATGGCATCTAAAGTTTTCACTTAAATGGCACATGAATGAAGAGCAAAGATTAACAAAGCTGTACTATAATGATTTCAATTTTTTTTTTCTACTTCCTAAATCATAAGGAACAGAGGTGACTGACAGATATCTACAGCCCACAAAAATCCTAAGTCAATTGGATAACATAATTTGTCTAAAACTATTAGACTAACTTAAGGATGAAAGTTCACTATTGCCACAAACCGCTTTCTCCGACAACAAATGCTGCAAACTGAATCAATCGAGGTCGGTGTCCTCATCCTGTAATCAATCCAGTGGGCTATATATCAGTCCATTAGAACTGAGGTAAATAGCACCCAGAAAGCAGTTTGTTAAAGGTTATAGGGCTTGGGGGTTATTTGAGGTATGCAGTGTCAAGAATGATAATTGCTTCCTTTGCAAATCGAGAAAGTGGTTTGTGGCATTAGTGATTTTTTTTTCTTTTTTATTTTTAAGTAAGTATCATTTTGATATAAGTATATAAAAAAATCTGTTGTGGGCATCACAATACTCCCTTGTACAAATCTTTTTTGAATGCTTTTTTTGGGAAAAAATTCTCATTATTATTCTTGACATCCGAATTTCCGTCTCTCTCTTTGTTGACTAAAAACTCCAAATGTTGAAACAAATTTTGACAGCTGTTTTGGTACTTCAAATTTAGCTCTTCAAATAAGAGTACTTTAAACTCTGATGGTTTGGTTTGGTATTAACGTCCTTTTCAACTACCATGGTCATTTCAGGACGGCGTTATAGGGGCCGCAAATTTGCCTCGCAAGGGTTCTTTAACATGCAGCCGGCAAACGACTACATGGGATCAACGGCTTTACTTCCCTTCCAAAGGAAGTGCGTGATCTCAGGATTTTCCCCCTGAAAAAATCCTCGTCGTCCTCGGACGGGGTTGAACCCGTGTCCTCGGGCATCAGAAGCGATCACGCATGTGAGCACATATTAAGATGTTGACTGCGTAACTCAGAAACTACTTGTTGGAATTAGATCAAATTTTAACGGTGTACACAGTTGTATGCACCCTATAGTTTTCCCAAATTTCATCATCCTAGATGTTACAGAACCTGAGTTATTAACTTGATATTCTTGGTGGCGGCATTTTTATTTCTGTTCCTATCTCAGTTTTCGTTCAAATTCGGACCCACGTTCATATGAACTTTTTTGCTTATAATCACCCATACTACCTCCCCTAAAGGTTTGTACAGACCGTTCAGATACACCTGTATTAGGGCACTTATCATATGACCAGTTTCTGAATTCAATGCTCATAGAATTCAGCCACCTCCGGTTGTGAAACACGTGCTGTTATTCGTTTCTAAAATGCAATAGACGTGAAAGCAGCCGAAATTCATCGATAGATTAGTGAAATGTATGAAGAAAATACTATGACTATTTTGTGTCACGACAATGCTCGTCCACACGTGGCTCATCGAACCCAAGATCTCATCGCGTCATTTGGATGGGAACAACTTGATCCACCTCCTCATAACCCTGACCTAGTGCTCAGTGATTATCATTTGTTCTGACTTGGCAGTCAGCGCTATGACGACATCAAAAAGGCCATGCTGGAATGCAAATCAGGCAGTCGATTTCTATGAGGATGGAATTTAGAATCTGGTCATACTTTACGATAAGTGCCTTAATATAGGTGGAAATTATGTTGAAGAGTAGATTAAGGTCCAGGCTTTCATATAAAAATTAAGGTGTTTAAAAAAATTGTCATTTTTTTTAATATCAAAATGATACTTTAAAAAAATTCCTTGTACCTACAGATGACATAGCTATGTTTTTGAATTTAGTTTTTCCAAAATATAGAATATCTAACATTAAAAAAAAATCACCTGGCATTAATGTGGCTGTTGGGAAAACTTGCTCATACTCAGGATTGAGAGCACTTTGAAATTCTTCAGGAGTTATTGGCAAATCTAGTTCCTTAACAGCTATCACTGCAGCATCATGGGAAGTCTTGCCCATCATTTTTACTTTAACATTCCATGTAAATTTTTTTCCATATTTATCTAAAACTCTCTGGGTTGCTACTGTATAGAGAGTTTCTGTATCTAAAACACAAAATAAATACACTATGAAAAGTCTCACATCTTAATTTAAAAAATGTTTTTGTTTATCTTTTTGTATAAGGTCCCATGTAAAGTAAAGTACTCTTATACTGTTAATGTAAATTCAATCGAAACCTGTTATAAAGAGACTCATTACAGCATACATTAAGCAATGCATTAAACAGCATCATGAAATTTCATTCACCTGAGACAACAATACTGAATGTGCTGAATTCATAAACAATATATCAATAAACTTTTCAGTGAAAATGAGGAGTGAATTTAAGTTCATGAAACATCTCCAAGTTTTTATCTCTTTTAAAATTTTGCTACTTTTTAATAAATAAATAATATCATATGAAGGAGTCTGGTGGATTGCTCAGTGTGCTGCAAGATTCTCTTAATTCATCATTTACCGCTTTCAAGTTTCCCTCAACTGAATTTATTGAATGAACGCATGTTTATATAAAACATGATCTATTCTTCTGCATAGCATCTGTGCTGACTGAACAAGTTGAAGCAATCATCAGCATTTTTTTTTAAATAAACCCATAGGGCTGTAGAAAACTCTCATCTCATTTATTTAATTACTATCACATCAAAAATTTTTTCATAAAATACACGTGTGCTTATAATTCAAATCACTTTTTCAAGATATTCAACATTCATGCTTCTTGAATCTGACATCAATGTTATTTTTCTACAATGTATAAGGGGCGTTCGTAAAGTCGTTGCAATCAACATGAAGGAACGATCGGTTTTGAAAATGTGTAGTGCCGCTGGGAAACGACGTCCCTCAAGTGTTGGAGGATACAAAGCGGTGTTTGGTGCAGTACTGCTAAACGTCACCAGAGCGTTGAAAGCAACATGGCACAGCCCGTTGGAAAATTGAAGGTGCAAGCCATGATAAGTTCTTGCAATTGAAGGGGAACAACGCATTGTCCACGGTGACAAGCCGCTCGAAGAAATTGTCTGGGTCAGCCTGACACAGGTTCAAAAGCTCTGAAGCTGGAGGAACCTTATTACGGCTGCTCGTACCTCCAATTTTTCGACTAGCTGTGCCATGTTACTTTCAACGCTCTGGCAGCGTTTAGTGATACGCACCAAACACCGCTTTGTATCCTTCAGTGACACCATACATTTTAAAAAGTGATCGTTCTTTTAAGTTTATGGTAATGACTTTATGACCGTCCCTTGTAATTAGGAAAACAAAAAGCAAGCAACCTGGACATTATTGATTGGTGTAAGTTATTTAAGGAGTCCAGATGGTACATCAAAAATTAAGTACATAAGGCAAAGCCAGGAACTACTGTGAACAAGGTATAAATGCTTGGACAAATGAGCTGTTTGCCACATTCACATGCAGATCAGCTTTACAGAGGAGTAAACAAAAATTAAAATAAAGAGCTATTCCCATTTGCCATTGGGATTCCCCGTTTGTTGAAGAGTTGAAGTTAATTAATATTGTTGTCTATGGCGGGAAGTGCTTTTTTGCGATTTGCAAAGACAGACGCTTTCGGACGCAAATTGCTTGACTTTTCTTACAGAACATTTGAGTGTGCATCTAATGCCACTATAGCAGTTTTGCAGAAATTTCCAGAACACCCCCAAAATTGGGATCGAAAAAACATGTTGAGATCTAAATGCTGAATATGAATACTTTGGGATCCCAATTTTTTTGTTGTTCTGCAAATTTCCGCAAAACCGCTATAGTGCCATTACATGCACACCCTAATGTTCTATAAAAAAAGTCAAGCGCTTTGCATCTGAAGGTGTCCAATATCCGGCAAATCGCAAAAAAAAGCACTTCCTATCATAGACAACAATGTTAATTAACTTCAACAAACAGGGGAATGGCAATGGGAAAAGCTCTTTCTGTAAACTTTTAATTAGAACTTTTTTGTTCCAGGAACTTCACAAATTTGTACAAAAAAAAAAGCTAACGGGTACAAAAAATACATCAGAGCTATAAAATACAATTACTGAATACTGACACCAGCAAATCACAAAAAAAAGGAGCAGGTGAACCATTCGACAATATAAATCAGTAATTCACGACACAAAATTTGTTTCAAGGATTTTATCAGAAAAGCGATTGTAAAAAATTATTAGAGAACAGACTAATGTAATTTAGAACTGTACCTAAATTATGAGTAAGAAAGAAAAATTGTTGCTCCAAAAATAAGATATAATTGTTAACATTAACAATAAAAATAAATTATATTGTTTATGAAAAATTGCATTTTTGAATCTGAGAATGAAAATCTGAGCGTTTTAATATTTAAGTTATTTTTAGTGTTGCCACGTCTGCTTTATGAACTTCAGGTGTTGCCAGTTATTGCCCATTTAATTAATTATCAATATTTCTCGTGATGTATAATCGCATGGATAAATCTTGTAACTCCAATTATGGTGATGTAGTATGAAACTTTTATAAAAGATTTACAAAATGAGGATACATGAAGGCAATGTCGTGGTTAAGCACTTCTTAAGAATTTTTGATCTAATTGAAGTATATATTCTCATTAATCGTGATTTTTTTTTTTTTTGATCAGCATAAATTAAATATAGAATTGATTATTTGATCAGTATAAACTAAATATATTAAAAATACAGATTAATCACCAATTAATAATCCGTCAACATCGAAAATCACATGGGTAACGGTTTTGAACTTCATTTTTGCCGGCGAAAATTGGATGCTTGGTACCAACTTATTTCCATATGCTGAATGAAATTTTAATTTTTCAACATGTTGATGCTAATGAGTATACATCTGCACGACACCTGTTTACTGACCCAGGTATTGTACCCTGACTTTTATGTAATTCCACCCTTTTCATATCAAAAAAGTCCATCTTAATACCGATTTATGCGTTTGTGTAATCAATAAATAAAAAATAACACCAATTCGGACTACCTCCTGTCATTGATCCAAGATGAAATGACGTCATTGTATGATCTCATTTTGGATTACTTTTCTCGAAGTTGTTCTTCACTGCAGCACCTCCACCCTGAATGAAATCATTTAATTTCATGAAAAATTTAGATTCCTTTACTTCCAAAAAAATGAAATAATTTTTACTTTTCGCGTAATTATCTCGCCATAATTATCAGCTATCGAGTTGGGATAGGGAAGGGAGTGTGCTATAAAAAAAAATTGGCCATGCCTTACTTTTATTAAAGGAATCCTTTATTCAAACGTGGCCCGCTCACTCTCGGGCCCCTGATTTAAGCTTATAAAAATCAAACTAATGGTCAAAATTTAATAAAATTTTCTAAGCGATCTTCTAAGGATATAACGTAGGTTTGAGAAGCGTGGCGACTCACAGCAAATGATAAAGGTGGTCAACTTTAGCATCAAAATAATAATAACAAAAAATAACTAATTCATCTTTAAAATTACTTCACCCACTTTCTTCGTTTTTTCTTCTTTTCTTATTGTTATTATATCTCCATTGTTACGTATCTTCATTGTCTATCCTTACTATTAATTTTCGGTATCTGCACAATCGCAACCGCGAGTCAAATCGCAACTTGAATTTATTTTTTAAAGACTGGGGGCCAGACCTCTCCCCCCCCCCCCCTCTAACGAACTGATATATACCCCAACCTATTTGGTTACAGGGGGCAGTTGGTGTCCCCCCGGCCGGTTACAGGAATCGCGACAATTCAATTTGCGGATTCAGTCATCGCGCGATTGTGCAGATACCGAAGATTAACCCTATCTTATTATTTAAAGAACTGAAGATAAGGGAAGGCTTCTCCTGAACACGTTAGTTTATAAACCTCCATCATCCTGTAGTATTCATTTCAAAATTCAGCTTCAATCATCAGTGGAATAATGACTTCTTTAATATAAAATTTATCTTGGAAATTCAACTTAAAAAATCATCTTTTCTGCAAAATGTTTAGAAATCATCAGTGCAATTTATCATCAGAGGAAATCTACCGTACCTTCAATTGGACATCTAGACTCCAAAATTGTGGACCAGAAAGTGACTTTCATCATTATTATTTTATTTAATTAATTTTTACATTAAATTAAAGGAATTTATTTGATTATATTTCGTGTTCATTCAAGGATAACTTATAAATACAGTTGAACCTTGATATCTCGAAAAATTTGTATTTCCCTGCATTTTCAATATTCAATGTAAGTCAATGTATTTTCCTCTCGTTATCTCAAAACATTTTCTCGAAAAACCTCGCTATGTGGAAATTTGACTTCGTGTGCCAGCAAATTGCAAAGCATTTAAATACGATAGTTAATTCAAGAATTTTTATCTCCTGATCCGTAACTGTTTTATTTGTTAACCGACTTTCAAATTCGTTTTGTATCTGATACTTACATTTGTCCTCTTTGGGTGTGTTTCGATAGACTCACGGACCTCACGATAGTAGGGTTTTCTCTCCCTGAATCGTTTCGATAGGTTTTCGTAAGGTGGTCTCAGTTGATACAAGTTAGGTCTCACTAGGTTCGTGAATCTCTCGAAACACACCCTTTGTAATACACTATTCACTTTTTGACATAGTCCCCATCCCTTTCCACGCATTGCGCCAACGCGTGACTAGTCGGGCGAACCCGTTGGAGAGGATTTCCAGGGTTGTTGTCGTCCCCAGGATTGAATGGCAGCTTTGGACCCTTTTCTGCAGCACGATAAAAGCCCGCCCGCACACAATCGCCACAGACTGAGGCGTTGCAGTACTTACAGTTCCAAGATGAAAAACTGCAGTTCAAAAATGAAAGACTTTACACCTTACGACTTTCACCACTTCCCAAAGAAGAAAGAGCACCTTAAGAGACATGAGTTGCATTCTGACAACGACGTGAAAGATGCCATTTAATCCTCGTGTCGACAACCACCCCGGAATTCCTCTCAGACGGATTCACCTGACTAGTCAACGCGTTGGTGCAATACGTGGAAAGGAATGGGGATTATGTCTAAAAGTGAATAGTACATTACATAGAGGACAAATAAAAAGAATTTTGAAAATCGGTTAACAAATAAAAGTCACAGACCAGGAGGCAAAAATTCTTGAACCCTCATACATTAGAGTTTAAGATTTTTTCATTATGACTAAATTTTGTACCAAAACGAAGAAATCTGATATCATTTCCATTAAACCTTGAGCACTATCCTTAGGCTAACCTTAAATTAACCTTGAGCACTATCTGCAGTTTTCGACCACGTTAAAAATGACATCACAGTTTTCTCACTGGAATTTATGACCGACCAACCGCTAACTCTTCTCATCGGTAGATTTTTTGACTTCAGCCCTTAGCCACGTCTGTTACATACCAGATATTTGAGCATGCATAGTTTGTGTGTTTCTGACGTTAGTGGCACCACTTATACGTGTACCATTTCATCTCGAATTGTTTTCTGTACCTTTATTAACCTAAAATCTTGATTTAAAAGAAACTCTCCATATCTCAAAACCTGTTTATCTCGAATTTTTTTCTGTTCCCGTGAAATTCGAGATATCAAGGTTCGACTGTACTTCCAAGTGAAATGATTGAATAAAGCATCTTCATTCAACCATGCATCAAAGCACACCTGCCCCCATTCTCCATGTTATGGAAGATAGCCAACATATCGGGAGTCATAGCATCAATTTCCCACCGAATGTGGTCTTAAGCTAGCATCCGTAGGATCAGAATTAAATGGAAGAGTCATGCAAATTCTATTAAATTCTGATCATCATGTTTGATTTTTATAAGCAAAAAACTTTCCAATAACGGGGATGAACATTATACCGATTTGCTATAAAACAAAGAACCGTTCCCAATACATATTTAATTCAAACTTCCATTATTAAATAATTTGTCATTTTTATTTAAAATCTTTAAAGAATAACCCAAGAATGGTCTGTGAGGTAGTGGGTTTTTTTCCCCCATCAAAAATAATAAAATTTTACAGCTCATAGAGGAGAATTTACAGCCCACTTCTGCATCTTTTAGTGGCGCTCCCGTGGAATATTCTGGAATCCCTCTGGCTTCACTTATCCTAAAATCGGGTTCGTTCTCCACAAACTGCTGCTCCTGTCATAAGGATAAAATGAAACAGTTGGAAATAAAAATTAAAAGTCTAATGCATACCATTGTTGCTAAGCTTTTCGAAAACCATGCTTTCATCTTCATAAGAAGAACCCGACGCAAAAATAACGTAACAAAAGAATAATTTTGAAATAAAGTCCAAATAAAATTCTTCTGAATATTAAAGTGAAGAATAACGTTGTCTATAATCTATGTATTTAATTCATCAAAAACAATAGTATATCCCCGCTGCCAACTCATATCAACAGAGACACTACCTTCAGATCAGCACATATCTATGGACAGTATGTCAATATCTCTGTAAAAAGAGTTGCTCAATTCATTCAAATGGTACTTTCACCTAAGAAGCAATTTCATTATTGCTCAGTGTTACTGATGAAAATATACTTGGATGAATTTACAAATTACTTTCAAGTAAAAAATAATCCTTTATCAGCTTAGAACAACAATTTATTAATTTATTTACATTATCTTTGCATTATCCAAACATATTTTACTTACAACATTCAAAAATTTCATTATTGTACTTCAGTAACTCAATTACTATACAACTACAATATTTCTACAATCTTAAATCATGGTACTTGCTGTCGAAAACAGAATTACAATAAATAAAAGCACGCCTTTAATCGTCTAAAGTTTTTAATCTAACAACATCTATTTCTTAGTCGATAGTTTTTCTATGTTCTTTAACACGTCATCGCTCGACAGTCCCGACAGAGGAACGTTCTTTTCTTCACCGAATTCTATTGAAAAAATAAACAAATTAATTACAAACAATCTGTCAACCAAAAAAAAACTCACACTGACTTATCGATTTAATAGGAACATCCCACCCAAAAATCAATGAAATTCACTTCAGGATGTTTGAATGACTTCAAATGAGAAATGATTGTGGGTGTTCAGTAGTTTCTAAACATTCACCCTTCTAGCATTAAAACAATTACAGTGCAACAAGGAAATGGTGCAGCTGAAACAGTGGGTGAAAAATGCAAATGGTGCTGAGGGGCAAACCTCCCAGAGTAAACAGCACTAGACTCGGGTATGGTACCAGACAGCATCTCGAGTACCACTGCAGTCTGCGAAATGCAAGAAAACACAATCATTAGATCGCTGACGATTGGAAACTTACCACGTGGTCGTATGATTCAAACTGATCATACGAGTAATTGGGTCCCTGTTGCACAAATATAAATAAGGAGAAAGGTTCTACTTTGCAACAATGTGGATTTATTACAGAGAAGCATTTTGGTCTTAGACCATCCTCAGTCTGAATACAGTAAGAACTTGCCAGCTTATATTCCCCTTGCCAAGTGCACATTGGAGGGCCATGAACGGGGAGATTGTCCAATTATGTGCAGGGAAAGGGGTTAACACAAAATGAAGCCAGGAAGACCAATAAGAACATTACAATACAGTTGAAACCACTCATAGGAGCACCGTCGAGAAATTGAAAGGTTCCTCTAATAAACAGAGATCCCATAAGCGGAGTCGACTACACAGTAAAATGGATGAAAGCATACAAACAAAATTGCGTAATTGTGGAATAAACCATAACATTACAACAAATTGAGAAAAAAAAGCAGGAAAATAAATGTCAAAGGAAAAAATAAAGAAAAATAAAATCAAGGAACGTGATCAACTATTCCTCTTCTAGGATGTATCCTATGTAGTTTATGTAGGTTTTTCTCAGTTGTCATAATTATGTACCATGTCAGTGTCTGTTTCCATTGTCTTCTCTGCATTTGGCTAGTTGTATTTCCATATTTTCCATTGTCTCTACTTTCTTGGCATCGGGACATGCTTGAATAACTTCTATGATATTATTAATGGTGCCAAAATGGTGTTTATTCCCGACCAGATGATTGGAAAATTCGACTTAGCAGGCTGCAGTCTGATGGCAGCGATGTGTTCCTTGTAGTGCTGATGGAATGAACGTTTTGTATGTCCCAGATAAAACATGTCACAAGTTTGACATTTTAACATGTAGACACAAACCTTTGGTTTTTATTTTCCCGCTTTTTTCTCAATTTGTTATGGTTTATTCCACCATTATACAATAATGCTAGTATGCTTTAATCCATTTTGCTGTGTAGTCGACTCCGCTTATGGGAGCTCCGGATAAAAGAACACTAAGTTTATGAGAGCAACCTTTCAACTCCCAGACGGTGCTCCTGTGAGTGGTTTCGAGTGAATCGTAATGTTCTTATTGCCTTCTTTGCTAGGCAAGGGGAATTTCTTCAATATATAGAGTGTATCTACCGGGTTTTGCAAAAGTTCTGTTACACCTGAAAGCAGCCACAGAGCAAGTAATGTTGAAGACGTGGGCAAGATCATAAAGTAAACGTATATAGGTGGAATGAATGCAATTCGGAAGGATATTGCAAGGATATTGCAATGGAATGTAACAGAATTGAGATCTCTGTGCTCCTTCGCGCGGGCCACAAGTCTGACATCGCTAAGCAGCTTAACGTCAGCTCGATGACTGTCCACAGTCGCACAGAGGCTGAAGAAAGGGGAAGGCCTCAAAGATCGCCCACGTGCAAGGCAGCTCAACGACTTGAAGAGCCATGGCATTCGCATTGTCATCTTTTCTGATGAAAAAACCTTCACGGTTGAACCGGTCGTCAACAAGCAGAACAACCGCGTGGTCAACTTTGGCCAGGACATCTCTGAGATCCGCTACGTGATTACAACCAATCACCCGGCCTCAGGGACGATGCTCGGCGTCATGGCATCGAATGGCTTGAAAATGCCGCCAATCTGGTTCCTGACCGGTTACAGGCTTACCGCGGCCGACTACAAGGACATCTTGACCAAGAACGTTCTGCCCAGTGTGAAAAAGGTGACGAGGAATGCGACTACGTCTTTCAACGGCCCACAATGCCAAGACCGTTCAAGAGTGGTTTGGGTCGAACATGAACTTCTGGTCAAAGAACTTTTGGCCTCCTCAGTCGTCCGAACTCAACCCTCTTGACTACATTGGGCAGGTGCATATCGAGAGCAAGGCCTGCAAGATCCGTCACAGCAACGTCGACCAGCTGAAAGCATCTGTGAACTGCGTGTGGACCGCCATGAAGAAAGACTACCGTACATCCGTAACGTTTATCGGGCCTTTAGACTGTGCCTACAGCGTGTGGTTGCCGCTGATGGCAGTTACATCAATTAATATCCATTGTGTACACACCAATATCAATTCTGACAATAAAAACTGTGTCTAACTGCATCACACACGTAGTTATGTCATTTTTGCAAAACCCGGTAAACCCCTGTCACAACGGTGGTGATTCCCCACAGCGAGATGAAAACAAAAGTTCATATAAACATGGTTCGGATAACGAACCGTTAGGAGATTTATGCAGTTAAAAGTGAAGTTTCAGCAGCTGGTTTTGTAGTCTGTGGATGGCAGGTTATGTAGTCTGTGGAGAAGCTACAGCAAATGTTCGAAATGATGACACCCCCCCCCCCCTGAATGGTTGTTTAGGTACACCTGAAGTTATTAGCAGGTGCACCAGCTAATAATCAATAAATGGGAAATTATTTCAAGAATTTGTTGTAGCTTCTCCACATGTCACTGTCATCCACAGAGTAGAAAAACCAGCTGCTGAAACTTCAATTTTAACTGCGTAAGTCTCATAAATGGTTCGTTATCCAAAACATGTTTACATGAACTTTTGTTTTCATCTCGCTGTGGGGAATCACCACCAGAAGTTTGTGACAGGGGTTTAGATACACCCTGCAAAAGCTGGGAAGTTCTCACTGTAATCAGACTGATGATGGTCTAAGACCGAAACGAGTCTCTGTAATAAATACATAAAGTGGAATTTGGCAAAAACCGCATGAGGATATGGACCTAGGCCACCTGACAACCAAGCAGCTGATGGTTAAGGCATGGGGGACGACTTGATGCCCTCAGAATGGTCCCTCAACAGCACAACACACTTCAACATTAATGCTGCCATGTCTATCCATTCTGAACCCTTAACCCATTAGAGATGGCATATATCTAATGACCTATGCAACTTGGCCCGTAAATCGCCAGATCTCGCCCGATGAGAGGAGCTAGAGAGGGTATTTTGCAACATGCCTTCATCATCACCGCAACGACACGGGTAAAGGAATGCATTCATCTCTTATCAGTGCAGACTTGTATTGAATGCAAAGGATAGATCTTTGTGTTGCTAATAAGTGCTCCTATTATTAAATTAATAAGTCGCTATACTATTTGGAATATTTTTCTAAATCTTAATATGAACAAAATATTTTTAACGTGACAAATAAAGTAAGTTACTAAATTGGACATAGAACTTGAGTTTATTACCGTATCTAGCGTACAATTTTGGTAGGACTCCACTGCATTCTCGGACTAATATAGGAAAACGTGGATTACTCTTCTTTAACAGGACATAATGTTTTTGTATGAATTCCCTGAAATAGTGAGATAAGCAGTTTCGGACATGAATACATTATCGAGGTACAAATTATTCTAACTTATGAAATATATCTATTTTTAAAGGCGAGCATCTTCTCGGGCACTTACCTTACGCCTTTGCTTGCTTCAGATTTTTGACATAAATGAATCCTTAATTCTCGAAGATGAGGACTTAACTTGAGTGCACTTGCAGCCGCCATGTTTGGTGCGGATATTCGCTGCCACTTCCGCTCCGCTCGATTCTTCGGCGATTAATTTCTTAAGAGCTGCATTTATTTCCTTGGCAACGTTTGAATTTTGAAAGTGTAAAAGTATTCGAGATAAACATTTTTATTAAATTATTAATATTAAGTTAAATGCTAATACGCATTAATTAGCTCACACAAACGATCTAGAATATTTCAGTATTATAACTCGTCGGAGACCAGTGTGACCAGATTTAGTTCTTCCGGAACTAAATTGGTCCTTTTTGTCTTAAAAAACTACGTAGCTCTCTTTTTGGTCCTATAAGAAATTTGGTTCTATTTTAGTTCTTTAGAGTATCAAACGGTACTTCTTAGTTCTCTCTTGAGGTTTCTATCACACTTCAAAAGTGAAACCCATCAATCAAACTAGCAACATGGTTTATTTCTATAAATTGTACCCAGTGAGCTGTACCACTGTTTCTACTAGACCATGATGTACCTGAACGTGAAAAATTACCCACTGTTCCTTTATAAAATTTATTATGTTTTTTTCTGTTTTATATATATTTATTCTCTTTTCATACGAATATGATTTGGGTTAGGCTATATAATCTAAATTGAATAAAAGTTTACAAAAATTAAAATTAATAAAATAGAAATTGAAAAATACGTATGTGTTCAACACTTTTTTTTTTAATTTTTTCAATAAAATTTCTTTCTTTTCAAAATTGGCACGGACTTGAAGTATCATGCCATGGCTAGCCAAATAAAGTAACCTGACGGCAATTATCGTTGGCTTACAGTATTATAATGCTAATAAAATTTCAGTCCTTTTTTAGTACAATAGTGAATTGTTTGGTCCTCATTTTAGTCCTATTTAAAAAAACTTTTGGTCCTAACCATTTTCAAAACCTGGTCACACTGTCAGAGACAGAGACCAAAGAAAGAATTTCTCTGCCAGTGTCTGCAGCTCGTTGTTTTCTCGCATCATTTAGAGCACAGAGTAAAGAAATTACACTGTAGTTTAGAGCACGGTTTGGAGAAAGGCTAACATTTATTATTATTGACATTTACAGGAGTAATTATTTACACTCGCATTTACATTCAGAGGCCTTTAAATATTTGCAATATTTTGTCATTTAAATTAAACAAAATTCTTTTAAATAGACACGAAGAGTGTCCCAAAATTCGTGCAAGAAGGAATTTTGATAGAATACAGGTTTTAATTAAAAATTGTACATTTTTTATTGATTCATAGAGTATGCAGTATAGGGCTATGTATGGAATAGCATATCGGGTAAGTGGCCTCCACGGCTTTGCCTGCACATACACACTCTTTTGTCGAAATTTTCCATGACAGTTTTGCATAAATGTGGCTGAATTTCATTGATACAGCGCTTAATTTCCTCCTTCAAGGTGTGGGTAGTCGTGGGCTTGTTGGCATAAACCTTAGACTTCAAAAAACCCGAAAGAAAAAATCCAACGGCGTTAAGTCATATCTGGACGGCCCATTCTGATCACCAAAACGGGAAATTACACGACCAGGAAATGACTCGTGCAGTAACTGAATTGTTTCTCGGACTGTATGGCATGTAGCACCGTCTTGTTGAAACCACATGTCGTCCACATCCATATCTTACAATTTAAGCACAAAAAACTGGATTACAATGTTGCGATAGCCTGCACCATTAACTGTTATTGTCCTACCAGCCGCATTTTCGAAGATGAATGGTCCGATGATGCCTCCAACCCAAAATCCGCTCAATTTTTAATAACTCTGAACTGTCACGCTGTCTTTGTTTTTCTCAATGGCAACACCTTACCGCACAAATGGCGCAAAATTTAAGTCTTGCGTGAATTTTGGGAAAATTTCGGCAAAAAGAGTGCATATGTGCCAGCAAAGCCGTGGAAGTTATTTACCCGATATGCTGTTCCATATATAACCCTATACTGTATACTTTTCATAAGAAAGTTGCAAATTTTAATTAAAAACCTGTGTTTTCTATCAAAATTATTTCTTGCGTGAATTTTGGGACACCCTTTACAAGAACAGATGAAAAGGAGGGGGGGGGGTATTAATTTTTTTCATATGTTCTTGGTACCTATATTAATTTTTCTGTATAACCAATTATAGAAATATTAAAAATTTGTTCTTTTGGGATAGTGTTATTGATTCTGTTGGGTCTCAATCCAATGCAAGAAGCATTGCAAGCATTGCAAGAAGTTTTCCATGCTTCCATGGGCAAACTGGCCCAGTGGGACACCGGGAAAAATCTTTTCCATGCTTTTAGGTGGATGGACAGATGGCCTGGTTGGTGGCTTTACTTTGGGCCATCATAAGGGCCACCTTCACCGATTTTTCCCATTACCTGCCCGGTACGATTTAGACTTCCAGTCTGCCCATGCATGCTTCTGAATGCTCTGCTGTGCCTTCCAACATACCTTATAGATTGTGAAAGGGGATTTTCAAGGATAAAAAAATTAACAATTATTACAATTTCCTGTGATTACTGATTTGATGCGAATAATACTGCAAAGCGACGATATCAGAAATTTTAATCCTGATGAAACTGTTAGTTTATGGTCCAAATAATAACATTGAGATCGGTCCAAACCAGGATCTATAAAAGTTAAGGTATATAGACCCTCATCCAAACGGTCCTGATAAGGGTAAAGGTATGTGTTTTTTAGTATACCAAGGTTCATACTAATTCAGGATTTGTTAATACTTACGGAAAATAAAGATAAAACTTGATGAAATGCTAACGCAGTAGCACCATATAATTTCAGTATAATTTCTTATGTAAATTCAGAGTTATCCTTCGCTAAAAAGTTGATTATCCGATCGCTATTATCTAACTTGGTCTCATTGGAATTTTTCACATGTTTGACCATTTAAACTACTTCTAGAGGGGCAAATGTTCACTAATGAAGATGCAATGATTCATGCCAGCTTTTGTCACTGTAGCATTTTTGCACTGAAATTATTTTGGGCACTACTGTTGAGGGTAGATATTTTCTGAATAAAATGTATTTCTTAGCCTATTATTGTTGTTTTTTTTGTTTGCGTCAGAATTGGACAATAATTATGAAACGACGCAATAAGCCCCACATTCAAAGTTTGTAAACTTATTTTTGATATACCCTGTTGATGTTTGATATTTTGATACACTGTTGATGCTTTTGATACAATTTTAAAAATCAGAATAAAGTTGCTAAGAGGTGCAAGTTGTTTATGGATAAATAAATTGTTTGCTCTGAAAATGAAAGCAACTTCCGAAAACATTCTTCATACGTATTAGTTGTTCAAGATCTCATGGTGCCTGAAATATGCATTTCTGACTATTGATCCTCAATTTATAGTCCTCTTCCATCTGTAAAGGTTTGAGACGTCCTATACACATCATAAATTTGTATATAACCTAACATTTGAACTACCTGTATATTGCTGAAGGATAGAAGTATAGGGCTACGATAAATGATTCATTCAACTTCAAAACTGCGTTTTTCAAAGTATTACACATACAGATATAATTGCTCTGATACATGCAAAGAACTGTAAACTCACAAATTTTCTTTATGCTCTACACATATACAAGTGTTCTATATATGCCCCTCTGATCACACAACAAATGTCCAAAACTCTCCCTCACTCTCTCCACAGTTTCAGTCAACCGATGGTTTCCCGTTTACACAGACAACTAATGTCTTTAAACTGCCGATACGGACACAATGCTCTGTTTACACCGATTCTTTTTTTGTGCTCTCTTTTGAATGCATGCTGCACTCCAATAACAGACATATATCTCCCATATTCCAACACACAGGAGGAACTCTTTTTCTGCTTTGCCACCATTTGTAAAGGCTTGTGCTGTTAACTTGTGTATCATGATGCAAACTTTGTGAGTCGAGTTTATGGCTCTTTACCAGTTATACCTATATGTGCCATACCTTGGAAAACGGTGTTTTGAAATCGAATGAATCATTTATAGTATTCCTGTATAATGATAAAAGATTCTTATAAGAATTCTCTTCATGCTTAAGTAAATGTACAGTCAGCAACAAAAGTACTTAGCCACCTTGCCATAGAGAAACTTTGCAAGGTGACTAGACATTTTTGTAGCCGACTGTACAGGGTTGTGCATAACCTTTTGCTAGGGGGCTGCGACTTAAACCGCAGCGTTGTAGCACACTCTTATGACGCTTCGGCAGAGAGTAGTTCATTGTGCGTCTATTGGTATCAAACAAATATGGCTGGTTTAATAAATGATAGTGAAGAGCAGCGTTTCATGGATAGAGTTCTTGCAAATGCATATCGAGAGGCAATGGAAGCAGGTGCATCTTTTATTAATCGCAAATGGGTTGCGAACAAGTTAAACTGATCGGATAGATGGGTGACGGACAATTGGAAGAAAGGTTATGATAACTGCCATGCCGAATTTGCTGAGGGTAGGCCCGAGAAATTATCACAGGAAAGCAAAAACATCATTGCTAATAACAGTGGCAAAAGACGTCGCAGCTGTGTCAACGTTGCACAAGAAATTAAAGCCGAAACGGATGCGTGCTGTTCGAGAAGCAGGTGGTGGCCACACTAAATATTGATGTGGTAAAAGCAGAAATAAACGTATTTTTTGATTATCAACCGCAGAACGTTCCACTTAGTTTTGTTTATTTTCCAGACCCCTAGCAAAAGGTTATGCACAACCCTGTACATAGAAGAGATGTGAACATGATTACCTTTCCATCCAACCTTATATACAGGGTGAGGGAAAAAACTAAGTCCCAGAACAATAGGTTTTGTTGAATAAACCTATTGTTGCAAAACCTATTGTCCTGGGACAAGTTTTTTTCCTCACGCCGGCTTTTTTGACTTGCCCTGTATATACCCATGAAATTAAATACTGATTATTTAAAACATTAGTTTAATAAAACTTGACACGGGCACTTAATAAGGCTGGGGAACTTTCATGAACTCACTACTGTTGCATTATGCAATTACGAGGATCATTCCAAAAGTAATGCACAACATTTTTTTAAAAATTTATTATTTCTTCTACACCTTTGCATTTTATGGAGGTTATAGATACACATTTCCCGCTTATATTCAAATGTAGTTTAAGTCATTCCCGTAAGTGGCACCATGATAGCACTCCTTCAAGATGGATGCTATAATCAAGTTCCTTTGCTGAAAGAACAAGACAGTGGGAAACTTTCACAAAAGGTTGAAAAAGGTGTATGGAGATGTAGCTGTCGATCACAGTACAGTTAGAGGCAAGCAGATTATCACAATATTCGGGATTCTCCTCACAGCGGGAGACCACACACTGCACAAAGCCTTGACAATGTGCAGCACGTTACATGACAATGGGTGGTGTTCGACCACATCAGGAGAAGCAGGATGTTCTGCTACTGCACGACAACACACAAAACCACAGAGATCAGAAAACTTGGATGGAGAACTCTGAACCACCTGCCTTACAGTCCTAACCTGGCACCATGCGACTATCACCTCTTTGGTAAATTCAAGGAATCCCTGGCACAATGCAACTACCAATACCACCCTAAGATTGAAGATGACTCCCTCATCAGGCAGTTGAAAGGTTCGGGGATT
Source organism: Rhysida immarginata (assembly GCA_023313115.1). NCBI lineage: Eukaryota > Metazoa > Arthropoda > Chilopoda > Scolopendromorpha > Scolopendridae > Rhysida > Rhysida immarginata. The sequence goes on from JAHWFO010015474.1 coordinate 11,098,239, forward strand.
TTGTGGAAAAATGTCATATCATATTGCTCCTAAACGATGTATCTATGATCTCCATAAATTGTAAGTAGAATAAAATATAAATTTAAAAAAAAAAATAATGTGCATAATGTTGGAGTGACCCTCGTATTTAAAGGCTCTAGTGTAGATTGTTAATGGATGATTATGCTCTGTCCAATGAATTTTGAAATTTAATTGAACAGAGCTGGACTAAGTGTAGATAGACACCATTTGTGTATCTAAAATATTTTGTTTGATTTTGAAAAGAAAAGGGTAACAGTTAGGAATAAGATAAGACATAAATATTATAATTAATTCTTATCTTATTATTAAATAATAAAAAATTTAAGACATACACTTCTTTAATATGTAAACTATATAAATAAAAAAAAAAAACATTGAAAAATTTTTACCCAAGATATTATAACTTCCATGCGAGTTTGCTAAAAGTTGGCAATGACATATATGAGGAAAGAGGATTTTAAACCAAACAAATTTAAAAAAAAAAAAAACATCCAATCATTTATTAAGATCTACTACATCCACAGAAATGAATTCCTGTATTATACAGTAATAATCAGATATACATAGCAGTGGTTGAAAATGGCATGCAGACAACATTGCTTACAAGCAATATTTTTTCCATGAAAAATAAAAAAAAGAAAAAGAAAAAAAAAACTCAATTAAAAAATCTTGCGAATTGTTTAATTAATTAAAATAAACAACATTTTTAAAGTAATAAATAAATTTATTTACATAGAACAGCTTCTATAAACAGCCATAAAATAACTACACCAACAACAAAATACAATGTACAATGAAGTTACTCTGAATTTAGAGACAACTGCAAAAAGTAATTTTTATACAGGCTTATTCACCTTTTATTTTTAAGTGAAATGATTGTTACAAGAAAGATTAGAAATCCTAATGTTCAACCACAAGAAGATTTCTTCATCACTATCTCTATCACCCATAACAAAAGAGATAATATTTAATGAGGAGTTTTTCTATAAATAGAATTGTTTTTATTTATTCAGTATTACTACGAAATAAAACTTTCAAAAAACAATCTAACTTTTTTATAAGGAAATATCTAGTAAAATGATATTACGCTGATATTTACAAAAATCATATGAACAATGAAAATGTTATACACATTTAACACACATTTGGTTATAACAAGGAATGTAGTTTAAAATAACATTTAACTGAAACAAAATGGCACAAAAAAATATTCAAATATCCAATTCTAAATTAAGTTTTCCATTTTTGCCTAAAGGATCTCCATTGGCATAATAATTTGTGGATGAGGGTAAGGTATGTCAACAGTTATTATTACATACTTCCAACTTCTTTTCTTCAGAACCTGAAATATACCAGCTGCCTCAGCTATGATAATGCATGCCATTAAAATAGTTCGACAGGACATATGACATAACCATCCCCCAGAAAAATTTTAATCACACAATAAATATAATACCTTTGAAAATTATTCCAGCTGTATTATTAAATGTGGAAAGTTTGAAACCAAAGGATGCATATTATCATTTAATATGCAACCTTGTATGATGCTGTTTCTTCAATAGAATTTCCATAAGTCTTAATGACACATTTATGATCAAAAAAAAATCATGTAAAATGATGATAAACTATTTAACTGAAGAGAGACATTTTCTTAACTTTACTCAAATTGTTTTCCAACATCTTGAGCATTTTCTTCACAGAAAGTGAACCAGCAAAATTTTTCTGATTTGGGTAATTTACTTCCCACTCGGATTCAAGAGCTGAAAATATATTTTAAAAGATTTAGAAAGAAAATACAAAAACATTGTACATGCAATACAGTCTAACCTCAGTATAACATTTTTTGGGATTTACAAAATGATATTGCTATAATAGGTTATTGTTATACCATGGTTATTAGAAGTTAGTGGTTGGTCAACTCCTTTGTTCTCGACGCTAAAAACGTAATTGGGGAAAACTGCTCCCACTAGGTGGCTTCGATGTGTCAGTAGTCTATTGATCACCATACCAAGTTATTCAATATCTATTTTATTTACTTTTTTTTTAATTGTTTTATTTTATTGATTAAGTTAAAAATTATTATTCGACAATTACAATTTTTCATAATTTTAAAAAACATATTTATTATTAATTAAATATAAGATGTTATATTGGACATTAAAAAATACTTTTAGAAATTATTCTGAATTCCAAGATTGTCTTTTGTATTTTATATTCCCTACATTTAATGTTTTGATTAAGTAAAATGGAATAATGTTTTAAAAAATTAAATAAAATTGCTTTAATTTACTGAATTAGTAGCTGAATCAGCTACAACGTATAGTAAAAATGGACTACTGGTCTCATTCAATGCCACCTGGTGGTCTCCTTTGGCGCTAATAGCCTTTTGAGGAGGTTGGTTGGTTTGGTATTAACGTCCTTTTCAACTGCTATGGTCATTTCAGGACGGCGTTATAGGGGCCGCAAATTTGGCCTCGCAAGGGTTCTTTAACGTGCAGCCGGTAAACGACTACACGGGACCAACGGCTTTAATTCCCTTCCGAAGGAAGTGCCTGATCTCAGGATTTACCCCTGAAAAATCCTCGTCGTCCTCGGCCAGGATCGAACCCGCGTACTCGGGCATCAGAGGCGATCACGCAACCTGCTGAGCCACCGAGGCCGATCTTTTGAGGAGGAGTTGACCAACCACTAACTTCTAATAACCATGGTTATACTGAGGGGATATTATATTTCAATAAATCTTTATCTGATATATGATAATTGAAATATATAGTAAAACCTGTGCTAACAACCACCTGTATATAATGACCACTTTTGCTTGGTCCCACAGAAAATTATATTGGAAAACTGTTAGCGTAACGACCACCTGTCTAACGCTACCAGTGACTGGCATTTTCGATCCCCTATGTATCTAAACCTATATGAAAAATCTGTCTATAATGACCAATTACACAATTACGCTTCTGCCAATTACGTACGTTTCTCTGTAATCAACCAGCCAGACTCAAGAGATACAAATATACAACCACTGGTTGTTTAGCCTACTGATATTATTTACAACAACCAGAGAGCGATTGCAAAAATCCTGTCTAAAAATAACGACCGCTTCGCTTGTTGAGCACGACTGGTCGCGCACAGCGAGATCAGACTTCAAAGCCGGGCTCTCTCTGGTTGAGTGGAATCAAAATGGCGAACGGAATTGAACTCTTTTTAGTTGTCTGGATAATCAAATGTTTTTAATCGTAATTATAGTCGCCAAGTCCTAACGATGTAGTTTAAGTTTCGAATAATCATCACCAAAGCTGCCTAAAAGCACAAACGCTCGGAATCGTCCACTTGAAATGGTGGAACCATACCACGTAATCTGCTGGCGACCGGTCGGACTTTATGGAAACACCCCGGAGGTGCTCGTAAAGCATTTTAAAATTTAATTTTCAGTAGGAAGACAAGAAAGTGCAAACAAAGTAGCTAGATTCTTTTATAAAGAAACAAACATATCTATTTTTAATCATGTTTGTTGATTTGTAATTTTTTTTTATTGAACCTGTATAAAATGACCACCTGAGCTTGGTCCCGTGGGTGGTAGTTATAGACGGGTTTTAGTGTATTAGTTCTTATTCTTATTATTAGTTTCCAGATATGAAACTGAGAAATTTTTTAAATTAAACTGGAAAATATTATCATATCCTAACAGGATGTTTCTGAAAATACTTCATCATTTTACAAGGGTTGATCGCTCTATCGAGTATAGTTATACGAAGGCTTGACTTTATAATAGTTTAGCTTCAGAAACACTTAATTTAATACATTTCCCATAATTGTTTCCATAGTTATCCTTTTTGTCAACAGTAGTAACCTCTTTAACCTGTTCTTATACAGGGTGTTTCTAAATGGAATGACAATAAGTACATAGTGTGATTCCATGCGTCAATAGAAGCAAAAAGTTAATTATCGAAAATGTCGAAAACTCAAAATTTAAATTGCATCGTTACATCGTTTATGAACTTTCTCCACCAACACTTCGCATAATGAACTGCGCTATGCCACGAGAAAACGATGGCAATTGTTGAGATTAAATGATGTTTTCCATCAGCTTTTAGAAAACTTTGTGTGATGTTTAGACCCTTAAAATTTGAGTTTTTAACATTTTGCATAAGGAACTTGAAGTTTGTTATCATGCAAAGGATCACGCTAGGTACTTATTGTCCTTCCATTTAGAAACACCCTGTATAGTAATTTTTAAATTATCAAAGAATATTTTTATTTATCTACATATATACTATTTTAATTAATTTGAAGACTATTTCCCCATATGTATTATGGGTATCAGCAATGGTCAGTTCTAACACCTACATGTTTGCATGCAAGTTGTTATTGTCCCCTACAAGAGCCTTTTATAAAAGGTTAAAACACCACTGTTGAAGTAGTAGTGCTACATTTATAGCTTCCTGAAGCAAGAGGCAGAATAATAACAAAGGAAGACCTCTTGTCCGCAAAAAGAATTTTAATTAGACATATATGTATTTCAAACCCTTTAGGTTCATTATTCAATGCCATATGAGTAAATTTGGTACATAGCGCAAGTCCTATATAAAGGAGAAAAGGGTTACCAGTCCCCCAATCAAGTTCGAATACGAAACAGAGACGGCCAATGGGAAACGAGGGAACTTCTTTTTACAAAAGCGCGGACCTAGGAGAAATACCCTGGTCGTAAACTAATTCTAATTAAGTTACAAATGTAAAAATCTGGGAGAATCCCAATTATACAGAAATTATACAAAAATTAGAATTATAATAAAAATCAATAAAATACTTGGAACTTAGCTTCCTTACCTTCAACATGTTGGGCAATTTCTTCAAGTCTACGGTCCACTTCTTCTTGCATTTGTTCAATGTGGTCAAGAACATTTAATTGGCAGAGAATAGGATCATCTGCGTTTGATTTTGGAACGCAGTTATTCTTTAAAATAAAAAGTAATTTACACATAAATATAAAGAACAATATAAAAATTAAAGGAAAACACACAATTTATATATTTACAAACCATCATATCTGCCCTCTTCTCCAAAACATTTGTCGGCAATCGATTTGGAGAATCCAACGTTTTATTTGGAGATATTTCTTCTGGCAACGACGACTCTGAGTTTACAGATATGTTTGTCTGAACAGATCCGAGTTTCTCATCCAATGAAGCATTCGCAGAGTCTGGTTTAATCTCTGACGCAGCTACAGACTCTGAATCGAAACTATTTTCTTTATCATGAGTAGATAAATGGACCTCACCATCACTTGTCTTCTGGGTTACTGAATCAGGTGATGCAAAATTTATTTCTTCTGTTTTGTGGTCTTCAACATCTATTCTCATGGGTTCAACTTCACTATTTACAACATCTACATGAGGCACTCTGATCAGATAAGAAAGAATAAATGGAAATAAAATTCAGCAAAATTTATAAATCTCCAACTAACATCAAAAATGATCATCAGAAATACAAGTGGGAAATTCAGATGTAAACAATAATTCAAAAGATGAAAACTAATTGAAGACAGAGCCTTCTGATTGTTCACAAGAAGTTTGTGATACATGCAAACAAAGTTGACTGGACTGCATGAATTCCTGAAATGTATACATGCAATAGCAGCCCTAGAAGCTTACAGGATGGCAAAAAAAACAATAAACAAATGATAGCAGCAGCAGTTATCCCATGATAACATTCTCCTCTTACTGTGGAAGAGAGAATGAAAGGAATCTTCCATTGACTGGATACATGTGTCCAATGACATGCAAAGCCAATCAGAAATGGCACTACATGATAAGTGAGTGAACATCAAAACTGGCTCGACAGTGTCAAGTTAGAGTGAGAAACTGCTTAGAATTAAATCATGATTAAAATTAACTGACCTTGAATTTGACAACGATGTGGCATCATTATTTCTATTCACCGCTGAGTATGAATGATCTGTATAAGCTAGTTCTCCTTTTTGAGTCTGGTTGACATCGTTCACATGGTCAAAGCGAGCTGAGGGATTAGCATCATTTGATATATTGATTTCTGTCCAAGGCAATCTCCAATGTTTCAAATCAGGATGGTCTGGATTTCTGGTAAGAAGAAAAAAAAAAGTTCTTTAATTAAACTTTATAAATTCTTCAGTTTAACACCAGCTGCCTATAACACAATTGTGCACCTATAAAGACTGACAGAATTTAAACAAAAGAGACAAAAGTAAGCTTGCCAAAGATGGTTGCAAATGAAAATGAGAAGAATATGACTTAACAGGGTAGTACAACAGAGACAGAACTCTTCATTAAAAGGAGTCTTTAGTGTCAACTTTTCATAAAACTTTGTAAGTACTTTATTGAATTTCTTTATTAAAAAATTCGAAATGAAATGAAAAGTCTTTTTAATGTATTCTTTTATACAGGTGGTTTAAAATTTCATCATCAAAATGATAGGGGTGATGGAGTATGCGATTCTAAGCAAAAAAGTTCATATGAACATGGGTCCGAATTTGAAGGATAACTGAGATATGGACAGAAATAAAAATGCCGCCACTAAGATCAACAAGATAATAACCCACTTTCTACAAAATCTAGGGTGATGAAACTTGGAGGAATAATAGGGTACATAAAACTGTGTATGCCGTTAAAATTTGAACGAATTCCAACAAGTAGTTTCTGAGTTACGCACTCAACATCGTATCACGTGCTCACATGTGAGTACTAACCACCACATGTTACGATGTTGACTATGTAACTCGAAAACTACTCGTTGGAATTCGATCAAATTTTAACGGTAGACACAATTTTATGTACCCTATTATTCGCCCAAATTTCATCATCCTAGATATTGTAGAAAGTGAGTTATTAACTTGTTGATCTTAGTGGCTGCATTTTTATTTCTGTTCATATCTCAGTTATCGTTCAAATTCGGACCCATGTTCATATGAACTTTTTTGCTTAGAATCACATATTCCATCACCCCTATCATTTTGGTGATGAAATTTTAAAACACCCTGTATATTAAGAAGACATATGAGGTGTGTTCAAAAAGTATCGAACCTTAATTTTTCCCACGAAAACGAATAAAACATGGGAGCCCTCTCTCGGTTCAAGAGAATGCGTGAATCTCTTCCCGCCCGCAGATGGCATTCAGTCTCTGGTAATCAGTGTACGAGTGTGGATTTGCAGCAAGCACCCGTCGGCTTATGAATTCTTGCAAAAATGACAGAACGAGTTCAGCAGCGAAATTCCATCAAAATTTGCCGAACTCTTGGCGGTACTCAAGCAGAAACCACTCGCAAGATCCAACAGGCTTTTGGGGGTGATGCCATGAGCCCATTCTTCGCATCTGATTCAGACTATTTTGGTCAAACACAGCATTCTCAGGCTGCCTACTTTCCCGACATTGCTCTGTGATTTTTGGTTTTTTCCCCAAGTTGAAAATTCCACTGAAAAGTACCCAATTTGAATCAAGAGAGGATATTATGTGAAATGTGACGCCCAGCTGAACACCATTCTGACAGATGCAACCCAGAAGTGCTTTCAACAATGGTGGGAGAAATGTGTGCGTTACCAAGGAGATTACTAAGGAGAGTAAATATCTTGTATACGAGTAAAATTTTTGCTGACCAAAGGTTCAATATCTTTTGAACACATCTTGTATACAACCAAACTCTGAAATAACTAACAGGTTCTCCAAAACAACCAAATCAACCCTGACGATGTTAATCGGCAAGAATTTTTTCATGTAAATGTATACAAATTTAAAAGTTACATAAATCATATCATCATCAATTTGATGCCAACATGGATCCAGGAAGAGAAAGTGTGTCTCTATATTTGAGAAAAAATAATTAATATACTTAATTTACAAATAATACATGCATATTGAATATAAATACCAGCAATGTGCCAGTAATTGCATTTTGGACGTTCTCAAGACATAGTCAGCTACATTTCATGGCTATAGCGAATAGGGGTTATAATGAACAAAAAATAGTCAGCCCCATTATGTGCGATACCTCAGACTTCTACTGTAATTCTATCTTGTTAGTCTTTCTTTTTCTCTTCAGGTTTTTCAATTTCACCCTTATCTCATTATTACTTTAGTAACAAGTTTGCCAACATTTCATTATTTATTATCTATTGTATACCTAATAATGATTGTAAAACATTCATTACAATGTCTTTTTCATACCCTGCTATGTGCAATTTATGCCTCAGGCTATGCAGTACACGATTTACAGCTTGAATACTACTAATGAGAGCATGTGATCGAAGTACGCTGTTCTGAAACAGAAGACTAGGTTCTGCTTTAGGAAGAAAATTGAAACTAGCCATCTCTCCTGTCTTCCACCAACTCTGTTCATACCAATATTTGTAACCTCTGCGTTGAGCTGAAATAAAGAGAACAACAAAAATTAAAATTAATCATGATTATGCACAATCAGTTCACAATTTTTTATAATTTACATAATGAATTTATATTAATCCATATTAAACACTTTCCTTTGAGAACTAGTAATAGAAATATTTGAATACACTGCTGCCCCTCTATCTCATGGAACTTGGGAGCCAAGATTTCATTGCCTGCGACAAGTTGAATCCGCAATAAAACAAGTTTTTTGTACAGCAACAGATGGCGCCACTGATCGCAACTTATCTGCTATCACGAAATAGAGGGGCAGCAGTGTACTTAATCATAACTAACCTTTAGGATTACGACAAGCAAAGCATATGTATTTTTCCGGAACTTTTTCTTCTTCTTCAATATTAAAACAACTACCATGTTGCCAAGCCATGCAATTTTCACACTATAAATTGAAAATAAAAACATTAATATTGGAATAAAAATTTTCATCTAATATCTATTTCAAAAATGATACTCTTCATAGAATTTACTATTACAAACTTTCCCCAAATAATCAGTCACCAAGGATATCTTAAATATTCTTAATATTTTTATTCCCAAAAATTTCATTTTGGAGGTCATAACACTCCCTGATAGCTAGTTCGGTTACCATATTCAACACTGGATAGAGTGTTTCCTTTTGTGAAAATTACATCCGTAGTCAGTACAGTATGAAGGGAATTATCAAGGGCTGCATTGGACATCTTGTGATAATTGTTGGTTACGCCTCGATAAGTTTATTCTCAAATAAATCGCTCCTTTATGTGGAGCCTTAATTATCGCGGATTTTTTAACTTGGAGGCGATAGGGTCTCGACATAATAGTATGATTGGTTGTTTTGCTTTCGTGCGCATTTTTGTAATTAGGTATTAAGGGTGTATTTCTGTAATTGGCTATTTATTGTTGTAAATTCTTATAAATTCCAAGTTCTCTGTCTGTTAAATCACTTATAGCCCCCGAAATGTACATCTGAGGCCATTATTAAAAATGATTATTGTGGATTTGTGATTTCTTATCGTTGTCAGTTTGATCATTGTGTCCACAGATTCTTGGCTGATTTTTTTTTTTCTTTCTTGTGCAAAACAACAAATTGAGATCAGAAATTTAGTTTACACAATACCTGCATCATTAAACCTTCCTCTTCTTTAAATCGGCAAATACAATTGACAACTTCATTTCTTGCATCTTCTTCTTCATTGTCATCATCATAATAGTTTATATTATCTGCATTTTCATTACTTGGTTTCTCACCCGTACCGCCAGCAGAAGAATTTTCTATTCAATATATAAAAGTCAAAATTAACAACTGCAAACTAGGGAAATCATTTAAGTAAAATAAGGGGGAAAAAAAGGCATAAAACCTGAATGAAATTCTTTTTTTGAAAGGAATATAAGGTGTTGCTGAAGCAATAAAGTGAAGCAATTTAAGGTACATATATAAAACATGTTTATAGTATAAACTTAAAATCTCCACTGAGCTCCGCCACCTTCTGAATGCAGGTCAACAGATAGGTCATTTTGCACCCTGTCACATGCTAAAATGTTTACACAATTCAGAGAATTCAACATGACCATATCTTTCACATTAGGGAACAAGCATCCCTGCCCATGGTAGGATTTAATCTGCGACTTGATGGATTCAAGAACTGGAAAGCCTATGCCCAGTGGGCCAGCTCGATTTCATTTTGAGAAAGTTTTGTTTATTCTGAATAAATTGTATTTTCTCTCTCAATTCAGAACTTTTTGAAATATGTATTAGTACTAAATTGGTGGGCAGTCGTTGTAGCGCTAATTTTTCCCTCTTGTATAATGTGATCTTACAAATTCAGATGCTTTTTCAGGTCAAAATGTTTCGCATTATAGTAGAATACTTACAGTATGCAAATAAGTTATTTATTGCATATTTTCAATCCATCCAACATGCAAAACATCTAGAACCTCTCTTCTAGAATAGCTCACGTAACAAACAGGATTTTCTTATGGGAGATTAACACTTTTGGGGAAGTAAAGATTTAGAGCAAAAAAGGGGGACGGAGAGGAATTGATAACCTAACCTAATTTCATCCCCACCTCACCCCAAAGTATTCATAAAATTTTAAACACAGAACATGCTATATACCTTCCTTTACTGTTGATTTGTTGATTCCCAAATGTCGCTTCCTGCCAGGTTTTCGTACTCTGTGAGGAGGTTTTGTTGTCCCACTTTCATTGTTATTAGGCTCATTATCACATTTGGTCACAGTTTCTGTAGTAATGGAAGGTTCTTCTGGCACGGTTTCTGAAATAAAAAAAAAAAGTTAGAAAATAAATCGGGCGCGTTTATTTTCTAACAATTATACTCACAATTTTCACGATTAAAAAGAACTTTCAATCAATCTTTTATTTAAAGTTGTAGTTTACATGAAAAATACCGAGAGCCTGTTCAGGTAAAGTACTAGTTCTGCTGGCATGAGTTGGCTGAAATTTTATATCCGATTATCATTTGCAATATAAAGGGCTCTACAAAAGTCAACCATTTATACTCATTTAAAATGCTATAAAGACCTATATCAAATTCTATTTGTTTACATTTATTTAAAGTCCTTAGTTTATATGAAGAAAATCAAGCATGTGTTTAGGTAAAGTACCTCTTGTGATTGATGGATTTGGTCCAAAAATTGACAGAGATATACAATTTTGGTATAAGCACCATATATTAAATTTCATCCTTCCAGCACATTGCATTTTTCATGCACATACACACACACACACACACAAATTCCGAAAGAATGTTGTTTTTTTTTTCGGACTTAGGGAGGTCTAAAGCATCAAGATTTACAGCTCGACTCATATTCACAGTGATTCAATTCTTGTCGGTTTTCCCATGAACTCAAAGGAGCTTTTCCTTTCTTATGAGAGAGGTATATGGCATATCGTTGGTGATTCATGAGACTGAACTGAAGTTAAAAAGTTCACCCCTTTCGCATGACCTTGATGCTCGTAGTGCACTCTCCTCGTCCCATGGATCGCAGTCCCCTCGCTCTCCCGTGTTGTCCACAGATGCTTGTCTCAGGCAAGGATCTGCCTCGCCTCACATTCAACAAGCCCAATGTATATGCACCTTAAGACAAACTTGACAATCTATGGAATGCCTATTAACATAAGTATGTGCAAATGATTTTATTTTAGATAATGCCTTGAAATTTGCCTTTTGTCAAAATTCTAACTGGCTTTTAATTTGAAATTTTATATAGTATACTTGCAAGTGGCAAGTACATAATTAAATGCTTTTCATAATTAATCTATCAAGTTTTTATCACAATTTGTATTTTAAATCTTCGACTTAATTTTTGCTTACAGGGATAGTGCAGCTGATCGGCACTTTAGCCAATGGCCCCAAATAAATCGAAGTGTCGAGTTTTATTTAGAAGTGGCAAAAGTCGATGTCAAAAAAAATCATGTTCACACCTTAATCACCATTCTCAGCTATTCTTGAATTAACCTTAAGAAGCTTTAAAGTATTTGGATCATTTTAATATAAATATGATGTATTCATTTATCTTTTGGAAGTCACTGTACAGGTAATTTTTTAAGCCATAAATGACTCGTCATACACAACTTTTCATATTAACATGATAAAGTTTTAAGGCTGGACATGTATCTACAAAAAAAGTGATGCGAAAACCGACACCAAAAAGTGTTACGGAAACAGTTTTCCATTGTTGTTGCACGTTTAACCATTGTTGGCACCAGCTTGAAGCACACGCCGGAACTGAAAAGACACGTGCCCATTGTTGTCCGAGCAACAATTTTTATTTAAATCTTTACTACAGAGATATTGTGAAATATATTGAAAGTGTGGTAACAGATAGCGCAACTATACTTCGCTGTCTTACCTAGCCATATAATGGCCTAATGTTTTGCTTTCAGCGTTTTGAATGAAGACTAATGAATCCTAGTGTATAGGAATAAACTCATTTCCATTACAATAAATACATTTTATTTTTCACAATTTAATTCTTAATTTATTATTTTGAAACATTTAGATCTTTTGATGTTTTTGAAGTCTTCAACTTATCCATAATTTACGCGCTGGTTGAATTTATATGTGCTTTGAAGTGCTTAATTTATTTCTACAAATTCCTTTCCCTCTATAGTTAATAATAACTTTCCGGCTAAAAAGAGCGTTATGGGTGATGCAATAATTTTAATTTTTCGTCATACAAAATACACTTTTTTTAAGATTTTTAGATACTGCGAAAAGCTTGCAGGTGCCGTGTTTGTTGTCCCGCACTCGATTGTGAGCACAGACGCGAGTAAGGAGAGGAACTTTAAGTATAGATGCTATGTTTACTCGATGTATCGAGAGACTCAATAATCGTGCTTATATTTCATACTTCAGTTATTCTAAGCCCTTATTCAGTATTTCCGATGTACATGATTCTGTAGATTCGTCCATTGATAAATAAATAAAAGGTTTATATTACTGTATTTATTTTAAAGATCTAAACGCTGAATTACATTTATATTTAAACTCAGAACTAGATTAAATTATCTTAGACATACATGTATTTAATTTAGTTGATAATTCAAAAATGCTTGTTTCTTTTTTTTTTAATATAAAATATTAAATGAATGATTATATTAATTATTTAATGATTATTTAAACTTACATACAGAAATTTGGGAAATATGGATGCCATTTAGACACACGTAAAATTTCCAATAGAAATATAGATTGCCCTTAATCAAGCTTTCAAACCTATGGCACTTCTGTACACAGATGACATTTATTTATGTAATCCGTGCTTCTGTTTGCAAAGGAATTTATTTATGAAACTTTATGGAAATTATCAGGATTTTCAGGTTTAAATATATAAATTCAGGACGTTTAAGGATGGTAAAAAAAAAATTAAGGATTTTCAGGAATTTCAGGACAACTCCGACCCCTGGGTTTTAGCAGGGGAAAAAATTTTTGAGTTGGCAACAGTGTCCTCGTGGCTAAGAAAAATACGAAAGTGGCTAAATAGTGGCTATAAAAATAATAATTCCAGATCCATCTCTGTGCTTATCATATTTCATGGTTTTGTGTTTGAGGTTAAGTTATTTCGTTAAAAGTATATTATCTCAACATATTTCCAGTAAAATTACCTTCAAGCTTTAGGCAATTTAAACAATGATGGGTTTGAGTAGTTCAGTATCACAGTTTTTCAGCAACATTTATATAATAAGAGAATTGCTACTTTTGAGGGAGAAAATAAATGAAATAGCAGATTCAAAAAAAAAAAATATATTTTTAATACCTTGAGCAGAAGATGGCTCCTCTTTAATGTTTTCAACAGGCAATGGAGAGATATTTTTTTCCGCATCATTTGCCAGTTTTCTTTTCTTCGGTCCATCTTTTACAGTACAATCAAATCCAAATGATCCTTTAATCTCTTCTGGATTTATAGCTGACCCACTCTTTTCTTTGGGTACAATTTTTCTTTTCATAGTAGATGTCTGTTCACTTGGTTTTCCCTGAGATGGTGTTGCTGAAGATTTAGATTCAGAATTAGCATTTTTATTAAATAAATGTTTTCTTCGTCGGCCACTTAATTCTTTTGCTAAGGCAGAAAACTTCCTCTGCCTTTCCCCTCTTCTAACTGGAGTGCTCTCCACTGGCTTATTAAGTGTTTTATCAGTAACAGGTACTTCTTGAGAGACTGACTTCTCTATTTCAGGTGTAGTAGTTTTAACAATTTTCTCCTTAGTATCTTCAACTTTTTTCGGAGAGGCTTCATCCTGTATTTTACTTTCTGGAGTTAATTTAGACGTTGGTTTGTCACCGTCACTTTTACGCCTGACATGGGTTTCTTTTTTATTGCTTTTATTGTGGTAATGTTTCATGTGGGATGCTAACAGTGATTCTTTTCGAAATCCTTTGCCACATTCTTGAATTGGACACTTGAAATGATTATGATCTTCTTCTATGATGAATTCTTTAGGAGCCACTAAAATAAAGCAAGAACAAATTTGAAAAATAAGATGATGAATAAAAAGTTTAAAGAAAATTTATAATTTTCAAATATTTTTACTACATGTTGCAATTCATTTTTAATTTGTTACATTATTAAAGAACTTTAAAAACAGTTTTAAGTTTTTTTTAGAAAATTTTCTATAGAAAGTTAAGCTTTCTGAAATTTGACTCATCCATATAAATGTTTCTTTGAGGATTTCAAATGTTTTGCACACTCTAAGATTAAATTGAATTGCACGCTATTGAGAAGTCTCAATGCAGAGCTGGTTGAGGTGTACACTGACAGTGCCCCACCATATGAAACTGCTGCAAAGTAGCGCAGATGCTTTGAATGTGGCCAGACAAGTGTTGAAGATGACCCACAAAGTGGCCGACTGTCTCTCAATGAAGAACGGACGATTGCTTGCAAGTGGAGACTATGGTGCTCGGATACTGGCGAATGACAGCTGACACGAAAGCACAGGTGGTTTACATCAATCGTGGGTCTGTATTCAACATCCTGCACAACGTGCTGCACACAATAAAGGTTCCAGTGTGTTGGATTCTGAGGCTGCTTATGCCAATGCAAAAAGATTGCTGAAAGGCAGCAGTAGCAGAAATGTTGGAGCTCTACAATGCTAATGTGGATCATTTCTTTGAGTGCTGATCACCATGGATGAGTGCTGGGTATACCACTATGACTTAGAGACAAAGGAGCAGAGCAAACAGTGGAAGCACAGCAAGTCACCACAATCAAAGAAGGCAACGATGCAGGCATCATCGATGAAGGTGATACTCTGCATCTTTTGGGACTGCCAAGGTGTTCTCCTGACCAACTATGCCTAAAAGAGCCAAACAATCACCGGCAGTATTACTGGGATCTTCAAAGTTGCAGGTGGCCATCAAGAAGAAACGTCACGGGAAGCTAAGCTAACCAAGGGCATTCGCTTGCTCCATGACAACACGCCCGTTCATTCAGCGCAGAAGACAAGACTGCCACACATGCAGCTGCATTGGGCTATGAAATTCTGCCTTGCCCCCCCGCCCCCCTTTACCCAGCAGACCTGCACCCCATGACTTCTTCCTCTTCCCTCAGATGAAGAAACTGCTTTGTGGACTTCTACAAAAATGGTCTCTGTCAGGTCATCCATCGTTGGGAGAAATGCATGAAATTGTGTATTGCTTAAGTTGAAAAGCATTAACTCTATCACCAGGTATCATGGCCCCATCTCCCTTCTGTCACAGTGATTGTATGAACTTTATGAACACCTCTCGTATGCTGAAAACTTATTTGCAAGATTCACCGGAAATTTTGTTTTATTTCTTGATTTCAGGAATTTTTAAAATACCCTATGAATCCCGAGAAATTTAAAACTGCAGCAAAAAGAATAATGTTGAAATTTTTCCTAAAATTTTTATTCACTTAGGAATATTGTATATCATAGCATTATTTTTCTTTTCTTGATTAAAGAAAGAAATAGAATTATGGTAGAATCGCAATTATCCGAGTTAATTGGGACTGAGACTACCTCGGATACGAAAAATCGGATAATAAGAAGATTTAGTATTAATGGGTTACAAAACTTGATAACTAGCTGCATTAATGTACAGAAAGTGCTTATTTAACACCACATTACAAATCCTGAATATGTAATTAAAATGGTAAGATTAAAAAAAAAATACTTACTTCCACCACTAGGCTTCCTCTTCTTTGTATTATCTGTGAAAAATAGCCAATATATAAATAAGTCAATCTTAAGAATGGTTTTTAATTATTGCAATATGCTAATTTCATTAGTTTCTTATTATTAAAAAAATGTAAAATCAAACAATATCTGACAAAAAAGAAAACAATGTCTCAACACCGATCTAAATTATATTTTCAATCATATATTTTTTACCTAAGAAAAATTTTGCAGATACTTTATAATTTTCAGATTTTAATTTAACCTAAAAACCAATGCTCCGATTGAGCAATTAATTATAGGGCCAAATTATTCATTCTTCTGACTGTCTTATTATATCTTATTCTTTTCCATTTGATATGATAATAAACTATTCAACTATATTTCTCAATCAATTTTGATTAAATCCCTAAAAAGGGAAGCTCAGAGAGTGGCTAACGGTTTTATCTTGAATATATATAAGATAAAACTGGATGGACCTGGATTAACGACTGCTGTATGATGGTTGCAGCAGCTGGGAGGGGGGGGGGGGGGTTGAAGATCGTGGCTCACTGATGGTCACCTATCCAGTGACTAGCTGTACCTGATGTTGCTTAACTTCCCTGAAGTTATGTGTTCAGTGAAAGCCCACCAGGCCACGGCCTCCCCCAGAGATTTAATAGAATAGAAGATTTAATCAAAACCAAGTGAGAAACATAGTAGAGTTATAAAAATGCGATCATTCAGAATGATGATACATGACGCTACATTTGATTCCATTATCATTAGCAGTGATTTATAATGCTGAACTTAGAAGTCCAAACTTTCAAGACATAAAATCTAAGCAAGCCATTTTTTACCTATTCTTGGGATTATTTTGTTACAGAAAATAATGCCATTATAATCAATAAATGTATTTATAACACCAAGCTTACATAATAAATTTCTTGACAATCAGTCCAGAAACAACCAAGTTATAGTAAAAAAAAAAATCCTTTACAACTCAAATATTATAAGATTTTTTGTTTTAATTGTATAGCATTTTTTTTAATCACGTATGCTTCAAGCTAAAAAATACTATTGCTCAAAGTTTCCATCTTCATTTCTTGCTGGCTGTTTTTAAGCTTTGTGGGTCATGTTTAGAATAGTAGACAGAGGCAGCAAGAGATTAACCTCCAATCGAGCTCAGGACAAAAATTTCCTCAGTCCCTATTTTTATGTGATTAGAAATAATATTTTTTCTAATCTTATCTTAGGGCATAGATGTTCGTATTTCTTCCTTTACTAACAAGCTTGGAAGATCAAGCACAGCCTCAGTAGGCTAATTTCCCTGCTAGATTAAATTTTAAACAGATCCAATGGTTATTTAACATTCTCAACACTGAAAAGGGAAAAGAAAAATAGAAAAGATAGATAGGTCTTATATAAAAAGGCCCTATTGGATAATACATGCCCAAGAAATTTATCTTCTTTTCTATTCTATCATCAGTCACAGGGCAGAACAGGGGGTCTATCTACAATTTCAAAATCCATACCTATTTTTGTGAAAATTTGATCTGTAACTATTAAAAACACCGAGTTTAATAAAAAAAAATATCTTATTTTATTTATTTGAATTAATATTATTTACGTTGATAAACACAGTTAAATTTTGTGAAGGTACAGTTTCCGAGTAAAATAATTTTGTGAAGGTACCCTTAAACAGTATCAAATTGGCCCTACATAGACCCCTGTAGAGGAATGGTAAAATGGTCTCATAAGTCTTTTGTTCTTTAATAAAAGACAAGAAGAAAAATGTATATCCATGCTGCTTTGGAGTTACGTTTTATGCGACAATGGCACTCCATGACTTAATCTCATGGTCTTTAGACAGGCGAACCTCAAAAATCATGGAGTTTATCTGTCTTCTAGTGTTAATAACAATCCATAGTTTAGCATCATTTGTTTGCAAAGATTAAGTAAAATGTGGGAGGTTTGAATGGAACACCTTGTATTTCATAAGAAGGCATTAGAAAAAATTAAAAATTAATAAATATCCACCCATTTTCTTTTATTTTTAAATTTAATCTTTAGATGCAATCTATAGAATCACTTTTTCTGCCTGAAAAATGCTATGAAATTTATAAAAATATATTAAAATTTCATTAGGGCTATACAGCATGAACATGAAGTCTTTATCTGATAAAGAAAAATTAATATGAGGAAGAAAAAAAAAAAAGTTTGTCTTCACATTGTTAGTACATTTCAACATGTGCACCTTTTGTAGCTCTGAGATCAGCCAGACTCCTGTTTCCCAACCTGGGGGGTCATGAAACCTTTTCTGGGGGCTCACCGAGCTAGGATATTTTGAGATTTTTTTTTTATTTCGCCATGTACCAACGTGTTAACAAGGGGGTCTTAACTTTTAGAAAAGGGGGTCACGATTCAAAAAAGATTGGGACCCACTGATCTAGATGAAATTAAATTTCTCACCACATATTTATAAACTTATCTTCTGTTACCATCAACATCACATCCATTATTCTTGCTTTTAATGTGCTCGCATCGGGGGCCGGTTAGCAAACCCTGTATCCTTAAGCTTCACTTCGGCTCCTACCATACCAGTAGTTTAAAAACTTTTTGAGATGGAGATCATAATACAAAAAACCATATGCATCTATCTGACATAGTTTTTTTATTACGGAGGGTTGATTCAGATAAAATGAGACGACTTTAAACGCCGCGTATGACCTTGACGGAATGTGATATGCATGACTCGTCCACTATTCATGGGGATTAGCTTTGTATACACTTGTTGCTGTTATTTGGGACATTTCATGCTGAAACATGGCTTCCAAAATCACAGCTTTTTGGGAAGGGTATATGTTTGGCCTTTACGACGCTAACTTCAGTCTTTCGTGCATTGTGGAATTATGCAAACGAAATGGTATTGTGGTATCCAAAGTACTGTGGGTCGAATAATCAAAAAGAACAAATTGCGACCATCTAATGAACGTGGACGAGCAGAGAAGCAGACCAGAAACAAGCCCCAGCCAACACGCCCAGCTCAGGTGGTGCGAGAAATCCGTTCTGAAGTGCTGAAAGAAAATCCCCCACACAGAGATGTCTAGCCCAAAGGAAAGGTATTTCACAGGCAACAGTCTCCAGAATAATTCATGACAATCTTGGGCTGGAGCGACGTTATAAAGCGCGCGGTCACAGGCTGTCAGCCAGGCACGTGCAGGAACGATTCACCAACGCCAGAAAACTGTATGAAAACCATCTTGCAGGTGACCGATGGAAGTGGGTTGTCTCCTTGGATGAAGCTTGGGTGTACCTCGATGACACCAACAAACCCAGGGCAATTTACTATCGCGAAAGAGGGGGCAAGGCCAGGTCCGATTTTGTCCGAAGGTGCAAGGAAAAGTTTTCAAAGGGCTTCATGGTGGTTGCCGGATATTGCTCACGTGGACTGCTCACGATTCGTCGGCAGAGTAATGTAATGGACCACATATATCGTCGGCAGGATATCCCACGTCTGTACCCTGGTGAGCAATCAAAAGTTTGGATCCACATGGACAAGGCATCAAGCCAATCTAATCTTGGAAGATGGAACAGGAGACGGGCGTACGAGTTATTCCCTTCTCTCATGTGCCTGTAAAATCTCCTGACGCATCACCGATGGATTTCTGTGGTTTTGGTCTCCTGAAACGACGGCTCGGAAGTCGCCGACCAAGAACCGTTGAGGTGCTATGGAAAGTGTGTCAGCAGGTGTAGAACGAACTTCCCATGGAGTCCCTCAAACTCAGCCTACTTCAGTGGAAATTACGGTGCCGGGCGATAGTCCAACAACGTGGTTCTCACATCGAACATGGTGGCGCCATGGTGTTACACCATCGTAACAGAACTGCAAAGTCATCTCATTTTATCTGAATCAACCCTCTGTATTATTAATTTTTCTTTATCAGGTAAAGAGCTTAGATTCTTTATCACCCTGTGTTACTCTTACGTTGCAACAAAATTTAATTTTAATCCAGATACTAAAGGCAAAGGGAAATGCAGCAAAAAACTGAAGATAATTTTCGTTTTAAATCAACAAATTTTAAATCAAATTATTTTCCTTGTAACAAGAATACCACTACATTATGTATTATATAGTTTTTAAATTTCAGAAATCTAGATAATTTCCACGTTAAACTATTTGTCTCAATTGATTTCATTCAAAGGACTAATTTTTTAATTTGAGATCTTAAATACAGAGTGATCCAAAGTCACACACATCGAAATAATAATAAAAACAGACGGCATTAAGTAATACTATTTAATACTATTTGATATAGTATTTACACAACTCATGTATATTTTTACAAATATAAAAGTTTCAAAATAGCCGATGAAACTTTTCAACTATCACACTATTTATAGACAATCGAATTTGGATGTGCACGACTTTTGGATCACCCTGTAGATAATCAATCCAAAAATAAATTTTATTAACTACAGCATTTGATTAAACAGCCTTTTACCTTAAGAAACACGAACTGAGAATAAGCACTGTAATTCAATTTTATATGGAATATAGCAAACTTTCTTAAAGAAAAGAACCATCAAACATAATCTTTTTATGTCCATCATGGTCTGAAGTAACATAAAATACAGTGGAAGTAGATACAGGGATCTTGAAAAGCACTACACTAAATTTAATAAGTGCACTGAAATGCATTAGCACATATTAAAATTACTTATTGCTTTTGCTTTTCAAGATGTCTGTCTCTCTATATTCTTTTATATCAAAATAACAATGAAATAGATCACATTTTATACATTTAGTGTCACACCAACAGATCCTAGAAAAGTTGGGTGTTCCATTTGCTGTTATTTAAAGGAATAATATATTTATTGTTTGAATGTATCATGTGCATACAATATGCATGCATCCTCTGCAAAAAATGCATATGGAAGGAAAAACATAATTAAATATTAAATTAAACATGTTAATATCACCCTTAACCATATAAAAATCATGTAAAATTGAACTTCAGTAAGAAGTGTAAATTTTAAAAAGGGGGGTTCAGTCAAAATAACTTCCTCATTATACCTTCAGCACTTGTGTTTTCTTCTGAAGAGACTGAAGGTTGGGAAGCTAACTCCTTTGATGGGGAATCAGCATTATCAACTGGAAAATGATTTTCACTTTATAAAAGGAAAACATTTAAACAAATGGAAAGAAAATACATGTACATAAAATAAGATCATGATATTTTAAAATATACATATGTATATAATAGAGTTTACAGACCTGAGGGTGGACTCCCAGATTCCACTGAAGTGTCTGCATTTTTTTTGTTTTGATTAGATTTTTTTGGTTGTTCACTTTTCTTGAGGGGAATTAAAAAAAACAAACAAAGTTTTTAAAACAAATTATGAAAAAAATAAATAAATAAATAAAATAAAGAATCTTAATGAATGAAATGATTAACAAGCTTGGCCAATTCTGATTGTTAACATAAAAGAAGTTTTTGATGAAAAGATAACTAATCAACTTTGCCAATGTATATACATAATCCCAAATGCTAACGTATTCTAAATTTGCAATCAACATTGAATCTAATTTCTATGTATAAAGTTTTTAGCATCGTGGATAATTAAGAAATCCCATCCAGACATTTAACTGACTATCAAATTAAAGTTCGATAATAACCCTAAATGATATGATTTTCATCATAACTTCTGACCAATGATTATCATGTAAAAAATACCGCCTTTTCTATATTTACTGCAATGTAAGGGCATATGAACATATAGTAAAGATTGAAACTTGATTTAAACAGATACCAGAGATCTCTGGATTATCAACGGGAGTGTTATCTAAATTTATTTATCTCTTTGCTTGCGTTTAACACATTTCTTTCACATAATCTGCAATGTTCCCTAAACTATCTTATTATCAAATCAAATTATTAAAAATTAATGTCTCTATAATGTCCAAAAATTTATATCCCAATTGATTTAACAGCTTTCGTATGAGAATAAAACAATGTAAAATAAAAATTAAAAGCTAAAATTCTGAAAGAAAAAAAAAAAAAAAACTGAAAATATTTTACCTCTTCATCAAACTGCTGCTGGCGTCGCTTAATAACTGCTGGTTTCTTTGAAGTCAATTTTTCGTTATGATTTCGTTTTGCTTGAAAGATACCACCAACAAGTAGTTTTTTACGTTTCATCATGAAACCGTAAGATGATGATGGAGATACCGTGGAAGATGATTTCTCTTTTTTATATGACTTCAACATTGGTTTTGTACGACCATTTCTTTCACTTTTATCTCCATTTTTTCCTTTAGATCTGTTTGATGAAGTCTCATCAACAGCTGAAGGAGAATCCTTTCTAACAGATGCTTTATTGACTTTAAGAAAGAAAACAAAAATCTAAATTACAATTAGAGAATTTAAAAATTACAATTCTAAAATAAAATAAAAAGCAGCATCATTACAAATCTTCATGAAACCTATTTCTCAAGAAATTTAGGGGAAGCAATTAAAATTTTGATACTTAAATATTATTTACTTGAGGTTACTTAAATCTAGATACTTAAATTTTTATTTAATGTCCAGATTACTAAAAACTATAGATTGCACATAAATATTAAATAGAAAAAAATTATCTTAACATTTAAACTGTCCATTTTTCCCCATGAAACTAAATGTTAAGTTTTATACAGTGGTTAAACTTAAAGCTTCTAAACAATGGCATCTGAAAAACAACTATGATTAAATTGAACAATGTCCATTTGTCATGAGAACAGTAATTTTGAAATGAATTGTTTCATTTTATTATTAGATGAAACTCAACCTTTTAAAATAAATTTGCATTCAAGACATTTTAATTTTTAACACAGAAACAAAATTAACAAATTTTCAATTTAAGTCAGACCATTAAAATTAGAAACTTTTTAAAAGACAAAAATTGAGTTAAATAATTACAATTAAATTAAATAAAAATTTAGTCTACTTGAAATATAATTCTTTCTTTAAAAAAAAAGAGCTGTGCAACTTTGAAAGATTCTGTAACTAAATTGGGTAACTACAGCAAAAGCAAAGTTCCTTATGGAACAGTAAAGGAATAACACAATTTTGAACAAATACCATTATTATAAATCAATATTTATTTATTATTTTTTTCTTGTAATATTTATTTATTGATACAAGTTATATATCACATTATATTTACTACTGTATCAATACTAGTAGCAATATCATAAATTATAAAAGTAATTTAATAAAGGTAAAATCAACAGATTCATAGAAAATCTAAAGTGGGTTCTAAGCATGGACTATGCTGAAAATATAAATTAAATGGGTTAATCTAATTTTCATACTATCCCTTTAATACTTTAACTCATCAGGCTGATGAAAATAAAATTACTCCATAGTAGTGGCTCATCATCAAACCATGGAAGAAATATAACAATTGATGAATAAACTACAACTGAGAAGTATAAAATCCAGAAGAAGTTCAAAATTAAGCCACACATTAAAAAAAATTATTTTAATAAAAAGCAAACTAAAGGCTTGTAAAAATTAAGCCATTCTAAAGAAGAGGAGAGAAGATCCCCTTCACTGCTTGATGCTTAGAACTATTTACAACAAGAATTATAAAAGAAAGTGGAGCTTTGGAAATTTGGGGCCTATAAAAAGGAAACAACTTGTAAATTTACTTTAGGTTAGAAGATTATAATAAAGATGACATCAAGATATTGAATGTTTGTTTGTAAATATTGCTTATACAGAAACAAAGGTCAAAAAATGAAAAATAATTTCTTGTCTATTCTGTAAATAAGTACGATTTGAATTAATTCTCATCTGAGATTGCAATTGCTTTGGACGAAAGAAATCAGTTGGATGTCTGTTAGCTGGATGTTGCCAAAGCTTTTGATTCTGTCAACCAATCTCTGTTATTGACCAAGTCACACCACTTAAGTCACATCACTATAGCATGGCTTCATTCAATATTGCAGAATAGACATTTCTTTATTACCAATGCTATTTTGTTCAATCAGGAGTGGCATACCTCAGGATTCTCCTTTAGGCCATCACTTTTTAATTTCTTTATGGGTCCAGTTTCAGCTCTTATGTCTGCTGATAGTTTAAAAATCTGTAGTAAAATTTCAACGTATAGTGATGCTCTGGCTCTTCGGGTGAAAATTATTCAGGATAATAAAATTGGTATTTTGATAATGGTTTAAAGATCAACCTAAATAAATCTAAAATCACCCGTTTCTCTGATTAAAAATTAAAATAATTTTTCAGCATTCACATTGGAAACACTTTAATTATTTTTCTCTCAGAGACCCTGGAGTCTGGTATAATTCAAACGCCACCTTTAGCAGCCATACTGATCGTTTGAATCTAGACGTGACTTGGCGAGTGGGCAGTCTTAAACGTCTTGCTATTTTTTATCATCAACCCTGTATTATTTGTTCTATTTGAGTGTTGTTTTTTTGCCTTGAATTCGTTATGGTCTTATGCTGCCCTGTTCTAGTTTTGTGATAGAGAACTCAATAATTTAGATAGTACTAATAGGGACAAGGTTACTTTCTGCTCTCTTGATGGATTTGTACACTGTTTATCTGTTCAATTTTCTTGCAAATATTTTAAATGATCATACTGATGCACCACATCTTTCAGCCTCAATAGACTTCATAATTCATGTTAGTAGGGGAAGCAGCTTGAAGTTATCTGTCAGATTCTACTTTTCATCAACGGGATGGATTGATCCTGTGACTAAATTAATACAGCTACATAATGATTATGACTTTTCAATTAATGTTTTTAATGTTGTTGAAATTTTTATCTAACCCATATATTAACCCCATTTTGGGCTTTGCCCGTTAGGGAACAATTTCTCTTTTCATGCTCTCTTCTATAGAGATTGTGGATGAGAGATGCTTGTTGCTATAGTATAATACAATACAAAATTTTAAACTTATGTTATCAATATCTTTAAATATATATCATAAAAAAGAAGTATTACTTCAGATATATAAAGTGATAATAATTTCTATTAATTGTGAAAAATCACAAAAAACAAAAGGTGTGAACATGATTATTACATTCTCCTTGAAAATAAATCATTTAAAGAAAAGTTGAAAAATTTATTTATTTTCTTAAAAAAGCAATTATATTTTATTGTAATATATTTTTATTTATTTTAAAAAATTTTTCTGTAAGCAATTACATTATCTGCTACAAACTTTTGAGTAATCAAAATTGTAAATAGTCACATAGTATAATCTCCTATATCAGTCAATAATCATAATATTTACTGCTGCACTTTCAAACAATATTACATTTCTAAGACAAATACACTATATATAAGATATTCAAACAACATCTTTTAAATTCTAGGGGGTAGCTAGTCAATAATAAGGTTTATGTTTAGATTTTGTTTTTATTTATTTATTTTTAATACAAGGTGAAAACATAGTTTTTTCCCTGATAAGAATAAAAAAAACTGTCAGATAAAAAGTTTTTAAAATGCTGGTTTGGTAGGATAAAGTGATGTAGGTGGCATTAACATTGATCATATTGAAAATGGTGTCTATGAGAGAACGGTTTATTTGGACATGCTGCAGTGCTATCTAGCATCTCATTTAGAGGAGTATCAACCATGAGCAATTTATCAACAGGACGGTGCGTCACATTGGGCATTATCAATTCGTGAATTCCTGATTCAACTTTTCCCAACCGATGGTTTGCTGGTCCTACAGCATGGCCCCTCACGTTCTTCGGATATAACACCCTTAGACTTTTGCCTATGGGGATACTTTAAAGATAAAAGTGTATGCTACACCAATCCCCGACGTGAACACATTAAAGGCAAGAAGAAGAAGAACAGATGCAAAATTGACAGTAACAGAAAACATGCAGGCGAATACGTGGCGAGAAATTGAATATCACCTAGATGTTTTCAGAGCTACGAAAGGTCACATGTTGAAGTGTACTAACGATGTGAAGAAAAACTTTTTGAGATGAAGATCATAATACAAAAAACCGTATGTATCTATCTGACATGTTTTTTTTTTATTATTAATTTTCTTTATCAGGGAAAAGACTTTGTGCTCACCCTGTATAATAAAATAATTTAAAATATTCAATGCTGTTTATCTTGAGATTTAAAAATATTAAAATATCATTAATATTCAACTTCTAAATATTATAATAGTATGTCAGATAATAAATTACACTCCATTTATTTATTTATTTATTTATTTATTTATTTATTTAGTAGTATAGATTTTTGAATTTGAAATATGGCTCATCATTTTCAATGACAATGTATTGATTATCTTCTTCCATAGTTAGTACAATACTTGCAGAAGAAGAAAGTGCTGAAGTACTTGCATTCCCTATCCTCTTTCTCCAAGCACATTTATCTCCAGGGGTAGCACAAAGCCAAGAAAAACTGTTTTAGAAACTCACAAGGGAAAAAAAAAGAGGAAGTAAACAAATCCTAATTCAAGATATTATTAATACCACAATGAATGAAGTATCTGGCTTTCATTTTAATTGTCTTTGACTCAAATCATTTAAAAAAAAGAATTGAAATTTAATGAAACTCTAACCTTTGTTTTCTTTACTTTCACTTCGGCTTCTTGATTCCACACTTTTCTTTTTTTCTGCAACTGGCAAATTAGTGTTTTTTGATGATGGTGGTGTCTGAAAGTTTCAAAAAAATATTTAAAATATTTTAATTTATTACAACTTTTCATACATTAAAGAGTTAGTCTACTTAAAGAACACCTACTTGATGGGTAGAGGAGTCATCCTTAGTAATTTTTTGAATGTTAGCCAATTTGACTAATTTTTGAATTCCATCATCATGAAACATTACTTCACAAGTTCCTAACAAAATCATAACAAAAATTTTGCTCTCTTAGAATAAAATATAATAAATAATAAAAGAAACAAAAATGAATGTTTAAATCAAACTTTCAATTCAATATTCTCTCAAGAAAATATTATCAAGTGAGTGGAAAGAAGAAATAGCCGGACAGACCAAAATTAAAACTAAACATTATGCAGTTATGAAATTTTTTGTTTATTAAGCTGCAGGATCAACGAAACCAGGATGGAGAGAACACTGCAATTATTTACGATTACAAATTTTAAAAAATGATATGTACAATAAATTCATAGTGTTCGAATCACATCAAAAAAGCAGTTTCTTCATTAAAACAATATTATTTTTAAATGGTGTGGCTCTGTGAAGCCCTTTTTTAATTATTACAATGTTAGCCAATGCATTTTGATTTTAATCTTAGTTAAGGCAAAAGAATAATGACTTCTTCATGAACAATTTCAATTTTTTTTAAAAAATTTTCTGTTTTTAAGGATAACAGTACCTTTTTTATTTAAGAAATGGTTAATTTATATCTTATACCAATTAGAGCCGAACCTCGTTATAAGGATATATTCGGGTCTGGAAGAAAATATCCTTATAAGCGGATTATCCTCATATCGAGGGTCGACTGTATTTGCATGTTAGTTTAAAACTTTTTAGTTCTAGCCAAATCTTGCATAATACGTTGGTCAAATTAGTTGAGTTATTTATTTGTTGTTATTCACAAAACAATCACTTAATTTCTGTAGTCTTATTAATTTGTTCACAATTCTGCTTATAACACTGATGTTAATTTATTAATTAGGGATCCCATTACAAGTTCTTCTTTTTTATTTAAATATCTCCCCTTTGAATTCAAAAGACAATTTATAAAATTGCAGTATAGCTCTTTATTATTTTTTCTTTACTGTTATTACATGTATCTCCAACTTTTTTATTATTTGAATGTTTCATTTGGTATACACACAAACTCCACATTAATTTCACAATAAAAGATCTTCTGCTTGTAAGATGTAATATTCATGCTTTAATATAAGATCTACAGGATGATTCTGAAAAAGTGTGTATAACTGTAAGCATTGACAGATGTGACCAGAATGAACATTTGCTTTTAATATAATGTGGGTCTGAATTTGAACGCTAACTGAGATATGACAGAAAAAAAAATGACGCCACCAAGATCAACAAGTTAATAACTCAGTTCTGCAATGCCTAGAGTAATAAATTTTGGAGGAATAATAGGGTACATAAAACTGTGTATACCGTTAAAATTTGATCGTATTCCAATGAGTAGTTTTCGAGTTACGCATTCACCCCCCCTTAAAACCATATTTTTCAGGTTTAACATTTAATATTGTGGAAAAAATTCAGTGAGAAATGAATTAGATGAAGGTTGGTATTGTTTTACGTGTGTATTTTGATTTGACCTTGCAAGTAATGGCATTTATGAGAATCATTAATGAATTTCTTTTTCACTGTTGACTACATTAAGCTCTCTTTATTCTTAGCTGTTTATTCTTTTGAAAGCAATATAGACTCTGAGTGAGTTTATTATTTATTTTACAGGAACTGCAAGGATATCCTCTTAAAATGGATTTCCGTATACTGTCAATAACTTTGATTTTAGGGGACATAAATAAAAAATTTTCTAAAAATTTTAGCACTTACAGTACACACAACAGTAAACTTACCATTAGTGTTAATGATAACAATTTTTGCTGGATACATTTTGCTATCAACCCATTTAGCCAAAACATTATCACCGATTTTAAACTCCTAGGGATAAATGAGAATTAAAAAAAAATTATGTTAGGCTTGAAGTAATTTAAGAATTGCACCATAATCCATTTCAATAAATAAATTAAGAACTAAGTAATTTTCAATTATCAAGTGTCTATGAAATAAACATTGCAAAATTTTTTCAGGCAACATATTTAAATTACAACAATAAAAGCACTTACATTCCATAATTCTCGTAAGAGAGCAGAGATAGCATTTAGAAAGAAGACTAAATATCCCAGTTAAATGATACCAAACATCCCTTTCCCATACACACGATCCATGTTTCATATGTTGCCATTCTTTTCTTCATACATATACCATTTTTTCAAGTACTCCTCTACTTAATCTTACTACACTTTCTTTTGGCCTTCCTCTCCCACGGATTTCATTTAGTCGATCATTCATCCCTCATTTGTTTTTGTTTTGTTGGGGGCCCCCCCAGAGTGAGGGGGTGCCGTATTAGGGAAATTATCTACCAATAATTGCCTGGACACTATACCAATAAACGGATATCGCAAACACACTTATTTTAATATCTGGTATGTCTGCCTTTGGTCTGAATAACCATCTGTACCCTTTTGTGAGGCATTACTGGTGCTCTGGAACTCTGATGAATAGTCTGCGATGATTTTAGTTTCTTTGTGCACACAACCTTCTGTTCCTCTCTTGTCATTATCTGAGGCCAGTCTGGATGTTTTTTTGTGCTGGTAATCATCACGTGTTGATTTTGTATGGCTTAGCAAAGTAGTGTGGTCAATCCATCACAGCACCTCCTTCTTGCATACATGTTTATCTGGCGTTCTCATCACATGTCCAAACCATCTGATCAAATGTGATAGCTCTCAATGATTCCATTAACCCTCTCTTAAATTCACTCAATTTCTGTCGTTTTATTATGCTGTCTCTAGTATCTAGTAGTATTTAGCTTTATTTTAATTGCTGATGAATATTTGAAAATAATAAGATTAAAAATGCCACTTATGAATTCCAAAGGTTGTGCCTTAATTCTCAACAGCAAATGTGAGAACAGCGACAATGAATCCAGAGTTTGAAATACCATATCTGATATTTTATCCTGTTACATTTATAAATAGTGGGTTTCTTTTCTTTTCAGTTTTTTTCTATACCACAGTTTATCTTTCCTCCTTTACTGGTGGATATGTTCATTTTACACTAGAACAAATCGTAAACTTAACCACCTTAAATATTTTAAATTGATGATATTTCGATGCTTTATAACAGGGATGGGCAAACCTTTTTATTAATGATTTTTAACCTTTTCTAAGATTTTAAATATAAAGTGCATGGTTTCCTTAAAAAATGATTTCAGATAATCCTATTTCTGGTCTCTCTTGCACATTTCTAAATAATCTCGTGGACCACATGGAATCCGGTAGTGAGCCACAAAGAAACCGCTGTTTGCCCACCCCTGCTTTATAATAACGTGTTAAAATATTTCCTTAAGAAATAAGACCAAGAAGAATTAATATTTAAAGCAGCAGACCTACCCTTTCCTTTCATTTTAACATCTTAAAGTTTAAAAATTCCATATCACAATTTTTCAGAAACATATACCATAATATAATTCCAAATTCCAATTAAGGTGCTTTTTACCATTGATAGTATCCAATTCACTTTTTATTAATACTCATTCAAATACAACAGAGAAAGACATCTGCTGCCTGATCCCTAGCTGAGTTTACCAGAGACAACCCAGGAATGAAAGAAATGACCAAACATTTCAATAATGGTAAAGAGATGATAATCAAAACCCTGAAATAACTCCAAAATTTGTCCAACACAAGTGTATTTACTATCAGTGAACAACAACACGAAACCACGATTCCTCAATAAGATATTTTAATGACGAGGATATACATTTCGGGGGCTACACTCCCTTCATCAGTGAGTGATTGACAATCGGAAAACACAGAATTTACAAGCAAATGACAACCAATCAAAACAATTACCGATACAAGGGAAAGAAAGCAACCAACCATAACGACGTCAATCACCCCAAAGGTGGGGGGGGGGGGGGGGCTACACTCCATTAAAAGAGCTAACCTTACTCCACTTAATGGAGCCAACAGTCATTACTTGATAAAGAAACTAGAAAGTGGTAGCCAGTCTGCCACTGGCATCGGACCATCATCGCTGTTTAATAGCTGGTTGGATGCCTTGTCTCTTACAATCTCTAAAGTTTCTAAAAAAATATTAGTGCATTTTGAAGGTTATTAATGCGTTCAATTTTCCCTTAATAGTATTAGTGCTTTTGAAGGCTAAAAAAAAAAATACCCTTCAAAAGCACTAATATTATTAAGGGAAAATTCAACGCAGTTACGGACAAAATCCCAGCAAAAGAATGAGTAAACATATTGCTAAATTGTCTAGAAATCTTATGTGGATAATGCAGATGATTAACTTGAGAATAAAATGAAACTCTTTTTCCACAACGAAACAGGAAATGAACAAAAAGAAAAAGACCGAAAATAAAATGAAAAAATACAACCTGAGTCTGTAAGCGCTTTTCGAAAGCTTTGCTTTCATCATTCAGCAGCCAAGGAGCACCTCGAGAGAACTTGAGAGAACTGACTTGGAATAGAACATGCTGAGTATTTATAACGGACAGAAGCCAATCAAGACAAAAAGATCCAACTGAATTTTATAGATTGGGTAAGTGCGTCGCCCATTTGATCAATGGTGATTCGCTAATAGGACCCCTATCTAAGTTGAGTAATAATTTTTTATCTGTTTTTTGAATGGCTAAGCTTTCGAAGGCGTCCAGAAGGTGTTTCTTGTTTATTGACTCAATAAGTTGCTATTTACTCAAACATATTGCTATTTACTCATTTGGTCAGTTCACAAAGAGGCATCACAAAACGAATGAGTAAACATATTGCTTGCATAAAAAACGTAAAACTGGATGTTTCGTCCTTTGCGAATCATATTTTGGGGGAAAAACATGACTATTCTTCTAAGTTATTTGAGATTGTTCACATGTGTAAGGATACCAGATTATTATATTTCTTAGAATCTTTAGAGATTGTAAAAAACAAGGCAACCGACCAGCTATTAAACAGCAATGATGGTCTGATACCAGTGGCGGACTGACTAGTTTTTTTATCAAGTAATGACTGTTGGCTCCATTAAGCGGAGCAAGGTTAGCTCTTTTAACCCCCCCCCCCCCCCCACCGTCTTTGGGAGGTTGATGTCATTTTGTCCTGAACAGCTTGGATTGGTTGCTTTCTTTCCCTTTTCTTGTAATTATTTTGATTGGTTGCCGTTTGCTTATAAATTCTGTGTTTTCCGATTGATGTACATCTGAGTCGTTAAAATATCTTATTGTGGAATTGTGGTTTCATGTTGTTGTATACCGATAGTGGTGTCCACAGTTTTTGGCGTATATTGTTTGTATTTACTATCCTGAAATTTCAAGGCACAAAGCTGTTCGCAGGAGAAAAACAGGTGTGATATTATTTCTTAGCAGAAACTGATAATTTTCTTCTTTGGACTGATCATGATTAAAAAAAAAAAAAATTTAGAAGATCCATCCAATGTTAGTTTGTTCTAGCTTTGCCCATTCATTTTCTAAACAATAAACCAAACAGTCAAATCGATAATATAAAGGAAAATGTTAATTTTCAAATTCTGATGACATTTTAGAAATTTAAAAAGTCCGTACAATCCACAAGGCACATGAGCCAATAATAATATATTTTATTGATTTATTTAATTTTATTTATTTTTTTACAAGTTTCAAAGTATGTGAAAAATTACTTGTTGTAATTTCTGTCTATGTTCTTTTCTTGCTGAAGTTCGTGTAATAGCACGAAGCCGTGGACTATCCATTGATACCCATTCATCAAATCGTGAACTCCAACGTTCAAAATGAATAAGAACTTCATGATCTTTCCAATCAACATCCACGATTTTTGAAGGATACCTAAAAGTATAACAATTTAGTTTTAACAAATAGCTGTTGACTTAAAGATAAAAATGCAAGCAATAAAAATCAATATTAGTAATTACACTGATGAGCCATTACATTATGACTACCTTGAACTTAGAGCAATGAGCTCGCCCAGACACAAATGTGCAATGCAAGCACAGCTCATACTGCTCATAAATCACCAGTGAACTGAGTTTCCAAATGTAGATCTGAGAAAAGCAGCAGATTTATAGACTTCCACAAAGGACAAATCGTGATGGCTCAGCACCTTGGAACGTCAATCTCATCCTGCCTGCTGTCTGCTGTCCACAGCACATTTGATTCCAGAGGGCTACAGTGTCCCAAAATCACCAGCAGCTACAACTATGGTAACCTAGACAATGTATCTCAGCACTTAGTTCAGGGTAACCTGCGTAGCCACTGCCCCAGGCGAATTCCTGCGCTAACTGCACACCATCGCCAACTGTGCCTGCATTGGACCAGGGAGCATAGCAAATGGACCATAGAGGACTGGAAGTGAGTTGCCTGATTCGACGAGTCATGTTTTTGGTTCATCACATGAATGGTCGAATGCAGATACACAGATCTGAATGCATAGTTGGACAGATAGAAGCTGGTGGCAGTGATAATGTGGCGTCGGCGATTTTTCTTGGCCACATTAGGACCCATCATCTCTGACAGCTGTCCGGTATGTTAACATCACGGCAGACCGGGTTCACCCCTTTTTGGCCACAGTGTTCTCGAACAGTTAAGAACTGTACCAACAAATTATGCACTATACTATATGGCCCAAATCAACTCAATGACAACAGATAACTTTGAAGTCATTGTGGTTTGACCTGGATAAACAGATTCATGCTGCCACACAACCACTTTGCAATTTATGGGAACTAGAGGACCAGATACTTCACGATTACCTACCAGCACCTTGTCGAGTCAATGCCTCACCTCTTGTCCACAGTTTGCGGGCAAAAGGTGGTCCAACGTTATATTAAATAGGTGGTCATAATGTAATGGTTTATCAGTGTAAATAAATGAGTCATGATGAATTGAGATGTAGAATGAAACAACAAAGGGGTTAATACAGCAGTTAATAACATTTGAAACTACATTATTTTGAATTATCTATTAAAGACATTACATAATCAAAAGTATGCAAGTTTCAAGCCTTGATCACCATTTCCTCGATAAGTAACTTGTCTGAGGTAGAATCTATGAGATGCAAATGAAAAGCATTATACAGGATGATTCACAATGAATGTAACAAGTTTCATTCACAAGTCTGATTCACAAGTTTGACAGCTTGTTGTGGAAGTCAGGTTGAGCAAAAACTATCTTAAAACCCTAAGTTTTATTCCAATTAGGTAAAGAATTATAACAGATCAAAGTCTTATAAGTATAGTAGCAATGTTTTGAACTTTTAATTAAGATTTAATATAAAAGCATAAAAAGAGTATAAGATTTAGTATAAAAGTCCTCAAAAGATGCTCCCCAAGTTTGAATTGTAAACATGAACTACGCTATCATTATTGCGAATTTGACTGGCATATCAATTATCCATTGCCTAGCCATTTTAGGTGACTCCAAAGATAAAAATCTAATGGATTTAGATCAAGGGACATCAGAGGCCAAGCGATAGGACCTCCACATAAAATCCATCTGTTGGGATACATGCATCATGTTGGGATAATTGCTTTAACTTTAGCTTTGTCAACTAACAAGTGATTGTCAATTATTAATGGATGTTTTTTTCATTTTTAATGATAACTACATGTATGGATTTACTACTGCACTTTCAAAACCTTCAACTATTATAGTTCTATAATAAAGTAAAGTAGGATCTAGATTCATATACCATTTATCACTTAATGACCTTCCCAATAAAATGCCGAGGACTGTTACACTCATTGTGAATCACCCAGTGTATAACATTACTTAATTTTTTTAAAGGTGCCTCAAAACTAAGTTGCATTTGAGGTCTTTCATGTTCCACTTGAAGTAACTGTTATGTTACCGAAATTTCTGGTATATAATATGCACGCGCCCCCCCCCCGTTTTACCCCTCCTCTCGTGCTTTTCCCCCACCCCCCCCCCCTTTTTTTTTTTTTGAGAAAAATCGTATTTTCATTGCTTTTATTATAGGAATATCAAATAATATCTATATTTTATAATTTGTAGTAATAATTTTTTTAACTTTTATTTTTCCTGCATATTATATACAGAAAATTACAATATGTCTTAAGGTTAGAAACCATTTTTTATAAGACGACGCAAATTTTTACAGTAATTAAAAAATAATTTAATGCTAACCATTTCTGCATGAAATCACATGCTTCTAAGCGGCAACCTATTTTAAAATCAATTCCAGGTCGATGCTGCCCTCTTTGACGACCCTTTCCAGATCGCCCAGATCTTGGATTGTCAGGTCCACATGATGAAGTAGGACTGCAAACACTGCTCTCAACAGATGATGATTTTATTTCTGACCTAGAAGAAATCAAATCTTCTTCTAGCAATTCGTTTTCATCTTGAATAGAATCTGATTTATACTTTAATTTCTCATCTTCTTTTTCAATTTCATTTGTTGTCCCTTGGTGTTTTATATCAGTTTCTGAAAGATGATCAGTCATTTCCACATCATTCTCCATCTGACTATTGCTATCATCTTGTTCATCAGATATTAAATCTTGTTTATTTGAAATAATATCTGAAGAGTTATTATTACATGTATCTTTTATTACATCTTCATCTGTAATATTAGGATCTGCTATTGTGCTTGTTCCTAATAATGCATCATTATTTTGTGTACTTTCAATTTCCTTGACTGGAGAATCATTTTCTAAATGATCAGAATTCTGAAGAGGAAAAACGGAAATAAATAAATAAATAAAGTTATAAAAGCAGATTATATAAAGTATTTTTTCATTTAAATCTCTTTAATCCAGAATTGTTGGAACATAGACAAATCAGGTTTTATAAATTTCCGTTTTATAGAATTTTCCAAGATTAACAATGAAAGTAAGAATCAAAAATTAAAATTAATATTTTAATGATTTTATGATTATACTTAAATTACATATGAAAATTACTAAGCTTATTACAGAGCAAAGTGTCCATTTAGACTTGAATATTATTTGAAGTTCATCAATACATTTCCTTCAAGTTAATACTGTATTTGGGAATTATAACTAAATTAAGTGCAATAAAGCAAGTTTTCTGGCTATGTTATTGTGAAAATTCGGAAATAATAAATATACAGTCAAAACTCATTATTACAAATCCGGTTAATACGACTTATCGCTTAATACATTTTTTCCTCCGATCTGATCCCGCAACTTCAATTTTTATACAAATTTAATCATTTAATAGGACTAATTCTGGATAATATGAAAATGAAGAAATTCAGAAAAAATTAGATCTTCAATGTGAAAAAAAAAATATATATATAATAATAATAATCTTTATTGTTGAAAATAATTCTGACTGGTTCTTAGTCTAAACAGATAAGGATTTGACATCTAGGAATTCTGATTGGTTTTCAGTGTTTATATAAACATGGGTATTTCCATGCATTGATGTGAATACTATATAATTCACGGCCCTATTTTTTGATTTCACCGTTTCACGTTTCATTATATTACATTATTGACATGGCTACATAACAAAAGAAGAAACACAGTGATCTTACATTGGATCAGAAGTTATTAAATCTTGATGCTGTAGAGAAACTAATACGAAAGAAAAAAGATTTGGCCAATATTTGTCCATTTTTCCATAAGATATTATACAGGGTGTATCCGAAATGCTGTCACAAAATTTTTATGCACATTCCCCATGGCAAAGTAAGCAAATTAATCCCTATAAACATGGTTCCGAACTCAACCGTTTTCTCGCAAATGTCGACTGAACTTCTGCATGCCCGTGATTTAGTGGCTGACTTCTAGCAGGAGGTGCTACAGCAGGTGTTCAAAATGGTGGCCATTGGCTGCTACACAGGCCTCAACATGTCTGGCGAATGACTGTCACACACATTCCAGCTGTCCTGGCCGGTTCCTGATGTCATCAAACTGAGCTATGATGAGGTCCCACAGCTGAGCAGCAGTGTCGACTGGTGCGGCATACATCTCATCTTTGACATGTCCCCAAAGATAAAAATATATGGGGTTAAGTTTCGGAACATTAATAGCACGTTCCTTCCTCATTATGCATGCAAGTTTTTATTCAGTTAACATTGCGCACGTTAGAAGTCAGCCACTAAATCACGGGCATGCAAAAGTTCAGTCGACATTTGCGAGAAAACGGTTGAGTTTCGGAACCATGTTTATAGGGATTAATTTGCTTAATTTGCTATGGGGGGAAAAAAAATTTGTGACAGCATTTCAGATACACCTTGTATATGTTATTTGTCCATAAGATGAAAGGAAGTCATATACAGTATATAGCGATAATGTTCCACCAGATCTTTTCAATTTGTATAATTCTCTGAATAATGCTATTACAAACAAGTACAGTAAAAATCTCGTTTTAACATACTCCAAGGGAACCAGAATTTTGAATGTTAATCTGAAGTATACATTAAATGGGGGAGGCTGTGGCCTGGTGGGCTTTCACTGAAACACAAGCTCTGTGAAGTTAAGCAACATCAGGCACGGCTAGTCACTGGATGGGCAACCATCCGTGATTCACGATCTTCTCCCCCCCCCCCCCCCCGGCTGCTGTGGCCATCATACAGCAGTCATTAATCCAGATTCATCCAGGGACCCAGCTCGTCGGCTTCTAGCCATACAGGTCCTGGATGGACGTATTGGATTACCAGTACTAATAAGTAAATAAATACTGTTGTGTTTACTCTTTTGTGATGTAGCCATGTCGATAATATAATGAAACAATGACATGTAATTTAACATGAAACAGGGAAATCAAAATGCAGTGAATAGAGCTGTTAATAACGTGTATTCTGAACAATGCATGGAAATGCCTGGTTTACATAAACACTGAAAACCAATCAAAGAATTCCATGTCTCTTCGCTCATTTATACTGAAAGAACCAATCAGAGAATTCAAGATGGCAAATCATGTCTCCTCGCTCATTTATACTGAAAGAACCAATCAGAGAATTCTAGATGACAAATCTGTGTCGCCTTCTTCGTTTGAGACTAAGAACCGGTCAAAATTATTTGCAACAAAAAAAATATTTTTTACAATAAATATCTCATTTTTGGTATTAATTGCTTAATTTTATTCGTATTATCCGGAATCAATTTAGAAAAAATTCATATTAAA
Organism: Rhysida immarginata; assembly: GCA_023313115.1. NCBI lineage: Eukaryota > Metazoa > Arthropoda > Chilopoda > Scolopendromorpha > Scolopendridae > Rhysida > Rhysida immarginata. The sequence continues at coordinate 11,136,208 of JAHWFO010015474.1, forward strand.
CGTCTAATTTTGTATAAAAATTGAAGTCATGGGGTCGGGACCAGAGAAAAAGAACGTATTAAAGTGATATTTCATATTAACCGGATTCATAATAACGGGATTCTATTGCATTGCATTTTCAGGTTATGATCAAATCAAAACATATCCATCAATTCATAATCCCATTTTAAGTTTAGTGCTGCCTATATTGAATGCCAGTAGAAGATAACATCAATTCAGACATCTGCCTGGAGCATTGGTTATGAAAATTAAAAAAAATAAATTGTAATAAAAAGTTCAGTTTTCCAAGACAACTTATATTAGGGATAGGCAAAACAATAAAAAATTTACAAAGTATACTTGTATAGGAGCTCCAGCTTACTTAGGATGCCAACAATCACTGCATTGGCCCTGCCCTAATAAATGAAGAAAATTTTCAAACTTGCTACATTTCTGTTGCAAAAACTGATGGCATAATATTGTCAAAAATCCAAAATTACTCTTCTTAAAACGTTTGGCCTAACCAAACTTTCATATTTTTTAATTCTGGATTAAAGAGGTTTAAGATTTGTTTTAAAAAAATGCAGAACAAATATTACCAAAGAACTCCCTTTTTCTTTAATTTCGACCTTATCTGGATCTTCTTTTTTACAATCAAGCTTTGAATGAGATGCAGTCAAATTTTTTTTGATGCAGGAATCATCTTTCTTGTCATCAGAATTTAAAGTTTTTTCGTTTTTATCATTTGCATTATCGGTTAATAATTTTTCAGTTTCAGTTTTTACTGTTTTCTCAGCCACTTCTGAAGCCGAATCACTTTTTTCAGTCACCTTTAAATTTGCATTAGAAACATCACCTGATACATTCTTAGACTCGGATGGTTCATCTGAATCTTTTTCTGAAGTTTTGATACTACAAGTATCTTTCTTGTTAAAAGATTTAATTTTATCATTTTCACAACCAACAGCATCAACAGAGGGTGAAGGAGATTTTTCAGTGGTTGCTTTTGCAAAACTTCTTTCATTTGTGAAAGACTGTTTTGCAAGAGCTTCTTGTGATTTTCGTCCACTTGTGATTCTAAGGTTGCGTTTATCTTCTTTTTTAAATTTTTGTGAGCTCCTTAATTTTGACTCTTTTGAAGGGACATCCAAATCAGATTGTTTTTCAGTTTTAATTGTCTCAGAGCTCTTATCATGTGATGATAGGATCTCTTCGTCTCTTTTTTTCTCCCATTTTTTATCATTTTCATTGCACTTAACATCTTGCTTCAATGGATCACTTCTCCTAAGACTGGATTTATTTGCATTTTCTCTCTTAGAAAGGTTAAGGAAACAAAAAAATGGAAAAAAAAAAAGAAAAAAAAAAAAAAAGAAAAAAAAAGAGACAAATATATTTAGATGACCAGAAAAGACAATTATTTTTAACAAAATATAGTTCTATTTGATATAACATAGATTATATACAGGGTAATCGAAAATCTTCATCAGTTTTCAAAATTCTATATATTTTTTTAAAATATCAACTTACAGAAGTGGGTCAAGTTTTGACATGGTAGCTTATAAGTTTTGTCAATATTACTTTTACTGGCTACACGGCACATGATACTCAAATTCCTCCCAAGCTTGCTGAAGCATATCTGAGGTCACTTCATTTGATGCCAAGGTCTAAGGCTGTTGGGGCCTAAGTTCCAAAAGGTCTGTGAAAAATCACACCATGCGGCAGTTACTTTTCAAAATTCTCACTTTTCAAAACAAAGGATGCAAAAGGCTTTGGGTTGTGAGGGTCAGCATCTCGACATAAAGTGACAGGAGCTCACTACACCTTTTGGATATGCCTGAGGGAACTCTTGCGACAGTAAAACAATACTTGACGATCCCCTCTTATCAGATGAAATCAATGAAAACTTTTGATACACCCTGCATAATTTGTTGTGCAAGCCAACTTTTATGCTGCATACAAATAAAAAACTGCATTTTATGATCAGCATGCAAATACCGTATTTTACTGTAAATAGGCTGCACCCCCCCCCCCCCCCATCGTCGTTTAATCAAGAATCTATCCTAATTCACTTTAAAGAAATATGCTACAATTTTAGTGTTAAGTATCATTTTATTCTACTAGTCCAGCTGAGCATCAATCACTACGGTGACAACACAAGAAGCCAAATGGCCTCTCGGGTTTAAGACAGACAAAATGCAACCAGACAAAATTCACTCAGACAAAAAACCACAAAGACTGTATTTTGTCCAAGTGGTTGCTTTTTGTCCTGTGGCATTTGATCTGATTACCAATGAGAAGACAACTTTTTGTCGCAAAAGAATAACGATTTTTAAAATTAAGATTTTCTTATACATATGCAAATTTATTCAGAAAAATAATTTAATAGATTGGCCGCAGCATTGATTAGACCGCACACGTAAAAATTTTCACTTTTTTAATTGTTAGGCCGTGGCCTATTTACCATAAAATACGATACAAATATATACAAGTATACATTTTTAAGGTTGGGGAACAGGAACAGACAATTCCATAGCTATATCACTTCAAATTTCAAATTTTTCTAGTTGTTTCAGTTATTGTTGAGATAGTATATACCATGGAATCTCAATAATATATCACAGGAAGGGAAAGGGGGGGGGGGTAACAGAACTTCTTAAAATGTATTATTTTCTAGTTCTACAATATAATGCTTATATAAACATCATTTATACATATATTATACATAAATAAGGCATTTTCATAACATATCCGTAACATAAATGCCTTAATAATATTCACTATAGATGGAGGACTCTAATAGTTTAATTCTAAAAATACCATGCGGCTCTGCCTGAAAATTTTCAACCAGTATGTACTCTCAACCCTCACTTATGGAGCAGAAACATGGATACTAAACAGCAAGGCCACCCAACAAAACATGGAACGATGTATACTAGGTATCATAATGACGGACAAAAAAAATGGGACCACACAAAACCAAGGACAAATAAAAATGTTTGACCTCATAGAACTTGTACAGCATCTGAAATAGCAGTGAATTGGACACAACCCCAAAAGAGAGAAACATAAATGGACTGCACCCATCCTCGTCTGGTACCCAAGAAATATTAAAGGTCATGATGGTGTCACCATACCAAATGGACGACATCATCAAAAAAGTGGAAAAGCAAAGCTCAGGACAGAGTCCATTGGAAATTTGGAGAAGACTTACATCCAGTATGGATTGATAAGGGTTGAAATTGATCATGATGATGTGTTAATATTATAACAAAAGTAGTCAGTAATTTTTTGTTTGTTTAATTACTTTGTTTTGTTTCTGTCTTGCGAGATTGCAAATTTTACTCTGCATAAGTCTACATCTTCTTGACTTTTTTGTACCCATCTAAAACCTTCAACATAATTTTTCATATTCATGATATCTAGAATGTAGCAAATAATTAAGTGATGGATAATCTAGTGTATTTTATTTTGGGTCTACCAAAACATGAAACGTTGTTAAACAGATTGCGTTTGAATATACATTATTATTTATGTCTTTTATACGTGAATATACGAGGTGTATTCAGAAAGTAAGTTCCGAAAGTAATAAAAACAAAACTACTACAGTATATACATTTTCAAAATTTTTTCTTTACCAGATTGTATATACCTTTAACTATTTTTCCACTTAATTTCCAGTTTATTTAAACACTTTTCACAGCGCTCAATTAACTTCTGCAGGCTCACTTCATAGAAGTCTGCCGTTGGTGAGGAAAGCCACGCAGTTTTCACTTCTTCATTGTCGCTGAAATGCAGGCTGCCAATGAACTTGTTTAGATACTGGAATAGGTGGTAGTTATTGGACATGAGGTCCAGACTTTTAGGCAGGTGGTCAAGTTGTTCCCAACCAAAAGCTCTGATTAGTTGGGAACAACTTGAACATCCTCCTAACAGTCCGGACCTCATGTCCAGTGACTACCACCTATTCCAGTATCTAAAAGAGTTCATCAGCAGCCTGCATTTCAGCGATGATGAAGAAGCGAAAACTGCTTGGCTTTCCTCACTGACTGTAGACTTCTATGAAGTGATGCAGAAACTCACGAGTTCTATAGCAAGTGTTTAAATAAACTCGGAAACTATGTGCAAAAATAGCTAAAGGTACAAAGAATCTGACAAATAAAAATTTTTGAAAATATATGTAGTACTTTTGTTTTATTACAAAACGGAACTTACTTTCTGAATACGCTTCATATATTTCCTTTGCAAGAAAAGTTTACAGAGAGCAATCTGTTAGCAATTAATTTTGAAGTACCAGGATTTAATTTATTGAATAAAGTATATTAACAGATAATGCCTCCACAGTTCGATTTAAATTACCTCAGGGGTTTCCTTTTCATGCTTCAACTTTGAAGTTCCTGGTAGATTCCGTGTATTCTCTTCTCGGTCATTTGATTTTAACCTTGGTCTTCCTCTTTTTCGCTTTGGTGGTTCTTCCGAATTTGTACTGGTATTTTGTGAAGCTGTACATTGTGATTGCTTTTGACCCTCTTTACTTGAGCTTCTTCGCCGACGCTTCAAACTATTTGATGGAGGAGCATTTGTGGAATCTTTACGCTTATTACCGGTATTCCTGTAAAATAATTATTTTTTTTAATTAGTTGGTTAGCTTCTGTTCCCTTGCTTGTCTTAAAACTTTATGAAATTCTAAAGAAAAAACATTATAGAAAAAAAAGACAAATTTCCAGTTTCATGCAAACGTTTGGCCAAATTTTCCTGTTTTCCACGGGTGTAGAAATAATCCAGCACTCAAATTCATATACTAAATCAACAGGGTATCAGGGAAACCATAAGACATATTGAAAGTATTATTGGGACATTTAAACTTTTCCTTTCTGTTTCCACAAAAAAATATGCATAGTAAAGTGGTTACAATGCACTTTAGTATAACTCCTCCTACATGAAAAACTCATGTCTAAGTTGGAAAACTATTAAAAGAACATTGACGTTGCAATATTATATGATTTTAATCAGTGGTGTAATCCTAAACTTCACAGAGGTATACTATGCGGAGTTCTAAACATTCGCAAAAAAAGAGCAGAAGGTATACGATCTGTATTTGCAGCATAACCCCACTACAGCACTGATTTTAATTACTCAGGTAATCAGTAAATTCATTTGGAAGGTATGCCCATTGAAATGGGAATGTTGCATTTTACTATAATGCATGTCAACAGTATTCACATTCTATTGTTTGAACACAGAATTTAGTCAAGTTTTGATTGTGATATTCTTCTTAAGGTGAACCAGTGTTTTAAATTCCTTGTTAGAAAAACAACTAAAAGTCAGTAAGAACAATTTTAACAAATAAGCCATGCTCCTGGATCCTGATCGACAATGGAAATACAACTTTAGAAAATAATATTTGTAATATCTTAAGAATTTTTTTCCTCCTGTTTTCTGGCATCACCGTAGACTATCAGAACATTTTGAAATTTTTTGAACCATTCTCATCAAGTTGGAACTGGATTTTGTGTAATTACTAGAATACATGGTTTGATTTGATAAGTTTTAAGGAATTGTTATTGCAGTAAGGTATCACATTCCTGTTGCTTTCCACCATGAAAAAAAACTCGTATAGCCCAAATTCTATGCTAAAGGCAAAACTAAGAATATGGGCCAAGGGCCAAATTATAATGAGATAGTGAAAGTCCTTTTCATCTCTTCTTGAGATACCAAACATTAAACCCGACCAACAAAACAAGGGTCATGGGCCTTGAGGTGTTGCATGACAATCCAACCAAGCACAAGTTTCCCTATACTGTCTATGCAGGATCCCAAAAAAAACATTAGTCTACAAGTACATAAAAAATAAATGAGTAGCATACAGTCAAGTCAGCAAGCATACTGATATCATCTATTATGTTTTCAGGTGTAAAAACGTCTTGTTAAGCTACTCAATTGAAAAAAAAATGGAACTAAATTGAACAATAAAGAGTGGTACTGTAACGAGGCTAGCCTAAGTGCTGCCTTGTTACCACAACACTGCTAGAGGCAGTGAATCAAATCCATGTGCCATCGTTCATTGAGAAAAGTATAGAATGAGAAGAGCCCCTGACTACATTTTAATCTCTTAAACATCTGGTATTTGATGGAAGTAAATCTGTAACATCATTCAGGTGTATTTTCTGAAAAATAATAGCAAGCAGTACAATTTTAATATAAATTAATAAAAGTGCTAAATAATACATATATACTGTAAGAAGAAAACTGTTAAGGCATCTCTCAGATGCCTTTGTGGTTAGAGGTTTTTCCTTCCTTTACAGATTAGTAAAAATATTAATTTCAAAATGGCTAAATAATACAGCATGTAATTATTTTTAACAGAATAAGCAATATTATTATTTTAACAATGGTGATGCATTCATGTCCAAATTTAGGAGCACCCTATATACTAAAACAAGTGTACTATCACTGATGTTTGTAATTGGATTCACTAATTTGAAAAAGTATACCCAATTCTTTGCCAAGAATTGGAAAATCTCTTCCAGATATTTGCAGTCATGTGCAGGATGCAAATATTTTGAGACATTACAGCACTCTACTGCACATGGAATCAGACAAGAAACAGACTCCTTGTTCGAGGGTTTCTCCATATTTACACGTCTCAGTTGAACATTTTTCATTTTGATTTTTTGCAGTTTTACATTCTTTTGGATTATTTTTAGAATGTAATGAATTGACAGGCTGTGGATATGTGAATAAACAGGGGTTGTTGATTGGTTTGTTGTATTTCGAGAACATCACTTTCTAGATCATTTGCACCTTTACTCACACCTGCGTTCTTTTCACATGATTAGGATAAACACAAAACACCCATTCCCACTGTAGGATTCAATTCTATGACTAGAACTTGAAAACTGGAAAACTTATTCCCTAGTGGTCTGGGCATTACTCCACCACCTAAGAGTTTAGATATTTACTATTATTACTATTTTGTAATTCTATTACAGAACAATGATGTATACAAGGAACATTTAAAAAGTAATGCACCACAATTTATTTCTCTGCAGATATGGAACATACAGTTTTGCAACCCGGGAAACGCATTGCTACAAACCATCAGTTCTATTGCCTATTTTTCAAAGAAGTCTCCTTCCATTTCTTTGGCTTTATGCCAGCGTTCCAGAAGAGCTTGTATTCCTGCTCATGCAACCATTTTTTCACAACACACATAACATTGTCTACGGACTCGAAAAGGATTCCTGCAATTGCATTTTTTAAAGAGATAAACACATCAAAAGGGTGCTAAGTCTGAACTATAGAGTAGACGAGAAAATATGGTAAAGTCAGGTTTTGCGATTGTTTCACGAGTTTGCAGACTAGTATGGGGCATCGCATTGTCATGCTGAAGCAAAATGTTGCACAGGATCTTTATTAGGCCGAACATCAGAAACGCTTCTTCAGTCGTTACTACTAAAAAGTGAACCTTTAGCCATCTGATAGATGTAGGCATCTGAGTTAATGGTGGATCCTTTAGCCATCAAATCCAAGAAAATGTCCAAAACCACAAAAGTTCATGATCTTGCCTACAAATGGAACCAATTTGACCTCTTTCTTCTGTGGCGAATGAGTATGGCACCACTCAATTGATTGTCGCTCATTTTGGGCTTGAAGTGGTGAACCCATGTTTCACCAGTGGTAAGAGATCATCGCCTTCATACTCGTAACATAGCAACAGTTTAGACGAAATGGTTTTCCTTGGCTGTTTTTGGCATGCTTCAGCCCTTTAGAGATCTACTTTGCGCAATGATATGATGAATACTCCCTACACTGACAGCCAAGTTTTCACTCAACTATCAGACTGTAATGCATCAATTCTCAGAGATCAGATCATCAACGCACTGCTTTATCACTGCAGTCCCAAGTTGGCAACATTGGCCATTCCACCAGCAGACTTTACTCGTTTTGCCCATCGACTAATGATGTTTCTGTCAACAGTGGCAGCCGTACACTTTACGAATATTCTCGACACTTTCTCCTCGGATACGAGAAATTCAATCACAGCACGCTGCTTATAACATGCATCACTGACACTGTCACTTTTAACACTTGCTATCCAATACACCTGGTGGTGGAGCTTGCAACTTCGCACAACAGAGGTGAAAGGTTCAAACTAGAACTCCTCAAAATTTCAGCTATATAGAAACAAAATTGTGGTGTGTTACTTTTTGAACCCTCCTTGTAAAATTCATTTATAAAATACAAAATATAATAAAGTGTTTACACATTCCACAAATAAGATATGTAAACTGATGAATATATGATAACCAGGGAGCTGAAGGAACCTAATTCTGATAGAATCAGTAGTTTCATATTCAAGTTTTCAATGAGCTTAAAATTTAATCAATTTTTTAATGAAATTTTCAAAGTGCCTAAGAGTATATGGAAGCATAGGGTGCTTCGGGCAGGAACCAAATAACTACGGTGTATAATCAGATTAATCTGGAAATGGTTCAGATTTTTAAGTCATCTCAACTTTAAAAAATGACTTTAAATAAATACAAGTTCACACTTTACACGTCAAATAGGTATTTTTGCTAAAAATTGACTCGTTAAATTTTGAATATAATCGGCCATATTCTTCTTACCATATTTTAACCTCACTTCATTTTGTCACATGCTGTCTTATTTAAGTTATGAAGCACAAAACCTTAATTTTTCTATACAATTATTTGTCTCAAATAATTTATAAGATGAGGTAATTAAAGCATCCATGAATATTTATATTTAAAATTATAAAGCACTGTGTTACATGCCACTCACCAATGCATATTCATATTTACAGCTGCCCGATTAGATCATTCAACAGCCCTGCCCTCCTTTCACTCGCAAATACATGTCAGCCTGGGACAATTTACGAAGATTACTGGTTTAATTAATAAAATGAAGTAATAAATTAAGGAAATTATTCTATACAGATTTTTTTTCATGGATGGCTAATTTCAATAATCTCTTTGTAAAAAATATAAGTTCTTTAGAAAGTTGAAACCCATTCAATTGTTGTCGGCTGCTCCTTTGTAGGAAAAGTTCCGTCAAGCACAAGTTCATTGCTTTTAAGTGGATTCGTGCGTATTGTTGAGCGGTGGAGAAAAGAAGTTCTGTCAAGGATATTAATACACACAATGCTGTAACAATGGCATAATAATGGGGTCTTTGTTTGGCTATGTGCACTCAAATGTTTTCATTTTCGTAGTTATTTTGAAAGAAACAAATAGTGTGATTTCTTACTTTGCAAGCATCAATGGTATATTTAGATGAGTTAAATAATTTGCTGAAACCGTGAGACAGGTTTGGATGGTTCCCTTGTCAAATGAACACTGATTCCATAGATTTTGTTGGATGGGGCAGTTTCATTGTTAAATACAATGACATTGTCAGACACACACAAATTTTTTGACCCATTATAAAGGGGATCATATCAAACCTATAATGTGGATTTCCATGCATCAATTCCTAAATCATTTGGACTTGAGGATTACATCCTCAATAAAACTTAAGAATCAGACACTTATGTGGATGCTCTGTATCTTCAGTATTTTTCTATGTTTAAAGGGGAATTACATAATCACAATAATTATCCTCGTATCTACATCTATCCCATAGATATTTTAAAAGTACATTTTAGTTTTATAGTTATACATTTATGTAGGTAGCAAATCTAATGTGTTGTATAAATTATTAGCAAATGAATGACTAAGAATACCAAAGTACATAGAAGAAAATGCATTAACTTATCTCTGAAGATCACGTATAAATCGGAAATGTTAACCTTATTGAAAATCAGAGGTTATGGTGGCATCGTATAAAAACTGAGAAGTTAGCATAACAGTATGCATTCCGATTGTGGTGCTGCTCATGCAAATGGTTAAAAAATCAAATACTTATCCTCTTCACCTTTAAAGCTTTTTCCTATCAAATATTTATAACAAGAATATTTTACCTATGCACAAGGGGCTTTCAGTTCAAATCTTTCTATGCAGATGCTTTCCATGCATTAAGTTAAACTTTGGGATAAGTGCATAAACGTAGCAGGAGAATATGTTGAACAAATAAATGTTTTATCCACTTCTTGAAATTTATTCTTGTTTTATTAAAGCAAAAGTCCCAGTTTGACTTGAATGCCCTCTGTATATTTTAATAATATGGATTCCGCTTTCTTCTGCTTTAATGTACTTTCGGTATACACATAAAAAAAAAAAAATGATGCAGAATATAAGATAGGTGCATATGATTAGTGGAGAAGTGAAGGAAAAAATAGAGGCCATGGGTTTTGTGCCAGCATCAATTTGAGCTCTATTCAGATTAAATTGAATATAAGGCAATCATAGTTGACATTTGGATAAGTAATGATGTTTAATGCAAGTAAGTTTTTTCTTTTTATTGGCTTATAGATATAGTCAATGCCGGATAATAGAATCAGCAGCTTATTAGGATCAAAACTCCAGGTCCCAATCCCGATCCAGGATAAGTGTACTGTTAGCTCGGATAATAGGACCAATCAGTCCGATGTGGTCCTATTATCCAGCTTCGACTGTGTATGTGCTTCAGTAGCAATAAATCTTGATTGTTGTTGTAAGGGACAGAGTTCTTTCCCTATCGTGTATCTTCTTTTATAATCCAATTTTCAGATAACAGTATTAACATGTATTAAAATAAAAAATATTCTGTTGGAAAAAAAGTGACCAGAATTACCTATTCCTATTGTATTTTACGTACTTAAGATAGTCTGAGAAACCTATATCCATTTGAAATCTAGCAATCGTAGTAGAATGTTAAATATTCTCAAATTACTGT